>CM060367.1:167909438-169109438 GCA_030545235.1 Helianthus tuberosus | reverse complement strand
CCCATGGAACGACTTCAAAGAACTGATCAAAGAAGAGTAATGTAGTCGTGACGACATCCACAAGCTAGAGGTGGAATTTTTCAATTTGAAGATGACGGGGTCTGAAATCGAAGCAAACATAAAGAGGTCGAACGAATTAGCTATCTTGTGTCCTACTATGGTGGATCCTCCTATCAAGCGTATCGAGCTTTATCTTAAGGGTTTGGTGCCAGAAATTCAAAGCCACGTGACCTCAGCTAATCTCGGCACCATTCAGCAAATCATCTGGTTGGCTCATCGTCTCACTGATCAGGCAGTTGAGCAGAACAAGCTGCCCAAGCGTATTAGCGCCACTACTACTGATGCTCCCAGTGATAACAAGCGCAAGTGGGATGGAAATTCGGGCAAGGGTTCTACTTCAGTTCAGTCTCAGTCCCAGCAGCGAAAGACAGATGAGTACAGGAGCCACAGTCAGCAGTCTTCTGGGGATCAGGGTCAGGGTGGATACAAGGGAAATCACCCTAAGTGCAATCGATGTAATTTGCACCACAGCAGGCAGTGCCACAAGGGTCGTTATCTGAGGTGTAACAAGTTTGGTCATGAAGCAAAGGATTGCAGGGGCGCACGACCAGCAAATCAGAATCGCCAACAACAACAACAAGCTCCACAGAACCACCAGCAGCAGCAACCGCAGGGCAATAAAGGATGCTTTCAGTGTGGCGCTGAAGGCCACTTTAAGAGGAACTGTCCTCAGCTGAACCAGAATCAGAATAACAACAACCAAGGAAACGGGAACAACAATGGAGGCAACAATGGAGGCAACAACGGGAGTAACAATAATGGCAATGGTGCCAGGGGACGTGTTTTCGTGATTGGTCAGGGTGATGCAAGGAACGATCCCAACGTTGTGATGGGTAAGTTTCTTCTGGATGACTTCTTTGTTACTGTTTTATTTGATTCGGGTGCCGATACTAGTTATGTGTCCTTAAAAGTTAGCCAAATGCTTAAGCGCCTCCAACACTTCTGAACACCAAACACACGGTAGAACTAGCAAACGGTAAAAGTCTTGAAGCTACACACATAGTCAAAGGTTGTGACCTCGTCTTAGCTGGTCAGACCTTCTCTATCTATCTTATTCCTATCATACTTGGTAGTTTCGACGTCGTTATTGGGATGGATTGGCTATCTCAACACCAAGCGGAGATTATTTGCAAGGAGAAAATCGTCCGCATTCCTTGTTCTGGTGAAGAACCTCTCATGATTCTTGGCGACAAGAGTGGTGCTGTTGTGGGCATCATCTCTTTCCTTAAGGCCCAGAAGTGTTTGTGAAAGGGCCACACTGCTATCCTAGCCCTCGTTTCTGATACATCCTCGGAAGAAAGGAAGATAGAAGACATACCTATTATACGTGACTTTCCTGAGGTATTTCCTGAGGAATTACCTGGTCTTCCGCCTCATTGTCAAGTTGAATTTCATATCGAGCTAGCTCCTGGAGCAGCGCCCATAGCTCGAGCACCTTATCGTCTAGCTCCATCAGAACTTGAAGAACTGTCCACGCAACTACAAGAACTCTTGGAAAAGGGTTTCATACGTCCTAGCTCTTCGCCTTGGGGATCTCCAGTGTTATTTGTGAAGAAGAAAGACGGTACCTTCAGAATGTGTATTGACTACCGCGAACTCAACAAAGTGACCGTGAAGAATCGTTATCCTCTTCCACGCATTGATGACTTATTCGACCAGTTGCAAGGGTCGAGTTTCTACTCAAAGATTGACCTAAGGTCAGGCTACCATCAACTGAGAGTCCGAGACGAGGATATCTCTAAGACAGCATTCAGGACTCGGTATGGGCATTACGAGTTTCTGGTTATGCCCGTTGGATTGACGAATGCACCTGCAGTCTTCATGGATCTCATGAACAGAGTGTGCAAGCCTTACCTGGATAAGTTCATTATTGTATTCATCGACGACATCCTGATCTATTCTAAGAGTCAGGAAGAACACGAACGACACCTGAGACTTATTTTGGAACTCCTTCGAACAGAGCAGTTGTATGCCAAATTTTCAAAATGTGACTTCTGGCTTCGCGAAGTCCACTTTCTAGGCCATGTGGTAAACAAGGATGGGATTCATGTGGATCCATCCAAGGTCGACTCGATCAAGAACTGGCCTGCACCCCGTACACCAACAGAAATCCGCCAATTCTTGGGTTTGGCGGGCTACTACAGAAGGTTCATCAAGGATTTCTCCAAGATTGCACAACCTCTCACTTCACTAACTCAGAAGGGTGTCACCTATCGTTGGGGTGATGCACAGGAATCTGCGTTTCAGCACTTAAAAGATAGACTTTGTAGCGCGCCTATCCTCTCATTGCCTGAAGGCATAGATGATTTTGTGGTTTATTGCGACGCTTCCATCCAAGGACTTGGTTGCATGTTGATGCAACGCGACAAGGTCATTGCCTACGCATCGCGCCAACTTAAAGTTCACGAAAGGAACTACACTACGCACGACTTGGAATTGGGAGCAGTTGTTTTCTCACTTAAGATATAGAGACATTACCTGTACGGTACCAAGTGCACCATTTACACCGATCACAGGAGTCTCGAGCATATTTTCAAGCAATAGGAGTTAAACATGCGACAACGCCGATGGGTCGAGCTCTTGAATGATTATGAATGTGCGATCAAGTACCATCCGGGCAAAGCCAATGTTGTGGCCGACGCCCTCAGTCGCAAGGATACTATACCTAAGTGTGTACGTGTGTTACAGCTTACCATTCACTCTAGCCTTCCCGCTCAAATTCGTGATGCTCAGGTCGAAGCATTGAAAGCAGAAAACATCAGGGTTGAGTCCCTATGAGGATCAAGGAAATGGTTAGAATAAAAGGAAGACGGCGCTTACTACGTAACAGGACGCATCTGGGTTCCACTTTATGGAAACTTACGCGAGCTTGTAATGGATGAAGCACACAAGTCTCATTATTCAGTACATCCTGGTTCGGATAAAATGTACCACGACTTAAAGACTACATACTGGTGGCCTAGCATGAAAGCCAACATAGCAACCTACGTTAGTAAATGCCTGACTTGTGCTAGGGTCAAGGTCGAGTACCAGAAACCATCAGGCCTACTTCAACAACCAGAGATACCTAAATTGAAATGGGAGCAAATTTCCATGGATTTCGTTACTGGCCTGCCTAGATCTCAACGCGGAAATGATACCATTTGGGTGATCGTGGATCGACTGACCAAGTCTGCACATTTCCTGGCTATCAAGGAAACGGGTAAGTTTTCTACTCTAGCAGACATCTACCTAAAGGAAGTAGTATCAAGGCACGGAGTGCCAACCTCCATCATTTCTGATCGTGACTCACGTTTTACATCTGAACTGTGGCAAGCTATGCACAAGTCCTTTGGCTCTCGATTAGACATGAGCACGGCATATCATCCACAGACAGATGGGCAATCTGAACGCACCATCCAAACTCTTGAAGACATGCTTAGGGCATGTGTAATCGACTTTGGTAATGGCTGGGAAAAACACCTCCCGTTAGTGGAGTTTTCGTATAACAACAGTTACCACACCAGTATCCAGGCCGCTCCGTTCGAGGCAATGTACGGACGGAAGTGCCGATCACCTCTTTGTTGGGCAGAGGTTGGCGACAGTCAAATCACTGGCCCAGAACTTGTAGTTGATACAACCAAGAGGATCGCTCAGATATGACACCGAATGGTGGCAGCTCGTGACCGTCAAAAAAGCTATGCTGATAAGCGCAGGAAACCACTCGAGTTCCAGGTTGGGGATCGAGTGCTACTCAAAGTCTCACCTTGGAAAGGTGTAGTTCGTTTTGGCAAACGAGGCAAACTCAATCCCCGCTATGTCGGACCGTTCGAAATCATTGAGAAAATTGGAAAGGTCGCTTACAAGTTGAATCTACCTGAAGAACTCAGCGGAGTTCACAGTGTTTTCCATGTTTCGAATCTAAAAAAGTGTCTGTCAGATGAGACCATCATAGTTCCCTTAAAGGAGCTCACCATCGACGACCAGTTGCGATTCATCGAGGAACCAGTTTAAATCACAGAACGAGACGTTAAGATTCTCAAGCGTACCAGAATACCTCTTGTTCGAGTTCGTTGGAACTCCCGTCGTGGCCCAGAGTATACCTGGGAACGAGAAGACCAAATGAAACTCAAGTATCCCCAGTTTTTTAGTAAGAGTGCAACCACTACTGAGGCTGAAGCTACTGCAGAATTTCGGGACGAAATTCCAATCCAACGGGGGGATGATGTGACACCCCAGGAAAACCACGCAACTTAACTAGCTTCCTCAGTAAACACGTGCTAAATTTCAGGACGAAATTCTCTTAACAGGGGTAGAATGTGACAACCCTCAAAATTACATGTATCCGTACGATTGATTAATGATAATTAAAGTGCTTGATGACTGTGCTGAATTACTTAACTGCTTTCTGATTACTGTGTCATACTTACATGTGCTTTTAACATACAAGTCGTGTGCAGAAAATTGACTAAATAGTCCTGTATGCTTTCCTAAGTGTTAGGAATTAAAAGTGTTACAAAAAGATACATAAAAGACACTATACGGAATAACTTAGCACTTTAATGAACCGGTATCAAACCGAACAACCGGACATTACCCGAAACACCAAAATAATGCTAGAAGCATTGTTTTTATTTTTCTGAACTAGTTATGGTTCCCGAACATCATAAGACACTATATTACTACATGACACATAAAGCACTAACTAAATCACTTAACTTTCTAACCAAATTAACTAACTAGTGATTGAAACCAAACCAATACCCCCCCCCCCTCAAAACCGGTTACAACCAAGGGGCCCCACTTGTGATTTGTTTGAATTGTTTATGTGATCTTGTTGGTCCTTTTTGAAATATAGAGCATGTTTGGCTAAGCTTTTTGAAACAACTTATTGACTTATTGGCTTTTTGAAAAGTCATAAGCTTCAAAATGATGTTTGGCAATGAGGGTGTATGTGAGGGGGAAAAGCCAATAAGTCAATAAGTCACTCTATACTGACTTTTCCAAAAAGCCAATAAGTCAATAAGTTGTTTTGAAAAGCTTAGCCAAACATGCCCATAATATACAAGGGTTAATGCTTAAGTTTGGATTATAAGTAAGCACATGGGTCTAGACTTCATAAGTTCATTATCATCTTCACTCAACACCCAAAATTCTTTCTCTCTTCCTCCCTTGGTTCGGCCGAGATCAACAACCCCACAACCACCATCATCACTTCATCTTACATACATTCTACACATATACAAGGGTGTTAGAAGGTGCACAAGGAAACTTGGAGCTTTCGGAAGTTCAAAGACCTTCTTCGTTTGCTATTAACCACCTCTTTTCTTCTCTTGAACATCCCTAGCCTTGAGCTAGTGGTAAGAACATGAATCCCTTCATATTTCATCTTATCTTGGTGGTTAAAGTAGAATACGTGATGTTAATCTTGAAGAATATCAAGAACACTAAAGAACATAAAGATGAAACTTAAACGTAAGCTTTAAATATAAAGAAATCATGTTGTTGTAGTGTTGATATACTTGTTGATTATTGTTTGTTTGTAGAAATGATGTGGATCATCATGTAATCTTGCTAGATCATGATTAAAAACATAATCTAGCAAGATGAGAGGATGAACATGTTAAAGATTATGGATCATCCTCACAAAAGTCATGAACTTGAAGGAATATAAGGTTTCTTGTAAAATGATGAACAAAGAAAGTTTAAAGCCTTGTAAATCTAAATGTTTCAAGTATGATTTACCAAGAAACCAAGTTAAAATACAAGTTTTACTAAACCTTGGTTCTTACATAAATATACATCATTTTTGGTAGTTAACAAAGTGAAGAAACACGTGTGTGACAAGAAAAATACATGAAGAAGCATTTTTAGAAAATATGAACATAAGTTGTAAAGATCCATATTCTTTAAAGATGGAGTTTTTAAAGAAGCAATCACACTTTAAAGGGGTACAAGACTTACTAAATACACTAGTAAGTTACTGACGGGTGGTCCGTAGGACAACCCTTAAATGAGCTAAATACGTGCATATCCCATATTTTACACGGTTATGTATCGTGAATGTGATAACTATGAGTGTTCGTGTGTTTTACAGGTAAATCGCTTAATTCGGTTAAATCGGAACGCGTAGGTTACGGTTTGAAGAAAGTTAGTGCACATTTGTATGTTGGAGGGTATAAATGGGTTTTAAAATCTAGTCATGTACATGCACATGGGCTTCGACGATGAGGAGACTTTGTGGGCTTGTTTGGGGATGGCACATGCAAGACACTTTTGTGGGGTTTCATTATTATTCATCTATGACTAATATATCCACGCACACGTGAAACAGAGGACATAAAGTCAATATTGACACATCATCAAGCATCATCACACCATAAAAGGAATAGAGATATATATTAAAGACATAGTGAGCCGATTGAAACAAGACTTTTGTCACAACACCACAAATATATATCATCGTCATTAGAGATGGGCCGCACGTGGGCCGACTCGGTGGATTTTGCAATATACACACACGGCAACATTAGAGAATTGTTGTGAGACATAATCATCACCAATCACGTGAAGGTGGACTTTTGGCAGGCACATGTTGTTGGTGACCACTATGTATATTGGACTAAAGAAAAATGGATATTAAATGGGGCTTTAACATCAATTCAAGTGGGCCGAGACTTGGGGGCAGCCACGTTAACTTTGAGATGGATTGGGATTGTTAATTAAATAAAACAACATCATCACATCATAGCCAGTATTCACGTGAGGAGGTTTGGTTCGAGAGGCACAAGGTCAACAACATAATCATCACATCAACAACATACATCACGTGACTTAGGGGTTTTTGGTCAACATACATCATCAATATTATGGAGCATATATTGGCGGCAGACATAGGGACTTGGGAGCTTTTGTAACTTACACATTAAATTCACTTTTGATGGTGTTTTTATGGTATCTTATGATTGGTTTTCGGTTACACACCTGACTTGTAAACGATTTAGAAAACGAATTTGGGACTTAATTGTGAAGATGGTTGTTCAAGCCATGAATGGCTAAACTCTTTATGGTCATCTTGAGTTGAAGGTTTGTAGAGACAATTGTGCTTGATTTCATATTTCTAGAATGGTAAATTGAATTTATGTTTTATTTATCATGGTGTGTTCTTATTTGCTTGTAAATTGTTGATGCTTATGATTATTCTATTTTGAAACCATACGTTCTTGGTGCCGTTGGCAATCGAGATATCATGGGTAGAACTAGGATCGGGTAAGGGTATATTGGTCATCGGGTAACAACCTCACGTTCTAGGAATCTGAGTACTTAGTTCCCTTTTATCACAACAAGTAATTTCACATGAACTATGTCTATGTAGTTCTTTCTAGTGAATGATAGCACAAATGTTGAAGCAAACCGGAAACTAAAGATGGTCACTCGTCTCTAATTTGTTTACAAGCAAAACTTTTCTCTTGCAATTTAATTAGTTTAATTTAGTCTAAAACCAATTCACTCATATAAACTCTTGAATTTATTTTATTTGAAATTAGATTAATTTAGTTAAGTTAGATATACATTTAGATAACACATATTCCACAAACTCCCTGTGTTCGATACCCACTTGCCACTAACTATTTAGTAGTAATTGGATTAAATTTGATTGTGACCACGACAGCACGTCAGTTACTACACATTTTTATAAACTTTCAAGTTCATGAAGTAGTAATTTATGCTTGTTTTAACAAGATTGGTAAGTAAAGATTGTATATTGTTGATTGAGGATTGTTGAATGATTTTTGGAAAAGAAAATGATATGCTTATTAGCATTGACACCTCCATTTACAAAGGAAACTCTGGCGAAATTTTTTAAAAATGCCAACACTTAGAAATTATTTTTCTAACAAGTGTTCACAAATACGTTTTAACTTTGTTTTTCAAAATAAACTTCGCCATGAGTTTTGTTACAAAAATACAAAGTATCGGAGGTTGATTTTTGTGACAACCCTCACCAAACCAGGTATCCGTACGACTTAATTAATGATTGATTACTGCTTAATTACTGTGCTTGTTTGAACTAGCTGATGAACTGCTACTTGATATCTGATACATGTACTTACTTGCATCATACTTTACTTATCGTCACTACATTAATTACATGCTGAACCCTAGTGACAACCATGATGCACAGAAAGCACAGTAGCACAATAGCGGATAACCTATTGAACATGCTGATAAAGCCAGCATCAGGCAGACACTGCCTCTAAGGCCTGTAAGAGCCTGAGATGTTTTGCTACACTAGTAGTGAGTGTAGGGATATAAGGGTTGTGGAACTGCGTCTCTAGGGATAAGTCACTATGACTGGATGTGCCTAAAACGTACTCTAAGTACAAAACTCAGCACTTTACACAATAATTCAGCTTTTAGCTAACTAATAAAGTGCCAAAACATGAGAAAAATAATACTAGACACTTTCCAAAGTGTCAGGAGTAAGCTGTGTCACTAAAGAGAGTAATAACGACACTTTAAAGCTTTATTAAGCGCTTTAACGGATTACTATCCAACCGAACAACCGGACTATACCCGGGACATGAAAATATTGTTATTTCATTATTTATCTTTTTCTGAGCTAGTTAGGGTCCCTGGTTACCCTAACACCCTTTGTAACGCGTGACACACAAGTAACCAAGTTAAATACTTAACTAACTTGGTTTAACCTAACTAATACCTAACTAATGGTTAGAATTGAACTAGTACCCCCCCCCATCCTAACCGTCCCCAACCATGGGGGACACTCCTTGTGTACTTAATTATTATAAAAATCCAAATGTTTAGTATCTAATAGACATAGTGTCCATTGGTTAATCACATTAGAAATTACCTATAAGTTCATGCTTATGTCTACATGATCATTCCATCACCACAACTCCACACAAAACTCTCTCTCTTGCCCTCTAGAGCTCTCGGCCGAGATCCCCTTCACACCCATCCATTTTGTCGAGTTTGATCATCACATTCCAAGGTTATACAAGTATCAAGGATCCCGTATTAGGAAGCTCGGTGCAAGCGGAACGCGAAGGACCTCTCTACTTTGCTTTTACCTACCCATTTTGCGCGTAGATTCTTCCCTAGCCTCGAGCTAGTGGTATGATGTTTAAATCTCTATCTTGAACTAATCTAAAGTGGTTAAAAGGATTTGTATCGGTTAAATCTCGTTAAAATGCAAATTGATGCACAAAAGTCCACTAAAAACACTTAAAATGGTGGTTAATAGCTTATATGTTGTGTAAATGATGTAGTATTTGAAATGTGTGATTATTTAGACCCGATCTATGTTGTGGTAGCTCGGATCATCGTTTAACCCGGTATAGTCATGTTCTTGAATCATGACACAAAGCTATTTTAGAAGTAACAAGGGTTAAAAGGTGAAACTCTACCACACATGAAACATGAACTTGTGTAAAAATGTTTTACTTGTGTAAAAGTGTTTTAACTTGTACAATAGTGATTAAAACTAGCAGATCTACGCATCTGCAAGTGGTATTTTCAAAGAACCACGTATCAAAGAAATCATGTATTTTAAAAGATGGATTTTACACTAACACGCATGATTTTTATAAACCACAAGTGTGTAAACACTTGTGAAATGAAAAGATCCGACAAAATAACAGTTTTTGTAAAAAGATGACGGGAAGTTGTATAGATGGATTTTCTCTAAAAACGAGGTTTTTACAAGATCAAATTACCGTATATGAAGATCTACTAAATTTAAAGAGATTTATACCACAGTTTTGGGAAAACTACAAGTTCATGTAAATTTTGGCAATTTACACATATGTTGATTTGTTGTTGTGAGAAAAGTTGTTCTGAGCAAATAAAGAAAATTGTTGAGTTGATTTGTTAAAGAAAATGATACGCTTGAAAGCGTGGCCACCTCCAGTTACAGAGGAAACTCTGGCGAAATTTTTCTAAAAACCTAACACTTAGAACTAATTACACTACCAGTGTTAGAATTATTTTTGACGTATTTTCGAAATATAAATTTCGCCATGACTTTATTTACTAAATATTCGGAGGTGGGATTTTCACAAAATTTAACGTGATAAATATATATTTTTCACACACTGTTTATGATTATTTTGTGAAAATACATAAATATTATTTTTAGAGTAAAAATAATATTTACGAACGTTAACGAATCCAAAATAATACGAACGCTTTCACCATAAATATATAAGTTACACCGGTAAGTATACTACCACTCGATTGTCAAAACGTAACTTACGCACTTACGGAAGTATTTATGAACGCGTATGTTAACAACGTATTATTGGAGAAAAATTATGTGAAATGAAAATATAATATTTTTGAGAAAAATACTTATATTTTGGAATTGGAAATATATATATATTAAGTGAGACTTAATGATATAATTTGAACGCACATGTATTGAATCCCCCATCCTTGGGAAGGAGATTAACTACCAAGTAAATACAGAACGTAAACACGAAATAGTTGTCTAACTATTTCCCAAAGACTTAAACTATAAAGCTAAGGCACGGCCGTCCGTCTAATAGAAATTAGCACCTGTAGGTCGTCGCACAGCTGCGTGAGCAGGGGATACTTGGTAGAGACGCTTCACTGTGAGTTCATGTCCCCTTTTTCTCTAACTGTTTTCAGTTTTCTTAACTGCGGGGGTGAAATACATGTTACTTTGATTACAAGTACTTTCTACATGGTATGGTTAACGTAAGGAGGTTTACTACTTAGATCATGTGAATGGGTAGGCAGAAACACCGAGGGACGTAAGCGGTAGATCTATCTGGGTGTAGCGAGCCCAACTCTAGGCTCAACAGAACGGACCTCTAAGAGGCCCAGCAGAACGGACCTTGAGTGACTTTGTACCCAACGCAAAATCTGCTAGGTTGAGTCTTCCTGCTTGCACTTCACACATGCTAATGGCCTTGCAAACCATTGGTGATCTCTTTTCCTTACACTGCTACATACCAGGGAATTTTTATACTTACAAGTGTTTTACATACTCACTTACACATGAACTCGCTCAACATTATTGTTGATTTTTCAACTTACATGTATTTCAGGAAATTAAAGATCTGGCACGGTATGTTATGTTTTCCCGCTGCATCAGGGTTCCAAGGTCATCCCAGTTTAGGAAATGTGACTCTTTCCTGGACAAGTCACAAATCTTAAACTGCGTTTATCTCATGTCGATGTTTATGTTTTTCAAGACAATGTTTTATATTATGATGTTGTAAGTCTCTAAGACAATGGTATGTTACTCTGGTTTTAAAACTTAAATCAAATGGATGATCTTGCATGATTTTATTTCATATAGCTTTGTTATGGTTAAGCTATGGTATTAAGAAGTCACACCAAAATTAACCACGCTTCCGCAAAGCCAGGGTGTGACAGCTTGGTATCAGAGCTCTGATCATAGCGAACTAGGATTCTTTCTCGAGTCTAGACTATGATCACTAGGGCTCTCACGAAAACATTTTTCTGCATACCACTTAAGTCCAGATCCAAAACTTTTTTTACAAACAAATGTTGAGCACATTTTATTATTTATAGGCTCAGCCTAGAAGGGCTGAGGCTCGGTCTGAGAGATCGAGGTAGATGGCTAGTGAGACTAGGAAGAGTAGGCTCAGTCATGGAAGCTGAGGCTCGGTATTGGAGACCGAGGCTCGGTCTGAGAGATCGAGGTAGTGGGCTAGTTGGACTAGGAAGAGTAGGCTCAGTCTTGGAAGCTGAGGCTCGGTATTGGAGACCGAGGCTCGATCTGAGAGGTCGAGGTAGATGATAGAGCAGTCTTAGAGACTGGGAGAAATTGGCTAGTGAGACTAGGAGAATTATGTGATATCTTACTTGGTGACTTATGTGATTATCTGATTGTATGACTGATTATTTGAGCATATTTGTGTTTATGTTACAGACTCATGGATTCAGCCGATACTGGCGTTTCGGACACCACTGGACCCATACCTATCATATCTGATGACCCCACATCCTCCGAGCACGAGGTGCACACATCTGACTATACCAGTACTGACGAGGATGATTTCCAGCCTTTCGCACTACCCGATGATGCTGATGAGCCTGCAGATGACCCTCCCGCTGAGTACCTACCTCTAGTAGAGATTCCGGCTCCTATACCCTTAGCCGTTTATCCAACATATGATCTTCTTCTTGACGCCGAGGCTGATGGCGATATTAACCTGTTTGAGGATGAGCCCTTTGAGGATGAGATCCAGGGCGAGGCCCTTCTTCCTGCGGACGATCTTCTGATGATCGCTGACGTTCCCGCTGAGGATTCGCCTGCACATTCTCCTGTCCCAGACTCCTTCGAGTCTGTGGCATCCGCACCTTCTCACACATTGAGCGCACAGCACTTTGCGCATGATTCTGATCCTGACCAGGCATCCTCTGTTGCACCTATTCCCAGTTTTGCGTTTGACCATGATGACATAGAGGATTCTGATCCTATCTTTCCCCCGGGATACGACCCAGATCGTGATATCGAGTTTATACCTATGGATCAGCCCATGGAGGATCCAGCTGACCCAGTAGACCCTATCGACCCCGAGTTTGACTTCGAGATGGCTTTTGATGATCCCGAGCCTATCGTCGCTCCTGAGCAGGCAGCCGCTCTAGACCCCATACTTGAGCATGATCCCGTACATGCTGACATCCCTATTGAGCCTGTTATAGCAGACCCACCTATTGATGATCTCCCCGTGGATGTTCCTTTGATAGAGGGCGATCATGTTGTTGTTGATCTTGTTGTTCCTCTACCTGTTGTTGATATACCTGTTGACCATCCTGTTGAGCACTTTGCACCTGTTCACCCTTTTGTTGCTCCCCCACCTGATCCCGTTCCACTAGAGCCCGAGCATGCACTGTTCGCGGCACACATGGATCCACCAGATGAGCATGCACAGCACGGTTGGATACCTGCTGATGAGGATGTTCCACCATTTCCCCCTCAGATCCCTGATACACGACATGTTGATTTTTCTTTTCAGGTTCCTCAGTTTGTACCTCCAGTGAGGGCTGGAGAGGGTTCTTCAGCCCATCCTTTTGGGCATGTACCGATGTCTATCCCTTTCATGCCCCAGATGTCATCTGTTCCACCCTCTGTCGCTCCATTTCATGTGGCACCTTTTGACCCCACCAGTGAGTCGTTCCTTTGGGCACCAGACTCTGCTGTACCGCCTACTGACCCCTACCATCGTTTCCACATGGGGTATACTATCGAGGACGTTTTGATGTCCTTTGTCTCCCAGCACGAGTCGCACACGCAGCGCATCCAGGAGCTTGAGAGAGCTCAGCTGCCGCCATGCCAGTGCCATGGTCAGACATACTCTCCTCTGCAGACATTTCGACCCTTACCTCCGGATTATGCTGCCCATCTCTTTACACTAGAGCAGCAGGTTGCTTCTATCATTCGTACCCAGCGAGCCATGGAGGAGGACTGGCTCCAGTTACGTCGTTTGTTTTACACCCACTTTCCCCCTCCTCCACCACCATCTGTATAGAGCTCATCAGTGCTGTTTGGGTAGACGAGGGTGAGAAGACGGCGATTGTTGGACTGCACAGCATTTTCGGAGACTACTTTATGATCCTGACTTTTGTTGACATGTATTTGATGTTGTATTTAACACTGACATGATATAGTTTTTGGACAGGGGTGATGTAGCCCCTAGTTGATTGATGATTGTATGACACAGGGATGTACTGATACACTTACTATGTGGTCTCGATATATGACAATCGCATTATTCTCACCATATTTGATTCGCTTGATTGCTTATTTATATTTTTATGACAAGGGATGTTGTGTGATTGATATTTGTGATGTATTGATAACATGAGATGTTATGTGCTATTACTATTATACGTACGTTTCACTATGGCCTGACCAACGTAAACCATCTTTTAGAAGATGCCGCCGAGACGTGAGACACGCATGCCTACTAATGAGGTAGAACTCCAGCAAATTACCACTGCTGCCATCGCACAATACGCCGCCTCTCAAGGAGGGACTAGTGGAAGCAACTCTGGCAACACTTGCAACAATAATCCACCTCATGGGTGCACCTACAAGAAGTTCTTAGACTGCAAGCCCGTAAACTTTGATGGCACAGGAGGTGCTGTCGCCTTTGTTCGTTGGGCTGAGAAAACCGAATCTGTTCTTCGCATGAGCAAATGCGCACTAGATCAGCAAGTCACCTAAATCTCAGGGCTATTCTTGGATGGAGCCCTCTCTTGGTGGAATCTGCAAGTACAGACACTAGGCGAAGCTGCTGCCTACGCGCTGACCTGGACCGAACTGAAGGAACTCATGCGCAAAAATTACTGTTCCCGCGTAGAAATCCAGCGATTGGAGACCGAGTTCTGGCACTTGAAAATGGACGGTCCAAAGATCGCATAGTACGTTCAAAGGTTCCATGACTTATCGCATGTGGTACCCTACATGGTCACTCCTGAGTTCAAGAGAATTGAACGCTTCATTTGGGGATTGGCTCCTCAAATCATAAGCATGGTAACCTCATCCAAGCCTGCAACTATTACTGAGGCGATTGATTTGAGCGTAGCTCTCACTGAGGAGGCTATTCGTTTGAACAAGTTTGATGAGATCAAGACGAAGAAGGCAGAGACTCACGTCGAGTCATCAGGAGGTAACAAACGGAAGTTCTCGAACTTCAAGCAGGGCGCCAGTGTGGCGGTTAAGAAAGGAGGATCAGACACTCCAGCTCAGGTTACAACTGGTAAGGGAAGGAAAGGAAAAGGGTATATGGGCACCCAGCCCAAATGCAACACCTGCCAGCACCATCATTCTGGTCAGTGCGGGCCAAAAGTATGCGAAGCATGTGGGAAACGTGGCCACTCGAAGGACACTTGTTGGGCCACTGCTGGTCAGGGAGGCCAGGGAGGATTCGGAAACAGAAATTACAACCGGGGTGGGAATGGAAATCGCCCACAAGGAAACTATGGAGGTAACGAGAATCGAGGCAACAATGCTAACCAAGCGGGCGCTGTGAATCGTAATCAGAGGAATGGTCAAGCTGGTGGAAACGGGCAGAGACTTGGGTGTTTTAACTGCGGTGATATCGGGCATTTTAAGAAGAACTGCCCAGACTTAAACCAAGCCCGTGGAAGAGTGTTTCAAATCGAAGCAAGGGAAGCGCGCCAGGACCCCAACGTCGTTACTGGTACGTTCCCTGTAAATCAACGCTATGCATCCGTTTTGTTTGATACTGGTGCCGATTATAGCTTCGTATCGTTAGAGTTTAAGAATATGCTTGGTTTAGCCGCTAATAAGTTAGATATTCCCTACTCGATCGAATTGGCCAATGGGAAGTTAGTAGAAACCAATGAAGTTATTAGAGGTTGTGTGATCGAATTAGGAGAGCGTGAGTTCGCTCTAGATCTACTACCAGTCCAGTTGGGAAGCTTCGATGTGGTGGTAGGAATGGATTGGTTATCAGGAAACAAAGCAGAGATAGTTTGTCATGAGAAGGTTGTTCGTATCCAAACCGATGATGGTGAGACCATTGTTGTTCATGGAGAGAAGCGTGAGACGCCGTTGAGGATTATCAGCTGCTTGAAAGCAAGGAAGTGTTTGCAGAAAGGATATGTTGCTTTTCTGGCACACATTGTGGATAAAAAGGCTGCTGAGCCAAAGATCGAAGACATCCCTGTCGTGAGGGAGTATCCAGAAGTCTTCCCAGAAGACTTGCCTGGACTGCCACCTCAGAGGCAAGTAGAGTTTCACATTGACTTAGTTCCAGGCGCCACGCCTGTGGCTAAAGCACCGTATAGACTTGCTCCGTCTGAGATGCAGGAACTGTCGACACAACTTCAAGAGTTGTTAGACAAGGGTTTTATCCGACCAAGCTTCTCGCCTTGGGGAGCTCCGGTCCTGTTTGTCAAGAAGAAGGACGGTAGTTTTCGTATGTGCATCGACTACAGAGAGTTGAACAAGCTGACGATCAAGAATAGATATCCTCTGCCAAGAATCGATGATCTGTTTGATCAACTGCAAGGCTCAAGCTTTTATTCAAAGATCGATCTTCGATCTGGATACCATCAGTTAAGGATACAAGAGGAAAGCATTCCGAAGACAGCCTTCAGAACTCGTTATGGGCACTACGAGTTCCTCGTTATGCCATTTGGTTTGACAAACGCACCGGCGGTATTCATGGATCTAATGAATAGAGTTTGCAAGCCATACTTGGATAAGTTCGTGATTGTATTCATCGATGACATTTTAATTTATTCAAAGACGAAGGCTGAACACGAGCAGCATCTTAGAGCCATTCTAGGGCTGCTGAAGAAGGAACAGCTGTATGCCAAACTCTCTAAGTGCGAGTTTTGGCTACGAGAGGTGCAATTCCTTGGGCACGTGGTAAATGGAGATGGAATCCACGTGGATCCAACCAAGATCGAGGCGATCAAGGATTGGGAAACGCCAAAGACGCCAACCGAGATTCGGCAATTCTTGGGTTTGGCTGGCTATTACCGAAGATTCATTGAGAACTTTTCAAAGATCGCTTAACCATTGACGCTCCTCACGCAGAAGGATAAGAAGTTTGATTGGGGAATCAAACAGGATGAAGCGTTTCAGATATTGAAGGATAAGCTTTGTAACGCGCCAATTTTAGCTCTACCAGAAGGTACTGATGATTTTGTGGTATACTGCGACGCATCGCGTCAAGGACTGGGTTGTGTGTTGATGCAACGCCAAAAGGTTATTGCTTACGCATCGCGTCAGTTGAAAGTGCATGAAAAGAACTATACCACACACGATTTGGAGCTTGGCGCAGTGGTTTTTGCTTTAAAGATCTGGAGACACTACCTTTATGGTACGAAGTGTACAATCTTTACAGATCACAAGAGCCTACAGCATATATTCAACCAGAAGGAGTTGAATATGAGGCAAAGACGATGGGTTGAATTGCTGAACGACTACGACTGCGAGATAAAGTATCATCCAGGGAAGGCGAACGTGGTCGCCGATGCCCTAAGTCGTAAAGAGAGAATCAAGGCCATAAGGGTTAGGGCTTTGGAAATGATTGTCCGAACCGATCTTTCCTTGCGCATTCGTGCCGCGCAAAAGGAAGCTCTCAAGGAAGGAAACCTTGAAGAAGAATATCTCCGTGGGATGGAGAAGCTATTGGTACCAAACGAGGAAGGAACGTTATGTTTTGAGAAAAGGATTTGGGTTCCTCTGTTTGGTGGTTTAAGGGAAGTTATTTTTGATGAAGCTCACAAGTCGCGGTACTCTATCCATCCGGGAGCGGATAAGATGTACCAGGATCTCAAGGATTACTATTGGTGGCCTAGGATGAAAGGCGATGTTGCTGTTTATGTGAGCAAATGTTTAACGTGCGCTAAGGTTAAAGCCGAATACCAGAAGCCTTCAGGACTTCTACAACAACCTGAAATTCCCAAGTGGAAATGGGAACAAATCTCCATGGATTTTATTACGAAATTGCCAAGAACGCCAAGAGGCCATGATATGATTTGGGTGATAGTTGACCGCCTAACAAAGTCCGCACACTTTCTGCCAATCAAAGAGAAAGACAGTACTAGTAAACTTGCGGAAATTTACATGAGAGAGATTGTCGCACGCCATGGAGTACCTCTCTCAATCATCTCTGATAGAGATGGAAGGTTTGTGTCGAGGATATGGCAATCCTTCCAAGAAGCCTTTGGCTCACAATTGAATCTGAGCACTGCGTTTCATCCGCAAACTGACGGCCAGAGCGAGCGAACGATACAGACTTTGGAAGACATGCTGAGAGCGTGTGTTATGGATTTGGGCGGTAGCTGGGACAAGCATTTGCCATTGGTCGAATTTTCGTACAACAACAGCTACCACACCAGTATTGGTGTCGCGCCATTTGAAGCCCTTTACGGACGCAAGTGCCGATCACCCTTATGTTGGGCTGACGCAGGTGATAGGCAGCTTGCTGGTCCCGAAATCGTCCAAGAGACGACAGACAAGATTGCGCAGATTCTTAAACGCATCGAAGCAGCTCGCCACAGACAAAAGGCCTATGCGGATCCAAACCGAAAACATGTGGATTTCCAAGTTGGAGAAATGGTGTTATTGAAAGTCTCACCCTGGAAGGGTGTGGCACGCTTCGAAAAGCGTGGGAAGTTAAATCCGCGCTACATTGGTCCCTTCAGAATTCTGGAAAGAATAGGACTAGTAGCATACAAGTTGGACCTACCTGCTGAACTGAATGGTGTTCACGACACCTTTCACATATCCAATCTAAAGAAAAGTCCAACTCAAGTCACCGTTGCCATTCCCACCGACGAGATTCATGTTGACGACATGCTCCACTTCGTTGAAGAACCGGTTGAGGTCACGGATTGGAAAGTTAACAAGACCCGCCGGAGCAGTGTCAAACTCGTCAAAGTTCGTTGGAATGCCAGACATGGTCCTGAATACACCTGGGAACGTGAGGACCGGATGAAAGAGAAATACCCCCACCTTTTTCCTAAGAACCCTGCATCTACAAGCAGAACTTAAATTTCGGGACGAAATTTATTTAACGGGGGGAGAATGTGACAACCCTCACCAAACCAGGTATCCGTACGACTTAATTAATGATTGATTACTGCTTAATTACTGTGCTTGTTTGAACTAGCTGATGAACTGCTACTTGATATCTGATACATGTACTTACTTGCATCATACTTTACTTATCGTCACTACATTAATTACATGCTGAACCCTAGTGACAACCATGATGCACAAAAAGCACAGTAGCACAATAGCGGATAACCTATTGAACATGCTGATAAAGCCAGCATCAGGCAGACACTGCCTCTAAGGCCTGTAAGAGCCTGAGATGTTTTGCTACACTAGTAGTGAGTGTAGGGATATAAGGGTTGTGGAACTGCGTCTCTAGGGATAAGTCACTATGACTGGATGTGCCTAAAACGTACTCTAAGTACAAAACTCAGCACTTTACACAATAATTCAGCTTTTAGCTAACTAATAAAGTGCCAAAACATGAGAAAAATAATACTAGACACTTTCCAAAGTGTCAGGAGTAAGCTGTGTCACTAAAGAGAGTAATAACGACACTTTAAAGCTTTATTAAGCGCTTTAACGGATTACTATCCAACCGAACAACCGGACTATACCCGGGACATGAAAATATTGTTATTTCATTATTTATCTTTTTCTGAGCTAGTTAGGGTCCCTGATTACCCTAACACCCTTTGTAACGCGTGACACACAAGTAACCAAGTTAAATACTTAACTAACTTGGTTTAACCTAACTAATACCTAACTAATGGTTAGAATTGAACTAGTACCCCCCCCCCCATCCTAACCATCCCCAACCATGGGGGACACTCCTTGTGTACTTAATTATTATAAAAATCCAAATGTTTAGTATCTAATAGACATAGTGTCCATTGGTTAATCACATTAGAAATTACCTATAAGTTCATGCTTATGTCTACATGATCATTCCATCACCACAACTCCACACAAAACTCTCTCTCTTGCCCTCTAGAGCTCTCGGCCGAGATCCCCTTCACACCCATCCATTTTGTCGAGTTTGATCATCACATTCCAAGGTTATACAAGTATCAAGGATCCCGTATTAGGAAGCTCGGTGCAAGCGGAACGCGAAGGACCTCTCTACTTTGCTTTTACCCACCCATTTTGCGCGTAGATTCTTCCCTAGCCTCGAGCTAGTGGTATGATGTTTAAATCTCTATCTTGAACTAATCTAAAGTGGTTAAAAGGATTTGTATCGGTTAAATCTCGTTAAAATGCAAATTGATGCACAAAAGTCCACTAAAAACACTTAAAATGGTGGTTAATAGCTTATATGTTGTGTAAATGATGTAGTATTTGAAATGTGTGATTATTTAGACCCGATCTATGTTGTGGTAGCTCGGATCATCGTTTAACCCGGTATAGTCATGTTCTTGAATCATGACACAAAGCTATTTTAGAAGTAACAAGGGTTAAAAGGTGAAACTCTACCACACATGAAACATGAACTTGTGTAAAAATGTTTTACTTGTGTAAAAGTGTTTTAACTTGTACAATAGTGATTAAAACTAGCAGATCTACGCATCTGCAAGTGGTATTTTCAAAGAACCACGTATCAAAGAAATCATGTATTTTAAAAGATGGATTTTACACTAACACGCATGATTTTTATAAACCACAAGTGTGTAAACACTTGTGAAATGAAAAGATCCGACAAAATAACAGTTTTTGTAAAAAGATGACGGGAAGTTGTATAGATGGATTTTCTCTAAAAACGAGGTTTTTACAAGATCAAATTACCGTATATGAAGATCTACTAAATTTAAAGAGATTTATACCACAGTTTTGGGAAAACTACAAGTTCATGTAAATTTTGGCAATTTACACATATGTTGATTTGTTGTTGTGAGAAAAGTTGTTCTGAGCAAATAAAGAAAATTGTTGAGTTGATTTGTTAAAGAAAATGATACGCTTGAAAGCGTGGCCACCTCCAGTTACAGAGGAAACTCTGGCGAAATTTTTCTAAAAACCTAACACTTAGAACTAATTACACTACCAGTGTTAGAATTATTTTTGACGTATTTTCGAAATATAAATTTCGCCATGACTTTTTTTACTAAATATTAGGAGGTGGGATTTTCACAAAATTTAACGTGATAAATATATATTTTTCACACACTGTTTATGATTATTTTGTGAAAATACATAAATATTATTTTTAGAGTAAAAATAATATTTACGAACGTTAACGAATCCAAAATAATACGAACGCTTTCACCATAAATATATAAGTTACACCGGTAAGTATACTACCACTCGATTGTCAAAACGTAACTTACGCACTTACGGAAGTATTTATGAACGCGTATGTTAACAACGTATTATTGGAGAAAAATTATGTGAAATGAAAATATAATATTTTTGAGAAAAATACTTATATTTTGGAATTGGAAATATATATATATTAAGTGAGACTTAATGATATAATTTGAACGCACATGTATTGAATCCCCCATCCTTGGGAAGGAGATTAACTACCAAGTAAATACAGAACGTAAACACGAAATAGTTGTCTAACTATTTCCCAAAGACTTAAACTATAAAGCTAAGGCACGGCCGTCCGTCTAATAGAAATTAGCACCTGTAGGTCGTCGCACAGCTGCGTGAGCAGGAGATACTTGGTAGAGACGCTTCACTGTGAGTTCATGTCCCCTTTTTCTCTAACTGTTTTCAGTTTTCTTAACTGCGGGGGTGAAATACATGTTACTTTGATTACAAGTACTTTCTACATGGTATGGTTAACGTAAGGAGGTTTACTACTTAGATCATGTGAATGGGTAGGCAGAAACACCGAGGGACGTAAGCGGTAGATCTATCTGGGTGTAGCGAGCCCAACTCTAGGCCCAACAGAACGGACCTCTAAGAGGCCCAGCAGAACGGACCTTGAGTGACTTTGTACCCAACGCAAAATCTGCTAGGTTGAGTCTTCCTACTTGCACTTCACACATGCTAATGGCCTTGCAAACCATTGGTGATCTCTTTTCCTTACACTGCTACATACCAGGGAATTTTTATACTTACAAGTGTTTTACATACTCACTTACACATGAACTCGCTCAACATTATTGTTGATTTTTCAACTTACATGTATTTCAGGAAATTAAAGATCTGGCACGGTATGTTATGTTTTCCCGCTGCATCAGGGTTCCAAGGTCATCCCAGTTTAGGAAATGTGACTCTTTCCTGGACAAGTCACAAATCTTAAACTGCGTTTATCTCATGTCGATGTTTATGTTTTTCAAGACAATGTTTTATATTATGATGTTGTAAGTCTCTAAGACAATGGTATGTTACTCTGGTTTTAAAACTTAAATCAAATGGATGATCTTGCATGATTTTATTTCATATAGCTTTGTTATGGTTAAGCTATGGTATTAAGAAGTCACACCAAAATTAACCACGCTTCCGCAAAGCCAGGGTGTGACAATTTTTACAAGTAAAATGGTTAAATATATATTTAGAATATATATTTTATACTATGACACTTGTGTGGATACTTGTTTATTTTGTGAGATAGTTATATTATTTTAGGGTAAAATAATATAACTTAACAAAGTACCTTGACATTAGAATTGTGTGGTACGTAATAGAAGTAATGAGTAGATAAACCGTACGTAGGATACATGTTATGCTTGCACGAGAAACTGATTGTTATATGTACCTTATTAGGACGTGCTTGATTTCTGATTATTAGAGTAACTAATCTAACCGAGCAAACCAAGGTGAGTTCACACACTTTCTAAGGCATGTGATTCCCGGTGGTTTGGGAATGGGTTAAAGAATTAAAACAGAACCTACATATCCTCCTTGGGTAGGATCTGTACCGCCATCCTCCATAGGTGGGATGCCAATATTAATCCTGTGTATTCTCCTTGGGTAGGATACGTACGTTCGTCCTCCTTGGGTAGGACAACAACCTTAAAACTCACTAGACAAAACTCTATCATTAAGTCCCTCATTTTATATCGACTTAATCGCCGAGGCCAATGGCGAGCGGGTCATTAGTTAATAGCGCTATTAGGTTTAACAAACCTCACACCGTGCCAGTCGGACGGGCGTTTACTAATGCACTCTGGAAAACTGTCAATGATGATAGACATTGACGTAGGGCACAACTTACTTTCGTTAGTAGTCGATATGGTACGGTCTAGTGGTTCACATGGGGAAGCCCCCATTGATTATGGATATGGTTTGGGTAATACAGAAGGAACTGGTTAAACATATTTTCAACTATGGGGTAACCCCCACGGCAAGTAAGCCAGCAAAAGACAAACCATGTTTTCGGAAACAACTTAAAACTAAACAACCAACCGCGAACTCACTCAACTTTGTTGTTGACTCGTTGTTACATGCCTTACAGGTCTTTAGATGCTTATGGAGCTTGCACAAGGAGGAGGTAGTTGTGGGATACGGACTGTTATGTTCCGTGCTTAACATTTGAACTTTATGAACTTATTGAACTTATGTTTTGGGTTTTACCTTTAATGCTTCCGCTGTTTAATTTGAACTTGGTTAACTAGCTTTTGGTCACCAATTGTATTGGGGTTGGCTTTATTTACTTAATTATATTGTTCAATATGATTGGTAGCTCGATCCTGGTCCTGTCACGCCTCCAAGCGGTGATACTCCGCAGGGTGGATTTTGGGGGTGTGACAATATGCACATACAGATTAACAGATAATGAAAGATTACCTGTTACCTATTGAGAATCTGAGATTGAAATTTGAGACATTGAATAAACATAGTGTTGATTACCGTTAATGTCAGCCCTAATTTCATCCGATCCGCAATCAGTTTCACATTGTTTACTCAAAAGTCGACGCAAGTAACGAGGGTTGTAGTGTTACGTCGCTGCTTCTGGATTCTAGAATGAAGTATGAGTATATAGTATGGATTTCTGGAGAAAAATCATAAATCTTGGACTTAGAAACTTTGCTTAAATGGCCTAAAAAACAAGTATAATACATGAAAAGAAAAAACAAATTTTGGAGACGCTTGTTTTTTGTGACCTTAAGCTTTAGCATAGGTTGATAAGCCCAACGAGCTGACCCTAAAAAATGATAAAAAAATATATACATATTCAACAAATACTATTCATAGAATTAACTCTTATAATTAACCCTTGAAAATAGAAAAAGAGAGAAAGAATCTGAATAAACCCACAACAAAGCACAGTTATCTACTACTATTTCTTTTTCTATAAGTGAGATCATGTATCACACTCAAATATTGTCTATAACTATTAACTAGAAAGATTCCCCGCGCTACGCTGCTACGCTGCTACGCTGCTACGCTGCTACGCTGCTACGCTGCAGGGTTTCGATTGATATATATTTTGCTTCAGTATACCAACTCAACCGAAGAAATGTGCCCATAAGAATATCCACACATGTTTTACATTGACCAAAAACTATAAAAATAAATTTAAATTGGACAGCGGGACGGAATGATTTTAAATTAATTGTAAATTGAAACGTAAATGTTATCTTAAATAAACTTTAATGAAAAGGAACCTAAAACTGAAACAGTAAACATAAAGAAAACTAAAAAATAAAAATAATAAAGTCCAGAAAAAATCAAGAAAGAAACAAAAAAAAAACAATAGGATAAAAGCACTATCCACATAACTTGCTAATTGTAATTTACGTTAGAACATAGACCAATTGAAAATGTAAATAAAAATAAGTAGGAAATTATATTTGACACTTATTTCCGAAGAATCGTAAAATAATAAGCATAAAAATAGTTACGTCGCGTTGCGGTGGTATCGAAACGTAAAGTGACTCGAATTTATAGCTTTTAATGAAAACATATTATATTTGACTCGACGTGTTTCCAAAAAAAATTACGTCAAAACGTAGAGCATTGGAACATGTACATAAAAATAAGCACGAAAACGTATTATATTTTACCCGACTCATTTATAGGAAAAAAAATAAATATACATCAAAACATAGACCAACTGAAAACGTACATAATAATAAGCATAAGGAATATGTTATATTTGACCCAACTTATTACCGAAAAAAATTACGTCTAAACGTAAATCAATTTGAATTTATACCAACAGTATATAAAAAAATTACATAAAACTTTATTACAAAATTTTTAGAAAGTTAAGAGGTTATAATTGTTAACACTGAAAGTCGAAGGATAAAAGTATAAAGAAAAATAATAAAGACAAAAGAAAAAAAAGAAAAAAAATAAAATAAAAAACAAAAACAAAAACAAAAACAAAAAGCAAGTTACGGTTAATGTAACATGCAATTGTTATTCATACCATCTTAAAAGACAAAGTTGGTGGGCTTTCCTACCGGGCTTTGTCTCCCCCTTACACTTTCATAAATTTTAAAACATAGACCCTCGATTTTGGTAGTTTCCTTTTTTACTTCAACTTTGTTAAAGACCCTCGGCATTGCTAGTTTCCTTTGTTAAATCTTATTTTCACTCACTCTTGGTCCTTAAGTTTAGGAGATATAATTTTCAATCCCGTACCTTTTTATGATTGAAAAAATATAACTTTGAACACCTCGAGAGTATATATAATCTATTCTTTTTCATAACAGTTTCGTTCATTAACTTAATAAACTTTAATTTGTTGCGTGCTTTTTACGTAAGTGTTGGTATAAATTCGAGTTGATCTACGTTTCGACGTAAATTTTATTTGAAAACGGGTTAGGTCAAATATAATATGATTTCATGCTTACTTTTTATGTGGGTTTCGACGTAAAGTTTGTTCTCATTTATAATACTTTTTCATGCTTACTTTTTATGTATGTTTCGTCGTAAAATTTTGTTTGAAAACGATCAAAAATTCGAGTTGTTCTATGTTTTAAGGTAAATGGTCGATAATAAGTCATACATAATCATGTCGCATAATCGGTACGATATTCGATTGTCTTGGTATACTTTTTTGTATAAATCCGAGTTTGTCAATGTTTTGACGTCAATATGATGTATGCTTTCGTACTTTTTTTTGTACATTACATACGTATGAATTGGATTGTATATGATACATTTTGACTTAAAGGTATAAATTTGAGTTAGTCAGGTCGCATATAATACATTATCATTGTACGGTGTAATATTTACTTTACGTTTTGATCTAATCGTAATACTATATAGGTAACACTAAGTTCAATTGAAATGTTTTCATATGGTTATTTAAACAAACCCTCAGACATAACGCTCTGACTAATATGTTCGACATTTGTGATGTACCCGCACCGCAATGCGTGCGGATCTTATTACTAGTATTATATGATTTACAAATGTCGGTGGAACAGTAAAATATCAATTTGTTGGAAATTGCCATAACTCTTTCTCAACCTTTACAACTTTGGTCCCTCAACGGATTTTAAAGTTAGCTTTTAGACACATTTCCATTTACTTTCCATTTAGTGGCTTTTGGCTTCATTTGTAACTTGTAAGCATTTAGAGAGAGAAAGGGAGACATTGGAAATAGAAATAGGAAGGTGGCATGCATTAAGGCGGAGTACGAGATGATGTTCTTTCTCATTCTCCGGTGAAGCATTGCTATGGCGGTGGCGAATGGTTGATCCAAGGTTTGACTTCAGTACCATCCTTTTGTCTTCGACCTTTGTCGCTGGAAAGCTAACTAGCCGGGACCCCTCGTTCCGGTGGTGTAAACACCGCCTGAGACCTCCGTCACCATAGGCCCTATGTTTCCTAGGAAGTCGTACGCGATTGTGTCCAGCAGCGTCGCTCACCAACAACTGATTCTGTTCAAAACCCCAACCATTATCATCCACATACGATGTGATTTACGGAAAGATGAAGATGACAATGGTGGCGATTTTGTGGTGGAGTTTTGTGATTGTAGTCTTTTGTGGTTGTGGTGTTTTGTGGTGATATTTTGGGGTTTTTATTTTTTGAACAGCGTACAGTTAGGATGTCGCTAACCGAGTAAGTAGTTAGTATGTTAGTATCACCAAATTAGTATTAAAATTCCCCCTTGCCTGGATTTGAACTCAGAACCTCCAAAAGAAACAAAGCTTACCACCTTCCCCTTGACCACTAGGCCAAAAGATCATTGGTTAGTATTTTATAGTGGTGGTTGTAGAGAGAAGTACTAGGCTAGTATGGCTCCTTTTCAACAAAAGCTAAGAAAACCATAGGTTTGCATTAATGCTTATAGGTTTTCTTTGAAGAACACAAAAGATGGCAAGTGACTTGTTGTACTTACAAAACTTGAACTTTTAGTAAGTTTAAAATTTAAGCAGCTACTTCAACTATTAATTATATCAATATTTACAACTCATAACATAACAAGTTATATATATAATAGTAATAAAAAAAAGGTTAAACACCATATAAGGACAAATAACTAAACATATTGATGTGGGTCTTTGCTAAATAACAAGTTATATATATAATAGTAATAAAAAAAGGATGGTAATAAACAAAGTAACAAATTAGCAACAACATAGTAATAAAAAAAAGGTTGGTAATAAACAAATTAGCAATGACATAAAAGGCTAAGGCAACTGGGTATGGGGACCGTCCTCAGAGCGTCTAGGAACGGCGCCGCCCAGCACACCGTGCCCCCCCCCCTCCCCGTTTTCAGCGTCGGCATCTTGCGGTTTGAGACGGTCCAGAAAAAGATAAAAAATGGTGGGGTTCGAGGCTTTTGTGACCGCGTGAATAAAAAAAATAAAAAATTCAAAAAAATTATACTAACTGCCATTGTTGAGGAGAGACTTGAACTTTTGTAGCGACGGTTGTGCAGGAAACAAACAATAAACCCTAGGGGATGATTAAGCTCTTTTATACTACTGGGCCTTTTGACAAGTAGAGTAGATATTGAAGGTTAGGCCGGATGATTAAGCTCTTTTAGATATTGAAGGTTGGGCCGGATGATTAAGCTATTTTTAATAAATGTTAAAAATTAGATAAATTTAAAAAAAAAATTGGTTTATATTTTATTTTTACATCTTATTAATTTATTTGTTAGATGTTAAAAAAAGTGGAAGATTAAAAAAATAAAAAAATATAAAAGTGGTGGGGTAGGATCATCTAGGATCATCTTCCCATTTTCACTAAATTTGTGGGATGGACCATCCTTGGGATGACTATGATGTGGCGCTTAAGTGGCGGATCATCCTCCAAGGAAGAATGGGCACCATACCATGTCGCCTAAGAAAATGGTCATGTTGTATTTTATATTAAATTACTCAAATTTTGAGAAAAGGTTAGATGAATTAATAGCATGTTGACGAAAATTATGATATTAACCAATAACTTATAAATTTTAACAATACATTTGTATAAATTTTATTACTAAGTTCGATAATAATAATTTAATACCAAGGTGACTTAATTGTTCAGTAAAGTTTAAAATATTATGTTTTATAATATTTTGTGTTTATTGTTTTAACGTGTTTGTTTTTATCAGCGTCACGATGGAGCCGACAGCCCCAATGCGCAATCGCTGGCACTAAAAGTTTCGCTAAAATTTGTACTTAAAATAGAAAAGGTCAGATATGATTAATTTATTTATCATGACAAGTTTATTTTTTGGGTTTTATATTTCGATTGCAGGAGCGGACATAGGTTATAGCCTAGGTGGGCGGGGCGGGCGCACCATTTGAAAAGAAAATTTTAGGGTATTTTATAGGCAAAAATTCTGATTGCACCCCTTAAAATGTTGGTTAAAACCCACGTTCGCACCTCTAGTAAATAATTTCTGGGTCCACTAATGTTCGATTTATAGCGAGTGAGTGTTAATATTAGACCGATATCGTAATGAACCGAATCGCTAATAATTGAACTTCATAGTGATAATTAATTTGGTTATCATAGTGAAATTATAGAGGTGAAAGTGGTTAGCGTTGACAAAATTGCAATTCTCGTGACATTGTAATTAAATATGGGGTTGTTTGTTTACCTCTTAATGATGCTCTTAATGTTTCAGACCTCTTACTGGTTCAACACTTAATGGTTCAGACTGTTTGTTTCACGAGCAAATGTCTGAATGGTTCAGACATTTGCCTCTGAATGGTTAAGATTTATACAGAGTCTGAATGGTTAAGACCTCTAATATGAATTGGTCAAACATTTGTCTCTGAACGGTTAAGCATTATACACGTTCTTAATGGTTCAGACCTCGTACTGGTTCAACACTTAATGGTTCAGACCTCTTACTGGTTTAGCAGTTAACCATTCAGATGTTGCCAAACAACCCCTATGTAGAAGAAGAATTTCACTTCATATTATTATTTAAAAAAAAAGTGAATATGGGTTTGTTAGACATGCAACTTATGTGTGAAATCAATCAAAACTACGTTGTTTTGATTAAATGTTTCTCAGTTTAGCACACCCAGTTCCACCATTATATTGACTAGTTTTTTTTTATATCGCGCGTTGCGGCGAAACCGAGCAAATGATAATTTAAACAAACGTGATTAAAAAATAAAGCATGTTGTTTAGAAAGTCAAACCATTAGAACGATTTAGTTTATCATCGTACTGTTTTATGATACTAAATAAATACTTTATTTTGAGTATAACCTCGTTTTAACAAAACTTATAACGGAATGTCAAGGAAAGAAATCAAGCACAACTACGTACTTAAGTTTTTAGAAAAAAAGTTATAAACGTAACTTATTAAAAAACTATCAAATTAATCGATAAATTAATATATTTAAAAAAAAGAAAGAAAAAGCAATTGTTAAATAAAGGTAAAGGAAATATATGTTTAAAAAAAAGAAAAATATGTTATTAAAAGTAAATATAATAATAAATTATTATAATATATTAAATAATAAAATAATAAAAAACTATATTTTATTATAAAAATAAAGTTACTATTTATCATCAATCAAAATCAATATATATATATATATATAATTAGCTTCTAATTCGAATTATAAAATAAGCGTAAACACAATCCTAAATAAATATGAGTCGGAAATCAGTTTTAGTTTAGATTTTGCATTGTGAACATTCAACGAGATGTATAAAGGAGCAAAAGATAACAGAATGTGAAAACAGATTGAGATGGAGAACTAAACCGAACGAAGATTTGACAGTGGCTTTATTAAGAGATGAAATTACGAAAGCTTCTTTAACGGAGAATGATGCGGCTTGGGAATTTTGAAACAGATGGGTACCGCCAAAAGTAAATCTTTTTGTATGGAGAGCTATAAAGAATCGGATTCCGGTGAAAGTAGAGCTGAAACGCAGGGAGGGGGATTATAATCGAAGATCAGTTGTGTTCGAAGTGCGGAATAGAGGAGGAAACGACAAAACACCTAATGGTAAAATGCTTGATGGTCCGCGCTACATGGTGGAACATCATGATTTGGTTAAAACTATCGTGCAACGAGGACGTTAATTCATGTGACGAAGTGCTTCAACGAATACAAGCCTGCAATGGGTCGAAGGAATGGAAGAGAGTGATTACGGCAATAGCTATCACTACTAGAAAACTAGGCAGTTGCGACCAAAATTTGCGACCACGGTAAGGCGGTCGCAAAGTTAGCAACCGGGTTTGTGACCAAAATCAAAACAGTCGCAAAATTAAAGACCAATCTAGATTCGGTCGCAAAACGGTCGCAAATTTTGTAACCGCAATTTTACAGTCGCAAAATCGTTGAATAGTGGTCGGAAAAAGGTCGCAAATACAAGAAATACATAAAAAAGCAAAAGTTGCGACCATCTAAAGCGGTTGCAAATACGAGAAATGTAAACAAAAAACAAAACTTGCGACTACCTAGAGCGGTCGCAAATACGAGAATATCTAATGTACAAAATTATATACAAAACACTAAAAAACTATCACAAGGCGCACACAACTTGTTTGTTATTATTAAAAAAAATAAAAACAAATTTATAATTAATTTGGAAAATATTAATTTCGAAGAACAATAATAAATTGAATAACATAGAATAAATAAAATATAAAAAGTTACTGAAATTACGAAACGGATAATTGAAATGCACAATTTTAATTTTAATTTTAATTTTAATCCAATAAATAAAGAGTACAAACGCCGTTCCATCTTAACTTCATGATTTCAATAAACCCTAAAAACCGCTCCGTCTTCACCTCCGCTCATGATTCGATTACTCTGCTCGTTGATTCTGGTACAAATTCCGCTACTGATTCGATTACTCCGCTCGTCTCTCTCGTTGATACACATTTGTTGATTCATGATGAGCTTAATCGATAACTCTAATTCGTTGATTTGTCTATCTGGTTGATACAGATTCGTTGATTTTGTCAGAGACAATCGTTCATTAATCAAGGTACTCATCTCTCTAATTCTACTTAATCGATGATTTCAGATCTGTGTGTTAAATGTATGTATGTATGTTTCTGATTCGAGCCCTTCAAAAGCTATATTGCTCATAATATTGAAGAATCTGTTCTATCACACGAATTATGATAGTAAAATTACTGTTATTAGTTCGTAATCTAATTAATCTCTATGAAGTTGAAGTATTTATACGATTAAGCTCTGATTATTTATAAAAACTACGAACATTTGTTGTTATACTACAGAATTTATCATACCTAAGGAATTTGTGTTACGAGCGGATTAATTATGCTAATTTTTCAAACTCACGTAATGGCGACAGAAGAACCTGATTGTTGCTACGGAACCTGCTGCGGCGGAAGAACTTCCTCCGGCTGAAACGGAGGCTAAGGATACGAAAGTGAAGAAGACGAAGAAAGCTTCTACTCCATGAAAACCTAAAAAACCTGCTCTGCATCCTCCGTACTTTGAGGTATGATTAGTTTATTACGTTTCGGTTTTTGACTTGATTTTGTTGTTCGACTGAATAATTGCTCTGAATTTATTGTTCGAGTGAATAATCGCTCTGAATTTTTTGTTCGATTACATAATTGCTCTTATTTTGTTGTTCAAGTGAATAATTATTGTAGTTTTGTTGTTCAATTGAACAATTGCTTTGAAGAAGAATCTGTTCATCGAATATTTTCAGTTCATGAACTGATATAAGTGCCATGGAGGTGTGATCTAGGGATAATTTTAAGATTTTGACATTTAGAAAGTTTTTGTTTATACAAACTTACTCATGCTTTTAACGATTAGTCGATGAAAAAGCGAGTATATACAAGAGGTCGACATTTAGGTTGCAGGTGTGTGATGTTTATATAACACGAACGTCATATGGAGCTTTTTTAGTTGTGTTGATGAAGAATGGAGCAACATCTTAGAGTAGCATGCTACTTTGGTCAATAAAATAGAAGCAGGCAAGCATCTTCTCATGAGGGGAGATTGAAAAGTCATCTGCTAGTACTGCTACTTTATTTTTATTATCACAATTAATATTGTTGTGCTACTCATAAGTTTAGTTTCTATATCTATATCTATTGATGAAATATTTGCGATGATATGCTCTAAAGAAACCCAAATAAGCTTTATATGTCAACATTAGTGCCCTATAGTAGGGAACATAGAAGCTTTGATCTTTATGACTTTATTTTCTTGTCAAAAATGGCATGTCCTTCTCATCGTTTATGGTAAAGTCAACTCTTGACCTTGTTAAAAGTGTATCACATGTCACATTTTGCAGTTGTATGGTGTGAGCCGAGTTTCAAATGAAAGCTTGTGCTTCTTGGCATATCTTTACTCATTAGTATCTCAAGGAACATGTTTCAAATAACATTGCTGATCTTTCCATTCAAGTAAGTGTTATTAGTATCTCTTTCTTTCTTAGGTGTTATGGCTGCCTTATATACTTGTGTCTTTATTGCTACAAAATTAACATATAAAAGTTTATGAAAGACAATTTGAGTAGTTTTTGTTTAACGCTTCTCAAGGTTGATATGGTGTGGACTGTATTACTTGGCGACCCAAGCTGGCTATCGTATCAAAGCTGGACTTTCTCGTTACGATACTGGAAATAATTTCATGTCTCAGGGTTTGCATGCTTACTTATAATGTCTAGTTTTCTACTCTATCATATCAAACACCAAGTTTAATAAAGCGATATGTTAATTCAACCTATTTATTTAACAAGTACTTAGTTTCATAATAACTAACTCATTAAAATTCGAAGGACAATGTTGTTCGACTTATACGACCTTTCTCTTATGGAATTAAATGCATTTTGTAACTGTCACCCTGTTCGACTCATACGAAAAGAGGAGTAGGGCCCTTTGGTTTAGGAGTTGCCAATCCGGGAACAGGTAATCAACGAGTTACAAATTTTAGTCCTATACTGTTTTGGTTTGAAATATTAAAATATATACAAGCATTCATTGCATAACGTCAGTTATGGACTCAAGTATAATGATTGACAACAAAACAATTTGTATATATTTCAAATTACAGCTGAGGAAATGGGCCAAATCTTGAATTGTTTCGTTGTCAATTGTTATACCTACCCCTTAACTTATAATTTGGGGCTGGACGATGGGCGGGTTGGGTGACAGGGCAAAACGAGTCCTGGTTGAAACAGGTCTTTTTAGTGTGGGTCAAATGGGCCGGATCAGATTTGCTCACGAAATGCTTTTTTTTGTCCATTTTATACACTTTATATAAATAATTAGTGACTTAATTATGATTATAAAAACGAAGTCATTACAATAATAATCTACGTCTGTGATCCACCCAGGTGATTATACAGTCTAATTAAACAAAGTGAAGCAAGTACTAGTGTACTACAGTAAAATGTGTTATTAGCTGAATCAAGCTTGGAACATTACATATACATTATTGTGTGTTGTTTCTGCAATTCTGCAGCAACAAACTGTTGGTTAATTCTTTCTTTGAGATTATATCATTGTTATTAACTATTTTTTAAATATATCTTGCTTTTTTACAGGTTATAACAAATGAGTCTTTTGGTTGCACAGGTAGAACTCTACAAATGTAACCCAAGTTGGTTAATCTTTTGTTTTTATCATCATTCATGCACCCCATGTACTTGTTGAGTACTGATAATTTACGTCACTTTTATAGGCGGCGTGGGTGGCCCAACTGTCAACCTTTTCAGTCAAAATATCCCAGAAAAAGTTGGAACAAGTGGCGAGCATAGGGTTAGTGATACTCAAGGACATTCTCACACACAAGTTAAGGAATATCAATCCCAGATAAGCTTGAGTTTCGTAACTTGGATGGCAAACATTGAAGCAATTTAAAAGCTAGGTCTCGAAATGTCAAAAATTGTATGTATTATGTTAGGATAACATGGGTCGTTGATGTGTTAATTTGCAAATTATAAGTGAAATGTTTTATATAATTTTGAAATTTTGATAAATGCATGGATTCTAAAAATATAAAACATTGTTAGCAGGTTTAAAATGAAAGACGGCTAAAAAAACCATTTTGCGACCGCAAAAAGGTCGGAAGTTTGTAGAAAGCAGGAGGTCGCCAAACAGTTGCAAATTGTAAAAAGCAAGCGGTCGCAAAACCAGTCGCAACAAGATCCTCTCACATAATCAAAGAAACAGTCGCAAAATTTGCGACCGCTCTTTTGGTCGCACATACGGATCGCAAAAGTATTGTAGCGGTCGCAACTTGGTTGCAATAGGGCAATTGCGACGTGTGTTTTTCCGACTGTATGTTTGGTTACAGAACAGTCGCAACAGGGCAATTGCGATCATTTTGCAACCGTAAATGCGGTCGCAAATACCCAATTTTCTAGTAGTGTATGATAACAATGTGGCAAATATGGAAGTCTAGAAACAATTTGGTATTCAACGAACAAAATGGGTTGGTAACAAGGACGGGTGATGAAATAAAAGAGTTATCGTTTCTGTGGATTAAAGAAAGGGCGAAGATAAAAAATCTAGTTTGGGAGAGGTGGAAAGATTTCAATGTAAGAGATATAATTAAGTGATGTTGTAAGTTGTTTTCTTTTGTTTGTTTTTTTTTCCTTTTTCCTTGTAATTTTGGGTTTTACGGCTCTGCTGGCCATTATTCTATAATCATAGAATCTTCGCTGTTAAAAAAAAATGTAATCTTTTTGGGTTTATTGATATCGTTGATATCGAAGAATAATGAAACTCTTCTGATTCATGATCTCCACAAAATCAATTACACGAAAATTCACACCAAGTAAATATTAAGAATCCATCATTTCCAAGTAAATATTAAGAAATTATAGTGAATAATGTAGGAAATGATTCACAATTTTATTAATAAAACTAATAAAAAATAAAGATACTTTTTTTAAACATTTGAGAAATTATAGTATAAGGATCATGTACAAATTCAAACGAAAATAAATATAAACAACAACATATTTAATAAAACAATTGATTCAAACCAATGCATCTACTTGTATGGTTCGTTGTGTTTTCAGTCTGTTGTGTAGGCTTTAACGAGGTCTTGAACCACGTCTTCTTGTACAATAATTTCCTACAAACATAACAAACAAATGTTGACGGTTGTGGCTGAGGCACGTATTTAACACGCTTCCCTTAAAACAGATTTCGCGCCTCTACTAAAGACGACGCGTCTGTCTCCCAGGTTACAACAGCCGAAGCAGTTTGTACTGCCGGAGAAGGCCACGCGCCCGAGGTTACACCGGATAAAAACATAGTGTTAGACCTTTTGGAAACTAAGAATGGAAATGTAGTTGAATCATGTAGAGAAACTTATCTCTATATGTTCCCAACATTTGGGTCATCAAGTACTTCTTCTTCAAGGACTCTTCATGCATATCTTTATATCTCTTTCTTGTATTCTTACTCTTGTATATATATATATATATATATATATATATATATATATATATATATATATAGGACAAGGATCCATTAGGAACCACTCTTTATTGCGAGAACCGCGAGAACCAATGTGAACACAACCAAAAATACCTAAAAAACACACAAAATTTTTTTTTTAATATTTTTTATAAAAGAATCGCTACTTTTAGTAGCCAAAAAAATAAAAAAAAATTTGGCTACTAAAAGTAGCGATTTTAACTTAAAAAATAAAAAAAAATTGTGAGTTTTTTTTTATTTATTTTTTATTTTTTTAGGTTTTTTGGGGGTTTAGTTTTTAGCATTTTAGCTGGGGGGGGGGGGGTTAGGTGATTAGCCAATTCTTGCAACCCTCCTGGTGTAAGAATTCCCACCCGGTAGTTCCATAATAGAGCTCGGGCTCCCCAGGACAAGGAGCTAGATCGTTAAAACTCCCACCCGGTAGTTCCTGAAGTTGATTAGACAGTTCTTGCAACCCTCCTGGTGTAAGACGGTAAGGAGTACAAGTAATCAAGGCTGCCTCTAGCGTGAGATCAAACTGAGATTCTACCTAATCAGTTGTGGAAGTAAACCTGAAAGTTCCTCGAGTAGCATACTGAGAGGAATTACGAACAATTGGTGGATCCTCGATCCTCTTTTCCTTAGCCTTATCATTAGTAACGGTTGCCAACATAGCGGGGTAATCCCTCTGTAGACACTTCTGGGCTTTCATTGCTGAAATGATGCTAACCTTTACACCACTCTGATACTTTAGGACAGACGACGATTCTCCACTAGGGAGAGGGTTACGCAAATTTTCTCCTCACAGGGTATATCTGCGCGATATCTGGACAACTAATCCACACTAACTACCGCATTAAAACTATCAAGGGTAGCAGAAGGAAAGTCGATGTCGAACACTTTGTCCCACAAGGTCGAGTTTGTATCCCAACGAACACATGAGGTTTCAATTGACTTGCCATCAGCCGATCCCACAACAGGTTCAGTTTCAAGAAGCATCAGGGTTAAACAGAACAGAGACGAAGAGATTAGTTACCCAAAAACATACAAGCTACCATGTTGCTATTATGCCTGGCGTCGCCTACGCCAATCCTAAATGCCCTTCCACGAGCTCCACTACCAGTGTTGTTGTTACGGTTACGAGGATTCCTAATACTGTCATTGTTCCCTTGGTTGTTGACATTTTGACTTACCAACAGTCAATCCTTGCCAAAGTCACATTCATTTCCATGTGAGTACCTTGTTGTCGCCGTGGCCATTGCCTCTAATGTAGTTGCTTTGAAAACAAATATCTGCGATCTTTTTCCTTTAGGGTCCTCCTTCCCGTTGTTCTTGTCACATCCTAGAGTACTGCCCATCGCGCTAGTAATTTCACATTCCATATTCCAGTCGGTTTCCAGCGTTTACGCCCCGATTGATTCGTAAGAGTTGGCTCCCAAATGTTGCTTACTAGGGTTAGGGACTCGATGGAAGTCAACCTACTGATGTTCGTTGTCAGAGAGTAGGGTCGTCCTAACACTAGGGTTGGTAATGCATCACGTTCATCTTCTTGTCCATCGGTCTTGCGAGTCGATTGAATAGCGCACGGTGAATCGTCAGAGAATCACAGAGGTGTCCATACTTCTGAATTTGAGATGTCATTTTGTTACGTCGTGGTCAACGAGAAAAGTGAAAAAGTATAGACCCAACATTTAACATTTCGACATCTGCCTCAAAGGCGTTCGTACTAACACCCAACAGTTCTACACGGCTCGCTAGTTGTTCAGTTACGTGTTCAGGTATCACTTCAATATCATCGAGACTCGTAAGGGTTCAGAGGGAAGTGAAAGGACCACGTTCAAATAGGAGACAGTCATTGCTATGACCCCTATGGATCGTTGTGTTTCACATTTGGTCGAATAATGGAATAGAACCCCTTTCACACTTGTTAGGCCTCGTTGGGACTCACATGCACCCCACATTATTATTATTATGTGTGCACCCACAATAATAACATGATTTGCATGCTCATCTCAGCTCTTCCTAACTTGTGTTAAATAGTTCCTCAGACTCGAGTAGCAAACAAAGAACATCACAAAACATGGGTCACGAATGTCTAGGGGAAACGCCACACTATCAATCACATACACAAGCAAGTAGCACATGATTTCGTGTTGTAGTGCTAAATGTACTATCACATGCAATATCATATGTAAGTGTTCACTAGTTATGCAGTGTAATGAGTAAACGAGAGACGAACCTTGCAGTCTAGAGCTGAGTGTCATGGTCGTATTCAGAACTTGTTTGGTTATAGTTTGGTTTTATAAAAAAATGTTTTTAAAACCAAGTTCACTATAACCAGTGGCTCTGATACCAAACTGTCACACCCCCAAAATACCACATGCGGAATCCCCCGCGAGGCATGTGACGTACCAGGATCTAGCCACCAATCACATTGAACTCATAACATTGTTTTAAATAAAGCTTTCATTTATTAAAATAAGCGTTACAAAGAATTGTTTACATTTCAGCAGAAGCATACTACAATAATTAAGAGTTTCATAACCCAAGTGTATAAAAGCCATTAGACTCGTCTTGTGATTCCGTTTAACTCGACCCATGACCACTCCAGCATCCCATACAGCAAGTTCCAATGATGTGTACCTATACACCTGCAAGCATGCAGAAAAGTGTATCAGACAACGCTGGTGAGTTCACAGTTTTGTTTACCGAGAATCGCGTTACATGTTTTGCTGCCAAAATTTTAGTTCAGTTCAAAAGCATTTCCGAAAGTAATGTTGATAATAACTCGATACCGTACAAGATGGCTCCAGATTATTTTTGCCCTTCCCCAATGCCCCTATCTAAGCATTGGTCATGACTGGGACATTAGTTCACACCCGTCCTCTCAGGTATGGGGTGAGGGTGCCAAACCTAAATAGCGCTATCAACTAATACCCTATTACCTATCAGGTAACAAACAAGATGGGACTTAATGGTGATAGGAGTGAGTGTATTATCCAACATTCAAGTTTAACATTCCAGTCAAACCCATTACCCAATATTCCTCCCCGGAATATTTACCAGATGTCCCTCCCCTGGACGCATGCTTGAAAAAGAGCACTGAACTCACCTTAGATTTGCTCGGTATGTTACGTTACATTACCCGTTCTAAGTTGGTCAACCAAACCCTACCGTGGTTACCAAAGATGATCAGTTTCGTAAACACATACCCAATTCACGTACTCAACAAGTCACATGTAATACCATTGTCACATAACACATAGCAAATGTTTGGATTTCATACACGTTTCTATCACAAGTTCATGTTCCCATCAGTAGTTACCAATAACATCAGTTTCACAATAAGCAGTTCACGTATTGTCACAGATTGCATTCACTGCAAGGATCATCATATAACATGTATCAAGTACCCAATTCTCATACAAGTCCACATCCCACGTGATTATCACAAATTAACACATAATAGATGAATGTTCTAACCACCCAAGACAAGTCAGATTTCTTATTCTTAATCAGTATTGTTATCATACAACAACTAGTGTTTGTAAACACAAGTATTCATCAACATATGAACCACAACTGTTTACTGTCTTATTCAAATATCCTCACGGCGAATGATCCTCATGGCGAAGATTCATTCTTCGCCTGAGAAAAAATGCGACGAAGGTTCCTAAGGTTCGTCAGACATTAGAGGACGAAGAGTCCAAGGAGTTCGTCACTTGGGTTCTTCGTCAGGGGGGTGTTCGTCGCTGCTTCATCAACAGTGACAGTTTCATAATTTTATGCTAACAGTTTGACCATTTCCCCAATAAGATTAAACAACACTTATAACCAAGAACATGCATCCTAACCATGAATAGTCATCCACTATTCAAACATAACTGTTATCATTCATCAGACCATTCATACTAACCAATCATTGACCCTAGTCATCCCATGACTACCCACAAACAGATTTTCAGTTTATCAAGATATAAGTTCATCAATTAGAATCATCAAATCCCATCATGAGTAAGAATGTATAAAAACTATCAAACCCTCATCATGCAAATCCTAGATTACAATATTATTACTGGAACTCTAATCTCACACAAGATCACAACATCAGAATTTTAGTAACAGACAAGGATAAACACTAACCGTGATACCGTAGCGATTAACTTAGGCGAGATAGAAAGGTTTCAGGATACAGAAATGTCGTCGCACAATGAACAGGGGAAAGAACTTTAGGGTTTATGTGTTTTACGGTTACTGGTCATATATGAGGAAGTATGCAATTTAAGTAATGTTCCGGCCCAATCTGGGCCGCGTACCATTCTGGGCCGAGGCCCCTTGTTGACGAAGAATGCACTTGTGCGTCGAAGTATCATTCTTCGTCGAGGGCCACACATGACGAAGCTTTAAGGACAAAGCTTTATGACGAAGGACTCTACCTTCGTCGAATAATGGAAGCATGAAGCTTCGTCGAGCAGTGGAAGGATCAACCTTCGTCGAATCAGTGGAAGCATGAACATTAGGAACATATTGATACTCAGAACAACTCTTAAGTTAATCATGCAACAATCATCATAACAGTACCTTAATCAAACATATATCATGCACACGTTACACATAAAACGAATTATAAAAACAAAGTTGTGAGACAAGTAATGCGTAGAGGAAAGACCTTGGAATCTCGGGTTGTCACATCATCCCCAACTTGAAAGAAATTTCATCCCGAAATTTGGTAAGCAGTCTCAAGAAAGTGAAGTGACAGACTAGGATGACTGTGAATTTCCTCGGGTACCACAGGAGACGCGGAATCTATTTTAAGGGAAGCTTGTTGAGCACGTGTGCTTCAGCCAAAACCGTCAACATCAATTTGTTCATTATTGCAGCCAAGAAGGATCGCACAAGAAGGTGCGGTTGAAGTTTTCCAAATACGTGGACTTGAATCAAGATTGGTATAACTAATTGTTTTTTACATTTGTTTATTTAGTTTATGTAACCGGTATTGTACTAGTAGAATTTCCCACAAATAACGAGGTCTCGTTATTATTTATTTTATTAATATTTTTAATAAAAAGTGAACCTAGTTCCTACACAAACAAAACACAGTTTAATAAAGCTCATTAACACTTAAATATCAACTTCAAACAAAACACATTTTAATATCCGATATTAGATAACAATAAAAGGGTAATCCTGATCATTAACTTCAAAACCCAAAAAATGATCAGTGGCCAAAATAACCCTTTTACACTGTTATACGTAAGCTAATAGTTAGGCATCCTATGTACACCCATGCTAGCCCTTGTCTTCATGCTCGACGGCTAAAACAGAGTTCAATCCTGAACCCTCTTCCCGTCCGCAGCACAACCCGATATTGGATCCGGACAAGGCGTCGGGTGACCTGAACCCAATTCCAACTATAAATCCATTAAAGAAATACCAAATTTCAGATTATATACAATGCACACAAGACAAAATTCAATGATTTGGAGTAAACTTAACACAATGCCATACCAACAACATGAAAAGTGAACAGAATTATAGCGTGTTGGCGCATGTTGGTGATGATCGGACCTAAATTGCCGGAGAAGGTGGAGTTACCGAAGCTGTGGTGGGTGTCAGGGAGACTTTAGGAGAGAGAGAGAGAGAGAGTGTGTGTATTGTAGCTTGTAAAGGAAGATGGAGGTTTAAAAAGAAGTGACAGTAGTCAACTTTGGGTGAAATGACCATATTGCCCTTCTCACCGTTAAATAAATGAACGGTCAACTAACGACTGTTAGTGTCAGGATTTTAATTGTGAGCAATTGCATATGTCAGGGACTGGAGTGTTGAGTTTTTTGAAATAAGGACTGAACCTGAGAGCGTGTATAAAGCTTAGAGACTCAAAACTATACTTTACTCTTTTTAAAATGAATAAATTTCTAAAGACCAGAGAATTAACATACAGTCAAATTCACCGTTTTCTACAAAGACCTATCGGTATGATAACAAGATTTATGCATTGATTGATATTGAAAATGAAAAAAGCCATCATGGCCAGGTAGGTATGTTTTCAAAGCTTTTTAAATAGAGTATGCGTCTGTTTGCTTAATTTTAATTAAAAGTCAAAGATTAATATAGAAATACAGAGAAATTAAGGATATTTACTAATACAGACACTTCGGCTGAAGGGTGTGGGGGTCATGGTTGTGACATGATTCGCTACGTAGAAACATAAACGGAAAGCTACACAACCCACTTGCCTTATCCACCATGGTTGGCATGGATTAAACCATGGCAACCATGGTCCTGTTTTCCATTTCCTAAGATTTCCTTTCCTTTTTAGGGGTGTTCAGAATTCGTTTCGAATTCGAAAAATTCAAAATTCGATTAAATTTGATTCGATTATTAAGAATTCGTTTTGATTATAAGAATTCGTTTCGAATTCGATTCAATTCGAGTCAAGTAAATCGAATACGAATTTATAATTTCAAATTCAATTCGATTCTAAATTCGAATAAAATTTATATATTTTATTTATTATTTTTATATATAATACTTATATAACTTTTATTGGGCTATACTATAAATTATTTACAAAATTTATTCCAAGTATTAAAATTACCCATTACCAAACCCATTACATGGCCCATAACTAAAACCTAAGTAATAAATCTATTAATAGATTTCTAACCCTAAATTATTAACTTGTAATGTGTAGTGTTTATTTCCGACTTCTCGTTTTGAATTTTAGACTTCTAGTACTTTATTTGGAACTTTTTTTTATTGTGATATCGTGCTTTATGACTGCTTTAAAATTTTTGTTTCATTTTAATAATTTTTTACATGTTTTAAAAGAATCAGAATCAAATCGAATTTATTCGAATTTTTAATCGAATACGAATTGGGTTTTTTATTCGAATACGAATTTGAATCGACTTGGGTAGGTTTTAATCGAATTCGAATTCAAGAGAAAATAAAAATTATTCGAATAATTCGGTTCGAAGAATTCAAAAATTCGATATTCGATTCGATGAACACCCCTATCCTTTTTCTTTAGACAAAGATAAATTAAAATAAATAAGTGGGTCATGACCACACCCTTAGGGTAGCGGTTTGGATGGTTAATTAGAGGTGGGTGACATGGTGCTGACGTGGAGGGTCATGGTGGTCATGAGGATCATAACCACACTCTATAGCCTTAGAAAGGTTAACATAACGAATAAAATGGCTTTTACAATACAAACTAGCAACGCAACAAGATTTGGTTGATGCGGTGGAAATTCGATTTTGTTCGTTAAGGTTTAGTACTTCAGTTTATTAGAGCATTGGTACTACACACATTCGCTATAGCTTACCAAAATATATATGTTTTACTTTGAATGCAGCTACATTTTCAACAAAATTTTTGTTAGAACCTCAATAAAAAAACAAGTGCATACTCATTGCAGACTCATTTCTTTAAGCTAATGAACGGAAGTTATTTAAAAGATAAACTGAAATGAAAATGAAAATTAAATGAATTAAAAGAGTTATGTTATTCAAACTGGTGAAATAAAAAGTTTAAAAAAAAATATGATTAAATTGCCAAAATCGTCCCTGAAGTTTGGGCACGTTTGCCAGTTTCATCCAAAACAATTTTTTTGTACCATATTGCCCTTCACTTTTAGGCTACCAGCCGATCCATTGCCCCGTTGCACAAACAAACTGAAATTACGCAGATCTAAAGGATTGTACGTAAAAATACCAAATACCTGAATTTAATCCTAAATAGGTGGCCATCGCGATATCGTTCCCATCAACTATCCAAAAACCTTCTGTTCCAACAGGCCCCTACATGAGCGCTTCGTATTTTCATATCCGAATTTGGACGATGGTGGTGGTGCCCTGTTTGGAAAACAATGAAAAAGGGGAGGGGTGTAGGATTTAGGCCAGAGGAGGGTGGAGGCGGTGGTTGGCGGCAGTGGAGGGTGTGGGTGGTGGTTGAGGGGTAGAGGTGGGGTTATGGAGAAGAGGATGCTAATCATTTATAGTAACTCCTTTTGTTTTAATTGTAATCTTTTAATAATAAGGGTATTTTAGTCATTTCACACCCACTTAGCATTAAAAACTAACCCCATCCATGTTAGGGACTATCCGAGAAATAGGTGAGCAAAAGTTAAGGACTATAGCTGTGATTTTAGAAAGTTATGGACTATAGGTGAAATTTGGGCAAACCACAGTGACTACCCGACCATTTTTCTCTGATGAAATTTTAATGTTTTGTTGTAGTTTTTTTACTAAATTACCTTAAACTAGATTTACCACCTGCCGCAATGCGGTGGGGGCGTAAAACCATGTCAAATAGCACCAATGGCACACCACCGCCCGCTACAACCAATACTGAAGTTACGGTGTGTTAATGCGAAGAAATTAGACTACAACGTAAAACATAGAAATAATAATTAAGAAGATTTAGGACCTCGTGCGTTGTAACGAACCTGTCAAACGGGGGAAAATGAGACGATGTAAAAACGTTGAACCACACACGCACTTCGAGCCGTGTTAACTCGCAAAATCTAGTACGAAGCGTAAAACAAAAAGTTAAAACGTTGAAACACACACACACACGTTACACTGTGTTAACTCACAAAATTTAAAACGAAAAATCTACGAAATACGAAAAGTGTGGGGGACCAAAGTTGAAAGTAAAAAGTTGCGAGGTTAAATTGCAATAGATGAAAACTTTTGGGTTAAAAGTAAATTGTCAAACAGATTTTGGGTTAAAAATGTCATATCAATTTTATTGTTGTTTTGAAAAACTCCCAAATCTTTGAGTACCAATATGCCCAAATATGTTGCTAAATTATAGTTTGTTAATGTTATGTTTTTTTATTTTTTATTTATTTAAATCTATCTATAAATTATAATAAAAGAAAACCATCTTAGGCTACTTGGCGTTCACTAAGGGTGTAAGGGGCACTCCTCTAAGTGGGGAGTGACCTCTCTTACTCACAGCCAATCAGCACGCGCCACGTCAACTCCCCCCACACCCTCAATTTGATGGCGGCACTCCTCTCTTGGGGGACTTGTTTTTTTATTTTTTTAATTAAGTTGAAAAAATCAAAAAGAAAAAAAAGAAAAATAACTTGATTGGTTGAAAATCTGGTGTGCCACCCTCTCCCTCTCTCCCTTCATGCGGTGAATCAATGCCGCTCCCCACTCCCCGCTTAGCCTCCCCGAGGGGTCGGCGGCGGTGTTCCCGAGCGGGGAAACCACTCCCCGCACCCCTCCCCGCTAAGAGCCCCGTTCACCCTAAGACTATTAAGTGTCACGTAACAATCTCTTAATCCATTGTTATTGTTTCTAAGAGGGAAAACACAAGGATTTGATCAGAACATATGGTTTAAAGTTTGCTCATTGAATCTTGAATATATATTTAAATTTTTCCTTAATTATGAACTAAAATTTGATGTTAAAAACGTAATAGTCTCATTTTGATGGCAAAAATATAATAGTCTCATTAACATTAAAATCAAATATAATAACTATTATTTTCTTAATTATCAATTGGATTGAATTTAAAATTTTTGAAGTAGTAATTGGTTTCGACTCTAATACAAATTCAAATTCAGTAATTAATTATTTCATTGTTACAAAATTTGATTTAAAATACGTAAGGGTGTAATTAAGATTAAAAAATATATAACATTTATATCTTTCCTAACTTAACAGCTAATTATGATTTTTTTATCAAATTGTATACAGTAGGAAATTATTTTCGAATTTAATTTAAATTTAAATTTAAATTCAGTAACTGATAATAAGTTTTTTTTTTTCTTCAGAAATATATAAAAGTCATACACGTTCAAAAAATAATGAAGTCAACATTTATAGTTTTTACTTTTTATACGCTTTCAGTCATATAACACACACCAAATTTATTATACATTGTTACCGTCTCATTTTACGAACTGATTATATATTTATATTTACCTTGGCTAGGTACATCTGAACATTTTTAGTCAGAACTTAGAAGAGAAAATAGACATGATGACGATGCCTTAGTCAACGAAACAGAAATAGACATGAAGTGATCAAACACGACTTCGAAAAGTCACTTCTTTTCCAGATGCATTATAATCTTTTCTAGATGTATTATAAGACCAAAGGGTATGGGGGACGGCTAGGACCGGCGCCTGTCCCCCACACCGCCCCCCTAGGAACGGCTCGGCCCAAACGGCTCCCCACAGCCGGTTTAGACGGGGCCCCACTTGTTGTTTATAGCCGTTTGGAAACGGCTCTTTTATATAAAAAAAAAAAAAATCAACTTTTCAATTTAAATACCCTATATCTCATCCATTTTTATACAATTCTATCCCAATCTACTCCCATTCTTCTCCAATTCTCTTCCTTTTTTATAAAAAACACTCCATATTTTTTATACCATTTTCTCTAATCATGAATCCTTTCAACCCAAACAACCCCAACCCAAACAACCCCAACCCGAATAATAGCAACCCGAACCAACCTAACTTTTTTTCGACTCCCGCTTACACTCCGAATATGGATCATTCGTGGGGGGCTCCGCAATTTCCTTTTTCGGGTTTCCAACAAACACCCAACGCATTCTCACAAATGTCTCAAGTTCAACAACTCCAACAATACCAAGCACTACAACAAATCATGCAACGCAACTCGTTTGAACAACTCCAATCGCAACCGCCAACTTCCCAACCGGTTCAACTTGACGATGATGATGATGAAGAAGTCGTCCCCGAATCGCCACCGCAAGAGCTCAACCGAAAAAAAACCAAGGGGAAGGGGAAGAAGGTTGAAACCGTACCCGAAACCGCGTCAAAAGCGGTTCGAGAGCAAAGGGGAGACCTTGGACGAAAGTAGAGGAGGAGGCGCTAGCAATGGCGTTTGCTAAGTCCTCTACTTGCCCGATAGTCGGTATGAACCAAATCTTATATTTTTAATTTAAATTTTAAAAGTTTTTATTTTTTATTTTTACTAATGCATTATTTTTTAAAATTTAGGAAACAATCAAACGGGTAGTAGTTTTTGGAAGAAGACAACGGCTAAATTTCACGAGCTTATGGAGCATGGCTCGGATCGTGATGTAGAAGCCGTCTCGGGCAAGTGGCGTAAAATGATCAAGATCATCAATAACTTTAACGAAATTTATAACCAAATTTACACTTGTCCTCCTAGCGGGAGTAACGAGGCGGACATTCTTAACCTTGCTATCGCTAAGTGGGACTCTCAAAATTCAAAGCCTTTCCCGCACTTCCGAGCATGGAACGTTGTAAGGAAAGAACAAAAATGGACGCCGATTCCAAATGAGGTCGCAACCGCCAAACGGACTAAAACTTCCGAGTCCGGAAGTTATAGTGCGGGAGGCTCCACCGCTCGTTGTCAAATCTACATAAACGACGACCCGGAAGATGACGAGGACGTGTTGCCCATTCACGAGTCGGAACGTCCCATCGGGAGGGACAAAGCAAAAAAAGAGGCGGCCGGAAAGCGCAAAGGGCCGGCTCGAGTGGAGGGGGCGGCTCGGGTGGAGGGGGCGGCTCAAAGGCATCGGCGAAAATGGACGACTTGATAAACGAATTCCGTTCGTTCAAAGAGTTCGCGGCCGAAAAATACACTCACAAGAAAACCGTGTCGGCCGACTATGCTCGAGCGGAGGATTTTAGGATTATGAGGTTGGATCTCGACTCGGTTCCGGAGGATGAACGCGAGGTTTATCGGAGGATGAAAGAAGAGGTGAAGAAAAAATGGACGTCGTAGGTTTTTTTTTTATTTTTATGAAATGTATTTTTTTTTTCGGTAATGTTTTTTTTTAGGAAATGTAACTTTTTTTAATGTTATGAAATGAATTTATTTATGTTGTTTTATGTTGTATTTTTAATTTTTATAAAGTTTTTATTAAGTTAATAAATAAAAACTTAGAAAATTATAAAATAATGAGGTGGGGTAGCCTCATCCTCCATCCCCCTCAAATGTGAAGGAGGCCCATCCCCCACGAGCCGCCTACGTGGCGCCTACGTGGAGGCTCATCCCCGTGGGGATGAGCCTCACCATACCCTTTAGTCTAACCGTTAGGCCATTCGGTATACGTTTGAGAGAGACGGGTTGAGAGCAGGGTCGTCTCTGAAAATCACAAAAAAAAATTTGCATGTGAGAAAAAACTTATTATGTCGGTTCGGTTTGGTTTTTCGGTTATTTCGGTTTTTTGGAACAAAATTATGTAACATTAAAAAAATAAAAAGTATAATTTAAAATATACGAATCGTTCTTATATGTTTACATTTAAGATATAATAGTTAACCTCTTTAATTAATATTGGTTACATACAGGGGTGCAGGATTTAAGGGGCGGGAGGGGGCGCCCGACCCCCCGAACTTTTCAGCCAGTAGTGTTATATATGTACGTTTCGTATAAGATTTTGTAGGTATATACATTTTTCGACCCCCGGGTTTTATAAAAAAATACGTATATACGTTTTCGACCCCTCAGTTTTAATTTTTTTATTTATATAGCCCAAATAAAATATTTAATTAGCCTAAATATTGTAGCCCAAATCATTATATTTGGTAGAATACTAGAATGTATATTATATAACCCAAATCAAATCATTATATAACGCAACTTAAAAGCCCACCCTATAAAAAAAACCCAAATTCGTTTACTTTAGGACATCGACTAGAAGAACAGAAGCCACAAGCCAGAACTGCAGAAGGGGGGGAAACGCAGGTTTCAGAACTGTTCGACTTCAGCTTCTTGTTCGAGAACAGAAGCCAAAACGTTGCTCGTTGTTGTGGTCTTGTACTCTTGTTCGACTTCTTCAATCTTCATAAGGTTAAAGGTATGTGTTTTTTATCTTTAAGTTTAATTTAGGGCTGCAAATTATGTGATTTAGGTTGAAATTAGGGGTGAAATTGGTCCGAATTTTTGCCCTAAACTTGTTGAATCTTTCTGTAACTATCTCTAATTTTATTTGTTTAATCTTATTGTGATTTGATTTAGATAGAAATTAGAGTTTGAAATTTAGGGTGATTTGTTAACTTGTTTTGTTATTAGATTATGGTATGGGGAAGACGGGCAGAACTATAATTCTCATTCAGGAGAACCGGGTGTCCACCTTCCTCTCTCCTTTTAATGTTTTGGTGTCTTTGTTCGTTTGTTTGTTAAACAATGTTTACGTTTTAATGTTTGAGAACACCCCGTCGGCGGAAAACACCCGTAACCAGCTAATTAACCCGTCGGCAGAAATGCTGTTTTTTAGAGGGCGTCGGCGACGGGTGTAACCCCGTCGGCGACGGGCTGTATTTTGGCCTATCGTGAATCTTCAATTTTTAGATGCCGGAAACGTTTTCTATTGGTCCTTAGCTATTCAATTCGTAAGTTACACTTTATGAGGAGTTTGAACTTTGATCTTGGAGCCAAGAATCAACCATCATTCATGTCCATTCCATCTACCATCTACAACACATCACCCGAATCAAGATCATCATCATCAACCATTCCTAATTACCAATTCATCCATAAACCCTAACTCTCCATATTTCACCATTACCGATCATTCCACAAACCCTAATCATCCACCATTCCTTCATCCATCAAGCTTCAAGATGACTTCATTCACGTTCCAATCATCCGGTGATCAAGCTTCTTCAACCATGAGCGGCTAATCATCTCGGTTTCACCCCGGCGTAGGTAGTTGTTAATTTAGGGTTTCGAATTGTTTATTGCTTCAACTTTGTGACAACTTGTGTTTGATTTTTGAAACCATTGATAATAGTGTTACATTTGTTGCGAATTCGTAAATTGTCGAACGATGTTAAAAGTTATGACTTTACTAAATGGTTATATGTAATTGTGCATTGTCGTGGTTAGGTTTTACTTGTGTTGATTATAAAGTGTATTCTTGTCCGTTCTTCGGGACGTTGATAGTTATTGGCACCTAAGTCACGGTACACTAAATCCGCTAATCATATACATTTGAGTTGAATCTAAAACTTGTAGAAACCCTAGGTTGACAATTACCGAAACAGGGTGTAATCCCTTTTTCTCATTATCGTTTATTAATCAAATTTTTGTGCAATCGTTAATTCTTAGTTGTCGATCAATTACACCAATTTCATTAGATTAAATTCACATCTCTCACTTAAACAAAAATACAAAAATATCATAGCAAGCTTCATAAATTGTGACATTCGTTTTAATTCAATCGAATCCACACACAAACCACATACTCTTCGTGGTTCGACCCCTTGCTACCACTAACTATCTGTTAAGGGTAATTTGGGCTTATAAATATTATCTTTGACCGGAGCGCGTGTCACACCCTCAAAATACCACCTAGGGAGTGTCCCTGTTAGGCGTGTGACCACTAGCAATGAGCCACTAATTACATTGAATCATAAGTTTAAAATAGCGTTCCATCAATTAATAATGATAAAATCCCAATCATAAGTTATTCAAAAACCACAAGTTCAGCGGAAGCGTTAACGTAACATAATGTAAATACTTTCCAAACAACTATAGTAAATAAATGTTTGATAAATAAACCCATCAATGCAACCATGACCACTCACGCCCTCCAGCCAGCAAGTTCCTATTCCCAAGTATCTAACGACCTGCGAGCATGTAACAAGTGTATCAGACAAAGCTAGCGAGTTCACAGTTTTAGAAAATGTTTGTTACCCATTGTATGTAAAACAGTTCACTGACAAATGCAAGTAATATTGTTAATATCTCAATTCCGAACAAGACGGCTCCTGATGTACATGACTGCCCTTTCCCACGTACTCCTATCCAGTACTGGGCCCGACTGGGTCATTAGTTCACATCCGTCCTATCTAGGAGCTGTGTGAGGGTGCCAAACCTAAGTAGCGCTACCAACTAATACCCGTTACCCTCCAGGTAACAATATAAGGGACTTACAAGAATGATAGGTGAGAATATTAACCAATATACCCGTTTTTACCTGAAAGACTTATCCCTCCACGAGATACCCACTGACTGTCCCCAACCACTGGGACGCATGCTCGAATGTAGTGAACTCACCTTTGGTTTGCTCGGTTAGATTAAGTGCTCGTTAAACAGTTGATCAATCAAATCCTATCGTGGTTACCAGAGACAGTTAGTTTTGTACACACAAAACACGTGTTCTTCGTACACATTACACAGGTTGCAACCAAGCAAAACACATATTATTACGCAAGAATTAGCAAATGTTCGGGTCCTAGGTACATACACAACACAAGTTCATATCACACCATAGCACATATCAAATGGTTCGGTTCCCGTTCAAATAAACATGCAAGTCATATCCAGAAATCAAGCAACACATTTATCCGTATCAATATATAACAAGTAATCGAGTCACATGCCACATCACAAGTTCATGTTTCACACAACACATAGTAGTCAGTTATTTATTTCAAGAGAATAGGTGGTTAGCTCTGGTTTGTACGGTTCACCAGTCACGTTGGCCCAGACTCCGTGTATGGCCCAACATAATGTGCGACCTTTTATTAACAGGCAATACATATATTACTCGGCCCATTATCTTATTAAGCCCGAATGGACTGTGTGACACACCCCTCATCCCTTGATTGTCGTTTAATAACTATCTACCATAATTATTTCATCAATTCAAGAACCCCAACCATACAATGAAGTCACGTTTATCATACAACTAGTAGTAAAGATTTTCACATTATCAATCCTTCTTAATTCATAGTAAACATCATCGACAAGAGTTTTTGGATTAATCAAAACAACAAGTAGTTTATGGCATAATCATGTACATAACATCATTCGTTACATGGGTTTTGGAAAATTGAGAATCAAACAAAGCATAAGTGGCCGAAAATTGATATATGCACACAATATCATTGGGCCGATGAAGTTAGTGGCTGCCATTTCATTTATTAGCACATGAAATCCTAATACACAATTCACAAATCTCAAACATGATTGGGCCGCACAATAGAAATAGGCTGACACTAATCGGATCCATTCAGGTGATCCGTTGGGTATCAATGACTTTATGTAAAGTGAAGGTTTGAATATTGCCAAGAGACAAAGGATTGAAACAAGATTGAAACAACATGGGCCGCCACTTTCTCTTCATTCAAGGTTATCAAACATAGCACCCACTTATCTTCACATGCATTGGACCGATTTCATTTTCACAACTTTTACAATCAGATTATTATCATTTAAATAGTTTTTGTTTCATATTTACAAGTAGTGATCGATGGCAATTATCAGGTGAATCCATATTCAATTCCAATCGAATTAACATAATCATTCCACTATTATTCATCATCATGCAATTCAAAATCACTAACAGAACATCAACAACTTCTAACACATCAACACATAATCCTACCCACTAATTATTAGATAACGTTCATGCAAACAATCACACATGGTAACATGATCAATCATCACAAAGAAACTCAATCAACAAGGACGATAACTGACTGAGAGATGTACGCTGGGAGAGGAGATGACCAGGATCAAGGGGGGGTCTCCAACTTGAGGAACTGTCGTCGCTCAAAAAGGAGGGAGGAGGAGAGCTAGGGTTTGTTATTTCTTGTATGAAGTATAATTAAACGAGGTTATGCGAGGCATCAATCATTTACGTGAGATGTTAACATACAAAGGGGTTTGGGTCGGCTCGGTTTGGGCTTAAAATACATGGGCCGAACTTATTTTAAGAGGGGTGTGGAGTTAGGCCCAAGTGTACACGGACCAAAAGTGTGCGAGAGTAATTGGGGTGTGCGACCCGACATAGGGTGTGGTTAATAATCGTATTTGCTCATTCATAACAGTCAAGCATAGCAGGCACCTTTATTAGAGTTTCACATAACAAACACATAAACACATAATTGCACATCTGACATAACGTTAATAGAGGTAACACACACAAACGTAAAGAACCTTGGAACTCCGAGTTGTCACATCATCCCCAACTTGAAAGAAATTTCGTCCCGAAATTTGACAAGTAACCCATATCAACAAGATGTTAACTCAGGGTGACCGTGGATTTCCGCGGGTACCACATCATCCCCAACTTGAAAGAGAATTCCGTCCCGAAATTCGCCAATGATATCATAAGTTAATACAGCCGCTCGAACAACTGAGGATACTAGAGTTTACTCCGATCATTGTGTTCCCATGTGAACTTCGGTCCACGTTTTGAGTTCCAACGAACTCCCACGATTGGAATTCGACTAAACTAACGAATCCTGACATCCTGGTCCTTGCTTTCAGTAGATTCCACAACAACTGCAACTTGTCGTCAGCCTTAGGTTCTAATAAGGGTATCACTAGTTTCTCCGTCGAGCCACCACTTGTTTAGATTCGAGGCATAAATGGCATTGTGACCGTTACCCCCATTCATCAGGTAACTCGTGTTTGTGAGTCATATCACCGATCCGTTCCAGGAATCCGAATGTCCCAGCGTATCGCACCCTCCTAGGGTGAGACTTCCAATATGGCACGTTCGCCTGCAGCGAACTCCCGGTGTCTCTTAAGTTATCAGGGTTTCTGGCGGTCACGCGTTGTCGCCACCCAATTTCCAATACCGAGTGCAGGTCCTAGTCCCGTGATTAGGTTGTCATCCACCTCAATCCAACAAGGAGGTTGGCATTAACATCCACGCCATGCCTCAAACAGAGCTGTATACATACTAAAACGGTAACGGCTGCAGTAGAGCTCACCCAAAGATAAGGTCCTTCCCAAATGTTTACTAACGTCAATCACGTACATGTTTGCAGCATGTCTTCGTGTGTCAGGATGGTTCGTTTACTCTGACCGTTTGTCCTATGATGATGAGTAATGCTCCTGTCTATACGCGAGCCAAGAGGGTTGTGTATCGCCTGTCATACATCAGGTATAGCTCAAAATCAGAGGTAGTAGGAGTTGGCACCTCTTGCCTAAAAGCCGCCTCCCTCAGAGGAACATTCACAGTTGAGGAGGCTCGTTAGTTCCCTTGATTGCAAGGAGGTGTGCTGGCTACATGAGGCGATCAACGATCACCCACGTGATACTATTTCCGTTTCAAGTTGTAAGTAGACTAGTGACTAAATCCATGGCAGTCTGCTCTCATTTCCATATGGGTTTTTCTGGTCGCTGACGCTCCCCCTGACTTTCCCACAAGTCAAACATCGTTCACATACTTTGCTAGGTGGGCCTTCATGTCCGATCACCAGTGCTAGGTCTATAGATCCTAATATCTCTCATCAAAACCCAGACGACTAAAATATCGAGGCCGATGTGCTTTGCTCAACACGAGTTCCCTCCAGTTACCGTATAATGAGGCCCGCATTCGTCCCATGAGGTAGCGAATATCGTCCGTCCTGACAACGGTTGCTTCTTCATGCCCAGTATGGGTTTAATTTGAAAATTCTCTTCCTTCAGTTCTCCAGTTTGAATAGAGCGAGTCTGATCAGGTAAGTTAGAGTCGATAGTGAGCTGCAAAGCTCGTGCACGTCCAGGTTTCACGGTCGTATTCTTTCAAAAGTTCCATCCAGCGGTGCCATCACATGTTTAATTCACACGGGAGGCCCTTGTGATCGGTCTAGGTAGTGCATTTGGTACCGTCCAAGTAATGCCTCCAACTTAAATCCAAATACCAGGGTTTGCACCGCAAGTTGTGACTCGTGCAATTCCTCTTGTAAGTCCACTACGTAATCCATCACCTTCTCGTGTTGCATCAGCGTATAACTGGGACTCTGACTCGCACCATCATGGTATACCACTAGATCACCCGTACCCTTAGGTAAAGACGTTGTTTAGTGCATTGTGGAATCTGGTTTTCAAAAGCTGAAAAGACGTTCTCCTGTTTTGTCTCCCACGAATACACAGCACCCTGTTGTGTTAAAGAGATTTAAGCCGCGCAATCCTCGAAAATCCCATGAGGAATCCGCGATAGTCTCTAGCGAAACCAAGGAATTGCTTTATCCTCGAAGAACTCTTTGGTGTCGATCAGTTTCAAATGAAATGGATCTTAGCAAGATCCATGTGCATTCCTACTTCGTTGATTACACAACCAAAAATGTACCTCTCGAATCCAGAAGTTAGACTTCGCCAGTCTTCGCGTGTGGTAGCTTTAAGATAATGTGCAATTGCCGCCTAGGGTGTTCCTTCCTCCTTGAAATGATTCAAAACGTCTTAAGTAAACACGGTCGATTCATGCGATTCATAAAGCTGCCAGTGTGTTGGTTAACCCCGTAAGTCATGGAATACTAAGTCGCAATGGCCGCATTGCGTTTGATATGGCGTTTTAGGAACACCCTCCCCTTGGACTTCCCTCTGACGAGAGCTCTTTCGTTAGCCATTCCTCGAATGGAAGCTTGACCCTCGCAACTGGTCAACAGGTTGTCATTACCATGGTCGAGACAGACGATTCTTGACTGTCACCTTGACGAGTTCCCGATATTCAGTACACATACAAAAAGGCTTTATCTTCCCGAATATAGCTGGGGCTCCCCAAAGCGAACAAAAGCTATGTCCAATAAAACTCCTGTCCAACAGTTCCTGTAGATAGTCCTTGCAACCCTCCTGGTGCAAGACGGTATGTAGCACGAGTAATCAGGGTTGCCCCTGTCGTGAGATCAAACTGAGATTCTGCCTAACAGTGGTGGAAGTAAATCTGTAAGCTCCTCGGGTAGCACACTGAGTGGAATCATGAACAAAATGTGGATCCTCGATCCTCTTTCCTTAGCTCAAACATTAGTAACGATTGCCAACATAGCGGGGTAGTCCTTCCGTAGACATTCCTGGCTTTCATTGCTGAAATGATACTAACCTTTACACCACACTGAAGCTTCAGGACAGACGACGATTCGCCACTAGAAAGAGGGATACTCAAATTTTTCCCTCATAAGGTATATCCGCACAACATTTGGACAATCAAACCATACTAACTACTACATTGCAACCATCAGGGGTAGTAGAAGGAAGGTCGATGTCGAACACCTGTCCCCCAAGGTCGAGTTTGCATCCCAGCGAACATATAAGGCTTCAATTGACTTGCATCAGCCGACTTCACAACAGGTTCGGTTTCAAGAATCATCAGGGTTAAACAGAACAGTGACAAAGTGATTAGTTACCAAGAATGTGTAGGCCACCATGTTGTTATAATCCTGGCGTCGCCCACGCCCATCCTAAATGCCCTTCCACGAGTATCACATCCAGTGTCGTTGCCACTGCTACTAGAACTCCCAAAACTGTCATTGTTCCATGGGTTGTTGACGTCTTAACTTATCAACAGTCAATCCTCGTCAGTGTCACCTTCGTTTCCATGTTGTAGACTACGATTACGAGTTCTTTGATGTTGCCATGACTGTTGCTTCTAATGTTGTTGCCTGTAACGGTGTCCTGCGTCCTTTCACCAACAAGGTCCATCTTTTCACATTCCGTGCCACGTCCTAAGGCACTACTCATGGTACGGGCGGTTACACAGTCCGCTCTACAGTCAATCATCATCGATTTTGTCCCGATTGGTTCGTAAGAGTCGACTCCCATGAGTCGCAGGCTGGGGTTAAGGATTCGATTGGAGTCCAATCGCTGTTGTTCGTTGCCGGTAACTAGGGTCGTTCAAATGCTGAAGTCGGTAAGGTACTACGTTTACCCTCTTGTCCATCGTTCTTGCAAGTTGACTGAGTAATACACGGTATGTCGCGAGAGTGTTGCAGAAGTGATCGCACTTCGGGATTTAAGACGTCAATACGTTAAGTTCCAGCAAACGAAGAAAAGTGAGAAAGGTATAGACCAATCATTGTCGTTGCAACATCCAACTCAAGGATGTTCGTACAAGCACCTAACATTCTACACAGTTCGCTAGGCGTTCAGGTGGGTGTTTGTGCAATCGTTAATTCTTAGTTGTCGATCAATTACACCAATTTCATTAGATTAAATTCACATCTCTCAGTTAAACAAAAATACAAAAATATCATAGCAAGCTTCATAAATTGTGACATTCGTTTTAATTCAATCGAATCCACACACAAACCACATACTCTTCGTGGTTCGACCCCTTGCTACCACTAACTATCTGTTAAGGGTAATTTGGGCTTATAAATATTATCTTTGACCGGAGCACGTGTCACACCCTCAAAATACCACCTAGGGAGTGTCCCTGTTAGGCGTGTGACCACTAGCAATGAGCCACTAATTACATTGAATCATAAGTTTAAAATAACGTTCCATCAATTAATAATGATAAAATCCCAATCTTAAGTTATTCAAAAACCACAAGTTCAGCGGAAGCGTTAACGTAACATAATGTAAATACTTTCCAAACAACTATAGTAAATAAATGTTTGATAAATAAACCCATCAATGCAACCATGACCACTCACGCCCTCCAGCCAGCAAGTTCCTGTTCCCAAGTATCTAACGACCTGCGAGCATGTAACAAGTGTATCAGACAAAGCTGGCGAGTTCACAGTTATAGAAAACGTTTGTTACCCATTGTATGTAAAACAGTTCACTGATAAATGCAAGTAATATTGTTAATATCTCAATTCCGAACAAGACGGCTCCTGATGTACATGACTGCCCTTTCCCACGTACTCCTATCCAGTACTGGGCCCAACTAGGTCATTAGTTCACATCCGTCCTATCTAGGAGCGGTGTGAGGGTGCCAAACCTAAGTAGCGCTACCAACTAATACCCGTTACCCTCCAGGTAACAATATAAGGGACTTACAAAAATTATAGGTGAGAATATTAACCAATATACCCGTTTTTACCCGAAAGACTTATCCCTCCACGGGATACCCACTGACTGTTCCCAACCACTGGGACGCATGCTCGAATGTAGTGAACTCACCTTTGGTTTGCTCGGTTAGATTAAGTGCTCGTTAAACAGTTGATCAATCAAATCCTATCGTGGTTACCAGAGACAGTTAGTTTTGTACACACAAAACACGTGTTCTTCGTACACATTACACAGGTTGCAACCAAGCAAAGCACATATTATTACGCAAGTCTTAGCAAATGTTCGGGTCCTAGGTACATACACAACACAAGTTCATATCACACCATAGCACATATCAAGTGGTTCGGTTCCCGTTCAAATAAACATGCAAGTCATATCCAGAAATCAAGCAACACAGTTATCCGTATCAATATATAACAAGTAATGGAGTCACATGCCACATCACAAGTTCATGTTTCACACAACACATAGTAGTCAGTTATTTATTTCGAGAGAATATGTGGTTAGCTCTGGTTTGTACGGTTCACCAGTCACGTTGGCCCAGACTCCGTGTATGGCCCAACATAATGTGCGACCTTTTATTAACATGCAATACATATATTACTCGGCCCATTATCTTATTAAGCCCGAATGGACTGTGTGACACACCCCTCATCCCTTGATTGTCGTTTAATAACTATCTACCATAATTATTTCATCAATTCAAGAACCCCAACCATACAATGAAGTCACGTTTATCATACAACTAGTAGTAAAGATTTTCACATTATCAATCCTTCTTAATTCATAGTAAACATCATCGACAAGAGTTTTCGGATTAATCAAAACAACAAGTAGTTTATGGAATAATCATGTACATAACATCATTCGTTACATGGGTTTTGGAAAATTGAGAATCAAACAAAGCATAAGTGGCCGACAATTGATATATGCACACAATATCATTGGGCCGATGAAGTTAGTGGCTGCCATTTCATTTATTAGCACATGAAATCCTAATACACAATTCACAAATCTCAAACATGATTGGGCAACACAATAGAAATAGGCTGACACTAATCGGATCCATTCACGTGATCCGTTGGGTATCAATGACTTTATGTAAAGTGAAGGTTTGAATATTGCCAAGAGACAAAGGAGATTGATTTACATGAAATCCTGATCATCATCTTTAATATTTATCAAGATTGAAACAACATGGGCCGCCACTTTCTCTTCATTCAAGGTTATCAAACATAGCACCCACTTATCTTCACATGCATTGGACCGATTTCATTTTCACAACTTTTACAATCAGATTATTATCATTTAAATAGTTTTTGTTTCATATTTACAAGTATTGATCGATGGCAATTATCAGGTGAATCCATATTCAATTCCAATCGAATCAACATAATCATTCCACTATTATTCATCATCATGCAATTCAAAATCACTAACAGAACATCAACAACTTCTAACACATCAACACATAATCCTACCCACTAATTATTAGATAACGTTCATGCAAACAATCACACGTGGTAACATGATCAATCATCACAAAGAAACTCAATCAACAAGGACGATAACTGACCGAGAGATGTACGCTGGGAGAGGAGATGACCAGGATCAAGGGGGGTCTCCAACTTGAGGAACTGCCGTCGCTCAAAAAGGAGGGAGGAGGAGAGCTAGGGTTTGTTATTTCTTGTATGAAGTATAATTAAACGAGGTTATGCGAGGCATCAATCATTTACGTGAGATGTTAACATACAAAGGGGTTTGGGTCGGCTCGGTTTGGGCTTAAAATACATGGGCCGAACTTATTTTAAGAGGGGTGTGGACTTAGGCCCAAGTGTACACGGACCAAAAGTGTGCGAGAGTAATTGGGGTGTGCGACCCGACAGAGGGTGTGGTTAATAATCGTATTTACTCATTCATAACAGTCAAGCATAGCAGACACCTTTATTAGAGTTTCACATAACAAACACATAAACACATAATTGCACATCTGACATAACGTTAATAGAGGTAACACACACAAACGTAAAGAACCTTGGAACTCCGAGTTGTCACAGCGCGACACTCCGATCAGTTATTGAAAATGGTTATCCGAAAACCGAACTGAAATTTTCGGTCATTAAAAATCCGAAAACCGAACCGTCGGTTTTTGTTTCGGTTCGATTTTTTTTGGTTCGGTTTTATTGGTTATTTCAGTTACAGTTTGGTTATTTCGGTTTTCTGCACACCCCTACCGATTCTTCTCTATATTTTAGTATATCACAATTATCTATGTTTATAGAGTGACTGTACAACTCAAATTAGCATCGATTAAAAACAATAAATCCTAGTTTTTTGTTACAAATAAATTAATACATCATACAATAGTTTCAACACCTATCCGGAAAAGCAAAAATAACTAACCCTTAAATATTTTCAAAAAAAAAAAGTGTAATATGTATATAAATCTAGATCATTTTTTTTTTCACAATTGGACATGTACACATGTTGTTGAAGGGACTCCTTAGTGGTATGTGTAAGAGATGTGGCTGTACATTTTTTTTTTGATAAAGGGCGAAGGCTTTCATTAAAAACATAAACAAACAAACCTCCAGCAAGATGCTCGAGGTAAAGTACAGACATGAAAAATAAACTTACAACAGAAACATTTTTTAGTGGGAAAGCCTACAGATTGAAGCCTATCCATTTTTCCCAAGTTATATCTGAAAGTCCAGCCCGGTTCTTGATCCAAACGTACGACGTTGCCTTGATGTATGCCAGCAGTTTACCAATTGAGGGGGATTTTTGTTTAAAAATCTTATCGTTCCGCATCCTCCATATACACCAACAGGTTGCTGCCACCACTACCAGAACTGCCCTTTTTAACGCTTTTTGACCTTTGTGAGAGGATACGGCTTCCAGCAGTTGAACGATACTCAAAGTGTAGCGTGGGAGTGGTATTTTCAGCCATTGAAAGATCAAGGTCCATGTATTCTGAGCAAACTCACAACTTACGAGTAGATGATTTACCGACTCTATGGCATCGTCACATAAAACACATGTCGTGGAGGGCATATGAATATGCCGAATCTGAAGAGCTTCCTTCGTTGCGATCCGATCCTGAACAACTCGCCAGAGAAAGCAATTCACCTTCTTAGGAATCCAATGCAGCCAATTTAGAACTCTTGTCTCCCGAATAGTGATGATATGATCTAGCTCCGCCCTTAGATTACGAACGAGGAATTCTTCGTTTGAAGTACCTGTTTTCCATAACCATACGTCTTCATTCAGGTTCAGCTTCATGTTGTTTAATAGATTGGTGCATGAGGCCCACTCCAATATATGTTCAGCCTGTGACAAGTTGTTTTCACTGCCCCATAACCAGATCACACTATCCTGTACTCGATTGTAGCGTTCAATAACTTTACATCGCTTTTTATTTTCAATCGCATACAAGCTGGGAAACAGTTCCTTTAGCGTGCAATTACCCACCCATTTGTCCAGCCAAAATAATGTTTTGTCTCCTTTCCCCACCTTCAGAACCAGTCTGTCTCGAACATCAATGGATTGACTCTGTGATACTCGACCCATGTTCACTATTGCCTTCCATACACCCCCAATAGAGCTTTTCATGGGAATATAGGAATGATTTCTCACCCCGTCATGTATCGCCGTTATCGTTCTTGCCCACAGCGATTCAATTTCGTTTTTATATTTGACACACCATTTAACCATTAGAGCTTTATTAGTGGAAGCTAAGCTCCCCACCCCCAAACCACCCTCCTCTTTAGGTGCTACAACCTTGTACCACGGAACCCAACTCACCTTGTTCACTTCCATGCGTCCACCCCATAGGAATTTACGCCTCAACCTTTCTAATTGTTTGATAACTTGTATTGGTGCACAAAATAGCGAGAAGTGATACGTTGGAAGGTTACCTAGAACCGCCAAAATAAGTGTTGCTCTTCCACCAAAGGATAGTGTGCGTGCCTTCCATAAGGTTAGTTTTTCCTCAAATCTTTCGATCACATGTTTCCAACTCCTTACTAGACCCATGTTTGCACCAACCGGGAGTCCGAGATAATTAAACGGAAAAGAACCCATTTTGCATCTGAGGATAGAAGCCATGTATGCGATGTCTGCGTTTGGAACACCAACCCCAAATAATTGACTTTTTGTAAAGTTGACCTTGAGTCCAGAAGCCAAATGAAAACATCTTAAAAGTCTTGATAGGTTGTGAAAATTCGATTCAGACCACTCGCCCACGAACAAGACATCATCCGCATATAATAAGTGAGAGATGGTCGGTCCTCCGTTTGGCATAGTGAACCCTTTGAAAATACCTTGTGAATTTGCACTCACCGTTGCAATATGGAGTGCTTCCATGGCAATTATAAATAGGAGAGGGGATAACGGGTCACCTTGTCGAACACCACGCTCCATGGCAAACTCACAGGTGGGAGACCCATTCACAAGAACGGATGATCTTGTCGATGATAATATCCCCATGACCCACTTTCTCCATAACGCGGGAAACCCCATTTGTGAAAGAATGGAATCTAGGAACCCCCAACTAAGCGAGTCGAAAGCTTTTTCAAAATCAACTTTAAACAATAGCATCTTGCCTTTTGATTTCTTCACCCAAGACACAAGCTCGTTAACTATTAAAGGCCCTTCCAGAATGCTCCGACCTTCTACGTATGCCGTTTGAGTGTCCGATATTAAGTGGCCAATTACCCGTTTCAATCTTTTAGCGAGAATCTTTGAAATTAGCTTCGAAATACACCCAATGAGGCTGATGGGCCTGAATTCGCTAATGTGTTGAGGGTTATTGGATTTCGGAGCCAGGGTAATGAAACATGAGTTACATCCTCTGTTCAACGAACCGTGAACATAGAAGTGGTCAAGGACAGTGACGAAATCCGGTTCAAGTGTATTCCAGAAGTGTTTAATGAAGCTGAAAGTAAACCCGTCTGGGCCCGGGGCCTTGTCTCCACCACATTCCCAAACGGCCTCCTTGATTTCTTCTATAGTAAAACATTTCACCAACATGCCAGATTGTTCATTGGATAGAGCCTTGAAAGTATTATTAGAGAATAGTGGTCGGTTCATGTTAGTTTCCTTAAAGAGCCCTTCGAAGTATTGCTTTATTTCTTCCTTTAGCCTGTCGGGTTTCGAGATCCAAACACCATTAAAATTCAGCCCATTGATCCGGTTATGCTTGTGATGACCATTGTGGCTGTACATGGCCCACTATCTCATGAGACAATTTTCTTAGATAATTATTATAAAATTATCTAAACTAGTCTTAGCTCCCTCGCGTTGCGGTGAGGGGCGTAAAGCCATGCCACCAGAGTTGCATGGAGATATAAAACCATGTTAAGTAGCAACTAAACGATGACAAAACCGGGGAAAACATAAAATAAAAACACGAGTTTCTACTACCAAGTGACTCACATGACATAAAATGTAGGGGTGTGCACGGTTCGGCTTTTGGGTAAAATCGAAACCGTAACCGAAATGTCGGTTTTCAGGTTCTAAAAACCGTTCGGTTTCGGTTTTTTTCGGTTTCGGTTTTTTGGTTTTTACGTCGGTTCGGTTCGGTTTTTCGGTTATTTCGGTTTTTGGAACAAAATTACGTAAGATTCAAAAAATAAAAAGTATAATTTATATTATAACAATCTTTTTATATGTTTACATTTAAGTTATTATAGTTAACCTCTTTAGTTAATGTTGTTTACATACACCTAACCTTCTAATCTATTTTTATGTTTCTTCAAAGTTTTTATTATATTTAATTTTTATATTAAATTTTGTTATATCTTATAGGTAATAATAAATCATTTCAGTTATAATGTTTTTATTATAAACACTTAATATTCAAGAATAAAATTAACATTTTCTACTAGCATTAGGTTAAACACTTAAACAATTTAAACTTAAACATAAAAATATATGGATTGTAACTTATCGGTTCGGTTTTTTTCGGTTATTAAAAAAGTTTATCCGAAAACCGAACCGAAATTTTCGGTTATTAAAAATCCGAAAACCGAACCGTCGGTTTTTGTTTAGGTTCGGTTTTTTCGGTTCGGTTATTTCGGTTACGGTTCGGTTATTTCGGTTTTCTTGCCCACCCCTAATAAAATGTAGTCAAAATAGAATTTATACCGACATGTATTCGAAAATCGAGGGGGTAAAAAAAACGTAAGGGACCAAATGTGACCACCAAATACATTGCTAAGTACCAACCGAACTTCGACCAAATCAATGAAAACTTAAAACAAAAGTAACAATAAAATAAACTTATTTAATTTTTGTGGCAAAATTACAAAAGATCAAAGTTTTATTACAAACACACACACAAAAGACAAAACCATAAAAAGACAAAAAATTTACTATTCCTCCCAATGTTATGAATTAATATATATTTTCTTGCTCACCCCTAATAAAATGTAGTCAAAATAGAATTTATACCGACACGTATTAGAAAATCGAGGGGGTAAAAAAACGTATGGGAACAAATGTGACCACTAAATACATTGCTAAGTACCAACCGAACTTCGACCAAATCCGGGAAAACTTAAAACAAAAGTAACGAAAAAATAAACTTATTTATTTTTTGTGGCAAAATTATAAAAGATCAAAGTTTTATTACAAACACACACACACAAAAGACAAAACCATAAAAAGACAAAAAAATACTATTCCTCCCAATGTTATTTTGTGGCAAAATTACAAAAGATCAAAGTTTTATTACAAACACCCACACACAAAAGACAAAACCATAAAAAGACAAAAAATTTACTATTCCCCCAATGTTATGAATTAATATATATTTTCTTGCTCACCCCTAATAAAATGTAGTCAAAATAGAATTTATACCGACACGGTTAAAAAAACGTAAGGGACCAAATGTGACCACCAAATACATTGCTAAGTACCAACTGAACTTCGACCAAATCCGGGAAAACTTAAAACAAAAGTAACAAAAAAATAAACTTATTTAATTTTTGTGGCAAAATTATAAAAGATCAAAGTTTTATTACAAACACACACACAAAAGACAAAACCATAAAAAGACAAAAAAATTACTATTCCTCCCAATGTTCTGAATTAATATATATAGATAATAGATAATATATAATTTACTTATAACATATACAGGGATGATATTAAAAAAACCTTAATATGAAAAAATGACATAACAATAAACATATACTAGTTTATTACTCATCGTATTAATTAGAGTTAATTGCCCGGATAGTCCCTGTGGTTTCAGGTTTTTTCATGTTTAGTCCCCACCTTTCGGAAATAGCAGGTATGCTCACTGTGGTTTGTCATTTTGTTATTCGGATAGTCCCCTAACATTTATTCAGGGGACTATCCGACTAACAAAATACAAACCATAGGGACCATACCTGCTATTTCCAAACTAACTGACATCTACTCAGGGACTATCCGAGTAACAAAATAACCAACCATAGGGAGCATACATGCTATTTTCAAAAGTTGGGGCTAAACGTGAAAAAACTAGAAACCATAGGGACCATCCGGGCAATTAACTCTATTAATTATTCTCTTTAACTAATTAGGGTAAAACACTTTATCGTACACATTTCGAAATTTATCATACATATTTCAGAATTTATCCAACACATAATGAAATTTATCTTACGTATATCCTACATATATTGAAATTATTCTACAGTTTTCTTATAAATATCGAAATTTATCCTACTTTTTATTTTACACATATGGAAAATTTTATTTCACAATAAATTATGTTATCTTGAAGAGTATGTTGTAAAAACGAGTTATGAGTTTAATTTACTTAGCTATTTTATGAGAATGCATATTATTTTAATTTACTTAGCTATTTTATGAGAATGCATATTATTAAATACCAAACACATTATTAAAAAAGAAATGAATGTGTATAATTAAATACAAAACGTCTATTTAAAAGGAAATTGAGTAACGGAAATTTATAAATGAAAATATAAAGTTCAACAAATTAATAAACATTAAATATTATATGGTATATTATGACCCGAAACAATTTTTACATGAATCTGTTTTAACTCGAACCAAAATAACCCTTTATATAATGATAGTTCTTACACGTCATTGGTGCCACTTGCTGTTAAGGTGTCAGCCCCACTTGCTCTGTGGATAGGATGCAGTGCCAGGCCGCATCGCTATCTGCGGTAACTACGGTCGTTTCCGCGTCCCCTGCTTTGATGAAGATGTGTACAGGATGCGTTGCTAGGCCGCATCGCCGTATGCAGTAACTGTTGTTATTACCTAAATCCCTTGTCGTTACGAAAATATTCATAGGATGCGGTGTTAAACCGCATCGCTATGTATGACATCCATTTTCATACACAAGGTAAGTTTTCTCATCACTTTACTGATTGGATTCGGTATCTGTGTTCGCACGTGCCCGCACGGACACAGATAAGTTCTTGCCGGTGGAGTATTTGATAAGGGTGATGGTCACTTACGACTGCTTTGGTGCGAGATTTGAGACTATATCCCTTCAGTACTAGTACTGAACCAGTAAAAGGTCTGAACCATTAAAAACCTTATTAAAAGGTAAATAAACAGCCACTAAATCTAATGGGATGTTCACTTGAAGTGACAAAAAGTTTGGTGGAATTTGTTTGACTTAATTAATGATGTTTATCGGTTCAGTTATCTCTGTTTGAATTGTCAAATTGGTGAACCAAACCGAACAAACTTAAAATTTGCAAAACCAAACCGAACAAATTTGAAGTTGGTAATTTATAAATGAAAATATAAAGTTCAACAAATTAATAAACATTAAATATTATATGATATATTATGACCCGAAACTATTTTTACATGAATCTGTTTTAACTCGAACCAAAATAACCCTTTATATAATGATAGTTCTTACACGACATGTTCCCCGACCCGAGCAACACCTATTATTAAATACCAAATATATTATTAGAAGAAAAATAAATAAAAGAAATTTAAAATTAAAATATTAAAATCAACTAATTCATGACACAAATTCATTTTGATTCGAACTAAAATAACCCTTTTCATGTGACCTATTCTGATGGGACAAGAAGTCCGACCTTACTTGATCTAACCAATACGTATTATTAACCAAAAAAATGAATAATTGAAATATTATGTGTCATGTTTTTGTCCCAAAACTATTTTACCCGAACCTATTATGACTCGAAGCAAAATAACCATTTTTATGTGAGAAGTTTTGACGTAACATGTTACCCGACCCAACCCACACAATACTTATTATTAAAACAAAAATGTATTATAAAAAGAAACACAAAATTCAAAATTTAAATATTAAATTTAACTAATTAATAAATATCATGTGACATGTTGTGTTACGAAACTTTTTTTTACCCGAACCCGTTTTGACCTGAAGCATAATAACCCTTTCAGTGTGACATGTTGCATGACCTGATCCGACTAATACTTATTATTAAATGCCAAACGTTTTAATAGTATTATTAAAAGACAATTGAGTAAAAGAACATAAAATTAAAGTATTAAATTCAGCTAATCAATAAATGCTTAAGACTATGTGATCGATTTTAATTCAAAAATATTTTGATCCAAACCAAAATAACCCTTTTCATGTAACATATTCTGATACAACATGCTTCCTGATCTGATTCGATCAATACGTATTATTAAACACAAAACGTATTATAAAAGAATATATAAAAAATTAAAATTAAAATATTAAATTCAACTAATTAATAAAAATTAAATATTATGTTATAATAAAAAATTGAAAAAAAGGTATATTTTAGAATTCATGTTAATAAATATTATGTTTATTGAATATTTCATTATTCATTAATATTAAAAGAGGGACACAATGGTAAATGAAAAATTGTTTATGCATAAAGAATTGGAGAACTGGATCAAATGCATTGTAGATTTTCTTAGCTGTCTCAAAATTAAAATTAAGTTACATATATGGTTATATATAAGAGTTCTTTTATCTAGTAGTATAAATATATATATAATAAAAACTAAATAGCGTGCGACTTCACATTTTTAAATATATGCATAAAGAATTGGAGAGTAGGGCTGTAAACGAACCGAACGTTCAGCGAACAGTTCGTGAACCGTTCGGCGGGAAGTTCGTCTATGTTCGTTCGTTTAATAAACGAACGAACATGAACAAGAAATTCCGTTCGATTAGTTTAATGAACGAACATGAACAGAGGTCTCGTTCGTTCGATTGTGTTCGTGAACGTTCGGTAAGGTGTTCGTGAACATTCGTTGATTTGCGTTCGTTTATGTTCGTATGTTTGTGTTTTAATTGAAGATCTTTGTACTTTCTTATATTTTATTTGTACTTTTGATATTATTAAACTTTTATTTATTTTATTTCCCTAACAATTAAACTAGGAAACCACTTTCACCTTGTTTATGCATCATTTCCCTTTCATTCTCACTATTTACATCCACAAATACAATCGACCTCCATTCCACAATAAGGGATTCAAGTTCGAGTGCTACTCTCTGGGCCATCTATCTTTATCCTTCGTCGCGTTCGCCAAATTTATTTGTGTTCGTTTGTGTTCGTGAACCGTTCGCGAACAAGCTCATTTCCTTAATGAACGAACACGAACATAAAATCTCGTTCGGTAAGTGTTCATGAACCGTTCGTGAACACATTTATTTCCTTAACGAACGAACGCGAACAAGGCCTTGTTCGTGTTCGTTCGGTTCGTTTACAGCCCTATTGGAGAGGATCAAATGCATAGTAGATTTTCTTAACTGTCTCAAAATTTCCATACTACTTTTGTGTTTTATGGAGTTGTACCTCTAGCATGGGGAGTTTTTCAAAAAAAAATTATTTTTCACTTTTAATCTGACGGCTAAAATCTTTTTCATTTTAACTCTTTTGATTTTATACTTTAACCCAAAGCTTTTCATATTTTACAACTTAAACCTAATACTTTTTCTTCAACTTTGGTGCCCCATACTTTTCATCTTTTTGCAAGTTTTTCGTTTTACGTTTCGTTCTATATTTTACAAGTTAACACGCCGCAACGTACGTGTGAGATTCAACGTTTTTTCGTTTATTTTTTCCCGTTTGACAGATCCTTCACAGCACGTCTATTTTTCTCTGTTTGGCAGGTTGTCACAACGCGCGGGGTCCTAGATCAACCTAGTTAAAATTAAATTACATGGTTGTATATAAGAGTTTTTTTATATAGTTGTATAAATATATATAATAAAAAAACTAAATAGCGTGCTACTTGACATTTTAAATATATATCTTTTTAACGGCTAATTTCTTTTAATATATGTCGTCTGTGTGACTTGAACTTCAAACCCATGTGTTTAAAGATTTTACCTTTGCCAAAGGACCATCACCACATTGAGATATATGCTAATTCAAACTTTAATAATAAGTTAAAAAATTTTGACATAACTAACGGGCTGTTTGGGAACTTTTGAATGATTAAGTGCTGTACCAGAAAGAGATCTAAACCATTAAGTGCTTAACCAGTAAGAGGTCTGAATCATTAAGAGCCAGTATAATGTTTAACCGTTTAAAGGGAAATGTCAGACCAATTCAAATTAAAGGTCTTAACCATTCCGACTAAGTATAATGCTTAACCATTCAGAGACAAATGTCTGAACCAGTCAGACATCTGCTCGCAAAACAAACAATTTAAACCATTAAGTACTTGATGAAACAGTGGTTAACCAAGGGAGGTTAATTCACTGGTCTCGTCAAGTAGGGTTAATCCCTTCTTTTCGAGGATCGATGGCTGGATCGTCCGCTGATCTGTCTCCTGCACAAGGGAAACACATCGTGACTCGTAACAAGGAGGATGGGGTGGGGGGGTGCTCCTTGTTACCACTCTCCGGCGTGTGAATCAGTAATTTTCTTGAGAGCAAAGTGTGTGATAGTAGTATGAGTGAGAGAGTTTGATAAGCGATACCTCAATCCTGGTCTGGGATCGGTATTTATAGCCGAGGAGTGGAGGAGGGTAATTGAGTGACTAGACTGACAACGCGCAGCCCCTTGCAGGTGTGTCAGGCTTGTCGGTCACGGAGGTGACGCCACGTCCCATTGCTGCTGTCAGTATGTGTGCCAGTGCTGCTTACGTGTGGGGTGACAGGTGACCGTCATTGGTGCCACTTGCTGTTAAGGTGTCAGCCCCACTTGCTCTGTGGATAGGATGCAGTGCCAGGCCGCATCGCTATCTGCGGTAACTGCGGTCGTTTCCGCGTCCCCTGCTTTGATGAAGATGTGTACAGGATGCGTTGCTAGGCCGCATCGCCGTATGCAGTAACTATTGTTATTACCTAAATCCCTTGTTGTGACGAAAATGTTCATAGGATGCGGTGTTAAACCGCATCGCTATGTATGACATCCATTTTCATACACAAGGTAAGTTTTCTCATCACTTTACTGATTGGATTGGGTATCTGTGTTCGCGCGTGCCCGCACGGACACAGATAAGTTATTGCCGGTGGAGTATTTGATAAGGGTGATGGTCACTTGCGACTGCTTTGGTGCGAGATTTGAGACCATATCCCTTCAGTACTGAACCAGTAAAAGGTCTGAACCATTAAAAACCTTATTAAAAGGTAAATAAACAGCCACTAAGTCTAATGGGATGTTCACTTGAAGTGACAAATAGTTTGGTGGAATTTGTTTGACTTAATTAATGATGTTTATCGGTTCAGTTATCTCTGTTTGAATTGTCAAATTGGTGAACCAAACCGAACAAACTTAAAATTTGCAAAACCAAACCGAACAAATTTGAAGTTGGTAATGCCGAACTAAAATTCTATGTCGAAGGTAGTTTGGTTTTGGCTTAAAACTGAGAAACCTTAATAATATCAAGATCACTTCATCTATTCTGATTCGAGTTCCTCAGTTTGAATTGTAAGGTTGGTTTTAAATGATTTCGGTTTGTTTAGTTTTTTGGTTTAATTAATCGGTTAGAGACTGGATATTGAACATCCATGTACTTAATATATAATTATATATTCGGCTGAAAAGGAAATTTGCAATGCAACTTTAATCTGCAGCTTAAGGTTAAAATTGGTGAATTATCAAAATCGATTCCCTTTTCACTATTTTAATGGTAGTAAGACCCTCTCCCTTGGGACAGTTATAACTAAATTGATAGATTTTTTTTTTTTTTTGAAAAGTAACTAAATGGATAGATTAGCTATCGAGAAATGTAAACAATAACGTAACATTCATGATCTACTTCTCTGACTTTGTAAACCATTTGTATCTTGTTTTTTTTTTTTTTTAACGTGAATGGTGAATTTTTTATTTTTTTTTATTTATTTTTTTTTAATTGAAAGTATTGATCTTTTGATTTATATATTTGAACCAAAGTAGCAATTTACAAACAAGTGGCAGGTAAACGGGCAACAAGCTGCGCCGCAATCCCCTTTTGAATTGCAAAACCAATCCTACTAAAGACGAAACGACCCTTAAAGGTTGAGAGATTACTATTCACAACCTGTTGGACCCTGTTTAGAAATTCCACAGCCTCTGGGGCTAGGGAACCAAATGTATCAAAAGCGAATGGGATAAACACATGTTGATTCTCTAAACAAGCCTTCTCGTGTTTAGCGACTTTGCTTGATTCCGCTTTCAACGCAGCTTGGCCAGCAACAATATTGGTTCAACTTTTGACTAATTCTTTTTTTATTTTCTAATTTTCAGGATCTAATCAAACAAATATGCATGCAAAATATCAATAATGAACTCTTTTATGAGTTCTTTTCAGAATAAACGAGACTCAAGGGCATTGTAATCATGCTTGTATATGTCTCTTAAAGCAAATTATCATTTCGTTTAATAAAGTTGTTGGTTTTATAATACCAAAATGTTCATTTTTGTTTTCAGTATTTTTCTACTTTTACTTCTATCCATTATATTCGAGAATGATTCTAATTTTTTATTACTTGCGACACAAGGACAACATATGGAATCAGTAATCCAAGACGATTATGGTTCATACATTTAGATGTAAAGTTAACGTAGAAAAAGTATCTTATTTAAGTGGATTCTTCTTCCGGGTCAGAAATAAGACTAATGGAAATTCATTGAACATCATACTTACAATCAAATTCACCATTCTTCGTGTATACAACTTGTTCAAGATATCTAATAGTAAACTTAACTTGGTAATAATTTCTATGTTTTTTTTGTAATTAACTTACTTGTACTTATCATTACTGAATTAATATGTAAATAGTTTAGGATTAACGATGGAAGTTTTCTAGTTTTTGAACGGCCAAGGAAATAAAAGTTCGACTACCCGGGGTAAACCAATGGCAAAAGGCAACTCCATACGTTCGCGATGGCATACCTTAGCCCACCATCTCAAGTTACAGGGAAAACCTGCCGCCCGAAGGCCCAATGCATTAAAACTCAGTTGAGATCAGATTCGAACTTGAGACTTATAACTTCAAACCCAAATCTTCACTTCCCGTCCAATGCTAGATGGAAGTTATTTACTGTTAATAACAATGGAAGTTATTTACCATTAAATCCAATAAATGTTACGATTGTGTTTTGGCGCCAAAAGTTAGATAATAAGTGAGGAATCTATTGGCATACCGGTCAATCTATTGACACACTTTGTCTTTTTTCAATACGGACTGTATAGGCCTATACAATCCGTATAGATTATGGTTTTAGAATATGACAGACTGATAGGGTTAGCCTTTGTCTCACGACTGGCCCAATACGGATCATATAGGCTTATATGATCCGTATTGTAAACAAGTTTTTTTGGAGGTTAAAGTTTGGTGTTTTGGGTGTGGTTAATGGTGTTTATTTTTTGTTTTTATATGTTTTATAATTTGTTTATATTTTTATCGTATTGATACTTATTATATCGTATCGTGACGTATCTTATTTTATCATAGCGTATCGTATTGTATTTTCGCGTAACGTATCGTATCATATTTGTATTTTGTATAATAATTTATCGCTTAGTATCGTATCGTAACGTATGTTTTATTATATCGTATAGTATTTGTATTTTGTATTATATTTTTATCGTTACGTGTCTTATTATATCGTATCGTATCGTGATGTATGGTATTTTATCGTAATGTATCGTATCGTATTTGTATTTTATATGATAATCTATCACTCCGTATTGTATTGTATCGTATTTGTATTTTGTTTTATCTTTTATCGTGTCATATCGTATCTTGTTGAGTTGTGTCGTATCGTATCGTGATGCATCATAAACTTTTTATACATTATACATACCCAACCATCGGATCTAAACATCGTAAATAAACATCACAAATATAAACAAACTAAAATTGTAAATTTAACTATATATTAAGTTTGTTTATACATGACATAATTAAAAATATATAAACAAGTCAAAATACAAAAGAGGATAACAAACTATCCTAAAACGTCTGATCCGCATCCTGAGGATCCTGAGTGGCGCCTGACGAACCGGGATCCTGAGTGGTGCGCACCTGACCCGGTCGTGACGGCAACCTCGGCATCGGTAGGGGGCTCCGACCACGATCCCAAGCTGCTTGAATATCGCCTTGTATGGCCCACAACAAAAGGGCCTCAGTACGGGGGTGGTGGGCGTTGATCCGTACCTATAACTGATGCTCCATCTGCTATAACGCAAGCACGACAACCAGAGGCAATTGGTCATATAGAACGTGTTGGGGTACTGAGGCACCTCCTGCGGCGGCGGCACCAGTGGCGACGGAGAGAGCTCTCGGTCGACCTGAGCGACCTCAGGCTTGATGTGATCATCAACATCGTCATCACCATCAGGCTCCTCATCTGGTAACTCGTTTGGCAGTGGGACGGGGAAAAATGGTGTTGTTGTGGTCGTGAAAGTGAAGGCCGATGCCAACGCCATAGTCATGCGTGATATGTATGCCAATCAGCGTCGAGCGCGTCAATGTGTTGGGATCGACCCTGCCCCCCGCCGTGATCTGTGGGTGCTCACTCAGAACGAGGCCCAACGAGATGGCAATCTGGGTGATGTACGCCACCCCCCATACAACAACGACCACTCCTGTCTGTGGTGTGCCACCGCAAACCACTGGGTGAGGCAGTAAGCGAGGTCGCACAACTGCCCCAAAATTAGACACTACATGTAAAAAAGAACCCCCTCATTGCACTTTCGTGACTCTGCTCGTGTGGTTCTATGATGGCAGTCACCCTAACCTTCGACCGACCAAAGGGACTGTTAGTACACTATTCGTGTGGCCATAGATAGAAATCTAGTTGTACATAATGTCTAGTGTCTTGAGTCTGTAACATACCGGACATAGGTTTCGCTAGGACTCGCTAGGTAGCGTTAGGATCGCCTTGACCGGGTCAAGATACGGTACAACATGATACGACTGGAGTCCAAGCATGATCAAGAGTGATGTCATCATGATTACATGATGACATCATATTGTCCAAGCATGGACAATAGACTTGCATGATTATACAATAACTTCACTCGTACGGAAGGAAATGAGTCAACTCGCACGAATAGAATCAAGTCAATCGTACAAATGGGACCATGAACCCTATAAATACCATGCATGTTACTTCGTTCAAATCAAGCCTTCAAAATCAGAATCGCACGAGCTCATCACTTCAATCAAGAATCATACGGATCAAATATAGTCTAGTTGTGTGAGTTCGTAGGCATCGAAAATATGTCGAGTTGTCGTTTGTTAAGTAATAAACAAACAACGATTATAATTACAATTACGTGTTCACGGTCACGCTTTGTTTTACGGATTCCGCACGTAAAAACAAAGTTATACGCAGATCTTGTGATTGTATTGATCCGATCCTAAACTCATAGGGACCTCGACCGATCACTCTCCAAAATCTGGCTAGTGTCGATCGGGGTACCTCATGCACCGCGTCGCTATAGAGTGGGGTGGGGTGGGTGTCCGTCTCCGGCAATGTATAGAAGCCGGTGTGCGTGGCAAACTCCCTCAGAGACATCATGCCACATTCCCGCCACTCGAAAACTAACCTCGATCCAATGGTGCTCCGGGTCATCCGCCTCCTCTGGCTGATCGGCTGGTCTCGGATAGAAATCGAACGTGGATAAAAACTCGATAACTTGCACCCAGTATGACGGCAAGAACACTAGATCGAACAACCTGTCACAGGATGGGGTTAGTATTTCATGAACAAAATAAATAAAACAGGTTAATAAATAGTATACCTCTCCCATGGAGTATCGTGTCCGATAAAACCTCTGGCTCTCACCTCCTCCTCTACTTCCTCCAATGTCGACTAATCGATGGCCGCATGGCCGCCGATCTCCATACGTCGAAACTTTTCACAACGGTGAAAAGCCTCGTTGTCATCCTCGAACTCAAAATACCGGTAATCTAGAAATAGATCATTGTGTGGGGCACCGCACCCATGACCCCTCCCTCCACCACGACGCTTCCCAGCGCCTCCACCACCACCACGTCCTCCGTCTCTACCACCACTCCGTCCTCCGCCTCCACAACGACCCCTCCTCCGCCTCCACCACGACCCCTCACGGTGCCTCCACCACCACCACCACCACCCTGTCCTATGCCTCCATCACCACCCCGTCCTATGCCTCCACCACCGCCTCTCCCGGCGCCACCCCGACCTCGACCAACATCAACATCTGCCAAATCCATTTATATAAAATAACATTTTTTATTATTATTTTATAAAAATATAACATTTTTAAATCATTTTTTATTAAATATATATATATATATATACACACATACTAGCCGTTTACCCGCGCTATGCGGCTGGAAACATATCATTTAGGTTGGTGAGTTTAGGGCTATGTACGGGGCCGTTCTCGTTTTCCAGTTAATTTATCAGTCGTCTCGTGATATATTGTATAGTACGTAAGTTAGTTTTCTTAACCGCCAGCAAGGTTAACTGAACCGATTACAAAAAATAACCCATTTGTACACCTCTCCTATAAGATCTGTTATCACCACTGTTATTGGGTCTGTTGGAATCAGATAGATCCGAGACATGCAACCCTATGAGCAGTAATTTGAACCAGCTTGGGGTAACGGCCACCCAAACGAATACTTTTATAAACATGTAAGAATGTAACGTGAATACCTGATACAAATAATAACTATAACTATGATTATATAAAATCAAAAGCAAATTTTAATACCATCTAAGTTGTTTAATCAATTATATGCGATACATAATCCAACAGATTAGTTTCTTCTGTTCCCATTTTCTCTTGATTAAAACACAAAACCAATCGACATCAAAACGCTTTTCTTTGGTCTATGTCTCGGCCTTTCCGCCTTGCGCAAAGGCCTGGTTTTGCTTCAAAGATAGATGTTGATGTGTTTAGTAATCCAGTCTTTTCGCCTTCCCTTTTTCATGGCTGACCCACTGGGGTTTAATTGGTTTGCTACATGGATTTGAATTGGGACCGTGTCCCGCAGGTTACTCTGATATTCCAAGCTCCGACATATCTCCAACCTGTAACCATACATAATTAAACATTACTATATAACTTCAGGGATGTGTATAATGGATAGAGGCCAATAGTCAATTTTAACTATAAAGCGCGCACAAAAGTTGTAGTTTATTGTATGGGATTCTATTATAAAATTTGATTCATATAAGACAGTTTATATCACTTATAGTGCCGGAAATCACATCAATTCCTGCATTGCTATCCTCTTTGTGGTGCTCAACACGAAGTTGAGCTACTAACTCAGCGCTGTCTAAACCGGCATTGTCAGCAATAGTTGTTGGAATTGCGATGAGGGCACGCCAGAATGCTTCAATGGCATGAGATTTTTTGCCAGGTGTCTTTCGTGCCAGCTCATCTCAGGCCATCCACCTCCTAAGAGAACCCTACTGTCGTTTACTGTCTGAGACAGTACACACAAGCATCATGCAAGGATCTTTCTGCTTCATCAAGAACATGGAAGCTGCAACAAAAAATAATGTGAAAAGGGAAACATCAATTCACTAAAATGATTAATAGATATTAAAATAAATTATCGCATACCTTGCTCCTCTCAAAACAATGGTACATGCCTGACCCATTTCAACACCCGAAAAGTGGATCAATTTATCCTCACCAATCATACTCTCCTCAATCAGTTTATAGTGCCCAAGTTTAAGCGATTCTGGATTATCAAAAGTTGATGCTATTTCTCCACCAGTAACTAAAGCAAGGCGCTCAATACCATCAAAATCAGCATGCTCAATTGCAAGAATGCCAGCTTCAGCAAACAAATCTTCAGGGAAATTGTAGATTAACTGTCTGTTAACAAAGCCATTGAATCTGAGCACTTTTTCTCTCATTTTTTCTTTTTCTGCTCCTTCAATCTGAGCAACTTTAGCCATTGAATCTACCCGAACACGTGCTCCATAGATTTTTACTTTATCGGTGTCCACTGTTGTATTTGCAACCAAAATGTTTGGATTTTCTATACGTTTTGGTTACCTAAGGCCAATCTTTTTGTCTAAAATAAATCTACATAAAATGTAAAATAATAATCAATAATAACCAACCCCTCATCCAGAAACGAACCCTTAAGTAGCCTCCAGCTTTCTTGATGATTTGAATGGCCTCCAAGTTTGTGCTCCCCCAACATATTAAAAAAATTATCAGAAACTACTAATAACGATTTTCAGAAGAAAAAAAAAAGATGGCATCAACAAATGTAATGACGCAAACTTTGGCTTCTTTCAAGTCACAAAAATATTTGTCCACTTTTTATAGTCGTTAATACAGCTGTAAATGAGCCGAATGTTTAGCGAACAGTTCGTGAACCGTTAGGCGTGAAGTTCGTTTATGTTCGTTCGTTTAATAGATGAACAAACACGAACAAGAAATTCCTTGTTCGGTAAGTTAAATAAATGAACATGAACAGAAGCTGCGTTCGTTCATTTATGTTCGTGAACGTTTAGTAATGTGTTCATTATTGTTCGCTTGTTTAAGTTCATTTTCATTAAGGAATGGACATGTTCATAACAGTTCAGGAACGCTTACCGAACGAACGGGATTACTTGTTCATGTCGTGTTCGTTCTTTAAGGAAATGAACATGTTCATGAACCACTTACCGAACGTAAATGAACACAAACAAATGTTCATGAACATAAATAAACACAAACGAACATTACATATTCATTTTAAAATATAATCTGCAGTTTTCATCAGAAAGAATAGATTACAAATAATCCACCAACTGAAATTGAAATGGTCAAATGAGAGATGTTGGCGGAGGAATATAGTAACTATGGTTTCAATTTTTTTAAAACAAAAACCAATAAAATAAGGATATAACATAAAAAAAAATCTTTAAATGAATGGTCAGACACAACCCTAGTCGTTAAGTTATAGCCAAAAACTCACTTTTAGCCTCATAACAGCATCAACAGCTAATTTTGCAAAATGTTCCTTATCCCGTGAAAGAATTTTTGAACTCAAAGTGGCCATAGCGATCCTCATCAAATCTGACCTAAATTATTGATAGTTAATTCCTTAATCCATGTGGGTCAAAAGTAGTGGGTAGTTTATGTAAATAGTTAATAGTTAGTTTATGTTATAATTAGATTAGTTAGTAAAGTGTGAGGACCGGAAGCGACAAAGTGGAACTTTATAACCTACATCAGAAGAGATGCGACCTCTCCTGGAGACGCACTGCTTCACAAAGGGCGGCAACATCACAGCAACTTCAAACATTACGTCGCTTCATCAAAAGACACAACGGTTCAAACACACCTCTTCGATTAGTATAAATAGGGTTAGATATTTCAATTGTATACATACTCATACATTCAGAATCATTATTCATTCAGAAATCAAAGGTACTAGTTTGTTTATTATTGTTCTTTATCACTTTGTTCATCATCAAGAAGATCTGGGCAACAGTGGTATCAGAGCCAAAGGCTCGAATCGAAGGCACGTTCTCAATCAGCGGAAATTGATGTTCGAATCGCAGACACGTTCTCAATTAGCGGAAATTGATGTTCTAATCGAAGGCACGTTCTCAATGAGCGGAAATTGATGTTCTAATCGAAGGTACGTTCTCAATTAGCGAAAATTGAAATTCGAATCAGTGTTCTCAATTAGCAGAAATTGAAATCCGAATCCGGTCAGTTCCGAAGTTCGAAATCAGAAACGAATTTTTAATTTTTTTTTTAATACTACTATTAATTTTATATATAAGGCGAAACAAATTACACAAAGATAGCCGGTAAGCGGGCAACAAGCTGCGCCGCTACCCCCTTTTGAATAGCGAAACCTAACCTAGTAAAAACGAAACCCCGATCTCCAGGAGACGAAATGTTGCTGTGAACAACCCGTTGGACCCGTTCAAGAAATCTGATGGCTTCTGGGGCTAGCGAGCCAAAGGTATCAAAGGCAAAAGGGATAAAGGAATGTTGATTATCCTCGCAGGCTTTTGCATGTTTGTCCATTTTCTTCGCTGCCGCCCTTGCAATCGCCTGACTAGGGACAAAACCAGTATCCCGAAAGCCTACAAGGGGGGAAACCCCGGTAAGATCAACACAAGCGTGTTTACCTGCATCCCACCCGAAAACTAAAACGTCCGCGGGGCGCAATGTGGATCTTCCTTCCCTCGGATCTGTCAAAAAGTTTACGGGGGCTTCTTTCTTCACCGAGATCCCCGCCCGTTTGAGGATGTCCCCCAAGACATCCCGCACCCAGTCGTGCCTACACTTAAAACCTGGCAGTTCTTTACAGTGCAGAGCATGCTCCCCAAATTGGTCTAAGCAAGCTTTCCGGCAAATCGGGCATTGCTCATCATCAGGGAACATAGGAGTTTTGTATTTTGAAAATCAATTGCAATCCAAGTTTGACTTTTTCAAAAGGGATAAAGAAAATTACATTATTTGATTATTAAATTGTTTACTCACAATTGGAAGGATTGTTCATCATCAAGAAGATCTGGGCAACATAAATTTCTCTGCATGAGTAAAAAATTAAATATCAGCATCGTAAATATGCCTGGAATATGAGCCACTAACTTTAAAATGAAAATTAATATGTTCAAAATTGTAAGTACTTGAAGTGATCAAAATAAATCTATAAATGCACAATCACGATAAGAAATGGTTAATTGGTATAACCGAGGTCATCAATAGTTCAATACAACCTGCATCATCTTTATTATCCTTGACCCTATCCAGGAATGCTTTGCGAGCACAGTCAGCAGCCTACGAAAACCTGAAAAAATGATCAGGCATTTTACCATAAATGCACACAATTAGGTGTTAAAACTAATGAGAAAACTGAACACAGCACACAAAGAGAAGAACAAAAAATAAAACCTGAAATTATAGTCATTGGATGATTTTTTTATCCTACTAACTTTTCCGCTTCTCTTAAAAGTTCACCAGCTAAAACTACCACTGATGTAGTCCCGTCACCCACTAACACTTCATCGTCTTGCACTTTTGAGATGTCTAATTTATAAATTAAGAAACTTGAAAAACTTGGTGATTATATTAGATATTAACCTCGCGTTTTTTTTTTCTTACCACATATATAGTTGAAAATGATTCTAAAAGTGGCAGCTAAAGTTAATATGATAAGGGTCTACATATTTACACACCTTTATGCCTATTTTGACACCCTTCAGGACGCCTCGTATAGACCTATACGAGGCGTATAGGGTTACTTTTCCGACCATCTCTGCAACAAAGCACAATGTCAAATCAGTCACATCAGACGGGGAGTATAGGTCTGTACGAGGGATGGATACGAGGCAATAAGACGCCTCGTATAGACCTATACGAGGCGTCTTCGACAGGTGACAAAAAGATATACGAGGGGTCTAGATCTATACGAGGCGTCGATGGCTTATGAAAAAGTGCAACATACAGTGTATGGTTTGTCCCTAGCATCCGACGTTTAAAACATTTGCTTGTTCTTCTTCTTTCATTCTGCTTCTTCTTCTTTCATTCTGGGACGACATTTAATTTGTGTTCTTATCATCCCGAAGTGTTGAAATGTCATCATACTGGGACGGCAACTATGTCTTCGGGCAGTATTATAGCGAGAACTGGGTGCCTGAAAGCGATCCGGTAACAGTACAGGTACTTAAATGTTTTAATTAGTTTTTGTTTTAGTTTATTATTTACTAATGATGATACGGTTCTTTATTTTGGAGGAGTCTTGCGTTCCCGATTCTAATGAGCAAGAGGAGGTTGTGTCTAGTATACAAGGAGAACAAAACAAACCGTTTCTAGATTTGAACAATCATCCCCCTGTTGATGAAACACCCCCTGTAGATGACTCATACCATGCTTGTCAACCAAGTTATCTGACGCAACAAGGGTATCCGGATTATAGATACGGGTGTGAATACGGAGGAGACGGTGGATACGGAGGAGACGGTGGATATGGAGGAGACGGTGGTTACGGAGGAGATGGTGGATACAGAGGAGATGGTGGATACAGTGGATACGGAGGAGACGGTGGTTATGGTGGATATGGTAGATATGGTGGTGAGACACCTCCCATCCAGGACAGTCCGTACTTAAAAAAGCAGGTATTAATTACTATTTTTGTATTATTTAATTATTTAATTATTATTATTAGTATTATTATTAGTATTATTATTAATATTATTATTATTATTATTATTATTATTATTATTATTTATTTATTAAAATTATTTATTATTATTGTCGATATTACAGGTTTTCAACTCTTTAGATGAACTAAAGAATCGGATACAAGAAATAGCAAACGCGGATGGTTTCGTTATTGTCACCCGTCGATCAAAGAAAACCGGTGGAATAATCCGGAGGGTATGGCTTGAATGTGATCGTGCTGGTGAGCACCAGACTACAGCAACACTTAGAAAAGCCGGAAGCAAAAAAACCGGTTGCCCGTTTTACCTGCTGGCTGTGCGAAACCACCCGTATGAAACCTGGGAGATTAAAGACGGAAAAATTGAACATAACCACGAACTTTGTGAGGACCTGTCGGCCCACGCGTTTGTGCGAAGGTTTACTCCAAGCGAAATGAAACTGATCGAGCAGCTGACAGCTCAAAACATGGAGTCGCGCAAAATATTTCAAACGATAAGGAAGCAGGACCCCGACAGGTATCATGTTCTGAAAGACGTTCAAAACGTTGTGGCGAAGATTAGAGCCGAACAAAGACAAGGATTGACTCCCATGCAGTCACTAGAAAACAAGCTGATAAACAACGACTTTATTTACGAGACACGGGAGGAACCCGGAACAGAGATCGTAACAGAGATCTTCTTTCTTCATCGGTACTCGAGAGACATGTGGCGTGCATTCCCCCACGTCATGCTGATCGATGCGACGTACAAGACAAACATATACAATATGCCCTTTATCCAGATTGTTGGTATGACGCCTACCAACAAATCGTTTATTATCGCGCATGCCGTTGTTAGTAAAGAACGGGGTGATAACTTTGTGTGGGTGCTTGAGAGGGTCAAGTCAATGTTGGATGAATGCATGGAGCCACGTGTGATTTTAACCGATAGAGACCTAGCCCTTATGGGCGCGTGTGCTAAAGTATTTCCAAACGCCTCCAGGCTTCTTTGCAGGTGGCACATACAACAGAATGTTATGAAGCACTGCAAGGGTGCCTTCACAGACGAAGACTGGAAGAAATTTTTGTCATTCTGGGGGACATTGATTGAGTCTCCATCCATACTCATCTACGAGTACCACTTGCGCAACATGCGACAACGACTTGTGGAGTGCAAACGTTCTAGTAAGTTTTTATAATAACATACGACTCACATATGCAAATTTTATTAAATTATTTTTACGTTTTAGGAGTCTTCAAATACGTGTACGATAACTGGCTAAAAGACTATAAGGAGATGTTCGTCTTTGCGTGGACTGATAAGAGGCGCAACTTTGGTAATCGTACCACAAACAGAGTTGAGAGCCAACACGCCAACTTAAAGAGATACGTTGAAGATAGGAGCTCGCTCGACCGTATAGTTGGTTGTGTCCATGATATAGTTGAGACACAGTTCGGTGAAATAAGGAAGACTTTTCGAGAAAGCATCGAAAAAACAATGACCCACCACAAACACCCGTTGTTTCAACACCTACTTGGTAAAGTATCTCATACAGCCCTTGATTTGTTGAGGGGAGAGGCAATTAGGAAGCTAGATGTCTTGGAGCGCTTTCATTCATCATGTGGTTGCCAAATGTGGCACAGCTGTGGGTTGCCCTGTGCTTGCAGGATACAAAAGTACATGCTTGAAGGTAATAATTGTTAAACGTACAACACTTGTGTGATATATTTCCGTTAATCATGTGACTTAAACAATGTTGTTTTTAACCGTGCAGAGCGTCCGATTCAACTCGAAGACGTGGACGTCTTCTGGCGGAGACTTAACTTCCAAAGTTGTAAATTGATAGACGATGACGTGGACGTGGTCGAAGAGCTAAATATTGTTAGACAACAATTAGAGTCGCACCCCCCAGCTCAGCAAAAAAGCCTGATTTCAAAGATTAAAGCGGTGTTGACTCCAAAGAAATCTACCAAGAAACCACCGGTTGTCCAACAAAATACTCGTGGCCGACCAACAACAAAGCAGGTACAACAAAGGTTGGACGAGGCCTCTCGTATAGATGAAGAATTGAGGAGAAGCTCATTCGGTGATGCAAACACGTGCTTTGAAGGTTCCCGACAAAGTAAGTACGACAAACCTCGTCACAGCTCGTACGTTCCGTCACAGGCCTCTCAACAGTCGGTTATAAGGTCCCAAAAACCCAAAGCGAGCCTAAGCCGTTCAAAGAGTTCTAAGAAGAAAGAGACACGAGATGCTCACGGTTTTCCGTTAATCATTGGGGACGAGTACGTGGGAATCATCGAACAGTTTCAGGATGACATTCCGCTAGTGTTCCATCCGTACGTCTCGTGCATACGAGATGTGATGCCGGACGGTCATTGTGGGTTTCGGTCTGTGGCTGTGGGTTTAGGTATGGAACAGAGTTCATGGGGGCTCATTCGAAGGCACCTTGTTCAAGAAATGGATAAGAACAAATCGATCTGGTTCCCAATATTTGAAGCATGGGATAAAGGTTATTTTTACACGCATCGTCAGGGCCTAATTTGGGATTCAGTGTCCGGTTGTGGGGGGGATCACTGGATGGACTTCCCCTATGCAGGACTTCTTATTGCACAAACGTACGGTATCGGGGTGCACCTGTTAACGACAACCATGGGTGCGAGTTCCACTTTCTTCCCGATACTAAGTCCTCCGGCTAATCAACAACCATTGTTCATAACGCTTACACATGTAAACGAGAACCACTTCATACATGTTAAGCTGGAAGGGGATTATCCAATGCCACCAGCACACGGGCTATGGTTGACCAACCGAACACCCCATACGAAACAATGGGAAGATATGTACTTGCCACGTCTAGAATGGTATACATCGATAATGAATCCTCCGCCAAGATCAAACCCCAGTCTTAATTACATCGATAGTGATACGGAAGAATGATTTTTGTAATTTGAATGTATTTTTTTTATTAATTCCTATAATTTTCTACAATTTCTATAATTTTTTTTATAATTTGTATCATTTTTCAATAATTAAAACAGTTTAATATCATTTTTAAAAAAAATTAAAAATCTACGACGCGTATAGAGCTATACGCGTCGTATAGGTATGCCCAAAAGACCATTCTGCCCCTGTTATGCCCCCAATCTAGGCTTATTTCAGGGGCTAAAAGGTCATTTCCTAATCCACAGACGCCTCGTATAGATCTATACGAGACGTCTATTTGAGCGGGTTTTTGAAATTTTGAATTTTCAAAATTTGAAAATCAAAATTTGAATTTTTTGAATTAGGACGCCTCGTATAGAGCTATACGAGTCGTCCACAGTGTCTGCAACAATTCTTTTTTTAAATTTTGAATTTTGAAAATATTTTATGTTAATTACCATTTTGCCTCTGTAAAGCCCCCAGTATAGACCATTAACAGGGGCTTAAAGGTAATTTTGAAACCCCAGACGCCGCGTATAGAGCTATACGTGTCGTCTTGTGAGGCGGCAACTTTTTGAGATTTTTTGTTTTTTAATTATTAAAAAAAGTTTATTAAATTACCATTTTGCCCCTGTAAAGCCCTCAGTATAGGCTTTATTCAGGGGCAAAATGGTAATTAACCATTCCAGAAATATCTTTTTGGAATGGTTAATTACCATTTTGCCCCTGAATAATGCCTATACTGGGGGCATACCAGGGGCTAAATGGTCATTTAATAAAAAAGGAAGACGCCTCGTATAGAGCTATACGAGGCGTCTAGGCCTCGTATATCACAGGGGGGGCTAGACGAGGCTGCTTATAACCCCCAAACAAAAAACAAACACACATACGGAGAATACACCTCTATACGCCTCGGATACGTATCTCGACCGGATTTTCAAAGATTTGAAGCATCACCGGTACGTATTTCGCCCCGTAGTTTAGTATTTTTGCCACGTTTTTGCCTTTAGACCGTAGGTTTGCCCTGAAATTTGATTTTTGTGGGGTTTGGGGGTTTGAGTTTTGAGGTTGAAGATGAATGTGGAAGAACAGGACGCCGAGTATAGCCCTATACGAGGGCTATACGAGGCTCTGTGTTTTTTTTTTTTTAATTAATTATTATTATTGTTATTATTAATGTTGTTATTATTATTGTTAATGTTATTATTATTATTATTATTATTATTATTATTTATTATTACTATTATTTATTATTATTGTTATAGTTATTTATTATTATTTTTATTTATTATTATTATTATTATTATTATTGTTTATTATTAGTATTATTATTATTATTATTATTTATTATTACTATTATTTATTATTATTATTATTGTTTATTATTATTATTATTATTTATTATTATTACTATTATTTATTATTATTGTTATTGTTATTTATTATTATTTTTATTTATTATTATTATTATTATTATTGTTTATTATTATTATTATTATTATTATTTATTATTATTTCTATTATTTATTATTATTGTTATTGTTATTGATTATTATTTTTATTTATTTATTATTATTATTATTTTTATTATTATTTATTATTTGCAGATTTATTATGGAGGGCGATGATATTGAGATAGAGATTGAGGGGGGTCAGCCGGCTCAGCAGATTCAGCCGGTTCAGGAGGGTCCACGTCGGAGACCGCGGCCGCCTCTGGATACGCTGCAGGGTTGTCCGTATCTAGAGTTTCCCGCGGGCACCGATGCCGCCCGCCATTGCCTGAAGCTTCGGAGGATGTACATTGGATCGCATGCATCGATCGACTGGGATGCGATGGGGGAGCTTGCTGAGACGGATAGAGTGCGTCGGTTTGTACCTCTCGATTCGCCGTGGCATCGACTTTTCGATTTGGCGCACACGCCGACCTACAGGGAGCTGCTGGTCGAGTTCCTTTCGTCATTCACATTTCACCCTCCTGGGGTCCCAGTGCCGCTGCCGTACCCAGGTGCTCCCCCTCCGCCTGAGATTTCTTTCAGGCTCGCTGGCGTTTTGCGTACGATGACGCTAGCAGACTTTGCGGTGTGTTCTGGTTTATACATGCAGGGGGAGATCGAGACTGAGGTTTACACAGCGGGGCTAGTGGTGGTTGAAAAACCCATTCTTCTAGGGTTTTGGCAGGTGATTGCGGGGCCAGATCATTGGGAGCACGATAAGTCGAAGGGGAGGGTGACGTTTGTTGCGGACCCACTGTACAGGTACGTACGTTTATTACGGCAATTATTGTGATTATGTGCATTGTTTATTTATCTCTATTTCTGTATTTCGCTAACACTAACACTATCTGCAGGTATCTGCACCATTTGCTCGCTACTTCTATCTCAGCGCGCGGGTACAGCCGTGAGTGGTGTACGACCACAGATCTTTTTTTCCTTTACTGTTTGTTGTATAGGAGGCCGTGCGCGCTAGCACACGGTCTAGCCCAGTACTACGCCTCCGCCCATCACCGGCAGGAGCGCGGATTTTTGTATGGCGGGGCGTACGTGACCGTCATTGCCCGTTCATTTGGCCTCGTGCTGCACGAGGACCCACATCTACGGACGCCGCCAGTCATGCCGACGCGGATGGGCATGCAGTCGCTGTGGGGGATGAAGGTAATCAAGAGGTTTGCAGTTGGCACGCGGTTTAAAAACCGCGAGACCGGGGGCATATGGACAGAGGAGGCACTACCAGAGCATTTCGAGCCCGTTTATCTTCCTGTAGATCCTGCTGAGATAGTGCCTGTGGAGGAGCCTCCGGAGGATGTAGACGGTGCAGCGGTGCCACAGCCACCGCCACCTGCCGGGGCGCCTCAGTTTCCACGTCACGCTATTCCAGGTGGTGCCCCAGGAGCTGCGTTACATCCGGATGTACGAGCCGAGCTTGACAGGCTCAACGATTTGGTAGGCTGGCTGGTACGAGAGGCTCAGGATAGACGAGAGAGAGAGGGATTACCACCGATACCGCTTCCACCAGCTCGAGCACCACATCAGCAGCAGCAGCCGCAGCAGCCAGATTCGGATTCGGATTTAGATGCATAGACCTGTTGTTGTTTTTATTTTTATTATGGATGTACAAACTTATCTCATATATTTTTGTTATGGATGTACAAAGTTATATTATATATGTCATATTTATGTTTGTTTTCAGTTATTCGGTTACTTAATGATTGTTGTGTTAAATTGAGATAATACGGAAACAAAATATGTATTGAATATATTACGGAAACAATATATCCCCTTAATATAATACGGAAACAATATTTGAACGAGATAAAATTTTAATATTTAAAAATAGTTGATTTTTAAAAAACAAAACTTTTTTTAAAAAACAAAACTTTTTTTAAAAAAAGTAAAATGTTAAAAACATTATAATATTTAATCGATATAATATATTTCAAGAGCCGATTTTTAAAATAGTTGATTTTTAAAAAACAAAACTTTTTTTAAAACCAAAAAAATTTTCAACCACAAAACACATCTTCAAAAACTATCAAAAAACCATACCAAAACACCCCTCATTGCAGCAAAAAAAAAAACCCAACACTAGACGCCTCGTATAGGCCTATACGAGGCGTCTAGTGTTCCTTAAACTTTGTGCCTGACACCCTCTGAGGCCCCCTTGAATTCAGTGCTTAGACGTCTCGTATAGGCCTATACGAGGCGTCTAGGTCACAAAAGGTGTGGAAATAGGCGCGATGGGTGTCCAAATATCTCCACCCTATGATAAATATGAAACACTAAAAGCTACTACAATTCAAAGGATACCAATAAGAACTTTAGCAGTAGGGTTGTTGATATGAAGGGACTTTAGGATTGTCGCACCATCATTGGTGACAGTGACACTGTGTCCTCTACCTGTAGATTGTAATATTTTATCCTGCAAATAAGATATAATTGAAGATGATTAATTAGACAAATATGCTGATCGAAATCTATAAACTGAATCGCGAATGTGACCAAAAAACAGACCAGATATAGGAACCATTACCATCTGAAAAATATAAGTGTCTTTCATTGGAAGCTTATAGAAGCAAAATGAAGTTACATTGCCCAGTTGTGTTAAGTTCCCACGCTCATGCACTTTCAAATACCATCTTGATCCACCTGGTGAGGAAAATTAACAGAGAATTATGAATATATCAACAAACTAAAACCATCATAAAATGTTAAAGTAAAAAAAAGACTAATTATAAACTCAATACCAAGATATTTGACTAAAACATTATTTTAAACGACGATGATTACAAATAAGTTATGTATTAAACATGATTAAAAATAATGATTTAAATTTATTAATAGCGCTATTTAGAACGTTGTAACCATTAAAACACAGTTTGGGCTTTTCATTAGTTTTAACACCAGTTGGCCACCGACACCCACCTCTTCCCAGAGGTACTGGGTTCGAGTCTTGGGAGTGGCATATGTCGCCCAGGGTAAGAACTCGGCATGGGGAAGTCACCGCGGAGCTAGCTTGGTCGGGTAGCGGCTCCCAGAGTGAGATCACTCTGGCGGTTGGGAGGACCGTGCACTATCCCCCCCCCCCCCCCCCTTTCGACCCACTTCATTTATAGTCAACTTTTTTACCCGTTTGGGAAACAAGATGACCCAAATCGACCCCTTTCATAGAAATGGGCAATACTTGCCATCTCTACATTTCACTAAAAAAATTGCGTGCTTGTTCTTAATTAGAAAATTAGGAATAGCAAACGATCAAAAATCCGAAAAAAAAAAACTAAATTGAGAACCTGAGTAACAAAGTCTAATATTTAACCAAGCACATTAAATGCATTATATCAACATATGCATCCACACTACCTCAAATTCTTCATTGATAACAAGACCAGCATTATACAACAGTTCTTCCATGGCTACCCTCATCCATCCGACTTTTTTCTATAGGGTTTTTTTCCTGTGCTTTATCTTTTTTTCTGCCAGGTGATGAAATAAATCTCCTGTAATCGAGCATCAAAGATTCCATCAGTGTAGAATTGAAACAATTAAAGAAATATTAATCGTGTTATTTACAATTCCAGCGATAATTCCACTGACAAAGCACAAATTAAGAACCCTAGTTCTTTCTCGCACAAATTAAGAACCCTAGTTCTTTCTCGTTCTCATCTGAAAACTATGTTCTTCCAATCCAAAAAATTTTACAAATTTTCCAAAACAAACGTTTAACAACTACATAATACAAGTTAAAACCTAAAAATCATGAAACCGAAACAAATTTGCCCTAATTTGTGTATACCTGGTGAGACCTAACGGCGAAGTGAGCAACAACGCCGGTCGCCAGAGTATCAACTGTTGGTTTAGGCCCCTCACACTCACAACACTCACTGTGTGTAATATGCAGAGAAATGAAAGAAAAAGGAAAATGGAGAAGGTTACTTTGTTAACTACACAAATGAGGCTTTATATAGCCTTGTACATGCACGTAGGAATTAAAAGCATAAAGGAAAATCTAATGTGAACAACACATGCATAATAGAATTTAAAGCTAACTTCATTCTTCCCAGCCATTACTCCAACTTTAATACTCCAATGTTCACACTTGACTTCCATGACCATGTTCACACCCATGATTAAGAGAACATGCAGCTTATTGACCCGCAATCTTAACGAACCGTATCCGTGAACCGGCAACCCGATAACGTGCCGACCCGTGACCCGTAAACAAACCCGATTTCGACCCGTAACCCATCAAGATTATCCAATATCAACGGCGGAAATTTCAAGCAGGTCAACAGATATGGGTGGAAGTGTGCGGATTACTCTAGATGGATCTGGATTTTGTCTCTGAGAAGTATAAATGTTTTCTTGAGAGAAAATGGGTGGCCAGATTTGATTCCTGAATTCAAAATTTGAAATTGCAGAGAGAAACGAATATTTAGGGATAGGTTTTTGGAAGCTTTTGGTGTCATGGACTAAGGGGAATTCAAAAATTGAATGCACAAGATCTGGCCGCCCAAAATTTTGTTTGGCCGCCCAAAATTTTGTTGCTTTATCAAATTCAACATTTGTGCTTTAGTTGGTTGTACAATATGCTTTAAAGGGTTGTAAAGTGGCAAATGACCATTTCTGCCATTCCTATATGCTTATTAATATAGTATAGATATATATATTTAAAACATATAAAACTTTTAGTTATTATGTTTTTTAAAAATATAACACGTTTAATATAAAATTTATCAAAATTTTCAGAATTTCCAAAAATTCAAAATTTTTAAATTTTCCAAAAATTTAAATTTCAAAAACGTTAAGACATATATAAGTATTGTTTTTATTATTTTTTTTAAAATATAAGTATATTTTATATTTAGAAAAATATGAGTATTTTTTACAAATTAAATTTTTTCAAAAATATATACGAACATGGGTCTATACACATCGTATAGACCTAAAACACACTGTATTGATTCAAATCCGTATGAATATGGTGGGCTTTTTAAGCAATATGATGCGTATAGGCCCATACGCAACGTATTGCTACATCAATCTTCGAAAAAAAAACACAAAAACGCAACCCTTAAACCTCACAAATCATCAAAATACACACTATTCTATGGTTTAAATAATGAATAAAATTCGTGTAAATGATGTTTGAATGAAATAATATACCGTATGTGTCTTGTTTTTTTATTCTGAATACGTATCATATAGTGTAAATCACACCGTATGTCTGTGTATTTGATGTGCATTCGTGTGTTCGTATTGTGTTGTTTACCCCTTGTTATTTGATAAACCAAGGGGTCTATACGCATCATATAGGTGTATACGCTGTTGATATACCCCTGATTTATCAAATAACCCCCTGAGTTTTTAGGAAAACGACCTCACTATACGTATCGTATAGGCCTATACGAGTCGTATTGGTATGCGAATCGACCGAGTTTTGGTCTATACGATACGTATAGGGGTAAAATAAAAAATTTTCAATTTTGGTCTTGCCATTTCAATGTATATAGGTGTCGTATTTTGCCATATTTTGTCATACATGTCATTTTATGAAGTATACACTCTATACGGTTTCGTGTGGTATCGTATTCTATGATTACGTGTAATATTATTTGGTACCGGTAATTTTGTTTAGACGTTAAAGATAAATATAATAATAATAATCTATTATACCATCGAAAGAATAAGAATATTAATATATATATATATATATATATATATATTAGTTATATTATAAAAATAAAATTACTATTCATGATCACTTATAGATGTAAATTATATATATAGTTATAATTAATGATAGTCTTCTAGATTCGTTCTGTAACACTTCGCATTTCTGTACTATCCATATTTAGAAAGTTGTATTCGTATTTCTATTTTTGGAAAATTGTATTCGTATTTCGTTTCCAATCTTGTAATCCGAGACGTTGATCACAATGGAATTCACTTTTATACATATACATGTTACATACTTATGTTATACACAATCAATCGTTGAATACATGTTTATACACCAAAACCGAGACACGAAATACTTGGGAATATCAATCATACGTGCATCATACTCATACAATACTTAATTACACTTTGAATACCTAAAAATACGCTAAAATATAAGAAAATGACATAAAACAACCTAAAAACGAAGTTCAGGAGCTAAAATTGGACAAAATGAAAAAGTTGGAAAAACATGACCCATCAGGCCACACAACGGGAACATGTTGGATTGTTGCGTGGTGCGAAGAGGCGCGTTTTTCAGCCAAATGTTTCTTGCTCGCAGATTGGACCTCTTTACCACCTCATTTCTCCTCCAATCATCTTCCAACCTCCTTTAAACACAAACTCTAATTACCCCATTATAATTACCACTCATCTCAACTTCTCTAACAGTTTTCCACCACAAATCCACTCTTCAAACACACAAATTCTCTCACGAAATTCTGCATTTTGTGAAGAAACCTCCTTGTGTTCAAAATGAGTTTCAAATCACTTCTCCTACTTATTCTTCATGTTTTCTTTTATTAAACCACTCGGATAACTTCTAGGATTGTTAACCAATGTTCACTGGTGTGTGTCGGGTGTGATATGTTTTTATTGATATTTTAAGCTCATTTTACACATTAATCAAGTTTTAAATTTATAAAACACGTTATTCTACAAACACTAAACACACACATGGGCAAGTGCACCCATCGTGAGCGTAGTATAGCGTTGGTAAGATACCGAGGTCGTCCAAGGACACAAGAGTTTTTAGTACCGGTTTATCCTCAACGTCTAATCAAATCAAAATTTTTAGAAAAGGTTTTAAACATGAAAAATAAAAACTAAAATGCTAAAAATAAAAATAAGCATAAAAATAAAACAGATAGACAAGATGAATCACTTGGATCCGACTCGCCTTTAATGTAACCTTTGATGATTTCCGCACTTTTGCACTTTTTAAGAGATTATCTTAGTTATAGTAGTAGGCCCCCCTTTTGAAGGTGACGTTACCCTCAACCCAGTGGTTTGAGTCAGCAAGGATACAATCCCAAATGGTTGGAATATTGGAAAATAATTAATTAAGTTATTAATGCGTAAAGTGGTAGGCCCATCTTTTGAAGGCGACGTTACCCTCGGCTGTAACACCCCGTGTTTTCGAGAAGTCAAAGTCAAAGTCAAGGTCGAAGTCAACGACCGATTTCGCACAACTTGACTTGTAGAGAATTTCCTTTATATGTTTATTTTAGTTGTATTATGTGGAGTAAGTGTTAATAATTACAATAATCGACGTATTTCAATTGCCATCTAATCGACTTACGACTATGAACTATAGGAAGTAACAACGCGATAAAGTTAACGAAACGATAATCAAACTATGTTAATCAAATCAACATCGAATCAAATCGCGACTCGAACTACGCATTTTAGTAATTGTTATACGTGTGTGTGTGCCTTATGTGTTACTTGTGCATGTTCATTTATGTTATGTGTGGTAATAAGTCGAAACGCAATCGAAACTCGAAATGCAATCGAACTCAATCGACATCGAACTCGAATCACAATCGAACTACGATAATTAGTGGAGAAGGGACAGTATGAGATATGAGTGGTTGGGATTAAAAGTAATTTGAATAGGAAACTCCATCGTATTCGCATCGCTCGCAATCGAAATCGAAATCGAATCAGCAAAAATCGTCGCGTCGAACACACGAACCAAGTGCCATCCGGCCGGATAGCCATCCGACCGGGCTACCACTTGGTCATGGTGCCAAGATGCCATCCGACCGAGATGACATCCGACCGGATAGTCATCCGGGCGGGATGCCATCCGACCGACCCACACTTTCCCCTTTTAGAACCCTATAAATACCCATGTCAACTTTCTACTTTTGGAAACTCACTGACCGACTAGCTCGTGCTCCTCACCTTTTCTTCGATTTCTCTCGATTCCGGTAAGATCTCGCCCTAAAATCTTGTACTTTCTTGATCTACTCGCACTCCTACACCTTTCTATCTTTTGAATCTTAACTTTTAACCGAGAAATCACTAGATTTGAGGTGTTCTAGGATGACGTCATCATGAGTTCTTGAAGAACTTCATGTTTTGGCTTCAATCCACCAAGGACAACTTAGATCTAACCGATTTCCACACGAATACACAAAGATCTTTCATAGATCTAAACACTTTCACGGTGAAAAAGGATTGAAAGATGGATTCTAACTTTCTTTCAACTCTTTTACACTCGGTGCACTCAAAACCGGTAGAATCGGACCTTGTTCTAGTCTCCTACTCAATCTTAGTGTTGTGCTAGTCCAAGATCTGGATTCTCCTCACGAGACCACCGATTTCGGGTTAAACAAGAATAACCTTCTTGAACCGGGTAACTGGCCGAACTAGGGTGATTCCTGGTCAATCAGGTCACTTGGGTCAAGATGGGGGTTCCGTTGGTTAATACAATGTCAAGACGTCTCGATAAAACTACAAACAGACAAGACGGCCAAGTGTAAGACGGACGGAGCAACCGGGACGGAGTGCTATCCGACCGGACTACTGTCCGAGCGGATAAGCCACCCGAACGGATTGCCATCCGAACGGATCACACCTTGGGTCCCACACTTAATCAACTTCATCTAAAGTTTGAGTATTGAACGAATTGCCGTCCGATCGGATTACCATCCGACCGGATTACTCTTCGGATCATGAGATACTAGGACTTTAAAGACTTAAACAATTTTCAACATGTTCACTAACAGGGTTGCCACCCTGACGGATGGACATCCGACCGTGTGACACTTCTACTGTGAATTTGTTCCCACTAAGTAATCTTATCACTAGAGTTGCCGTTCGACCGGACTACCGTCCGACCGGATGACCATCCGAGCGGATTCTCATCCGCACGACCGACCGTCCGATCGACCGACTTGAAGGATAGAGATACTTCAATGTTTTCAAAATGCTACAACGAAAACTTCAAAAGTCAAGCCATCATACACAAACACTTCCTTCTCATAGGAAGAAACAATCCACCTGAATAGTCATCCGACCGGGTAAGCTGTCCGACCGGATGACCATCCGAACGGATTGTCATCCGCACGAACAAGCCGTTCGATCGGATTACCATCCGACCGAACTTCTGTCCGAAGCGACTGATACTTTGCACCGTTTTACGCGCCAGTTATCGTTATGCTATCAAACTATTCAGGCTAACCTTACTCGCTAAGCGCTCCCTTCAATCCATCAATCGCTGTGAGTATACTCGGTCCCTTTTGCTTTACGCACTTTTGGGTGTTACATACGTTACGGATATTCAAATCACAAGAAACACACTACTCAATACTATTTGAACGCTAACCGTTAATGCATGTTATACGTGGCTTATGAATGCTTGTTTGTTATGTTTACACATGGAATGCTGTCTACCTGCCTTAGCAACGATAGTACTATAGTTTGGACTCAGCACCTGTTCGCAGGGGTTGTTAAGGACAATTACTTGCATGGATTACGGTTGTAATCATGTATTGCGAACTGCCTCAGGCAGTCAACCCGCAGTCATTGGTATCGGTGGATCTATGTCGATAACTAACATGCTTCATTTCTCTATGTGTACGTGCTGGTTATGCGTAAACGAAATTCGAACTTTATATGCTATTATCAAACTTGTATGCTCACCTTTACATTATATGTATTGACTTTATTTTAACGTATGTGATAGGTGCTTAGGATGCACATCTGGTAGGAAATCGAAGCTAGAATAAGGCTCTAGAGGCCAACAAATAGTTGTCTGTACAAATTTAATTAAGGGTCTCTAGAAGTAGATAAACAATTGCTCTATTTGAAAATCTGAGTTGTCGGAATAGACTATTTGCCTAGATTTTGTCTGTAATAATTTGTTTACCTTTCGAGACATGGTATGGGACATGTTATTTTAAATTGATTGGTAATGATAATTGTTATGGAAACTTCTGGACAATCTGTTTCGCTCAGTGCCATGCCCCGATGTTTCCGCCATCGGTTGGGGTGTGATAGATTGGTATCAGAGCCATAACTATAGGGAATTAGGCGAGACACGACCTAGTCCGGGTCGATGTCTTAGAAACCTAGTCTATAGTTAGGAACCAACAGACCGACTCGTGCATATCCGCTAGGAGTTAGGTATGAGCCTGCTATATCTCGATACTCTCGCTTATTCTACACTTTCACTACACTCGAATTTTCAACTATAAAGGAGAAACTAAGTCAAGATTAGGTGTGAAAACCGCAAACTCGTGACTAAAATTTGCTTGAAACAACCAGCATGTTATCTACAAACGGGGAGAATTATGCCAAATCAGGAGTGAAATCCGAATTTTGATGAATAATCTCCTCTATTTTATCAAAACAGGGACGAAGTTGTTAAGCTAGGGGTGAAACCCTAACCTTGACGACTTGTTCCGCCCATTTTACAAAACTCTCACCAAAGTCTCGACTGACTCCAACGACCTGAAGTCACAATATGACTAACGGGATGTGTGCCAAACGCCCAAGAATCGAGGCAAAAGCATAGCCCTGAAGGTCAAATGTGCACAACAAGACCTTGAGAATAGTCGAACCACTTTGGTTAGTCGAAGTCTTCTAGCCGCAGACAATCTATTTCTTGATTTTTATGTGTTTCGATTCAGAGCCCGCAACTGCCGACTCTGATGATTCGTCGATTTTATGTGCCTATATGTGTGTTTACCTGTTTATGTGTTTAAATTTTGGAGATTTACCCGATTTTTGCTTTCACTTCGATCGACACACACGACTCACACTACATCTCTGCGTCAAAACGCTGACAAATCGCCGAAGTGTGGACGACTTTATGCTACGTTATACGCCTATACAACCCGAATCGATATACTAAACGCGATCGCTATATTCGAACACTCGCGGACTATGAATGATAGGTTTCTGTATTCTGAGGCAGTCGGAATACTTTACGTGTTTCTATATGCACCTATATGCCTCTTGTGACTACATGATTAGGTGCTTCTGTGATTCTGTGCTCTACATGCTTATGTGCTTTTATGCTAATATGAATCTGTGATTATGTGCTTACATGTTTGTGCGATACATGTTACATTGCGTGTTCCTATGCTTTAGTAAGCAGTAGACGTGTGAGGTGAGATTCGAATACGTTATGTTGAGTCCTGTGATGATGTCTGTTGCAGACGATGTCATCTGGATCTCGCCACCCACTATTTTCTCGTCAAGAAAAGAGAGACAAACGTCTTGCTGCTATCATCGCTAAACAAGTAGCAAAAGCCGCGTGTGATGTCTACGAGAACATCAACAAATCATCTGAGGATTCGAGAACCGAAGCTCCTAAAGCTACTACCCAAGCTCCCTTCAACTTCAAGCAGTTCAAGTCTTGTGGGCCAAAGGAATTCACTGGCGAGGAAGGCCCTATAGCGTTATTCCAATGGTTTGATTCCATTGAGGTCACACTGCGACAGAGCGGTTGCCCCGACGACCTCCGCACTCTGAATGCTACCGGCGTCTTCCAGTCCCACGCATTAGACTGGTGGATGGCTGAGAGAAACAAGCGGGGAAACGATGCAGCCTACGGTTTGTCGTGGGATGAACTCAAGGAGGTCATGCTGGAAGAATTCTGCCCTCCTCATGAGCGCCAAAAGTTAGAAGATGAATTCTGGCACATAAAGCAGAAGGAAGGTGAAAATGCTGCTCTCACTGCTCGCTTCAAACAGCTCAGCATCATCTGCCCTGACCAAGTCAAGACCTCAGACATGGCGATCAAGAAGTATATCCGATCCGAGCCCTGCCTGACTGTGTTGCAGATTTCGTGCAAGCGGCCGAGACTAAGACGATCGAAGAGACCTATCTACTGGCCGCTGAAATCAACGACAAGCGGGTCAAGGCTGGTGTCTGGGATAAAACTCCAAAGCACTTGCATCAAGCTACCACCGCCGCACCAACTGCTGAAACCACCACCTCGTCGAGCAAAAAGAGGAAGAACAAGAGAAAGAACAGCTCCAGCAACAAGAACTGTGCGATCACTGCTGCACCGATACAAGCTGTACCAGCCCAACAGTGTCAAGTAGCGGCGCCTGTGGCTAATGCACCGCTGCTAAACGTGCATACACTGGGCCACACCCGCTTTGCCCTACTTGTATCTACCACCACCCGACTACCATCGCTTTCCGTTTCTGTGCTAATTGCAATATGTACGTCCATTTCACTACCAACTGCCGTGCTCGACAAGCTCCTGCTCATCAAGCTCTACTCCCCGCCCCTTAGGGTCAACAAGCTCCTCCGGCACCCGCGGTCAACGCCAGAGCCTGCTTCGCATGTGGCGATCCTAACCATTTCTCCAACATGTGCCCAAACATGGTTGTGAAGCAAGAGCCCCAGCAGCAGCAGCCTCAGCAGCAGCAGCAACACCAGCAGCAACAGCAACAAGCAGCACGCGCACGAACTTTCAACATCAACGTGCGTCAAGCCCAAGCCGACAACAACGTGGTTAATGGTATGTTCCTTGTGAATGGTATTTATGCTTCATGTTTATTTGATACTGGAGCCGATAATTGCTTTGTGTCGTTCGAATTCGAGAAGCTCCTTAGTCGTAAATGCTCCCAACTCTCCTCGACGTTCGATGTTGAAGTCGCTATCGGAAGAACTATCGCCGTAAATTCTATTCTCCGTGATTGTACCCTTGAGCTCATTAATCACATCTTCCCAATCGACCTTATTCCGATGCAACTCGAAAGTTTTGACGTCATAGTAGGCATGGATTTCTTCGTGAGAACCATGCTGAAGTTGTGTGTTTCGATAAGGTGATTCGATTCTCGCTCGCGAATGGTGATCTATTGTGTGTCTACGGTGAAACTGCTTCGAAAGGTCTCAAGCTCATGTCATGTGTCCAAGCTAGCAAGTATTTCCACAAGGAATACAGAGCTTTCTTGGCTAACATTGTAGTAGCGGAGAAGGAAAAGAAAGGAAAGACAGAGGTGAAAGACGTTCCTGTGGTTCGTGAATTTCCTAATGTGTTTCCCGATGACCTTCCCGGTCTACCACCAAGTCGTGATATCGACTTTCGTATCGACCTCATTCCTGGAGCCAACCCTATTGACAAAGCTCCTTACCGACTCGCGCCATCCGAGATGCGTGAACTCTCAAACCAACTCCAGGACTTACTTGAGAAAGACTTCATTCGCCCGAGCACCTCTCCTTGGGGCGCGCCAGTCCTTTTCGTCAAAAAGAAGGATGGATCGTTCAAGATGTGCGTCGACTATCGGGAATTGAATAAGTTAACTATCAAGAACCACTATCCCCTACCCCGCATCGATGATTTGTTTGATCAGCTACAAGGTGCTACGTGTTTCTCGAAGATCGATCTACGCTCAGGTTATCACCAACTACGCATTCAAGAGGAGGATATACCCAAAACCGCGTTTCGTACCCGATACGGCCACTACGAATTCGTTGTTATGCCCTTTGGTTTAACCAAAGCACCTGCGGTTTTCATGGATCTGATGAATCGCGTGTGTAAACCATATCTCGAACGTTTCGTCATCGTATTCATCGACGATGTCTTGATCTATTCCAAGTCAAAAACCGAACACGCGCAACATCTACGTTTGGTTCTCGAGCTACTCCAGGGGAATCAACTCTACGCCAAGTTCTCCAAGTTTGAATTCTGGTTGGAGGAGGTTCAGTATCTGGGTCACATTGTTAATAGTCAAGGTATTCATGTCTATCCTGCGAAGATTGAAGCCGCTAAGAGTTGGATTACACCTAAGAACCCATCTGAAGTCCGTTCTTTTCTCGGACTAGCGGGCTATTATCGATGATTTATCGAAGGATTCTCAAAGATCGCTGTGCCACTTACCGCTCTCACGCATAAAGACAAGCCTTTTGTTTGGGGAACTAAACAAGAGTCTGCTTTCCAAACTCTCAAGCACATGCTTTGCAATGCTCCTGTTCTCACATTACCTGACGGAAACGACGATTTCATTGTCTACTGTGATGCTTCCAACCTTGGTCTTGGTTGTGTCCTTATGCAGTGGGACAAGGTTATAGCTTACGCATCTCGTCAGCTCAAAATCCACGAGTAGAACTATACAACCCATGATCTCGAGCTAGGCGCAGTTGTTTTTGCGTTAAAGATTTGGCGACACTACCTGTATGGTACCAAGTGTACGATCTTCACCGATCATCGGAGCCTACAACATATCTTTAATCAGAAGGAACTTAATATGCGTCAACGCCGATGGGTAGAACTTCTCAACGATTAAGACTGTGAGATTCGTTATCACCCAGGCAAAGCAAATGTTGTTGCCGACGCACTCAGCAGACAAAGCTATCTGCTTAGCACTCGTAATGTTCAAGTCCAACACGATCTCGAAACCCTCATCCGCGAAGATCAGCATGCATGTTTTAATGAACGCATTTGAAAGAAGGAAAGAATCTACCTCGATGGAGCCCAGCTTGTGAGCAAGTCGAATGGGATATTTCACTTTCTGGACCGAATTTGGATCCCTAAACGGACAGATTTGCGACTGATTTTGATGGACGAAGCCCACAAATCCCGGTATTCCATTCATCCCGGTGCCGACAAAATGTACCAGGACCTTCGCTATAAGTACTGGTGGCCGGGCATGAAAAGGGATATTGCTCTCTATGTTGGAAAACGCCTGACCTGTGCAAGAGTCAAGGCTGAACATCAAAGACCCTCTGGCTTACTTGAACAACCACCGATCCCTATGTGGAAGTGGGAGAGCATAGCTATGGACTTCATAACAAAGCTACCACACACGTCATCAGGTCACGACAGCATTTGGGTTGTGGTTGACCGTTTGACTAAATCAGCTCACTTTTTGCCAATACGGGAAGACTACAGGGTAGAACGATTAGCCCGAATCTACACCGACGAGATCATTTGTAATCATGGGACGCCTCGCGACATCATCTCTGATCGTGATGCTCGGTTTACCTCGCGACTGTGGGAAACGTTTCAAATGGCTCTCGGTACATCGCTTAATCTAAGTACTACTTTCCACCCTCAAACCGACGGTTAGACTGAAAGAACGATTCGTACCCTTGAAGACATGCTCCGTTCGTGTGTCATAGACTTCGGTGGTAATTGGGATAAATACCTGCCGTTAGTCGAATTCTCGTATAACAACAGTTATCATTCCAGCATTCAAATGGCACCATTCAAGGCTTTATACGGAAGGAAATGTCGATCGCCTATTGTGTGGCACGAGATCGGTCATTCACAATTAACCGGTCCCGAGCTATTACAAGAAACGACAGACAAAATTTTCCAAATTCGAGACAACCTGGTAAAAGCTCGTAATCGACAGAAAAGTTATGCCGATAGACGACGCAAGCCCCTTGAATTTGACGTTGGTGACTACGTACTCCTAAAGGTATCACCTTGGAAGGGCGTGGTCCGATTCGTAAACAAAGGAAAGCACGCGCGTCGATATGTGGGACCTTTTAAGATTCTGGAAAGGATCGGAAAAGTCGCCTACAGACTCGAACTACCGGAGGAACTTAGTAACGTCCACCCGACTTTCCATGTGTCAAACCTCCGAAAGTGCCTGGCCGACCACGACTTACATGTTCCACTCGATGAGCTTTAGGTGAACGAAACATTACACTTCATAGAGAAGCCTGTCGAAATCATGGATCGCCAAACCAAGCAGCTCAGACGCTCTCGCATTCCTATTGTGAAAGTCCGATGGGAAGGCAAACGAGGCGTAGAGTTCACTTGGGAACTCGAAAGCGACATGAAGGCGAAGTACCCGCAGTTGTACGTTACGGCTTCAGCCTAATTTCGGGACGAAATTCCCTAAACAAGGGGAGGCTGTAACACCCCTTGTTTTCGAGAAGTCAAAGTCAAAGTCAAGGTCGAAGTCAACGACCGATTTCGCGCAACTTGACTTGTAGAGAATTTCCTTTATATGTTTATTTTAGTTGTATTATGTGGAGTAAGTGTTAATAATTACAATAATCGATGTATTTCAATCGCCATCTAATCGACTTACGACTATGAACTATAGGAAGTAACAATGCGATAAAGTTAACGAAACGATAATCAAACTATGTTAATCAAATCAACATCGAATCAAATCGCTACTCGAACTACGCATTTTAGTAATTGTTATACGTGTGTGTGTGCCTTATGTGTTACTTGTGCATGTTCATTTATGTTATGTGTGGTAATCAGTCGAAACGCTATCGAAACTCGAAATGCAATCGAACTCAATCAACATCGAACTCGAATCACAATCGAACTACGATAACTAGTGGAGAAGGGACAGTGCGAGATATGAGTGGTTGGGATTAAAAGTAATTTGAATAGGAAACTCCATCGTGTTCGCATCGCTCGCAATCAAAATCAAATCAGCAAAAATCATATTGTCGAACACACGAACCAAGTGCCATCCGGCCGGATAGCCATCCGACCGGGCTGCCACTTGGTTATGGTGCCAAGATGCCATCCGACCGGATAGTCATCCAGGCAGGATGCCATCCGACCGACCCACACTTTCCCCTTTTGGAATCCTATAAATACCCATGTCTCTCTCAAACTTTCTACTTTTCTTCGATTTCTCTCGATTCCGGTAAGATCTCGCCCTAAATCTTGTACTTTCTTGATCTACTCGCACTCCTACACCTTTCTATCTTTTGAATCTTAACTTTTAACCGAGAAATCACTAGATTTGAGGTGTTCTAGGATGACGTCATCATGAGTTCTTGAAAAAGTTCATGTTTTGGCTTCAATCCACCAAGGACAACTTAGATCTAACCGATTTCCACACGAATACACAAAGATCTTTCATAGATCTAAACACTTTCACGGTGAAAAAGGATTGAAAGATGGATTCTAACTTTCTTTCAACTCTTTTACACTCGATGCACTCAAAACCGGTAGAATCGGACCTTGTTCTAGTCTCCTACTCAATCTTAGTGTTGTGCTAGTCCAAGATCTGGATTCTCCTCACGAGACCACCGATATCGGGTTAAACAAGAACAACCGTCTTGAACCGGGTAACTGGCGGAACTAGGGTGATTCCTGGTCAATCAGGTCACTTGGGTCAAGATGGGGTTCTGTTGGTTAACACAATGTCAAGACGTCTCGATAAAACTACAAACAAACAAGATGACCAAGTGTAAGACGGACGGAGCAACCGGGACGGAGTGCTATCCGACCGGACTACTGTCCGAGCGGATAAGCCACCCGAGCGGATTGCCATCCGAACGGATCACACCTTGGGTCCCACACTTAATCAACTTCATCTAAAGTTTGAGTATTGATCGAATTGCCGTCCGATAGGATTACCATCCGACCGGATTACTCTTCGAATCATGAGATACTAGGACTTTAAAGACTTAAACAATTTTCAACATGTTTACTAACAGGGTTGCCACCCGGACGGATGGACATCCGACCGAGTGACACTTCTGCTGTGAATTTGTTCCCACTAAGTAACCTTATCACTAGAGTTGCCGTTTGACCGGACTACCGTCCGACCGGATGACCATCCGAGCGGATTGTCATCCGTACGACCGACCGTCCGATCGACCGACTTGAAGGATAGAGATACTTCAATGTTTTCAAAATGCTACAACGAAAACTTCAAAAGTCAAGCCATCATACACAAACACCTCCTTCTCATAGGAAGAAACAATCCACCCGAATAGTCATCCGACCGGGTAAGCTGTCCGACCGGATGACCATCCGAACGGATTGTCATCCGCACGAACAAGCCGTCCGATCGGATTACCATCCGACCGAACTGCTGTCCGAAGCGACTGATACTTTGCACCATTTTACGCGCCACTTATCGTTATGCTATCAAACTATTCAGGCTAACCTTACTCGCTAAGCGCTCCCTTCAATCCATCAATCGCTGTGAGTATACTTGATCCCTTTTTGCTTTACGCACTTTTGGGTGTTACATACGTTACGAATATTCAAATCACAACAACCACACTACTCAATACTATTTGAATGCTAACCATTAATGCATGTTATACGTGGCTTATGGATGCTTGTTTGTTATGTTTACACATGGAATGCTTTCTACCTGCCTTAGCAACGATAGTACTATAGTTTGGACTCAGCACCTGTTCGCTGGGGTTGTTAAGGATAATTACTTGCATGGATTACGGTTGTAATCATGTATTGCGAACTGCCTCAGGCAGTCAACCCGCAGTCATTGGTATCGATGGATCTATGTCGATAACTAACGTGCTTCATTTCTCTATGTGTACGTGCTGGTTATGGGTAAACGAAATTCGAACTTTATATGCTATTATCAAACTTGTATGCTCACCTTTACATTATATGTATTGACTTTATTTTAACGTATATGACAGGTGCTTAGGATGCACATCTGGTAGGAAATCGAAGCTAGAATAAGGCTCTAGAGGCCAACAAATAGTTGTATGTACAAATTTAATTAAGGGTCTCTAGAAGCAGATAAACAATTGCACTATTTGAAAATCTGAGTTGTCGGAATAGACTATTTGCCTAGATTTTGTCTGTAATAATTTGTTTACCTTTCGAGACATGGTATGGGACATGTTATTTTAAATTGATTAGTAATGATAATTGTTATGGAAACTTCTGGACAATATGTTTCGCTCAGTGCCATGCCCCGATGTTTCCGCCATCGGTTGGGGTGTGACATCGGCTAAGTGGTTTGAGTCAGCAGGATACAATCCCAAGTAGCCGGTTTAATGTATTAATAGTAGTTTACATATGAGGGGATCAAGCCGTTCGTACCCCGCCATCCAATACCAGTGGGTATTGAAGGAGGTCCTAGTAAGCTTGACACAGGTCCTTGCAGGATCTATACACTGAACAAGGCAAGAAAATTACCAAACCATTCCCTTAACCCCCGACCAAGTAGCCAACATATCTCTATATAGACCGTAGAGATATGAATGGTGAAAATATTTTACTTTATATAGACAGTAAAGTAATGCCAAGACACCACGGACAAATGATAAGGAAGTTTCACCTTCAACATAAGAAACTAGTTATTAAAGTCATTAATACAAAACCAAATAAAAAGTGCGAAAAGATTAAAAATTAAAAGTATTACATTAAATGCTTGTCTTCACCAAGTGATGTAAGAGACTTAGCCAAATATGGCCTTAAATTGACAAGAACTCTTACGATCAATCTTGGATCCCGAGACTACTACACACACTCTAAGGTGGATGATGGTGGTGGATGTGGGTGTTGTAGTGGTGGTGGAGTGGTGGCAAAGTGAGAGAGAGGTGGTTTGCCAAGCGATGCCTTTGAAGTGAGCCAATCACCCCTATTTATAGCCTGAACAGTACCCCAGCCACGGCCCCGTGTCCGCTGGACACGCCCTCGTGGCTATCTTCTTTCTCTTCCTTCATTAATTGCTCTTGTCTGCATTAGGCTCCACACGGCCCCGTGTTCACTGGGCATGGCCCCGTGTGCAGAAGCGTATCTGTAGTATCAAGATTTGCAAGATTTTGCGAATCTTAGCGTTGACCACGCCCCGTGCTGAGCTGGGCACTCCCCCGTGTCGGGAATAGAAGCTTCCGCAACTTTGAACATTTTTGCAGACACCTGACCACGCCCCCGTGTCCGCTGAGCACGGGCCGTGGTCAGCCTTCTGTTTCTTGTTTTTTGCTTGGGGAGATGCTATCGAGGGGTCGGGCATGTCACGTTTATCCCCTTTCTTTGTATTTATGCTAGTTTTTGCTGCATATTTGTTCCTTTTGTTCATTTAAGCTTGTTTGGTCTTGAAAATACAAAAGGAAGACAAAAGCACACTTTTTCCAATATTAGTACTAAAAAAGGGTTAGTTTTATGCATCATTTGATGCAATTTATGTGTTGCATTTTATACACATCAAATACCCCCACACTTGAATCTTTGCTTGTCCTCAAGCAAAACTCTTTATTATGTGGCTTACACACCCAAATGGAATGGGTAGAAGAGAAGTTTTGGGCTTGTCTTGAGTGTCGGGAATCCAAGATCTTTATTGGGTTTTATTTTATACTATTTACAATCATATTCGTTATGATTTATTTAGAACGTCTCATAAGAGAAATTACTTATATGGGCATAACATGCCTTTTTAAAATTCCATTTATATACAAGTTCACATACCTCACGAGATATCACTCAACACTCGGCCGAAGATGTATCTTTGTGAAACACTTGAGACCGGCATGGAAGTTACTTCTACCATTAGCTTGCCAAGCAATCAATCCTCCTCCTTTTTAACTATAAACCTTGGTAAATATCAAGAGGACTTGGGGAAGGGTTAGGCTTGGGGTAAAGGTAGGTGGTTTTGGGTTAGTGGTTAGTAAAAAGGGCTAAAAGTGTAAAAAGCGTCGGTCGTCGTAAAACTTTTTGTTTTTGTGACTTTTATTCAAACTAAGCATTTTCAAACAAAGTTTCTTTGAGGACTTTGTTTGTTTATTGCTAGACTTCATTTCTTTTTATAAGGAAACGTTACAAGAAAACCGAACTTTTTACTAAAATAAAGGGTTGAAAAGAATAAGGTTTTGGTGGGTAAAGGGTGTTTGTTTTGTGGGTTTAGAAACAAAAAGGTGTTGAAAAGAAAATGAGTTAGTCCTAATGCCTCTATCATTTACTTACTTGGGTTCAAGTTGGTAAGGACCGGGAATGTATCGTTGTGGCAAGTTCTAGAGTCATCAGAACCAAGCGGCTATTCACAAAAGAAACGAAAAATGAGCATTTAGTTTAAAGATTTATATTTGTATGCTCAATAAAGTCTCAAAACTCACTTATTGTACAAAAGAAATGAAAAATGAGCATTTAGTTTAAAGATGTATATTTGTATGCTCGATAAAGGCTCAAAATGCACTTATTGTGGGAATGGGTTTATAATGTGATCAAGTATATATAATCAAATTTTAACTAGATTTGTCATGCCGTTTCATAATTTTCTTATGTTGGTTCTTTTTATCATGACGCTATCGGTTGTAAATTTGTAAAAATATTACCTTTTAGAACTTGTTATTCCCAAATTAAACCAAGACAAGTAAAAAAATGAAAAGTTTTTGAAAAAACATTTGGGGTGATTAGCGGTTCTAATAGAGTTTTGTGTAAGGCTTGTTATTAGGACTTGCAAAATTCAAGGTTTTAGCATCCCCCCACACTTAAATTACACATTGTCCTCAATGTGACCCAAAAATAAGTTTTTAGGTTAATTGAATGTGTAAAAAGGTGTTGAAAAACAAAATTTATGCTACTTGGCGTCTGGACACGGGCCCGTGTTGGTCCGGGCATGGCCCCGTGCTCAGATCGCCAGTATCATATTAAACAGAAGGCTGGGCACGGGGGCGTGTTCAGTGAGCATAGCCCCATGTCCAGTTACCTGAATTGGGCATTTTATGCAGATCCTTTGGCACGGGGGCGTGTTGGGCTGAGCACGGCCCCGTGCTGAACTTGCGGTAATGAAGGAAAATTGTCGGGAGGCTCTGTTTTTGTGCATGGGGTGTGGGTTATTCTTTCCCTTGGTAACCTCCACCTTTTCGAGTGTGTTTTATTCCTGAAAAGTAAAGCTTAACTAGAAAACATAAAAGTTAATCTAAACTAAAACTAAGGATAGTTCCGCGGAATGCCTCCGTGGTGCGCCACGTTTATAAGGGTCCTTGGCTAGACCCAAAGTCAGTCATATGTTACCCAAGTGGGATGTTTTACATCCCATGTTGCACCGTCAGAGAACATCATCCAAGCTTGAGTCTATGACATTCATGTAGTTGATCGGGTCGTCGTCTTCTACTCTTTTCCCAACCCCGAGCTCCATCTCTTTGTCCCCAACCCTCAATGTTAATTTCCCACCATTCATATCTACCATTGCGTGAGCAGTGGCTAGGAATAGTCTTCCTAGAATGAGTGGTACTTCGGTGTCTTCCTCCATATCAAGTATGACAAAGTCGGCCGGGAAGACAAAGTCTTCGACTTTTACCAATAGATTTTCGGCGACACCTTGTGGATATTTGATGGACCTATCGGCGAGTTGTATGCTCATATTTGTGGGACTTGTTTTACCTAGTCCGAGTCGGTCAAACATTGATGAGGGCATGAGATTGATGCTAGCCCCAAGATCGGCTAGCACATTGCGTATGGGTGATCCCCCAATGGAACAAGGGATGGTGAAGCTTCCGGGGTCGATTTTCTTTTGTGGGAGTTTGTTAAGCAGTACGGCGGAGCATTCTTCACTTAAATTAACTAATTGCAATGTTTCAATTTTTCTTTTGTGAGTGAGAAAGTCTTTCATAAATTTTGAATATTTAGGCATTTGAGTGAGGACTTCCACAAATGGAAGATTGATGTGCAATTGTTTTAGTAAGTTTACGAATTTTGTGAATTGCTCATCAGTCTTTTGGCGAAGTAACCGACCGGGGTAGGGCACCGGGGGGTTTTTGGTAGGTTCGTGATTTGGCAGAGGAGTTATCTCTTTTTGGGGTGTTGGTGAGATTGTGGTTTGGTTAGACGGGCTCTTTTCAGTTGGAGGTAGCGGAGACTCCTCGGGACCTACGGTACGGTTTCTCAACGTGATGAGATGTACTTGCGCCTTTGGGTTGGTCTCGGTATTGCTGGGTAACGCGCCTTGTGGTCTCTCGGAGAAATTTTGAGCTAGTTGATTTAGTTATTTTTCAATGTTTTGAACACTAGCTTGTTGATTTCTATATCTCGATTCCATTTGTTGGAATTGATCCGAGTGTTTCTTCTCGGTGTCGGAGATGAGGCGTGAGATAGTATCTTCAAGCCTCTCTCGTCCCCCTTGTTGTTGTTGAGAGAAATTTGTGACTCATTTCTTGGTTGTTGAAAGTTTGTTCGTTGGTTTTGGTTTTGTTGATTACTACTATTGCCGGGTTCTCTCCAACCAAGGTTAGGGTGGTTACGCCATCCTTGGTTGTAAGTACTTGTTGGAGGACCCGACGGCCTAGGTCTATTATCAATGTAGTTTACCGTTTCCGTTTGATTATCCATTTCTTTCATACAACTCCAATTTTCATGTGGCCCACCACACCCTTCGTAAGCCATAACCGAGGCCGTTTTTTCCATTTCTAACTTTTTTTATTTTTGAAGAGAGGGCCTTGATTTGGGCTTGTAAAGAAGTGCTTTCATCTACCTTATGGGCGCCCGAGGCAATAGATTTTGTGCCTTGGGGGGTGTGCCATTGAAAATTGTTTTGAGCAATTTCCTCAATTTGATTATAAATTTCATTTGGGCGACGATTACCTAGAAGTCCCCTGGAGCTAGAGTCAAGTGGATACTAGTTGCCATACTGCAAGACCATAATGAGGGCATTTTCTTTATAGCTCCTTGAATCTTTCCCAAGTTTCATATAAGGATTCCCCGTCCTCTTGTGAGTATGTGTTAATTTCAGTCATTAATTTAGCCGTTTTAGAAGGAGGGAAATACTTATACAGAAACTTTTTGGCTAGTTCATCCCAATTGTTTACCGAACCACTTGGGAGGGTGTTAAGCCAAGCCTTAGCTCGGTCTTTTAGTGAAAATGGGAACATTCGGAGGCGGATGGCGTCATTTGATGCCCCGTTGATCCGAAAAGTATCACATATTTCCAAAAAGTTGTTAATTTGAAGTTGGGGATCTTCGTCCGCAAGTCCATGGAAAGTCGCGGAGTTTTGGAGCATTTGTATCAAATACAGCCGAAGCTCGAAGTTGTTGGCATCGACATTCGGTGCATTGATAGCGGCGTCAAGATTACCTACCGTGGGTCGTAGGTAATCCATTAAGGTACGCTGATCCCCATTGGTAGTGGGTCCCCCGAAACTTGCTGTTGTGTTTTAGCTTTAAGTCCTTTTCTTAAAAAGTGTTCGGGTTCGTCTAGCGGTTCTTTTATGTCTTTATTGGAACTGGAGCTCATACACTACGTAGGAAGTTCAGGTGTGGCGCCTGGGTCCCAAGTCCTGCGATAAATACAAAAAAAATTGTTGGTCAGAAGTCTCACCACGACCCTGTGGTCACTGACCACGGCCCGTGGTCGTGGTTACAGTGATTGTTTGCTGGATCTCTGTTACTGGAAAGTTTAACACGGCCCCGTGCTGCACCGACATGGCCCCGTGGTCACCTTTCTGTAACTCAGAAAACAAAAACTGCCAGTAAAGATGTTGGGCACAACCCGTGTCTGACCAAGCACGGCCCCGTGCTGAAGTTTGTAGAAGCTGAAAAATCTAGAAAAATCCTAAAAAAAAAACAAGAAAAAATGATTAGGCCGTTGATTCCTAACTTTCTTAAAATCCTTGTGTCCCCGGCAACGGCGACAAAAACTTGGTGTGTGTCGGGTGTGATATGTTTTTATTGATATTTTAAGCCCATTTTACATATTAGTCAAGTTTTAAATTTATAAAACACGATATTCTACAAACACTAAACACACACATGGGCAAGTGCACCCATCCTGAGCGTAGTATAGCGTTGGTAAGATACTGAGGTCGTCCAAGGACACAAGAGCTTTTAGTACCGGTTTATCCTCAACGTCTAATCAAACCAATTTTTTTAGAAAAGGTTTAAAACATGAAAAATAAAAACTAAAATGCTGAAAATAAAAATAAAAATAAAACAGATAGACAAGATTAATCACTTGGATCCGACTCGTCTTTAATGTAACCTTTGATGATTTCCGCACTTTTGCACTTTTTAAGAGATTATCTTAGTTATAGTAGTAGGCCCCTCTTTTGAAGGTGGCGTTACCCTCAACCTAGTGGTTTGAGTCACAAAGGATACAATCCCAAAGGGTTGGAATATTGGAAGATAATTAATTAAGTTATTAACGCGTAAAGTGGTAGGCCCCTCTTTTGAAGGCGACGTTACCCTCGGCAAAGTGGTTTGAGTCAGTAGGGATACAATACCAAGTAGCCGGTTTAATGTATTAATAGTAATTTATATATGAGGGGATCAAGGCATTCGCACCCCTGCCATCCAATACCCGTGGGTATTGAAGGAGGTCCTAGTAAGCTTGACCCAGGTCCTTGCAGGATCTATACACTGAACAAGTCAAGAACCTTACCAAACCATTCCCTTAACCCCCGACCAGGTAGCCAACATATCTCTATATAGACCGTAGAGATATGAATGGTGAAAATCTTTTACTTTATATAGACAGTAAAGTAATGCCAAGACACCACGGACAAATGATAAGGAAGTTTCATGTAAGGACCTCAAAAATATCCCAAAACGATCCATAAGTAAAAATCCGGACCCCTGAAACCCTACTGTGCATGAAAAATCAAGAAATCAAGATTTCTGGTTCTCAGGCGGGCCGCGTAAAGGATAGGCAGACCCTTACGCGGGCCGCGTCAAAGCTAAGTTTGACCGGATAAGCGTCCAGATCCACGTGTTGTCCACCTGGCACACCTACTCGTGACACACCCAGCCTACACGTAGACTAGACCTCCACGCGGGCCGCGTAAGGATCGGCCGGAGGTTCACGGGGGCCGCGACAGACCCAAATTTCACCTATAAATAGGAATGGCCATGAGCAGTCCACTGATGTCGAAACCAAAACTCAAAAACGAAGTTTGGCTGCTCAAATTCGAAATTTACTTTTAATATAGCGAGGCGCTGCTACGATACCGGGTATTAACTCGATCGCTGTTACGATTCAATGTCCGATTGATTGAAAACTATCCAATGGATGTTTAAGTGCTGCCCATATTAGGGCTATACTTTTTCATTTGTCGTGAATTCAATGGATGTTTAAGTGTTGCACTTTGTCATTCGTTGTGAGGGTTTTTGTCTCGTGAGTTATCGTAAATGCTGTATTAGTTACTGACCTAGTTCGTGTGCATTGTTATTTAAATTAGGTTACAAGGCTAATCAGTAGGCTAAACTCTGCTCGTATAAATCTGCAAAGTGAGTTATTCTCTTTTATCAAAAGTAATTTACAATACTCCATATATTTTCAATTGTTATAATTACAGGGATTAAGTCGTGGTTATCTTGAATCACTGGCTAGTGGGGTATTGTGCACATTACTAATTTCTCACAGTTAGGCTAATAAATCCTAACAGTGATAACCATCACTACTTGCGGAAAGACCCAATAGTGGTATGACCACGTCACCAGGAGGTGACACGGCGCCAGATAAAAATAAGATAAAAGCCATTGTAATCGCTCTTATGCTGTAATTTATAACTATGTGTCGTTTTATCAAATTTGAATAACTCGCCAGTATTTCCCCGCTGATAAAATATTTTCAAAACATGTTTCAGGTGACTACTGTGAACCAAGAAAAAGTGCTACGGAGCACTATCAAGCTTGAAGTAGTGGCTCAATTAAATAAATAAACATGTTTTGTAAACCAGGGAATTTCCTTATAAAATTCCTCTATTGTAAATTACGGGGGTTATCCCGAATTATGAAATAAAATAATCGGGCATTTCAAGTTTTAAAAAGATCCTGTAAAATCTTCCGCTGTCAACTCAATCAACGATTACCACGGGTTCCTGTCCCACGGCTCCTGGACCGGGTCAAACCGGTAGCGGGGGCCGTGACAGGAAAATGTGGTATCAGAGCCACTGATTTACGCCAATTAAGTATTTAGAAATACTTAATTTTACTAATTGCCATTTTGTGATTATGTGTTTTATTAACTGACTACTTGTTAGTTACAGTACGGGTAAGCAAAGACTTTCAGAGATCTATCGTCAATTAGATAGTTCACCAAAAGATAAGGGAACTTCATCCAAATCAAATTTCTCAAGATACTCAGCAGATATTGAGGAAGGAATATTTGTTCGTAAGGCACAGTTTGAGAAACCACTTACCCCTAATAAAAGAAGTTGGATTATTAGAAAAAGTCAAGAGAAAATAAAGAAATCACAGCCAAAAGGAGTGATGAGTAATAAGGAAACTCAGGATATAGGCAATAACCCACCATGGGAAGACCAATTAGACGAACAATGGTCAGATCTCTATATGTTAGCCACTACAGCAGTAAATGCTAACTTCTAATCTCTAGACTAATACCAACACCCATATCATCTATAAGCCAGAAACTTTGCCCATGCAATAAACAACTTAGTAAGAAAAGATAGACTAAAATAAATTATCTTTAGTATGTTTTAATTTTCAGTTGTAATTTGTAATAAATATATGCATATAAAATTCACAATATTTTAAATCAATCTGTTTGTAAAATTACTTAAATTACTAATTATCTTTATGTGATTATGTGAAAAATCAATTTACAAAATTTTAATCTAGAATTTTGTGTGTTTCTTTATATCTGCTAAACAGCATGAATGAGTTGTCCGAAGCCCTTCAGAATCTCAATCTCTATTCTGTTAAGGTGGAAGTTTCTAAAGACTTTACAGGTTATTGTGCCGATATTGAGAAACCTATGGAATTTTAAGCACAGCCACCGGAGAAACCTAAGCCAAAGAAAAGGAGAATAATTGTGGGCTGGAGGCGTGTGCGCAGGAGGAAACGAGTAACTCGGAAAGTTGCCAAGACGGAGAATCCAATAGATAAAGGAAAAGGAATCGAAGTTGGAGAAAGCTCCAAGCAAGCCGAGGAAATGACGTTGCAGGAAGAGCTAGATTACATACTGCCAAGCTGTGATACCCTTAAGCCTGTTAATGAAAGCCTTTTTACTTATCCTGCTGAAACCAATTTCCAATGAATTTGGAACCGGCCATCCCAGATCCCATTGACAACACCCGATCTTTAGGAGAAATGGAAGAATGGTGGACTAATGACTGGCAGTTCCAGAATCTCTTAAATCACCCTTATAAGTTTTTCCCCCAGTTTGACCCAGAACCTGCACCAAACCCGCCAATGAGCAATGAGAATCTGGCTGAACTCCGCCATTTTGGCGAGGAGCTGGTGGATGCAGGGAATCGAATTCGGGAGGTGGGAGAACAGATCTCCTGGAAGTACGACGAGAGGGAACGTCGTTTCTGAAAATGCCAACCGATGGATAGTATGTGGTGGTGAAAGCATGTGTTTAATAATAATATAATAATAATTATGTGAAATAACTTAAAAATAAAACTTTTATAAAATAGCTGGTTTGTACGGAAGCATATTATAATATATAAAAATGGAAGTTGAAAAAATCAACAATTTTGATTATATGTGTTAGTGTGTTTATGTGTTATTACTTGCTTATGATTAATTATTAAATATTCTGTGCTAATCACTTATATAAATTAATTACCAGATGGCACACGCTGGTAATGAACAAGTTAACGAGGTTAATCAATCCGAGCAAAACAATGAGGATCAATTTCTGAATAGGCAAGATATCGAGAATATCGTTGCTCAAGGAATAGCCATTGCTATTCCAGCAATCCTTGCTGCTGCTCGAAACCCAGTTGAACCTCAACAAATTATTCCTAGCAAACGTACTCATGAAGGTAATTTCAGTAATAGCGTAAACGGAGGTGGCAACAATACTAATAACAATAACAATGGAATGCAAGCCCCACTCCTTAAGAGAATGAAAGCTGCAACACTTGGTTGCACTTATAAAGAATTTCTTGCCTGTAAACCTGTTGAATTTGCAGGAAACGAGGGGGCGACTGCTTCACTACGTTGGTTAGAGAAAACCGAGGCGGTGATTAAAATAAGTAAGAGTGCAGAGGAAGACAAGGTCATGTACGCGTCGCATCTTTTCAAAGAAGGGGCGCTAGAATGGTGGAATACGGTACTTCAAGCCAAAGGAAGTGATGTGGCCTATGCCCTAAGTTGGGAAGAATTTAAGCGACTAGTGGAAAGAAAATTCTGTCCCGAATACGAAAAAGAACAAATGGCAAATAAATTCCTCAATCAATGAATGGTAGACGTAGACCGTCGAGGGTATACTTCGACATTTTTCGAGTATGCTAGAATTGTACCTACCCTGGCTTCGCCAGAACCGGTACTTATTTCTCGCTACATCTGGGGTTTAATTGGTGAAATCCGTGATATCATTAAAGCTGCGAGACCTCGCATAATTGACGATGCAGTGGAATTAGCCAACACTTTGACTGATGGACTAGTACGTACGCGAGAAGAAAATCAAAAAAAGGAAGTAGCCCAAAAGATTACCCAAGGATTCCGTATGGGTAACCGTAGGAATTTCAAGAAAAAGGGAACTGGACAATCTTCCACTGTTCCATTTTGCAATGCCTGCAAAAGAAAGCATTTTGGAAGATGCAAAGGATATTGCAATTTCTGCAAAATTCCAGGGCATCTAGAAGAAGATTGCAGGAAGATGAAGTCCACGATCTGCTACAATTGTGGGGAAGCTGGACATTTTAGGCCAGATTGCCCGAAATTGGCCAAACCAGCTGATAACAAAGCTAAACCTGCAGACGGAACTACCAAGAGAAACGCAAGAGCCTTCCAGTTGACTACGCAGGAAGCAGAACTAATTCCTGACGTAATAGCTGGTACGTTCCTAGTTCATGACGTTTATACAAAAGTATTATTTGACTCTGGTGCAAACCAAAGTTTTATAAATACTTCATTCTGCCAAGCTCTTAAGCTACCCTTAACAAAACTTAGGCAAATTTTTACAGTAGAAACGGCAGATCGGAATTCTGTTAACATAGATAAGGTTTTGCGAGAAGGAAAAATAGAACTCTTAGGCCATAAATTCTCTGCTAACCTGTTACCTATGAATTTAGCTGGATTCGATATAGTATTAGGAATGGATTGGTTAGTAGCCAACCATGCCCAAATTCTTTGTGACAAGAATTCTATAGAAATACATACACCTACAGGAGAGTTAGTGGTGATTACAGGAGATAAGCCACTGAAATTCATTTCAGTAAGGAAATTGGCTAGTTATTCAAGAAAACAAGAAATGGTGTATATGATTTCAGTAATCATTAGCAAGAAAGATAAGGAACTTAAAGAAATTCCCGTAGTATCAGAATATCCGGATGTCTTTCCGGAAGAACTACCGGGATTACCACCCGATAGGAAAGTCGAATTTAGGATTAATCTAATTCCTGGAACTACACGGATAGCTAAGGCATCTTATCGGTTAGCACCCACTGAAATGCTAGAATTGAAAAAGCAATTAGATGAATTATTAAGTAAAGGATTCATACAACCTAGTTCATCCCCGTGGGGAGCTCCAGTGTTGTTTGTGAAAAAGAAAGATGGTTCGATGAGAATGTGTATCGATTATAGGGAATTAAATAAGGTTACAATTAAGAATCGATACCCATTACCTAGGATCGATGATCTTTTCGATCAACTTCAGGGAGCTAGATACTTTTCTAACATAGATTTATGCTCCGGATATCATCAATTGAAAGTACAAGAAGAAGACATACCTAAAACTGCTTTCAGAACTAGGTATGGACACTACGAGTTTACAGTCATGCCCTTTGGACTAACGAATGCTCCTGCAGCATTTATGGACATGATGAATAGAATCTGTAAACCGTATTTGGATAAATTTGTAATTGTCTTCATCGACGACATACTTATTTATTCCAAAAGTCAGGACGAACATTGTGAGCATCTGCATGCACTCTTAACTTTGTTAAGAAAGGAGAAGCTCTACGCCAAATTCTCGAAGTGTGAATTTTGGCTACAAGAGGTATAATTCCTAGGACACATGGTAAATCACGAAGGTATTCACGTAGATCCTGCTAAAATAGAAGCAATCACCAAATGGAAAGTCCCGCAAACAACTATGGAAATTAGAAGCTTTCTAGGATTAGCTGGATACAATAGACAATTTATTAAGGATTTTTCCAAGATAGTTGTACCATTAACTAAGTTAACCTGTAAAGAAGCTTAGTTTGAATGGGGACCTAGGCAAGAAGAGGCCTTTAGGATTTTGAAGCAAAAGCTAACAAACACCCCAATTCTAGCTTTGCTAGAAGGAACATAAGATTTTGAAGTTTACTGTGATGCCTCTAAGCTAGGATTAGGATGTGTGCTAATGCAACGCAAGAAAGTAATTGCGTATGCCTCAAGACAATTGAAAAAGCACGAAGAAAACTATACGACTCATGACTTAGAATTAGGAGCCATAATTTTTGCCCTTAAAATTTGGAGACACTATTTGTATGGGAGTAAGTTTACTGTCTGTACGGATCATAAGAGCTTAAGGTACATATTTGGGCAAAAAGAATTAAACATGAGGCAAAGGAGATGGATGGAAATCCTAAGTGACTACGACTGTGATATTCAATATCACGAAGGAAAAGCAAACGTAGTTGCTGATGCTTTAAGTCGTAAGTATCATGAGAAACAACGACGAGTTCGTGCTCTCAGATTAAATCTCCAGGTAGATTTAATGGAACAACTGAAAAATATTCATGAATAAGCAATCAAGGATGATGCTGAAGGAATGAAAGGACGAATAAAGGAATTAGAGCAAGGAGCTGATAGAATTTAGAGATTCCATAAGAAAAGAATTTGGGTACCTAAGCAGGACGAATTAAGAAATAAGATTTTAGAAGAAGCCCATAAATCTAGGTATACCATGCATCCTGGTAACAACAAGATGTACCAAGATTTAGGAAATAACTTCTGGTGGATAGGAATGAAAAGGGACATAGCTAGGTATGTTTCTAAATGTCTTACTTGTTCACAAGTTAAGGCAGAACACCTGAAACCCTAAGGTCTACTACAACAATTAGAAATACCTGTATGGAAATGGGAACTCATAACTATGGATTTTGTTACTAAGTTGCCCAAAACCAGAAAAGGTAATGATGCGATTTGGGTAATTGTGGATCGATTAACCAAGTCAGCTCACTTTCTACCCATGAAAGAAACCTTTAGCATGGAAAGGTTAGCAAAGTTGTACGTAGACGAAGTAGTATCCTTACATGGAGTTCTGCTCTCCATTGTGTCGGATAGAGATAGTCGTTTCACTTCCCACTTCTGGACAAGTTTCCAGGAAGCAATGGGAACCCGACTAAATCTAAGCACTGCATATCATCCTCAGACAGATGGACAAAGTGAAAGGACGATCCAAACCCTGGAGGACATGCTTAGGGCCTGTGTAATAGATTTTGGTAGAAATTGGGATGACCACCTACCCTTAATTGAGTTCTCCTATAATAATAGTTATCATTCGAGCATTGAAGCTGCCCCATTTGAAGCACTGTATGGACGGAAGTGTAGAACTCCAGTCTGTTGGGCAGAGATAGGAGAAAGTCAATTATCAGGACCTGAAATTGTGCAAGAAACTACTGACAAGATCACTCAAATCAAGGAAAGACTAAAGACGGCTCGAGATCGCAAACCGTTAGAATTCCAAGTAGGAGACAAAGTACTATTAAAGGTTTCTCCTTGGAAAGGAGTAATTCGGTTTGGCAAGAAAGGAAAGCTAAGTCCAAGATACGTAGGACCATTCCCAGTAATACAGCGAATAGGACCAGTTGCTTATCGCTTACAACTACCAGAGGAACTAGCTGGAGTACATGACATATTTCATGTATCCAATCTCAAGAAATGTTTATCTGATGAATCCTTGGTAGTACCTCTTCAAGATGTAGAGGTGAATGAAAAGTTAAAATTTGTTGAGAAGCCATTACAAATAGAAGACAGAAAGATTAAATTTCTCAAACACAAAAGACTAGTACTGGTCAAAGTCAAATGGGATTCAAAGAGAGGACCCGAGTATACTTGGAAGCTAGAATCGGAGATGAAGCGAAAGTATCCTCACTTATTTCAGTAAATCTCTCGGACGAGATTTTAAATAATGTGGGGAGAATGTAAGGACCTCAAAAATCAAGATTTCTGGTTCTCAGGCGGGCCGCATAAAGGATAGGCAGACCCTTACGCGGGTCGCGTCAAAGCTAAGTTTGACCGGATAAGCGTCCAGATCCACGTGTTGTCCACCTGGCACACCTACTCATGACACACCCAGCCTACACGTAGACTAGACCTCCACGCGGGCCGCGTAAGGATCGGCCGGAGGTTCACACGGGCCGCGACATACCCAAATTTCACCTATAAATAGGAATGGCCATGAGCAGTCCACTGATGTCGAAACCAAAACTCAAAAACGAAGTTTGGCTGCTCAAATTCGAAATTTACTTTTAATATAGCGAGGCGCTGCTACGATACCGGGTATTAACTCGATCGCTGCTACGATTCAATGTCCGATTGATTGAAAACTATCCAATGGATGTTTAAGTGCTGCCCACATTAGGGCTATACTTTGTCATTCGTCGTGAATTCGATGGATGTTTAAGTGTTGCAAAGTGGATGTGGGTGTTGTAGTGGTGGTGGAGTGGTGGCAAAGTGAGATAGAGGTGGTTTGCTAGGGGATGCCTTTGAAGTGAGCCAAGCACCCCTATTTATAGCCTGAACAGTAGCCTAGCCACGGCCCCGTGTCCGCTGGACACGCCCCCGTGGCCATCTGCTTTCTCTTCCTTCATTAATTGCTCTTGTCTGCATTAGGCTCCACACGGCCCCATGTTCACTGGGCACGGCCCTGTGTGTAGAAGCGTATCTGTACTATCAAGATTTGCAAGATTTTGCGAATCTTAGCGTTGACCTCTACCCGTGCTGAGCTAGGCACGCCCCCGTGTCGGGAATAGAAGCTTCCACAACTTTGTCCATTTCTGCAGACACCTGACCACGCCCTAGTATCCGCTGGGCACGGGCCGTGGTCCGCGTTCTGTTTCTTGTTTTTGCTTGGGGAAATGCTATCGAGGGGTCGTGCATGTCACGTTTTTTCCTTTTTATTTGTAGTTATGTTAGTTTTTGGTGCATATTTGTTCCTTTTGTTCATTTAAGCTCGTTTGGTCCTGAAAATACAAAAGGAAGACAAAAGCACACTTTTTCCAACGTTAGTACTAAAAAAGGGTTAGTTTTATGCCTCATTTGATGTAATTTATATGTTGCATTTTACACACATCATTCCCAATAGTGTAACAAGGTGGTACAACTCCAGAAATGGTGTCCAAAGTGGCTAAACTTTCAGTTTTTAACCAAAGTTTTCATACATGTTCATGTTCATCATGTTCTTGTAAGAATCTTACACTTACCTTTCTTATAACCTATTAATGCACTTTGGTGTGGATGTGGCTCGGTTCGGTTCGGTTTGGTTCAAGACCGACGCCGCGACATTCCTCCGTCGTGCGACTCGGAGAACGACACACGAATGACGAAGACACGGGCACGACACAATGGAATGTTGATGACATCATGACATCATCATATAAGATATGGATAGAATGCATGTTATGATATTGTATATCGATTCATATATTATATGTGTATATTTATATACATACATATATTATATGTGTATATCGATGTTGAATATAATAAATTATATATCGATATATGCTATATCGATAGCATATATCGATAATTTATCATGTTGTGTCGATGTCTAAGGATTTTATATCGATGTATATCGTTTAGTCTTCTTGTGTCGATGTAATACATCTGCTGGTTCAGTATAAATACCAGCAAATGTCTCTGGTTCATTCGAGAGAGCACGGTTCAGAGAGTTGAGAGCATATTGCTGTAAAACTTGTAATGTTACAATGCTGAAATCAATACCATTGAGCTTTGAAGTGATATTCATCTAGTATTGATAGTGTTCTTGCTTGGTTTGCATACAAACTTGGATTTCGCACTTGTTTGTGTGTTCAACAACAAGAAATAGGTTTCTCTAAGATCCTCATTAGGGACCTACAAGTGGTATTAAAGCTTTTGGATCATTTCCTTGTTAAAAATTGTAACACCCCGAAAATTATAAAACTTTATATTAGAATTATAAAGTACAAAATAAATGAGAATAAGCTAGCTAGGAAATAAATAACCCAGTTAGTTATGAGTCTGGTAATAACACATTAGTGGATTAAAATACCTTTTTAATAACTTATGTATAATTGAGGGACCAAACTAGCCAAAAATTGAAACTTGATTTATTATTAACAAAATAACACACACCAAACACACACCTAAGTGTGTGTTTGGTCGAACAGAACAAGGGCGACCAGGAGGTTCTCCATCAAACCCTATCACATACAAAATTCACAAATTGAAGGTTTAAATCAAGTCCAAATCAAAATCTGAATATAGATTAGTGATCACCTTGACGAAGGGATCATAAGGTATGTAAAATTTCGACATTTGGTTCGATCTTAATTTTTAGATAAACTCATGAAACCTGAAATTTGAGCCTGCATGATAATTGTTTGGGATGAAATAGTGTCTAGGGATGAACCCTAGTCAATTACTTGTTGAAATTTTGCCTATTTCTTGTAAAGTTCATAATCACCATTGAAGGTGATAAGTGGGTTTTGTAGAAAAGTATGGAACACTAAGATTATGATGTTATCTTAGTGCAATTCGAGTTTTATGGAATAAGTTCAGATTTGGTTAATGTGAAATTGATGTGAATTTGCCTAAATTTATGATTATCATGGCAAAATGACAAATGTTGAACTAATTTGAAACTTGTTGAAATTATGCCCTTAAGGTGTTTGTGTAAATGCCTAAAAGAAGATGAAAAAAAAAACTGAAATTTGAGCTAAAACGCGTGTTTGTGTAGTTATGACAAATTATGCGTTACATGTAAACAAAAGAGTTCTAAATAAGTTGTGAATTGAACTCTTTAGGCAAGGAGTCCGGATCGTCTAGCGGACAAGCCGGAGGGGATTTGCGTTTAAAGGGCGTGCTCTAAAGGTATGTAACTTTCGGTTTAGTTACATTATGCATAAACAATAGTCTTAGAAATGTTAATGGGTTTGTAGTGTAAAATGCGAGTTTGGTATGTCATAGAAGTGACGAAGTTCATTCGATAAACCAAACGGGTCAAAATAAACGGTTGAAGCATGTAACTCACTTGACAATCAAACGGATCAAAGTAGTTAATTTGATATGTTGATGTCGATATAGTAAAATTAGTCGTGCTTGGAATGTAAATAAAGAGTTGTAACCCTCTAGATAAAGAAACGTATTAGAATATTGGTTGGAATAAGTTGGTATGTAACCTTGTTCCGTTACATTGTGTTGATTAGAAATTACGGTCGTTTGAAATTGTGTCTTTAAGAAAAGATAGCGTTAGTAGGAATGACAAAGATCACTATTAGATAAACGAGTCAAAAACTTGATTTGAAAATGTTTGGTATTCATTGAAAATGGAGGATTCCATAAATGAGCCAAACGGGTCGAATAATTGATTAGTAGATAGTAAGAATGTGTTTGAATAGTTTTAGGTGATGGTGGATCACAAAAGCGTAAAACCATAGACTTGGTGATGATACGCAAGTGATCGTATGCCCCGGAAGGTGGGTAGATACGACTTGTGTTCATAAACATTGCTAGTGTTTGAATTGTGCAAAACTATACGGGTCAAATAAATGCTTTAGGCATTTATGAACTTCAAACCCGTACACTAAACTTTGTTTTGGAAAATTATAATGGTTGCATTGGTAATTTAATTACGGTCGCGTAGGAAAAAGAATCACGTAAATCGGACAAACGGTTAAAAAGTTATGAAGGTTTCCGTTTTAAAAACGGAAAACAAATATCAGTCTGCAGCAAACCGTAAGCTACGGCTCTAAACCGTAGCTTACGGTTTGTAAGATCTGTCCGCCAAACATAAGGGGACCGTAAGCTACGGTTTGTAAACCGTAGCTTACGGTCGGGCATAAACAAAAAAAATTATTTTTGTTGTTTGATTATTTCGAGCTTCCGGGTCCGTTTAAACGGGTTCCAGGACCTCATATACTAACGTTGATTTTAATTATACCTTGTAGGTGTGTTTAAACTTTGTACGGATGGAAATCAAGCGTAAATCAAGAACCGAACACACACGACTTTTGAAGCTTCCGCGTCTATTTAATCTTCGTTTAAGTCTATGTTAGTGTCGTAAACAATTAATATGTTACATTAGGATGTTGTAACTAGTTGGGTGTTATTTGAACACAAATGTTAAGTAAACCTTTGTTCCATTTGGTATAACTTAATGAAATGAGGTATTTTGTTTGAAATTGTCATGTAAAAAAAAAAGTCTTAGTTTAATGAGACGGGTGTTACAAGTTGGTAATCAGAGCTCAAGGTTGTCAACATAGTGTGTTCGGTTCAAGCTTGATCAATCATCCGGTAAGAATTAGTTATTTAGTAGATTTTATGTTATTTAGTAGATTTTATTAGACAATTAGAAAAAGGAATTATAGTTGATGTGCATGGGAAGAGCGTGTTAACACACTCAAACACGGAAAGTGCACTAAACATGAATGGTTTAAACAAGTTACAAACTTGGCTAAATCAATATGAAAGATACAAACGATAATGGAACGAAATGTTTGACAATTGATATAAACATTTCAGAATTGAGATGTCTAATGTCGGTAAAAGATGATTAGGTAGTATAAATCCTAATCATAGATTGAATATAAAATAAGTACTTGTAAAGTAAGTATATTTGAATGTCTCGTATGGCAATACGGGCAACATTGAATAATAGATTAATAATAAATTGGAAATGTTCGAATGAGATGATGACTGTGTCTTAAGATGACGGGGGTTAAATAATTTAAATGGCGAAAGGTTCGGAAGCAAGACAAAGAACTTGCTAGCAAAGAACCTAAATCAAGTAATGACTTGAGACAGCGGAGTAGCAATCAGATACACGTTCTAAATTACGATAAGACAAGTGGAATATAAAAATCCACTTGATGAATAATAGTTGCGTATGGGTATACAAGGTTGGTGAAATGAGTGTATTATGTTAATATATATATATATATATATATATATAAACAAATAAATGGTGAACAGATGAACCTGAGGTAAAAGTAAATCTCGATATGTATATATATATATATTGCAATGGGAAGGAGTGCGTGTGCACAAGAACCCGGGAATGCAATGAAAGATAAGTGTTATAACGGGAAGGAGTGCGCGTACACTCGAACCCGGGAACTTAATGAGGCTAACAAACATTTATTGGGAAGGAGTGTAATTACACCCGAACCCGAGATTTGTAATAGTAGTAAGCGGCGAAGACAAGGTTATATAGTTGTCTAAACCTAATAAAACATGTAGAAACATCATTTATATTGATAAACGATGTGGGTAAATTCCATACAACGACATGGAATAATAAAATGAAATGAGTTGAATTTGGTTATTGTTATAATGGAATGATGTCGACCGCAGTTGGCGACGACGCGATAACCCTCAAGACTGAGGAGACGTGCGAAAAGGATCTACTGGAAAATCGGAAAGCCTATTGAAGCCGTTTAACTTGGAGTCATGGAAAGGCTACAACTCACCATGATGACGGCAAGGAAAGAAGAGATGAATGGGTTGGGAGAAAGCCCATCGGACTGAGTAACGTAGGTACACGTTATAAAATTACAACAAGATAACGTTAGGCAACAATTAGATAATGGATTAAGGTTATGAATTAGAAATTAAGACTTGGGCAGAAAATACCCTCCAAGAAAACTAAATGGATGATACGTATTATTCGCTATTGTGAATAATACAATATCAATAAATGCGTACTTAGAGACTTGGGTATGAATAACCGTCCAAGTAATATATTATTAATCAAATCCTTACGAGGAAGAATGATGATCACATTGATGGGTGTGATTGTATAAAAGATAAGCGAAATAAACTTATTAAGGGTGTTCGGATCAAATGAGTAAAAAAAAAATTATAATAAAGGTAAACGCAAGCCGGGTAACGGAAGCGTATTACATTAGGATGACGAGCCCGAGAGAAGGGATAGAGAAATCAAAGTAAATGAAAATACAAACCGACCAATGAGAATGCAAAGGCAAATGGGATAATGTAAGTAATCGCGAACCGAATAATTAAAAGCATGAAATACAAGCAAATCTATATAAAGGGTTATGGAAAATATAAAAAAAGAGGGGAAAACGCAAACCAAACAAAGAGAGCATTAAAAACATTAAGGTGTAAGAACCTGGGTAACGGGCTGTAAAGAAAATCAAAGCATAACCCGAATAATGGTATGAGTGAGATAAACCGACACGAAAATGACGTAAGAAGTCATAGAGTCGGAAAGATAACCCGGAAGGAAATGAGTGTAGCCTTAGACTACGGTCAAGGTAAAATGAACTTTGAAAGCGAAAAATTTATTTACACTAAACATAAAAAGCGGGCGCTTTGACGCCATATGTATACAGATGCAATTGAATAAAGACATGAATAGAAGATGATCCATGGGATCACCATAACTTTGAGATTATAAACAAAGTAAGGGTCTAAAGGATTAAATGACCCTCGCGACAACAATAGAAAGAAATAAACTATAGGGGCCTCACCAAAAAGGGTAAAAAAACTTAAGAAAATAGCCTACGAGGCTAAGCAAAAGAACCTACGGGTCACTTTGATAAAGTGTGGGAACTAATTGTGATTCCCAGCATAAAGCAATAACGAAAAAGAATAATTCTTGTCGTCAAATTCTTGATACGACTAAATGACAAGTGTTAAAGAGACAAATTAAACTAAAATTTAGTTTTAGTTTTAGTAAGAAACAACGTTTAACAAATATGAATATTATGGGACAAATTAGAAAAATCGTTAATAACAAAGAATATAGGTCTTAACACCGATAGGTGTAAGACGATACGTTAGAAAGAAGATTTTGATAATGAAAAGTTGTAACAACTTAAACATGACGTAATGCGAAGTGATCATAATCATGAAAGCGGTATAGAATATAATCAAGTTGTAGCGCAAGTCACGGGATAGGAGACCATAAACTCACATAAGTCCGAATATGACGAAGGGATAGATCCAAATTTACGAGGCATGAGGTGACGGTGACTAATCAAACTAACTGATATGATCACCCAAGGTCAAAATAGTGTTGTGATTTACCTAAAACACTTGGCAATATAGAGTAATATAGAATAAACATGTTGACGAACTCGTACTATTAAGTGGTCAAATGGCAATTGGGCCGAATAGGCGATAAAATAAGAAACACAAGACACAAGTTAAAGTCCATGAGGTGGTCCAAACCAAAGAACTACTTAACGAAGGTTTCGGGGATGAAACCTCTTTAAGGGGGGTAGACTTGTAACACACCGAAAATTATAAAACTTTATATTAGAATTATAAAGTACAAAATAAATGAGAATAAGCTAGCTAGGAAATAAATAACCCAGTTAGTTATGAGTCTGGTAATAACACATGAGTGGATTAAAATACCTTTTTAATAACTTATGTATAATTGAGGGACCAAACTAGCCAAAAATTGGAACTTGATTTATTATTAACAAAATAACACACACCAAACACACACCTAAGTGTGTGTTTGGTCGAACAGAACAAGGGCGACCAGGAGGTTCTCCATCAAACCCTATCACATACAAAATTCACAAATTGAAGGTTTAAATCAAGTCCAAATCAAAATCTGAATATAGATTAGTGATCACCTTGACGAAGGGATCATAAGGTATGTAAAATTTCGACATTTGGTTCGATCTTAATTTTTAGATAAACTCATGAAACCTGAAATTTGAGCCGGCATGATAATTGTTTGGGATGAAATAGTGTCTAGGGATGAACCCTAGTCAATTACTTGTTGAAATTTTGCCTATTTCTTGTAAAGTTCATAATCACCATTGAAGGTGATAAGTGGGTTTTGTAGAAAAGTATGGAACACTAGGATTATGATGTTATCTTAGTGCAATTCGAGTTTTATGGAATAAGTTCAGATTTGGTTAATGTGAAATTGATGTGAATTTGCCTAAATTTATGATTATCATGGCAAAATGACAAATGTTGAACTAATTAGAAACTTGTTGAAATTATGCCCTTAAGGTGTTTGTGTAAATGCCTAAAACAAGATGAAAAAAAACTGAAATTTGAGCTAAAACGCGTGTTTGTGTAGTTATGACAAATTATGCGTTGCATGTAAACAAAAGAGTTCTAAATAAGTTGTGAATTGAACTCTTTAGGCAAGGAGCCCGGATCGTCTAGCGGACAAGCCGGAGGGGATTTGCGTTTAAAGGGCGTGCTCTAAAGGTATGTAACTTTCGGTTTAGTTACATTATGCATTAACAATAGTCTTAGAAATGTTAATGGGTTTGTAGTGTAAAATGCGAGTTTGGTATGTCATAGAAGTGACGAAGTGTTAGTGCATACGTCTGTCGACTTCGTCTTGTATCGAGTCTTGTATTAGAATTGTTAGTACAGGGCTTAATTGTTAGAGTTTGTTTAAGATAATTTAGCTTGAATGAAGAGGTTTCCCTTGAAAGTGACACATGTCAGTTTCAAGCTAAACCTACAAGAGAGGTTTCCATTGAAAGTGGCGTGTGACAGTTTCAAGCTAAACCTGATTTCTCTTGAAAGTGACATAACACTTTCAAGCTAAACCTCCTCACCTATAAATAGGCATTCAAGCTAAAGCTCTTAAGAAGGAGACAAGAGTTCGTGAATTCCATACCGAGGTGCTGCCTGTGTGAAGACTGATTGTAATTGCTATAATATCAATATAATCAGTGTTTAAAGTGATATTCAAGCTGTTTCGACGTCGGTTTCTTAGTTTCCGCCTCTGAAACTGATAAAATCTCTTCTGAACGACTCGTTCGGGTCGCAACTCGATCCTACAAGTGGTATCAGAGCTCAGGAGGAAGAGATCTTGCCAAAACAGCCTGTTTTCGTCACTTTTTCTGATTTCTACATCATTCTTTTCAAAATTAAAAATTTTTCACGGTTAAAATTGGTTCAAATTCACACATATTATGCGCAATCATGTTTTAACGAATTCTGGAAAGTTTCATCATTAAAATCGATCTAAAACTTGATTTTTTCGGTGGTTTATATTGAAATTCGTTCGACATTTGCTGACATCCTCCAGGTTTCTTTTGAAATTGACAGGTTTCTTTTGAAATTGACAGGTTTCTTTTGAAATTGACAGGTTTCGTTTGAAATCAGAGGTTTCTATTGAAACTGGTCTGGGTTTCGCTTGAAATCAGAGGTTTCTATTGAAACTGGTCTGGGTTTCGTTTGAAATCATCAGTTTGCTTGAAAAGTGTTTGTTGTGTGAAATTTGTTGCCAAAGCATGGACTCTGTTGAAGATATAATGTTGTATTATTATGTATCTCAACAGGAGAGTTATTTTCAGGCTAATAAAGAAACAGTCTCAGCAAAAGAAGTTGTTGAAAAAGTTCCGATTTTTGATCATTCGTCTGATGAAGAAAGTGACAATTATGAAGAGGAAATCCAGAAGCTTGAATATCTTAAACAACAACTTCCATCTGATCAACGTAGTGGAAAACTATTTTATGCCGATAAAATTGAAAAATTGAAAGAAAAACAAGATGCAAAAAGAAAGAATCAAAAGGCAGTCATTGTTAAAGAAGAGATCAGAGCTGAGTAGATTGAACAAGTTCCATCGGTCAAGGTTGAGAAAGGAGAATCTGAAAAACCTGTATCCGTGAATCCTGAACCAGAGTTAAAGAAAGAAGTTGCAGAAGACGCACCTATCTTTGATCATTCATCAGAAGAAGAGAGTAAGGATGAAAGTGTTCATGAGGAAAAGAAACATGTTGAAAATATTTCAGCTTTAAAGGTTGAGACAAAAGCTGATGATAAACAGATTCTTGTTTTGCTGAAAAATTGTGAGAAGTTGACGTTTGAAAATGACAAACTCTTGAAGGAAGTTGAGAGTTTGTCATTAGAAAACAAAATTCTTAAAAAATCAGAAAATGTTTTGAAAAATCAAATACACAATTTGGAAAATGAAAAAGTAAAAATTGAGAAAGATTTTCAAAGTCAAATAAAAATTTTAGAAGATGAGAGAGATTTGTTTGGTAAAAACATTCTTGAAAAACAAATTGCAATCAATTCTCATCTTGAAAAGATTATTCAACTTGAAAAGGAAGTAGAGTGTGCTCAAAAGAAAATCAAAGAGTTAGAAGGTAAAATCAGGGAATGGGAAGAAAAGTTGAAGGTTTTTGTGAATACTTCAGCTATTCCCTGCCCAAAACCAGTTAATTCTGTTCCAATAAGTGACAATGTCACAAACTTTGATAAAGTCAAAGTTGAAGATTGCGATGAGAAATCTGATGATGAAAAAGAAAAAATGAAGAAAAAGAATTTATTTTTGAACTTAAAAGAAAAGTTTCAAGAAACTGTTCCACAATCAACTGAAAAAGGAGAATGCTCTAAGCAAAAACCTTTGAAGAAGAAAGTGGAACAAAAACAAAAAGAGAAAATTTTGAAAAATGTTCAAAAAGAAAATAAAAGTTCATCAGATCGATCATCCAATCGCAATTAAAAATTACAAAAAGTAAAAAATGAAAACTCAAAAATTGTTGGTAATGAGTGGTGCAGGTCGGACCACAGTGCTCAAAAGTCAAATCCAGCAAACAAGAGGAGGAAAGATTATCACCAAGCTAAACAGTGCTTTGATCTAAGTGTTTGGACTAAAAATGGTGATTGGTAATGATAAGAGAGTGTGTTACAGATGCGGTTATCAAGGACACATTGCTGTTAACTGCCAGAGTTGGAGTTTTGAGTCAAGAAGATGCTTTAACTGCAACATCTTTGGCCATATTGCTAGAGATTGCTCAATGAGATCAATAAGAAGATCGAGGGATGAATCTCAGAAGCAGGTGAAGAAACCAGTCAATGTCAAGCCGAAAGAACAGAAGGTTCAAGAACCTAAAGTTCAAGAAAAGAAAGTGAAGCTTTCACAGGGGCAAAAAGACAGACTGAGGAAAAAGAGGAAGAAAGCGAGAGAGTATCTCGAAAGGATTTTGTCCTCGGGTTCATCTGTTGGTAAAAATAAGAGTTCTGATGAATCAACTTCCTCGATGGCAAAGCAAGCAAGACGAATTCATCAGATACAAATCTGAGGTCGAAAGAAGAAAAGAAGAAGAAGAAAATGGTCGGCGATGAATCTGATGTGTCAAAGTCAGACAAGCCATGTGCAGGCAATGATTCTGGTTCGTCAAAGCCAGAGGAGCCATTGGTTGAGGTAAAATTGGAGAATTCAGGTTTAACAATGGATGATGAAAATTTTCCACCGTTGTTGAACAAGAATTCAAAATCACCCAAGGATCGTCAGGCTTGGGTGAATCTGTTTAAATGAAAAACCTGACTTGCCGGAGTTCCCAGGTTGGTAAGCGTGGAATATGAATCGGCATCTTTCTTGAGAAATTCACGAAAAGTGATGTCGACTTACAAGTGGTAAATCAGGGACATTAAGTTGTACTTGATTTTCTACAAGTGATGTTTGTGAATTGATCTTAAAATGTTAGTTTTTACAAGTGGTTGAAAGAACAAGGTGATGATCCCCATGTTTGAGAAAAGACACACAAAACTAATTTTACGGAAAAACCATTTTGATTAAAACAAACTTAAGTGTTTTGAAATCATCATGGGAAAATGTTTTGCTGTCAGGGGGAGTTCTGATTGTTTAAGCCAAGTAAATGGAGAATTGAAGTGATTCTCATCAAGTTGTCACATTTCATGTACAGTTGGTTTTCAAATTTTTCCAGAAAATCAAAATTGAGACATATTTTGATTTTAGGGGAGAAAAATTTTTAAAAAATTAGAAAATTTGAAAATGTCAAAAACATTAAAAAATGCAAAAATGAGTTTTGTTGTGAAAAAGAGGAAATGATAGTAGATCAGTTGGACTGTCACAGCATGCTAAAGAAATGGAAAGATATAATGTGATAAACGGTCTCACTAAAGATGTGACAATAGGCTCAGCTAGACTAGTAGATTTGCGATAACGATACAAACTTAAATGAAAAAGCCTAGTTCTAGTGGGAAACATGGTCAAAAGCATAGTACTTAGTTTTGTCCTTCTTGATTGTATGCCTACTCGGTAATCGCTGATTGTCGAAAGACATAAAACTGGTTAAGTTTGTGAACTTTCACAACTTTGCTAAAAAGTCGCTGTGATTGTGCATTTTATTTTGCAAAGATTTAAACTTGTTTTATTTCTTTATTTTGTTTAAGCATCGGACATCCTCTGCGTATACGTGAGTATCGACCTGGATGTTGTTGCCTAAACGTTCTGCTTTATTTTCTTTGGTGTTTCGTTTAAGCTTTGGATCACCTCTGCGTATACGGGAGTATCGACCTGGTGGTTAAAGCCTAAACAACTTCAATTTGTTTTATTTTTCTTATTTTGTTTAAACATTGGACTTTCTCTGCGTATACGGAAGTATCGACCTGATTGTTAATGTTTAAACATTCTGCTTTGTTTTCGCACAAATCACAGTTGATAAAACTTTAAAGGCATTGCTTGAGATAGTGTATTACATGATGAGGGGATATGCTGAGATCGTGGGGTCCATAAGAACTTAGTGCAATATTAATATACCTTAACGTATCGGTAAGCGGATTGAAAGTTTTTAGATTGAGTTTATGTGGACAACAATATCGTCAATCAACGTAAATCGTTTAGAGCTGAAAATGTTTAAAGCTTAACGGTGCTAGTGATTTGTCACATAAACTGATATGATCCTCTTACACAAGCTCACAAAAATATTGTTTGTAAATATTTCTTTACTGCATTTTCGTTACATTCAAAAATCTAAAAAGATTTTAGTGTGTTTTAGCATAAATTTTTGAAAATACAAAAAGATTTTCGACAACTGATGTTGGATAGCTGATTTTCAAAATTTCAAGTGCTGGACATGATGAACTGGTTTGAAAATGTGCGTTTGAAAGAAAAAACTGATTTTGATAAAGAAAATTAGATTAGTTAATCAGGGTCATTAATTTGAACTTGATGTAACTATTACTAGTAAGTTTTTCTTATTGATTTAAGTAAAAACTTATGTTTTTGTTGAGAAATGTGCAGGAGATGTGCTGAACAAGAGTTAAAGCCAGGATGTGATCTCAAGGTAATAGCTAATTCTAGACAGCGGTCCCATCATGATGAGAGGGGGAGTCTGACGAGGTTAGAGCCAAAGAGAAGATCCTGGTACATGCTAAGAAAGAAAGAAGACCGATCAAGATTGAAGAGTCGTCATGTTGAAGACTCTCACTGAAGATTCCGTCAACATTCAAGGGGGAGTCTGTTGGTGCAGTTGTCTGTCGATTTCATCTTCGTTCGAGTCTCAGATTGTGAAAGATCCCGAAGACCGGTAAAGACTGAAGAATGAGAAGACTCGATACTTCAGACTCGTCAACATCCGAGAGGGAGTCTGTTAGTGCATACGTCTGTCGACTTCGTCTTGTATCGAGTCTTGTATTAGAATTGTTAGTACAGGGCTTAATTGTTAGAGTTTGTTTAAGATAATTTAGCTTGAATGAAGAGGTTTCCCTTGAAAGTGACACATGTCAGTTTCAAGCTAAACCTACAAGAGAGGTTTCCATTGAAAATGGCGTGCAACAGTTTCAAGCTAAACCTGGTTTCTCTTGAAAGTGACATAACACTTTCAAGCTAAACCTCCTCACCTATAAATAGGCATTCAAGCTAAACCTCTTAAGAAGGAGACAAGAGTTCGTGAATTCCATACCGAGGTGCTGCCGGTGTGAAGACTGATTGTAATTGCTATAATATCAATATAATCAGTGTTTAAAGTGATATTCAAGCTGTTTCGACGTTGGTTTCTTAGTTTCTGCCTCTGAAACTGATAAAATCTCTTCTGAACGACTCGTTCGGGTCGCAACTCGATCCTACACGAAGTTCATTCGATAAACCAAACGGGTCAAAATAAACGGTTGAAGCATGTTTGGAATGTCATTGAAGTGATGTAACTCACTTGACAATCAAACGGATCAAAGTAGTTAATTTGATATGTTGATGTTGATATAGTAAAATTAGTCGTGCTTGGAATGTAAATAAAGAGTTGTAACCCTCTAGATAAAGAAACATATTAGAATATTGGTTGGAATAAGTTGGTATGTAACCTTGTTCCGTTACATTGTGTTGATTAGAAATTATGGTCGTTTGAAATTGTGTCTTTAAGAAAAGATAGCGTTAGTAGGAATGACAAAGATCACTATTAGATAAACGAGTCAAAAACTTGATTTGAAAATGTTTGGTAGTCATTGAAAATGGAGGATTCCATAAATGAGCCAAACGGGTCGAATAATTGATTAGTAGATAGTAAGAATGTGTTTGAATAGTTTTTGGTGATGGTGGATCACAAAAGCGTAAAACCATAGACTTGGTGATGATACGCCAGTGATCGTAAGCCCCGGAAGGTGGGTAGATACGACTTGTGTTCATAAACATTGCTAGTGTTTGAATTGTGCAAAACTATACGGGTCAAATAAATACTTTAGGCATTTATGAACTTCAAACCCGTACACTAAACTTTGTTTTGGAAAATTATAATGGTTGCATTGGTAATTTAATTACGGTCGCGTAGGAAAAAGAATCACGTAAATCGGACAAACGGTTAAAAAGTTATGAAGGTTTCCGTTTTAAAAACGGAAAACAAATATCAGTCTGCAGCAAACCGTAAGCTACGACTCTGAACCATAGCTTACGGTTCGTAAGATCTGTCCGCCAAACATAAGGGGACCGTAAGCTACGGTTTGTAAACCGTAGCTTACGGTTGGGCATAAACAATTTTTTTTTATTTTTGTTGCTTGATTATTTCGAGCTTCCGGGTCCGTTTAAACGGGTTCCAGGACCTCATATACTAACGTTGATTTTAATTATACCTTGTAGGTGTGTTTAAACTTCGTACGGATGGAAATCAAGCGTAAATCAAGAATCGAACACACACGACTTTTGAAGCTTTCGCGTGTATTTAATCTTCGTTTAAGTCTATGTTAGTGTTGTAAACAATTAATATGTTACATTAGGATGTTGTAACTAGTTGGGTGTTATTTGAACATAAATGTTAAGTAAACCTTTGTTCCATTTGGTATAACTTAATGAAATGAGGTATTTTGTTTGAAATTGTCATGTAAAAAAAAAGTCTTAGTTTAATGAGACGGGTGTTACAAAAATAAAGCATATTTGAGAGATTTGAGTGGTTTTGAGTGTTTATTGAAGAGTTCTTGGACAAAATCTGAAAACCCACTTTGTTGAATACAATCTGGACTAAAAAATGATTAAAATGAGGTTGTTGGTTGATAACTTTGGTTAAAACTTGTTAAAAACATTGAAGATCTTCAAAACGTGAATTTTAGTGAGTTTTTAGAGTTTAAAATTTGAAGTCCATATTTTCCGTTCATAAGTTTAGCCAGAATTCTTGCCGGAATAGTACATTCCGGTGAAGGATTCTTATTGGTTGACCTGAAAAAAGGTTGGTGGAGTAGGAGAGCATCCTCTGACCATTTGTTGCCCAGACCTTGTGTAACACCCCCAAAATACCACCTGCGGGAACTCCGCGAGACGTGTTACTCATCAGAGTTCGAGCCACCAATCACATTGAACCAATGATAAATATTTAAATAAAACATGTCATGAATTACCAATAGAGAATATCAAACATAGGGTTACTCCCAAAGAGTTGTGTAGCGGAAGCATATAGTAAATCGTTTAACAATTGTTTCATAGTAAATGTTCAAAACCAACGTTTCACTTATAAGTTAATCCAAGAGCCTCGATCCATGACCACTCCAGCACTCCCAGATAGCAAGTCCACGTCACGAATTCTAGCGACCTGCAAGCATGCAGACAAGTGTGTCAGACGACACTGGTGAGTTCAAGGTTTTGTTAACGTGTGTAGTTACCAGATATCTGTTAAGTCAACTCATCGTTTCGTTTTGGGATTGTTATTAACGTAGGAGAGTCTTATATACTGGAAGTGTGTCCAATATATACCATGAGAGTGTGCCCAATATAACCTGGGAGTGTGCCCAACCCCAATGCCCCTAACCAAGCATTGGTAATGATGTCCAGGTAACTAGATCACGCCCGTCCTTACGGCCCGGTGTGAGGGTGTCAAACCTAATAGCGCTATCAACTAGTTACCCCATTGCCTTACAGGCAACACGGTAGATGATCGATTCTGTGTTCAATAACCAACATCCCAAATAACAGTTTACCCAGTATTCCCTTTAGAAACGTTTACCAGATGTCCCAAACCACCGGGACGCATGCTTAGAAAAGTGCATTGAACTCACCTTGGTTTGCTCGGTAAGATTAACTACTTGTTCACACTTAATCAGTCAACCCTAAAGTAGGCACGTGTACCAAAATCAGTTTGCATTCACGAAGTTCACGTATAGATACAATCAATGATCACCAAGTAGTACATATCACATAATCGACATTGTACAAGTCATGCATAGCATTTAACAGCAGTTAACTAACTGGGTTAACTCTAACAGAAATAAACTAAGTTACTGTGCAAAGTATTCAAGTCGGCGAAACACAGGTTGACGAAACATACTCTGTTTCGTCAATCACCCTTTGGGGAAACAAAATTCTATTTCGTTGATAACCCTTGGCGAAACACAATTCTATTTCGTCGAGAGTTCTGTTTCGCCAAACAAGTCAGTTACGTCAAACATCAGTTACGTCAAATATCAATTACGTCAATCATGCCGATCAGTTACAGTATCAACACAGAAACCCTAATGATCATGAACAGCCGTTACCACATCAATCAGTAATCATACAGAAATCGCTCAACATACAATCATCATCTAACAGAAATCATAATTCACAGAATCATCATCTAATCATCGTACAGAATCATCATAAAGAAATCATTCAATACCGCACATCATCATCAAATTAACACATGATTAGCAAGGTATAACTATGTAGGCAGATTCATGATATTTAACGTGTATTTGATCCGTATAACATCAATAAGTTTTGTAAACATCAAACTGGCACTATAGATCATAGCCTAGTCAAAACCATCAAACAAAACATGAACACAGTCCTAATCTGGCATGCTCCTTCATGATTTCAAACAAGAACAGTAATTGATGATATAGAAAAGCAATCACACATAGATAAACACTAACCGCAACGAACAGGGAAGCAACTAGATCGGTTCGAGACTTCGAAGACACTAGGTTGCCGTCAACAGAGAAGGAGAGCCCTAGGGTTTTTCTGATTTAGCTAAAATGTCACAGAGGGAGTGGTTCCGTATAACTTATACGCGTATAAAGGTCTTGGGCCCTTAATGGGCTTGACGAATCATGGTGAATCTCTTGATTCGTCGGGTCATGCATTGAACGGTTTAAGGTTTCATGTAATGCAACCAAACACAAACACATGCAAACACAATACGTTTTATTATAACACAAGGTGTACAGTTACAAGTCAAGCAAGTCAACAACTAAACAGTCAAAGTCAATGTGCATTTAATGCGAAAGTGAAAGTCGGAAACTCGAGTTGTCACATCATCCCCAACTTGAAAGAAATTTCGTCCCGAAATTTGATAAGCCATCCGCAACACGATGCGATGCTAATCAGGACGACTGTGCATTTTCCGCGGGTGTCACATCATCCCCAACTTGAAGAGGAATCTCGTCCCGAGATTCACCAGCTTTACTAGATTCTGGTTTGTCTTTAGGAAAAAGGTGAGGATATTTGAGCTTCATTTGATCTTCTCGCTCCCATGTGAACTCCGGTCCCCGCCGCGAGTTCCAACGGACTCGAACAATCGGAATACGACTATGCTTGCGTACTTTGACCTCCCTATCCATGATCTCAATAGGTTCCTCGACAAACTGCAACTTGTCGTCGATCCTCAACTCTTGATATGGTACCACTAATGGGTCGTCAGCATAACACTTCTTTAACTGTGATACATGAAATACGTCGTGAACATTGCCCAGCTCAGTAGGTAACTCCAACCTATAAGCCACCTTACCGATACGCTCAAGAACTTTAAACGGCCCAACATAACGTGGATTCAGCTTGCCACGCTTCCCAAAGCGTACGACCCCTTTCCACGGTGAGACTTTCAGCATGACGCGGGCATTCACTTCAAACACTACTTCTTTGGCACGCTCGTCAGCATAGGCCTTCTCGCGGTCACGAGCAGCTGCCATACGTTCCCTGATTTTCACAATCATATCTGAAGTTTCGAGTACCATCTCAGGACCTGTGATCTGACTATCACCCACTTCAGCCCAGCAGAGAGGTGAACGGCACTTCCTCCCGTACAGTGCCTCAAATGGTGCCGCTTTGATACTGGTGTGGTAGCTGTTATTGTAGGAAAACTCTACCAACGGCAAGTGCTTCTCCCATCCTTTCCCAAAATCAATAACACATGCCCGCAGCATGTCCTCTAATGTCTGAATAGTACGCTCACTCTGACCATCTGTCTGTGGATGATAAGCCGTGCTCATATCGAGACGTGAGCCGAACATCTTATGCATAGCCTGCCATAACTCTGAAGTAAAACGAGGATCTCGATCGGAAATAATAGAAGTCGGCACCCCGTGCCTAGAAACCACCTCTTTAAGGTACACTGCTGCGAGCTGCGAATACTTATCTGTCTCCTTGATTGCTAGGAAATGTGCTGACTTTGTGAGACGGTCGACAATCACCCATATAGTATCGTTCCCAGCCTGTGTTTTAGGTAACCCCGTAACAAAATCCATAGCGATCTGTTCCCATTTCCACATGGGTATCTCTGGCTGCTGAAGTAGACCCGAAGGTTTCTGGTACTCTGCCTTGACCCTAGCACATGTCAAACACTTACCCACGTAGGTGGCAATAATAGCTTTCATGTTCGGCCACCAATACAAAACCTTGAGGTCCTGGTACATCTTATCAGACCCTGGATGAATAGAATATCGTGACTTGTGTGCTTCGTCCATCACAAGTTCTCGAAGATTACCAAATGAAGGAACCCATATCCGTTCCATGAAGTAGTAGATATCGTCAGACCGTTGCTCGAACTTCTTCTTGTGTAGACCTCGTAATCCTTCAGCTTCGATATTTTCTTCCTTTAACGCTTCAATCTGAGCTGAACGAATCCGGGCAGGTAAATTAGAGTGAATAGTAAGCTGTAGGGCACGAACACGCTTCTGTTTCGGTTCCTTGCGACTAAGAGCATCAGCTACCACATTAGCTTTACCCGGATGATACTTAATAGCACACTCATAATCATTAAAAAGCTCGATCCAACGACGTTGCCGCATATTCAATTCCTTCTGGTCGAAAATATGTTGAAGACTCCTGTGATCGGTATAGATGGTACACTTGGTACCGTACAGGTAATGCCTCCAAATTTTCAACGCGAAGACTACGGCTCCTAACTCCAGGTTGTGTGTCGTGTAGTTCTTCTCGTGTACCTTCAGCTGTCGAGAAGCATAAGCTATCACCTTGTCTCGCTGCATCAACACACAGCCGAGACCTTGAATAGACGCATCGCAATAAACCACAAAATCTTCAGTACCCTCTGGTAGAGATAAAATCGGCGCGCTGCACAACTTCTGCTTTAAGAGCTGAAAAGCTTTTTCCTGGTTCGATCCCCAAGAATAAACAACTTTCTTTTGAGTCAGGGCGGTGAGGGGTTGAGCAATCTTAGAAAAATCCCGAATAAACCGACGATAATATCCCGCAAGACCAAGAAATTGACGCACCTCCGAAGGATTCTTTGGTGCCGCCCAATTGCGAATAGCATCGATCTTGGCAGGATCCACATGAATACCTATTTCGTTAACGATGTGCCCGAGGAAATGCACTTCCCGAATCCAGAAATCACACTTAGAAAACTTCGCATACAGTTGTTCCTTTCTCAAAAGTTCCAAGATGAGTCGTAGGTGATGCTCGTGATCTTCCTTGTTCTTCGAGTAGACCAAAATGTCATCAATGAATACGATAACGAAATCATCGAGATATGGCTTACACACGCGGTTCATGAGATCCATGAAAACCGCTGGTGCATTAGTCAATCCAAACGGCACGACCAAAAACTCATAGTGTCCGTAGCGCGTTCGAAAAGCCGTCTTGGGAACATCCTCCTCCCTAACCCTTACCTGGTGATATCCCGATCTTAAGTCGATCTTTGAATAGAAGCTTGACCCTTGCAGCTGGTCAAACAAGTCGTCGATGCGTGGTAATGGATATCGGTTCTTGATGGTTACCTTGTTGAGTTCCCGATAATCGATGCACATTCGGAATGTCCCATCCTTCTTCTTTACAAAGAGAACTGGGGCTCCCCAAGGCGAAGAACTGGGTCGAATGAAACCTCTATCCAATAATTCCTGCAGCTGATTAGACAATTCCTGTAACTCCCCAGGGGCCAACCGGTATGGAGCTCGAGCAATTGGGGCCGCTCCCGGCGCCAGATCAACCTGAAATTCTACCTGACGGTGAGGGGGTAACCCTGGTAGCTCCTCTGGGAACACATCAGCGAATTCTCGCACCACTGGTAGATCCTCGATCTTTCTCTCTTTAGACTGAGCGTTAGTAACTAACGCTAACATTGCAGGATACCCCTTTTGTAGATACTTCTGCGCATGCATGGCCGAGATAATACCAACCATAGCCCCACTACGATGCCCTTGAACTAATAATGACTCTCCATCGGGGAGAGGAATACGCACAACCTTCTCCTTACACAAAATTTCCGCTTGGTGCTTAGACAGCCAATCCATGCCTACCACTATATCGAAACTACCGAGTGTAACGGGAAGGAGATCAATATCAAACACCTGACCCACGAGATCTAGTTTGCACCCGAAGAGTACATTCGAGGCCTCTATCATCTTACCATCGGCTAGTTCTACTATTTGTTTAACTTCTAAGGGTGTTGGGGTTATCCCCAATCGTCGACTAAATTCTAGGGACACATAACTCCAATCGGCACCAGAATCAAATAACACAGAAGCAATATGATTGTTTACAGGAAACGTACCAGTGACAACATTGCCGTCATTCCTGGCATCCCCTGCCCCAAGCTGAAACACCCTGCCCCGAGCACCATTACCCCCATTGTTGCCATTGTTGTTGTTGTTCCCAGCATTGTTGTTATTCGGGCGGTTGTTGTCGTTAGCGTTTTGATTTAACTGAGGGCAATCCCGCTTAAAGTGACCCTCGTCACCACACTGATAGCACCCCTTTCTGAAGCCCTGATTCTGCTGGGGTGGTTGTCCCTGCTGTCTCTGGTTCTGCTGGTTCTGTTGCTGCTGGTGTTTGGGCTGTGGGGCCCTACAATCTTTGGCCTCGTGGCCCGCTTTACCACACCTGTTACATATCCGTCCACACTGCCCGAAATGATGATAGCTACACTTGTTACATCGTGGCTTCCTCCCTACATACGAACCCTGACTTTGGCTACCTCCCTGACCTTGATTGACAGAAGACGACTGGCTGATGCTGCGATTGCTATTGTTGTCTGGCCTTTTCTGAGTCTGACCCGCACTAGATGCTTTGTCGTAATCGTTCCACTTCCGCTTGTTATCATTAGCGGACGCATTGGCAGTGGGTGCAGCAGCAGTAGTGGTTGATACACGCGGTGGTAACGAGTTACTCTCTACCTCTTGATCCACAATCTTGTGGGTCAAACGGACAATCTGTGTCAAATCATTGAGATGGGCTGCAGTGACCAAACTCTTCACACGCGGAGGCAGCCCCTTGATGAATAACTCAATCCTCCGAGACATAGGCCGGGACAAATTCGGGCACATGTCGGCCAGTTCATACGATCGCTTCACATACGCTTCGACTTCAGATCCGACCATCTTCAAGTCATAATACTCGTTTTCCAACTTCTGGACCTCATCCCGAGGACAATACTCCTCCCTGATCAGTTCTTTAAAATCATCCCAAGTTGTGGCATTCGCTGCCTCGATGCCCAGCAACTGCACTTGGGCATTCCACCACGTTAGGGCACCATCCGCCAAGGTACCCGCAGCATATTTCACTCTGTCCCCAGCGGGACAGTTACATATAGCAAACACGGACTCTGCTTTCTCGAACCATCTCAAGAGTCCCACAGCCCCTTCAGTCCTGGTGAAGGTCTGTGGCTTACAGTCCATGAACGTTTTAAACGTACAGACAGGCTGATTGTTCTGGGGATGCGCTTGCTGACCTAAAGGATGAAAGGAAACACATTATAGGAGTGAAAAGACGTGTACACGATATAAGAGTAAAGAGTACTTGGTACATTCCGTACCAGCTTGATAGGCTGCTAAAGCCTCAGCCACCCGGGTGTTGATTAGGTCAGTCAACTCAGCCTGAGTCATGTTAATGTTGCCACGTCCGTGTCCTCGTCCACTCATGATTCTATATACAGAGATGAACCGATTCAGGAAATCGAAACGAGATAGAAATCAAGTATCATGTTGATATCTATGTACTACCAAGTTCACACATAATAAGGCAGAACCCTTCTCACGCTTGATAAGCCTCACTGGGACTTGCATGCACCCCACGTTATTATTAAGTGTGCACCCATAATAATCAGGCAATTTGCATGCTTATCTCAGTGCCACTTAGCTTGCGCTCTAAGTTTCCCCCGTTCACACAACACAACGATTGGTATCACAAGTTTACAATTCACATAAGTCGAAGAGTAGTGTCACACTATCAAGTCACCATAGCATCAAGTGTATTGTTTCATGCAAGTTATGAGTGTGTGACTACTAAGGAAGTAATGCATAAACTAAACAGAAGACGAACCTTGCGATTTGGAGCTGAGTGTCATGATCGATTCTTCGAAGGTATTCGGTTATAGTCTGGTTTTATAAAACGTTTTAAAACCTAGTTCGCTATAACCAGTGGCTCTGATACCAAACTGTAACACCCCCAAAATACCACCTGTGGGAACTCCGTGAGGCGTGTTACTCATCAGAGTTCGAGCCACCAATCACATTGAACCAATGATAAATATTTAAATAAAACATGTCATGAATTACCAATAGAGAATATCAAACATAGGGTTACTCCCAAAGAGTTGTGTAGCGGAAGCATATAGTAAATCGTTTAACAATTGTTTCATAGTAAATGTTCAAAACCAACGTTTCACTTATAAGTTAATCCAAGAGCCTCGATCCATGACCACTCCAGCACTCCCAGATAGCAAGTCCACGTCACGAATTCTAGCGACCTGCAAGCATGCAGACAAGTGTGTCAGACGACGCTGGTGAGTTCAAGGTTTTGTTAACGTGTGTAGTTACCAGATATCTGTTAAGTCAACTCATCGTTTCGTTTTGGGATTGTTATTAACGTAGGAGAGTCTTATATACTGGAAGTGTGTCCAATATATACCATGAGAGTGTGCCCAATATAACCTGGGAGTGTGCCCAACCCCAATGCCCCTAACCAAGCATTGGTAATGATGTCCAGGTAACTAGATCACGCCCGTCCTTACGGCCCGGTGTGAGGGTGTGAAACTTAATAGCGCTATCAACTAGTTACCCCATTGCCTTACAGGCAACACGGTAGATGATCGATTCTGTGTTCAATAACCAACATCCCAAATAACAGTTTACCCAGTATTCCCTTTAGAAACGTTTACTAGATGTCCCAAACCACCGGGACGCATGCTTAGAAAAGTGCAGTGAACTCACCTTGGTTTGCTCAGTAAGATTAACTACTTGTTCACACTTAATCAGTCAACCCTAAAGTAGGCACGTGTACCAAAATCAGTTTGCATTCACGAAGTTCACGTATAGATACAATCAATGATCACCAAGTAGTACATATCACATAATCGACATTGTACAAGTCATGCATAGCATTTAACAGCAGTTAACTAACTGGGTTAACTCTAACAGAAATAAACTAAGTTACTGTGCAAAGTATTCAAGTCGGCGAAACACAGGTTGACGAAACATACTCTGTTTCGTCAATCACCCTTTGGCGAAACAAAATTCTATTTCGTTGATAACCCTTGGCGAAACACAATTCTATTTCGTCGAGAGTTCTGTTTCGCCAAACAAGTCAGTTACGTCAAACATCAGTTACATCAAATATCAATTACGTCAATCATGCCGATCAGTTACAGTATCAACACAGAAACCCTAATGATCATGAACAGCCATTACCACATCAATCAGTAATCATACAGAAATCGCTCAACATACAATCATCATCTAACAGAAATCATAATTCACAGAATCATCATCTAATCATCGTACAGAATCATCATAAAGAAATCATTCAATACCGCACATCATCATCAAATTAACACATGATTAGCAAGGTATAACTATGTAGGCAGATTCATGACATTTAACGTGTATTTGATCCGTATAACATCAATAAGTTTTGTAAACATCAAACTGGCACTATAGATCATAGCCTAGTCAAAACCATCAAACAAAACATGAACACAGTCCTAATCTGGCATGCTCCTTCATGATTTCAAACAAGAACAGTAATTGATGATATAGAAAAGCAATCACACATAGATAAACACTAACCGCAACGAACAGGGAAGCAACTAGATCGGTTCGAGACTTCGAAGACACTAGGTTGCCGTCAACAGAGAAGGAGAGCCCTAGGGTTTTTCTGATTTAGCTAAAATGTGACAGAAGGAGTGGTTCCGTATAACTTATACGCGTATAAAGGTCCTGGGCCCTTAATGGGCTTGACGAATCTGATGGGCCGGCGAAACAGACTTTGTTTCGTCGAGATCGGGTCATGGCGAATCTCTTGATTCATCGGGTCATGCATTGAATGGTTTAAGGTTTCATGTAATGCAACCAAACACAAACACATGCAAACACAATACGTTTTATTATAACACAAGGTGTACAGTTACAAGTCAAGCAAGTCAACAACTAAACAGTCAAAGTCAACGTGCATTTAATGTGAAAGTGAAAGTCGGAAACTCGAGTTGTCACACCTTGGCTGCTAACTAAGTATATCGATACACCCTTACACCTCTATATCGATTCCCACATTATTCCTTTCACATTACCATTTCTGTATCAATATCCTCTCCCAATATTGATACATTTGTTATTAATATAACATTTCATTTTCGATATAGACATCATTTTTGATATATACCTCCTATTTGCTACATCACAACATCGATATACATCATTCATCACCGTTATTGATATGCCTCACACTTTATATCAATATACATTTTATTAAAACCAACATGTGTATCGATCTCCAAGTTGTGTTTAGATCTCCAACCTATATTGATTCTCATTTTATATCGATAATCTTCTACACATAATTCTTACACATTATTCTCTCTATATATCGATATACACACACACACACACTCATATATATATAATTCACACACTTTATATTGATATCCATCTTATTCCCCTATATGGATACATCAATTCTTTCATCCACACACAATCCTATATCGATAAACACATTGTATCGATATAACAACATTTTTATCGACTCATCTTTGTTTTCCACAGTTCCTTCATAGTAACCTCGTAACATCTTTGTTTTTAATCAAAATGAGTACACATCTTTGGGGTACGGGAAATAAACAAGCAACACCATTTTAGGAGCAACCACTCAGGACGTCCGCGAGGATTTCGGAAAACAGGTGGGCATTCATTGCTAATCAGAACCAAATTATTCAGAGGTTATTGGTAAGAGACAATGAGACCGGAAGTGGAAATCATCCACCAAAGATTTTTCATATAAACGATTACCCTGGTTGGAAAGGTATATTTCAAACATACGATCTTGGGCAAAATATAGAGCTATGGCCTTGTTTTGCTACCCTGTTCAATCTAGCAATTGAGAAAACTGGATCTAATTCTTTGACATTAGCAACTATGTCCGATGAAGATAAAAAGACATATGATCTAGAGAAAAAGGCTTATGCAATTCTTACCCAAGCGCTTGCTAGATGTCACACCCCAAAAACGTCGCAACGGAATTTAAAACGTAGTGGTGACGGAAGTTGGTGCCCATTTCTATCTTGATGTTTGATGCATTATTTTGTTGGACAATATTACTTATTTAAAACATAGATTTTAAACTTAGTGTCCCAAAATACGACATAACCATGACATGATAAAGTCGTCTTTGATCCTCACGGATCTTATTACATTTGTCCCAGAAAGTTTAAAAGTTAACCCAACATTTTTCAAGTGACAAAACATGCATCAACAAACACAAGATACGCCATGATTCCCGAAGCCGAACTCAAGTACCTGTAGAACACGTTTAAAATCAAGTGTCAACACAAAGGAAGGTGAGTTCACATATTCAAATTTAAACAATTTGATCCTAAGGAAAAACTTTCTGATTATGTGTTTATTGTAAAACATCCATATAATTTTTAGAAAGTCCATTTATTTCCTTAATAAAATCCATGGGTCATCCGTCGTAAGTTTTAAAAAAAAACCCGACATTAAGGCATTTTCCCAAGTTTTGTATATTAAATTCATAGTGTCAACGTTCGGACTCGTATGCTAGCTAGACAATACGAACTATATATTTAACATGCAGGGATAATCAATGCTAGACAATAACCAGAATTTAAATTCGTCGTTTGACTTGACACGGGGTGACCGGTCACGATGGGGTTGTCAACCCGATAGATCTACCAACAATTCATCGCGTACAATACTTAATCGATTAAACGACATCATTGGCGCAAGGTCCATATTGAGACCATATATGATGTCTGTCTCACGTACAATATATATATATATATCCTACTAATATGACAAATTTAATATACGATGTTGTACGAATCCCCTGAAATCCCCACCGAAATGTAAGCCTATGTTGTTACTTACTCTCTTGAGACCAAGCAATATTCGTTCCAACCATACCATTGTTTTCCCCCAAACATATATTCATCAAAAACGGTTTGTCTCGAAACGTATGATTTATCAAACTCCATATATTTTCAACGAAAATATATAACTTATATTAAAAGTTATGTTTTAATCCAAAAACATTATTAAACCATTTTTGGCGTGTTCTACCCCCAAAACATATACAAAGCAGTAAAAGAGGGGTTCAGTGACACTCACCTTTGGGTGCGTATTTTTAAATAGCGCAATCCCACAGTTTGATTTCCACACGTCCTATTATATGTAGGAACGATTTCTAAATCAATATATCACAAAAATCCTAAGTTTCTATGTTTCTTAGAATTTTCACATAACTTTGAGATTTTCTCGAAAAATCATCGTTTTTGATTATGTTGGCACGTTAATATATATATATATATATATATATATATATATATATATATATATATATATATGAGTCCATATATATATATATTTAATATTTTTGTGACTTGAATGATTTTATTGGTGACCGTTATCATGTAAATCCGTTAACACTCCCGTTTATACGCAATATATCTACGATTTGCGCGTCGTAATATATATACATAAACGTTCACATAAATTATTATCGAAACACGCGTAATCTTGTTAACTTATCTATTTTGTCATTTTTAAAGCAAATATACATAAAATATCTTATATGTATCAAATTTCATGCTCGACAAACAAGTTATACATTTAACGCGATTTTTACCGTTCCTATCGTATAAAACGCACAAGTATATATGCATAGTCTAAATTTCCAATATCATGTTAAAACTTAACATATTTTCACATTCACATGTTTAAATCACATAACACATTTTATCAGATAAGGTTCACTCAAAAACAACCCATACTAGTGTACATTGAAAAATGCGTATTTTAGCGATTCGGTAACGTTTTCGGGTGTCGGAAGTCACGTATGACCAACCAAACACCAAGTAAACTTAAAATTAGTTAAAATACTTATTTTTTAAACTAAAAATATCAGTTTACTTACTGATCTAAATCAGTTTTATAAAAATCGTTCGAAAAGCCGATTTTAACCGTTTTAACGCATAGTTTTGCGTTAAACGTTACTATAATCATCCCAACTCGGAATGACTTGATATTTTAACACAATACATATTATTAACTGATTTAAATAGTGGTTATAATCAGATTAGTGCAGTTTTTGTGTAAGTCACATAAATCATGCGATTTCACGTATTTTACAACTTCTAATGCACCAAGTACAACATGCAAAGCTAGTAAACATTATGACAAAGTTTTATACCATTTTAACACTTCAAATATTCATATTTCTAGTGTTTAGAATCTTATTAAAATTTATTTTTATTAATCATACTCAAATCATCCTTTTATGATCACATATCAACATGCATGTCCAAGTTTGTGCATCTAATGCACCCATATCATAAGACCATCATCCTACATGATCTTAAATGCATCAAAGAACATATTTATTTCATGTTCATATAAATCAAAACATGTCCATTCCATTATCATCTAATCATTTTTACATAAATGCAAACATTCTTACATTTATGAACATGTGACAAAAACTTACATATATACATACATATATATAAGTATATATATATATATATATATATATATATATATATATTATCATCTAATCATTTTTTTAGAAGTGTATTTTTTCCTGTTAATATATTAGACTGATTTTTTATATAATCTAGGTTTTGTGATAATTTTTTAATTTCTACTGTTAAATTTTCTATTGTTTGTTTATTATTTATAGCTTCTTGTTGTAAACTAATACTAAGATTTATAAGCAAATCTACTAAAGTATTTAACTGTGAGCTATTTGTATGCAAAGTGTGTTCACAAGGGTCTTTAATATTACAGACTATAGTAAAATTATCTGTTGTAAAAGGTTTTCGGTGAGCATTTTCAGAAAATTCTAAATTTAAGAACTCTAAACGTTTGATTATTTGAGAAGTACCAATGATTAATAAATTCCAACTCTCTTTAGCTTTTATCCCTTATTCCAAATTTTTCTTAAATATTTTCTTATATTCCAACTATTAAAGAAAAATAATAATATACAAATTAACTTATCAAACGATTTCTATATATTTTTTCATATAACTTATCTCGTTCATAGATATAATGCATTAAACAATATTCATCTATATAATCTAACCAATCTCTTGAATCTAAATCATAGATTAATATATCATATCTTTTTAATCTATTTAAAAGATGCTTAATATAAAAACTAGTAGTCATAATATAAAATCCTTTCGTTTATAATGTTATCAAAGCAACTATCTTTCCCACAATCTTCACCTAAGAGAGTTTCCCAAAAACACTGGCTTAACATGCCATAAAAGGGACTTGTCTTAGTCTTTTAGATTTTAAGAAAGCCTTTGCTCTGATACCAATATATCAGAGAGGGTGGTGAAACTAGGGTGGTGAAACTTAAAAAAAAAATAACTTTAAAATTAAAATTGAGAATAAGAATAGAGAAAATAAGCAAACACCGGAGATAGATTAAGAATACTTACAATGATAGGGATGTACACAGCGGATTATGATGGATGAGAGTATGCACAATGGAGTAGATGGTTGCAGAAAGGGTTTTTTTTTTATTTTTTATTTTTTTATGTGTGTTGGAATATAATATGAAGAACTGGAAAAACTTGGAATATTAAGGGAGTGGAGCTAAAGAGATATGGAGAGAGTTTTAGTGTGCCATTGAAGTAGTAATATTATTGCTCTTAATGGTTACTCGTATCTTACAAACAATAACAATTGCCATATATATAGGCAAAACTAAAAACTAAAGTCATAAAGCCTATCTACCTAGACTATAAAATAAACAAAATAGATGACAATAATTTCAACAAAGATTAGAATAAAGAAAATATACGACAAAAGTTAGGTTGTTTGAAAATGTAGGCGTCTTTCAACAACTTTCTGTGAATAATTGGACCATGAATCGCATGGCTTTCGTCATGTGTTTTGTCTTGTGTCTTCTGACGTCATCTCTTACGTCATGTCTTCTAGAAGTCTCTGTGTGTACTGTCTATCGACTGTGGGCTTGAACAATCCTGTTCATTATCTTGTTCATCGTCTTGAAAATCTTCTAGGTTAAAGATGTGTTGTAATTTTAGAGTATCTCCTTCCCCTGCAAAGGGTAATAACATACTCCAATTTATTTTTGTGTAGATTTGTATATAGTGTCCTTCACCTATTAATTTAAAATTTTCCCAAGAAAAATGGTCTGGAATTTCTGGGGTCTTTTGATGTTTTTTGACAAACTGTTGAAAATCTTTGGTAGGTTCTTTAGCTGTGTGATCTAACCATGGTAAAGATGCAAAATCTATAGCTGTTCTTATCATAGAATTTTGCAACCATTGGCTACTTCTGTTGTGTTCAATAAATATTCTTTTTCTTGCTGGCCTGTATGTGTATGAGTCTGCAAATGGAAATGAGGAAATTATTTTGCAGCCAATTGTTGGTTTTATGCTTCGTGCTGCTATATTTCCTGCTGTTAAGACGATCTTTTCCCCAAGTTGATTGAGAAGATCTTCTGTTCTTCTGTCTAACTTGATTTCCAAATAATCAATCATACCATGATGATAAAATTGAATTATTTGTTCATCTGTTAATTTTGTAGGATGGTGTATTTGAAGCAATAGAAGACCTGTTCCGTCTCCTTCGTCATTTGTTCTTTCCACCACTGTAAACCCTTGTTGTTCACTGTCAAATTTGAATGCCATGTCTACCAACTGTTGCTGTAAATTGTACAAAATTAAAGGAAATTCTGCACAAACTTTTTGTGAAACAAGATTCTCAAATTCTGGGAATCTTTCTGTGACTGGTTTTAGGCATTGCTGCCAAGGTGTATCAAGAATCCTTGTTCTGAAACACTCAAAAGTCCTGTGTACCTCTGTTTTATTTTTATTTTCTTTTTTTCTCAAGCCTTTGTAATAACTGTGTATTTTTTGCTTCTAATAACATCATTTTTTGTTTTAACATACTGTTTTCAATTTTCAATTGTATATCTTGTGCATTTTTTGTTTTTTCTTCAAGCTGTGTTTTTAATGCAGAAATGATTTCTTGTTGAGCTTTTATGTAATGCTCAGGGTTTGTTTTTGCCATATCTGAAAAGCTTTTAACTTCTTCTGGTTCTATGTAAAAACTTTGTAGACCAAACTCTTTTCTTGCTGCTTTAAGAGCTTCAGCAAAACTTGTATATCCTCTCCAAACTGCTCCTCCTACACAAATTATATGTTTTGCTGCTGTCTCCCATTTGTTAAAAATTCCAATTTTTGTACCCCTAAATACAACATAATGTGTAAAATTTGGTTTTTGTTTAAACTATCTTTCAGGTGTTTTTGAACTCTGTTCTTGAAAGTAAATGCTTAAAGCATTTAAAACCTGTACTTTGAATGATGAAGCTTGTGGCATGGTTTGAATATGCCATAAATTGTCTAATAAACATTGCTGTTTATCTGTTAGTTCCATTCCCATAATAGGACGAAACTTCTTATCAGCTTCATTACATATCTGTAAAGCATATGTTCCAAACTCGATCACCGGTTTGGGTGAGACATTTGTGTACAAAGGTCTCTTGCCAGCTGCCTTTGATTGCTGTTGTGTATAAAACTGTCTTGTCATTGTCTGTGGTAATGATCTGTAAGGAGAACTGTATATCTTTTCTATTGACTGAAGATACGCCTGTTGAATTTGTTCTTCCTCCGAAGAAGAATTTCCCTGCTTTGGGTGTATAAGCTTTAGTTTCTCTTTATCTTTTCTCCTGTCCATCTAAAACAAACCATTTGTTTATATTTCGAGATAACATATCAGCTATCCCATTATTTTTTCCTTTAATATGTTCAAAATTTATAAAATATCCATTTCCTTGTATAATATTTTGTAGATTAACCCATCTGGTTCTATTTACCTTTTTACTTTGATCATTTTTTACAAACTTCACTATTGCTTCACAATCAGTTCTTACTGTAAATTCTTTATTAAGAAAAATTTTAAACTTTTCTAATGAATAAATTAATGCCTGTATTTCAAAATCAATTGTAGTCCAATTTGTTTTGTTTTGAAAATTACCACTTGAATAAGCGCAAATTTTCTCTTCTTCCTTTGGACGGTATTTGTTTGGTTTACATAGAAGGACTGCTCCCCATCCTTCTTTGCATCCATCTGTTTCAATGATTATATAATCTGTAACTAATGGTAATTCTAATGGTTTAATATTTTTAACCGCTTTCTTAATTTCTTTAACTAATTTAATGTCTTCTTGATTAAAATATCTCTGACCATTTTTAGTGGTTTTACCATATAATGGTCCAACCAATTTTGACAAGTTTGGTATAAATTTTCTAGCATAATTTACTAGACCCAAAAAGGCTTGTATTTGTTTTAAGTTTTCAAAATTTTCTGGGAAATTTAAAATTTTTGTAGAAATATGTGGTTGTAATTCTATTTTTCCATTTCCAATTTCTAATCCTAGAAAAGAAAATTTTCTTTTAAAAAGTTCCATTTTTCTTTTTGAAACTACTATACCATTTTTCTTTATTTCTTCAAAAACCTGTTGTAGGTGTTTCTCATGTTCCTGCACTGTATTGCTTGCAACTAAAATATCATCAATATATACTAGACAAAAATCAAATTTTAAAAATATACTGTCCATAAATCTTTGAAAAATAGAAGGTGCATTTTTTAGTCCAAAACTAAGGACATTCCATTCGTATTTCCCTTCTGAACATGTAAAAGCTGTCCATGGTTTAAAACTTTCTTCTAACTTTAACTGATTATATCCTGACTTTAAATCAAATTTTGAAAATACTTTTTTATTTTGTATAAGATTTAACAAACTATCTTTGTTAGGGATATTATACCCATCATCTATTGTATTATCATTTAATCTTTTATAATTGTAAACTATTCTAGCTTTTCCTCTTTTTATCTCACTATGATTTCTTACTAAAAAAGCTGTAGACCTATGAGAACTTTCTGATTTTCTAATTAATCCTTGATTTACCATTTCAGGGATTTGTTTTTTAAACTCTTCTTTGTCTAATGGTCTGTATTCTATATTAGCTGTTCTAATTACTATATCAGGATTTTTTAATTTAAATTTACAAATATATTATACATTTGACTTTGTTATATCTTCTCCAATATATCCTATTTTTTCTAAATGTAATATCATAGGATGATTTACACTTTTTGTAATATCTTGTCCTTTCTCTATTTCATGGCTTAAAAAATATATTAAAAGTTTTAAGGACTCATTTTCTATAAACTTTTTTCTATTCTGTATTTTAAAAAAATCTAAATTCCCTTTTATCCCCTCTTTTTTGAACAATTTGTGTTGTATTCATATACCTAAGGGTTGGTATTGTATATAACTGTTTACTTAATGTTATAAAATTCCTTGTAATTGTAACTGCACCATTTAATCCTAATATAAAATTTAATCCTATTACAAAATCTTTTGATTTTATTTCTGGTGGATTAATATTTATTTGTGGCATCTCATATTTTATACTATAATTGTTTGCAAAATCTAAGAATTGTATTCCTACTGGTTCTAAACAATGTGTAATAGATATTAATCTATCTTCTATTGTTCTTGTACTCAATACATACGATAATTCTTTATGATATTCTATAGGTGCTAAACTATGTGAAATTAAGCTTTTTGTAGCTCCTGTATCTACTAATGCTGTTAAATCTAAATATTTATTATTATCTAACCATAAACGACATTGTATATTTATCATGTTTGTTGATCCTTGTGTTTGTATATAGGTTTGATCATCTGGTTTTTGTAGAGCCATTTTACTTATTTCTTCTTTTTTTAATTAATCTTTCCAATTCTTCAACTTTGTATTCTAAGGCTTTTATTTTTAAACTATGTAACTCTGTTATTACTTCTAATTTATCTGTTCTTTCGTCTTCATTATCTTTAGAATTTGTTTTCACTTTTGATGTTGTAGCTATATCTTTATCATAAATTTTTTAAGATATATATATATAGGGAGGAGCTCATGCGAGAACCACCTTTATTGTGAGAACCGCGAGAACCAATGTGAACACAACCTAAAATAGCTAAAAAAAACCTAAAAAAACCCTAACCCCCACCCCCCCCCCCCCAAAACCTAAACCCCCCCAAGCTAAATGCTAAAAACTAAAACCTAAAAAAAACCTAACACCCCCCCCCCCCAAAAAAAACCTAAACCCCCCTCCCCCACCCCCCAAAAACCTAAACCCCCCCCCCCCCCCAAACTAAAATGCTAAAAACTAAACCCCCAAAAAACCTAAAAAAATCTAAACAAAAATCTAAAAAAATCAAAAAAAAAATCTAAAATTTTTTTTTTGAATTTTTTAATATTTTTTTGTGTTAAAATCGCTAGTTTTCGAAGCAAAAAAAAATATTTTTAAAAAAAAAAAATTTTTTTTTGGCTTCGAAAAGTAGCGATTTTTTTATAAAAAATATTAAAAAATTCAGAAAAAACTTTTTTGTGTGATTTTTAGCTATTTTTAGGCATTTTTGGTTGTGTTCACATTAGTTCTCGCGGTTCTCGCAATAAGAGGTGGTTCTCGCATGATCTTCTCCCTATATATATATATATATATATATATATATACACACGACACATATACATACATATATGAAATTCCAAAAGTTCACTTTTTAACATATTCATCTCACAAAACCCTTTTTAGAACATTCTTTTATGACACCTTTTTGATCCATGCATGTAACCATCTTTCAAGAATCAAGTCAAATAAGAATCATTCAACAAAATCAAAACACGACTAAATACACACATTCATACAACTTTCGGCCATACATACATACATATACACACTCAATTTTACTTTGTTTAAAATCTCATTCATTATTAGTTTCAAGTTTGTGATTAATTCCAAGTTCAAGAGAAACATTCCAACATCTCTATCATCACTAAAAATCAAGAATGTGATTTTGAAAATAAGTTTATACCTTCAAGATTTCTTAGTGGGTTTTTGAAAAAGATGATGATGTGAGGCCTTGTTCTTGCTTGAACCTTCTTGGAATCACTTCTAAACCTCCATATTAGCTTGGAATCACCTTGGAATGGTTATGAATCTTCAAGATTGAATTGAAAAATGAAGATGGAGGGTTACAAGGGGGTGTTCGGCCGAGTTTAGAGAGAGAGAGAGAGAGAGAGTGTGAGAGTGATTTAGTTTGATTGCGTAAGATTATGTTGGAGTGTTTAAATCTTCCAAATCATTACTACATGTCCCAAGGCGCAACACTTGTCACATTGGAAGGTGAAAGAAAAAGGTGGGCACCCCATAGGGCCGCCACCTATCCTCTCTCTCTCATATATATGCATTTACATACATACATATATATATATATAGTATAGAGTAAAAACTGGTATTTTACTGGATACCGGGTATTTTATCTAGCGTTTTAATCCCGTTTTAGTGCGTTTTAAATTATTTTTATTATTCTATAAAGATAATCACACTAGAATATTGCTGAAATAATTACCAGTTGCCTTGACTGGCTGCGTTGACAGTATTTTGTTTAATGCGCGTAGTATCGCGCGGTACGCCCTCAAACTCGAAAAATAGAGTTTCTTAGCGTTTTAATATATTTTTTCCTCACGAATATGATTAAAATTACTATTCTAATCATAACATACTATTTTTAGGATTTTAACACTGATCGGGTGGTCACCGATGTTCGTTTCGCATTTTACTCGTTACGAGATAAGCGTTTATCTTATCGTTGCCAACACAATTTTTACCAAGGTTTAAATTTACCAACTCATTAAATATCATATATAAACATCATAATCAGTCAAATACAATCTTTTATCTATTCACAACACGTGTTACAGTTGTACGGTACGACGTGAAAAGCCGGGTGTCACACTAAAGACATTTATCATCATTTTTTCAGTTGTAAAACCACAAGAGATTTGTGGGAGGCATTGTGACCTAGAGGTGAAGGAAACGTACAGTCCCGAAAGATCAAGCGTGATCTTCTTTAGAAGAATTTAAAGGGTTTAGGTGCATGGAAAAGGAGTCGCTTGGAGCAATGGCAACTAGGTTTCATCACCTGTTGAGTGAAATATTTGTTTCCAGAGTTGATGCTACTCATCAAGAAATGGTCCCAAGATTCGCAGATGGTTTACCATCGCAATGGAGTCAATATCTGGAAATTCTTAAGGAGAATGGGGAGTTGGAAAGATTGGGGATTTATGACTTCATATAGAAGTTCGAAAACAAACACTAAGAGGAGATAAGAAAAGCCAAATGAGTACCTGTTCCTCAGAATCCAAAGATGTACTTTGGAATCGGTAGTGATGGTATTCGAGGTGAAACTCAACCTGCAAAGCATGCCAGACCTCAAACTGCATTTGTGTCAATCTCCAATCCTGTCTGGGTTTAACCATCTCTAGGTTTACTTAGTGCACCAGGTGAAACTCAAAATGCATTTGTGTCAAACTCCAATTCTGTTTGGGTTCAACCATCTCCAGCTTCACATCCACCACCATGTGCTAATCCCTACCCTCCAACACAGCAAGCCTACTATGGAAGTTCATCTAATCCTTATGGTGGACCGACATCTAACCCAAATACATTCCGTTTGGATACCTCCAATTTCAGTAAAGCCAGTGTAGAGGTTTCTAAGGATCACATGGAGCTTCTAAACACATTGGTGAGTTCCTATTGCGGATTATCAGCTGGTGAGATTGGTAACATCAATTTAATCAGTGAAGACTGCATTCAAATAGATAAAGAGGAAATGGAGATGATCAATATCAAATGGGCCTTTGGAAGTGCGGTGAGAAGAGCAAAAGACTTTATGGAGAAGACGGGACGAACTAACATGGAAAGTAGAAAGGATACTCCATATGGTTTTGACAAGGGGATGGTTACTTGTTTCAACTGCCGAGAAAAGGGGCACTTTAAAAGAGAATGCACGAAGCCCCCACAACAAGGAAATCAGTATCCTTTCAGCAGAAATCAAGTTGCTAACAATGAAAGAGCAATAGTGAGAGTCCAGGATCCGGCGGGTTTAGACTAGATTTTTTGCCTAAGTATATTTTTTGTACTATATTTTTTGTGCTATATTTTTGTACTAGATTTTTTGTGCTATATTTTTTGTACTATATTTTTTGTGCAATATTTTTTTAGTACTAGATTTTTTGTGTTAGATTTTTTTTGTACTGGATTTTCTTTTTGTATTTTTGAGAAAGCAAAAGGGGTGCCATATGTCATCTTCACCCTCCTACTTATAAGAACCAAAATGTTTTAGTGCCAAAATGCACTTTCTTCTTACTTATAAGGAGTGCCACATATAATCATTACAATCCTTTTTAGGCTACTTAGGTAAAACCCACTTTTTAGTAGATCTTTTCCACATATATATATATATATATATATATATATATATATATATATATATTTATATTTATATATATACGGTAGGGATAGTGCACATTAATTCAAAAGTGTGAGAACTGTGACAAGTGTTTTATTAGATCTTTGATCTAATGGTTGAGATCAATATGGACCAAATTATAAATTGTGTTTATTTATTTGGACTGATTTGAAATTTGTAGGGGTAATAGTGTCTCTGTATATGTTTCAAATTAGGTAACCTCTCCTAAATTCTAGCGATCACTCCTAAATTCTAGCGATTCAATTTTAAACTTATTTTAAAATTCGGACATTCTAAAAAATCCAGAAATATGTAACTGCTACAAGAAATATATAACACTATACATCCATCATATAACACAATATAACACCATATAACACCGTATAACACTATGTAACACTATATAACACTATATAACAATATATAACACTATACATCTATCACAGACATGCTATTAGACAAATATAACACTATAACACTATGTAACACTATATAACTCTAAATAACACTATATAACACCATATAATACCATATAACACCATATAACACTATATAACACTATACATCCATCATATAACACTATATAACACTAAATAACACCAAAAAACACTATATAACACTATGTAACACTATATAACACTATATAAAAATATATAACACTATACAGTTCTCAAGGAGATGACATAAATTCGTAGATTAATTCTTAATTCGTATTCCAATAATTAAGGGTGGCGGTTATGGAAAGTTATCAATTAATTAAATCAATAGAAAAATTACTTGTTTACCCTTTTGAATTAATTTAGATTGAGGACACATGTCATCACCACAATATTTCTCACCCTTCTCACACTTTTAGATTAATGTATAGGATCCTCTACCTATATATATATATATATATATATATATATATATATATATATATAGAGAGAGAGAGAGAGATATAGAGAGAGCAAGGTTAATGTACAATAGCTCTTAACATGCGACCGGTATGACCTATAATTACGCACGCTCATTTGTAAATCACACACGTTACAAAACTCAAAAACCCTAATCATGCATGTTGAAAACATTAATCACGCACGTTATATACCAATAATCACGCATGCCCTAACTCCCAGTTCAAAATCACATCCCCTGTTCTATGGTCTGATACCATTGTTACTGACCGCTGACTCCAATCGAATCAAAGCTTGGTCATGTTCTTGTATCCTCTGTAACAACCTCCAAAATTTCAATTATCTATTCCTAAAATGCATGTTAAGGAACCCTGAGGGAAACCCTGAACTTGTACGACGCGACCCGAATTGAAAAAAAGACAAAACTAGTAACAGGGACCCCTAGAGACTCTTGGGGGGATCCTCTAAATCTCCCGTGACGCGCGACAAGAGATCTGGACGCGTGCGACTTGAAGTTTACGAGTGTCCAGCCTATAAACACAACAACGCTACCATACCCTAATCTAGGTGGGTGTCTCTCGTGACACGCAGAAGGAACCCAGGAGGGTGGCGCAACGCGTGGGGCCGATCCAATTTGGGTATAAATCCCCCAGTCTAGGACAGGGTCAGTTTTCTCATTTCGATCGAATTTTTCATTCATTATACTTATCGAATCTCCGTTTCTCTCAATTAACTCAATCACTGACACGGTACTATATCTGATCGATTGAAACCGATCCAACGGATGTTTAAGTGTTGCCTGTACCTGGCTATACTTTGTCATTCGTTGTGGGTTTTGATCTCATGATTATCGTTAAAGTTGCATTGAGTTAATACACTAATACATGTGCATTATGTGTTTAATTAGGTATACTAAAGCTTTAAACCAGTAGGCAAGGGCTATCAACCTAAACCTACAAAGTGAGTCATTCTTTATTTTTATCTAAATGCTTTCAAAACTGTATTTTGTTTCCAAGTTGTAGTTACAGTGATTAAGATTTTCCATTATTCAATTACTACCGGTATGTGGAGTTTTGTATACACTACTTGATAAGCTTCACTAGTTAAGAGAATGATCAACAGTGATATGACCATAGTCACAGTTCCGGTCAAGTGACTAATACCGATTTGGGGTAATTGGTAGATATAAACAAATACAAATACCCTTAATGCTGTAAATTATAACAATGTGTCTTTTTGTACAAATTGAATGAACTCACCAGTATTTTTCACTGACCAAATGTTTTTAAAACACATTTAAGGTGATTTACTGTGAAGAAAGGAAAAGTGTCGTGAAGCACTTCAGCTTAAATAAGTGGCTATGTAAACCTGAAATAAAATTTATTTTCTGTAAATAAAGGATTCCCTAGAGAAATTCCGTTCTATAAATACAGGGTTTACCCCAGAGTCTATGAAATGAAAATTCGGTGTTTTGAAACTCTGATAAATTTTCCTGACACCCGGTCCTGATGATTTTTCCGCTGCCAAATAATAAACACCGGTACCACTGCTGTCTGCTCACGACGCCCAAACCGGGGTACGGGTCGGGGGACGTGACAGAAGGTGGTATCAGAGCCACTGGTTTAAGCTAATTATGTATTGTAAAAATACTTAATTTGATAGTCAGGAATTTGATTAAATGCTTCTGTGAAATATTCGTGCTACTAATCAATATTATATTCGATTTTCAGAGTTCGTGTTTTCATTGTTTTTGACTAACAGCATGAGCGAGTTAGTAGAAGCCCTCCAGTATATATCCATGAATCCCACCGATATGGAAACAACAAAGAGTCAGACAGGATATCAAGCTGAAACCAATGAACCAATGGTGTTTCATGCTCAGGGAAAGCCGAAACCAAAGAAGAGGAAAAGGATTTTGGATTGGAAAAGAGGTAGGAAGAAGAAGCCGGCGGCCCAGAAAGTCAAAAAGACTGCCGAACCAAAGGGTAAAGAAATCATTGGAGAAAGTTCCAACCAAGCCCCGATGTTACCACCTTGGGAGGAATTGGACAGGAAATTAGCAAATTGTGATCTGTTTGGACTGTTAGATGAAAATTTCTTGAACGCACCAATACCACCAGAACTACCAATAAACATGGAACCCGTCATACCCGAACCGGTCATTCCTCAACAGCCACTTCCCAATCAAGCTGAAGAATGGTGGACCAATGACTGGCATTTCCAGAATCTGATGAACAACCCAAACTCCTACTATCCTTAGTTTGAGCCTGCTCCTACTCTTTCTCCACCCATGAACCCCGATAATGTTGCTGAACTTCGCCACTATGGCGAAGAACTAGTGGAAGCAGGGAATAGGTTCAGAACAGTGGGGGAGAACCTTGTCTGGAAGTATGACCAGCGGGAGTTCAATTTCTGAAGACGATCTAACTATAGAATATATGTTTGTTTAATATTTAGTATTCTGCGAAAAAAAATATACATATATATATAATAATATATATCATAATAATATAATAATAAATAATAAATAATAAAAATAAAACTATATATGTAAATACGTGGTTGTGTAATGTACAAATGAAGCATAATATAAAAATATATAAATGCCGCAATGCTCGACAATTTTGGCTATGTTCTCTGACTAGTGTATTTGTGTTTATATTACTTTGTTTATTTGTTAATTATTCTGTGAACTATGTTTGCAATTCAGATGTCAAACGAAGTTAACCAATCGGTCCAAAACAATCAGGAAAATCCTTTGGATAAAGAGGCTATAGAAACCATAATCGCTCCGGGCATAGCCAATGCTATCCCTTTAATCATAGAAGCTGTTAAGAACCTGTAATGACAGTATTAGTCAAAGTGTAAATGGAGGCAATGATAATCTTATCAAAGCCCCATTACCTAAAAAGATGAAAGCAATGACTGCTGGTTGTACCTATAAAGAATTTCTAGCCTGTAAACCAACTGAGTTCGCAGGCAACGAAGGAGCCACAACTGCATTGAGATGGCTAGAAAAGACAGAAGTCGTCCTCAAAATAAGTAAGTGGGCTGAAGAAGACAAGGTAATGTATGCTTCGAATCTCATCAAGGAAGAAGCATTAGAATGGTGGAATACTATTCTACAGGCGAAAGGAAGCGACATGGCTTATGCCATGAGTTGGGAAGAATTTAAGGATATGGCAGAAAGTAAATTTTGTCCTCCTTATGAGAAGGAACAAATGGCAAATAAGTTCCTAAACCATAGAATGGTGGCTGTAAAGTGTCGTGAATATACGACAAAGTTCTTCGAATACGCAAGAGTGGTACCGACTCTGGCTTCGCTAGAACCTGTACTTATTTCTCGCTATATTTGGGGACTGATTAGCAAAATCTGTGATATAGTCAAGGCTGCTAGACCTCAGACTATCGAGGATGCATTAGAATTGGCAAATACCTTAACTGACGGATTAGTCCACACGAGAGATGAAAATAAGAAGAAAGAGTTAGCTCAGAAAATTACCCAAGGTTTTCGCTCGGGTAATAATAATTACAAAAAGAAAGGAGTTGGGCAGTCATCTACACCACCTTTCTGCAATATCCGCAGGAAGAAACATTCAGGAAAGTGTGCTAGGTACTTCAATTTTTGAATAATACCTAGGCACAGAGAAGAAGAATGTAGAAGGAAATCTACTATCTGCTACAATTATGGAGAAACAGGGCATATTAAACCAGATTTCCCGAAACTAACAAAGGCACCTGACAACAAAGAAAAAGCGGTAGACAGAGCCAACAAGAAAGAACGCGCGAGCCTTTCAGCTGACGACGCAAGAGTATTACACTACGCCAAAATAGGGATATAGCCACACCAAAAAAGTGTGATTATATGTGTTTCGCCACACATATTTTTTTCATATCAAGTGTGACCAAAGCTCGAGTCATCATAGGTATGATACAGCCACACACACTTTTCAGTGGCCTTAGAACTTAAAAGAGTGGCTAAAGGGTAACAACATTTTTGGTTAAAATCTAGCATTTCCTTAATTAAGTGTGGCTAAAGGGTTGCAATAGCCACATAAACTTAATTAAAGTGTGTCTCTTTGTATTATATAGTCACATATATTTACTAAAAAGTATGTTTTATCCACATCAATTGAATAAAAGTGTGACAAAAAGAGTTGTAATCAAACATTTTATCTATTAAGTATGGCTAAAAGGTAGCAACGACCACATGAATTTATTGTAAGTGTTGTCACACCCGCTCGTAGCGGAAGCGCGAGGTGTGATCTGATCGGTTCTCATTGCATAACAATATAAGTGAACATACTAAATGAATAAAAACAAGCTCCAATTCCATTCTCATAGTCATTTCAAAAGAACGCAACATAAGTTAAATGTAATGGTTACAAACCATCAAATGAAAATAAGTTGTCATTGTTTTATACATCAAAATGATAGTCTTAAAATGTCAAGGCTTTGACCACTATATCACCGCAAAGAGGCGGTATATAACGGGCAAGCCCTTCAAATGGTGGCATGGAGTCTTGATACTTGCTTTCCTTTACTGAAATGTCTGCATGGTCCACTAATTTCCTGAAATATATGTTAAGTTTGAAAACATCAACAAAAGTTGGCGAGTTCATGCAGTTTAGTTGTATGAGATGTATCTGTAAAATGTGAGTTGTATAAAATGTATATGTAAAATGTGAGTTGTATAAAATGCATCCATAAAATGTGAGTTGTATAAAATGTATCCATAAAATGTATCTGTATGTAATGATGTAGTATGTAAAGCGTCAATGAAATCGTTGATCATTAATGTTTCGCGAGGACATTAATATGTGTGATGAAATAGGAAGCAATCCAAACCTAGACGATTTCGTGTCGACTACCATCGACTGGGACACAAACGCACTCTTCTGTATGGGTCCACGACCAAGAGTGGGGCTCGCCAAAACCCATTAGATCTAACCCTCTATACCTAGGTCCAAACTGGATTAATGGTGCTTAGATGTATGATCCTAATCGTACATGATGTAAGGTGTTTCATTCCATGACTTAACATACAATTGAACATGTATTTTCCCCGATAGTTGTAAAGCATTTAAAATGAATAGGGGACATGAACTCACAGAATTGCGTCCGTGAATGGTAGGTAACTTTGATCTGATGTACGGTCATCCTGAATAGTGCCACGACCTACAAACGTTCTATATTTGTTAGACACTTCGGTCTTGTAATGACTTGAGTACAAGTCTTTTATCTTGAATATGTGTTAAGACTTGTATGTCTTTGTTATTCATTGAAATGTGTCTTAGATGTATTACCTGATAACTGTTTAGTGTATATATTTCGCCAAATATATATTCTTGTATCTCGTGAGTTGTATCGTAGTTGTATAAATATGTTTTCACCAAGTGTTAAGTGATGTGAAAGTGCATATCGTTGAACGTATAAGAGTACGTATGTCCGCGTGTTTGTTATATGTGATCTTGTATTCTTAGAATATATATACTTATATATTCTAAGATATGTTTCATAAAAATATATATGTTATACTTGGAAAAAGGTATAGGAAATATCTTAAAAATAATCTATTTTTAATATTAGTTCTAAAAATATATTTTTATTTTTTCACTAAAACAATATATTTTAGATGGTAAGAAATATATATGTATGTTTATATATTTTAAAAACAAATCCTTTTTAATATAAACCATAAGTAATATATTTTGTATATTGTAGAAAATATATGGTTACTTATTCGGTTTAGAAAATGTAGTTTACCAAGTCGTCGATATATTGTGTATTATAGTCCATATAGTTGTCCGTAAGTCCGATCTGTCCATAAGTTGTGTCCGAAGGCTCGGATCGTCCGTAAGTTGTTTTTAAGGTGTGTTTATATGTGTAGTCTTGTAAGACTTTAGTTGTAACGTGTCTTGTGTTTATTTGTACCATTGTATTCAAGTTACTAGTTTTCATACATATAACTAATACAAACAAATAACACATAGCACATAAGTTGTTAAGATAACTAAATATATATTTTCTCAAAAATATATATTTATAACTAGTTTTGCTTTTATAAAAACTATTCTTTAAAATGTTTTTATTCTAATAAAGATTTTATCAAAAATGATAGTTTTTATAACACATGATTTTTAAGAAAAATGGCCATATTTCCTTTGAAATATATACTTAGCCATGTTTAATAAAACATATATTTTCTTATAAAAATCACCAATAATCTTCTCATATTTTTCTTAATAAAAGCATATGAGATTTATATCAAAATCTTAACAAGATGAAATCAATAACATGTAGGGTTTTGTATGATCATATCATAAGTTAACTAGTTCAAAATCCATGCTTTACTTCTAGTTTTAACAAACTTTTTATAAAAACCCATCTTGTATGTTTCTTTTTATAACTTTGTAAAATTATTGTTTTTAGTGAAAAACCTTATATACTTTAACAAAATCCAAGATTATGACCATCCATCTAAATATTTATGTTTAACAAAACCCTTAAACATTTTCATGTACACTTGTTAGATTATGTTTTTAAACATCATCTAATAAGTTATTCATATGCTAATCATCAAAACTAGATCAAATATGCAATAAATAAGCTTCAAATCATAACAATAACAAACTTATATATCATGATTTTTATTTTGCTTCTTTGTATTTTCATATTATTTTGTATGATTGTTTATTTTATTACATGTTCTTTAAACAAATAATACATAAATAAGTATGAAAAAGGGATTTTTAGATGCTTACTACTAGCACTTGTGGCTAGGGATGATCTTGATGATGATTAAAGAAAAGAAAAAGTGTTGATCTTGGGGTTTTGAAAGCGTTGGAATGGATGGAAAGACTTGCTTCTTCTTGTAATATCCTTAGATCATCTTATGTATCTTCAAGCTCCATGTTGTTCATCAAGGAAGTGTTAAAAAAGATGAGGGTTTTTGATAGTGTTCTTGGCTAAGGTATGAAGGTTGAGAGAGTTTCATAACTATGTGTAAAATAAGGTGTAAATGAGATGAATGTGGTTAATGATTATGAATGAAAGTGTTTAAAGTCTTTCACTAACTTCACCAACTTGACCACTTGGTTAAACAACTTGCAACCAAGGTAAAATATCAAGATATTTATGGAAACAATGGTAAAAAAAAAAGTGGATCCCACAAGGGTTAGTTTTTATTAGGTGAAATGTAAGGAAACTTGTTTTCTTAGTAAATATGTGTTAGTTTTTATTAGGTGTTGTTTAGGAAAGCTTTAGATGTTCAAGATTAGTCAACCAACTATTAACATAAACAAGGGTAAATGGGTGATATAAGCATAAGTCAAAAGTTACATTAAATACCACTTTTGAGGTATCCTTTATGGCGAGGTAAATGAATTGCCAAAAAACTATAAAATGACAAAAAGTGAGGCAAATGAATTGCCAAAAAACTGTAAAATGACAAAAGGTAATAATACCCTTCCATCTATCAAAAGTTGGTTGTTTCACGGTCAGTATTGTTATTTTTACAACTCTACATGCGACACAAGCTATACATTTGAACACATTTTGCAATTCTCCACTAAGTTTTTTGTTGGAATTCAGTATGAAGAAAACAAATCAATATGTGGCTCTTGAAATGTTTTAATACTTTTACGGCCTTAATGAAGCGTTTTAACTTCTTAAGTAGCCTATAATACATTATCCATAAACTAAAATCTTCTAACCTCCAGACAGTACATAAGGTTCAGGTAGGTTTAGTTGGGCACATTGTAAGAGTAATTTCTATATTGTCAGCATGTCCTGTAAGAGCATTCTCATCCAAACCATCAAAATATGTGAGGGGTAGTTTTTATATTATAAAGGGTATAAAAAATGGTTGTGAGTGGAGGAGAGAGAAAATGTTACTATTCATCTGTATATTTGGGGGGACACTGTTCACCTAGTATAATTTTTTAATATATATTGAAAGTGGTTGTGAGTGAAGGAGAGTGAAAAATGTAATGATAATATTATTTAATTAAAAAGGAGAGAGAAAAAATATTTGTTTTTAGTGAAAATATATTGATATAGGAGTTGTTTTTTAGTGGAATGTATGTATAATTTGATGGATTGGATGAGAATGCCCTAAGCATTTGCCAAAAAAATGTTATTTGATGTTACAACTGCCACATAATTAAAAATCTGAGCTCAAGATACTGATTAACCAAAAAGAATATGAACCTCAAATATTTGATGATACAATTTCCATCACAATATAGCTTTGTACTTCTTTACAAACGAAGAGTGTGCTTCCTCATTTAACTAGAATACCAATAAATCACATAGGCATTAACACGGGTTGTAAAACAGATGAGAGAAAAAAACATAATTAGTCACTTGAGATATATATTCAGCTGCAACAACTTTTGGCTTCACTACACCCCAATTTGCTGTAACTATTGTGTTTGAAACACTTCCATCAATCTGAAGAAGAAGTACAAGGCATCAGCACATCAAGCAGGTTATTATCACTAAGACATCTGATTATTACCAGTTAATCCGCTTTCTCTATTCCACTACCTTTTGTCTGAGCAGGTGATTCCTTGACAGGCCCGTTTGAAAAAACAATGATTTGTTATGCTTTCTTTAAAAATTTATTGAACCCACAGTCGATTTAACACCCTTAACATCAAACACTAAATGAATAACACCAGCGTTAATAGATCAATAAGGATCGGAGTATACCTGAAATCATGTATACTAAAGTTGATGGATTTGACGACGTAGATGTGCGGTGATTATCAAAATATAAGGGTTTATTTGAGACGAATTTGATCATATCATGAAGTACCTGCAGATGGAAATCTTGAGATGATAGATCGATGGGTTTATTAGGGTTTATTTGGGGGGGGGGGGGGTGTGGGGGGAATCATCAATCGTGAAGGTGTAAAGTATAAGATGAGACATGGTTTATTAGTGAAGATGTGAAGTATCATATGGATTTTGGGAGGGGAATCAAATTAGGGATGAGCATTTGTTACCCTCCCTAAATCAAATTAGAGAAAATGTAGGCGGAAGGTATAAAAATATGAGCGGGAAATTAAAATTTTCGTGTGAGAAGCAAGATGTTCTTAGTGTTTTTCTTTTGAATTTCGGGTTTTTCCGGGTCGAGGTGTTCAGGTTTTTAATTGTGAAAAATGAACCAATAACCGACCCATTTAGATTTCGAGTTAGTCGGGTTCTGGTTAGGGGTGTAATGAGCCTGGCCAACCCGACTAGGCTCGAGCTCAGCTCGTGATTAGGGGTGTCAATTTTTGACACGACACGAACCTAACACGAAATTCGCGGGTTTGGGTTTAGTCTAAACGGGTTCGGGTCAGTTTCAGGTTGAACCCGCCAATCCGTTTAGCTAAACAGGTCTGGTTCGGGTCAACCCGGTCGGGTTGGCGGGTTAACCCATTTAACCCATTTCTATAATATTATATTTTTACAATATGTTTTATGTTATACGTTAAATTGTATTTGTATTTTATGCTATACTTATAACTTAAAAATAGAAATTGAGATAAGATTTTATGATTTTACTTTAATTTTATTATCTAATTTGTGCTTTTTTTTGTAGTAGATGTTAATTTTAATATATTAATTTGCTGAATAAAACAAAAAAATAAAAAAATTCAGGTTGAACACGTTGGGTTCGGGTCAACCTGCGAATATTCGGGTCAGGTTCGGGTTCATATGTATGAAACGATTTTCGGGTTCGGGTTCGTCTAAAATTTTCGGGTTCGGGTCGGGTTGAACCTGCCAACCCGCAACACGACCCGTTTAGCACCCCTACTCGTGATGTTTTTACGAAGCTCAAGCTAGGCTCAGTTCGAGTCTACTTATTTAATCTCGAGCTCAACTCACTAGTAAAACCCAAAGCTCGAACTCGACTCAGCTCGGGCTTGCTCCAATATCGCTTAAACAGGCCAAAGCTCTGGCTCGAGCTCATATTATGGGGATAAGTTGAAACCCGCTTTGACTTTTTAGAATTGGGTTTAAATGGGTTATAAATAATTATCATTATTATATATAAAAATTAAAATTTTGTTTGGGCTTGTTTGGGCTAGCGAGCCTAAATGAGTTTTTTTTTATTCCAGGGTGGAGCTCGATAACGAAACGAGCTCTATATTAGGCTCGGGCTAGTTAAGGCTCAGCTCGTTAGAGCTTTTAACAAACTGATCTAATATTGTCCATTATGATCCATTCAGGCCAATATGGTCAATTAAGACATCTATAATCTACTATTTTCCATTGTGATCCGTTAAGGCCCAACACGATCCATTAAGACACGTATGATCTACTATTGTACTTTATGATCCATTAAGTCATAGTATGGTATGTTATCTATTATTGTACATTTTGGTACATTAAGACATGTATGATATATTATTGTATATTGTGATCCATTAAGGCCGAATATGGTCCATTAAGACAATAATATTATCTACTATTGTCTATTGTGATCCATTAAGGCCCAACATGATCCATTAAGACATGTATGATCTAAAATTGTACATTGTGATCTATTAAGTCCCAATATGGTCCATTAAGATGTGTATGATCTACAATTGTACATTATGATCCATTTAGACCCAACATAGTCCATTAAGACATGTATGTTCTGCTATTAGCCATTGTGATCCATTATGGCTCAAGATAGTTCATTAAGACATGTATGATCTTTTATTTTCTGTTGTGATCCATTAAAGCCCAACATGGTCCGTTAAGACATGTATAACCGACGATTGTCCATTATAATCCATTAAGACCCGATATGGTTCATTAAGATATATATGATATAATACTGGCCATTGTGATCCATTTAGGCCCAACACGGTCCATTAAGACATTTATAATTGACGATTGTCCATTATGATCCATTAAGGCGCAATATGGTCCATTAAGACATGTATGATCAACTATTGTCCATAGGGATCCATTAGAGCTTAATATGGTCTATTAAGACATGTATGATCTAATATTGTCCATTGTGATTTACTAAGGCCCAATATGGTCCATTAAGACAATAATACGATCTCCTACTGTCTATTGTGATCTATTAAGGCCTAACATGATCTATTAAGACATGTATGATCTACTATTGTCCATTGTGATCCATTTAGGCCCTACATGATCCATTAAAACATGTATGATCTACTATTGTGTATTGTGATCCATCAAGGCCTACTATGGAGCATTAAGACCTATGCGATCTATTATTGTACATTATGATCGATTAAGGCCCAATATTGTCCAATAAGACATGTATGATCTACTATTGTCTATTGTGATACATTAAGGCCCAACATGGTCCATTAAAACATGTATGATATACTATTGTTCATTCTAATCGATTTCATAACAAAATACTCATACATCAAAACAATCTATTTCACAATTATAAATCAAATATACTACAAATATTGTAATGTTAACAAAAATATTGTCTATCAATACATACGTCGACATCTAAAATACTACTTCGACATTTAAAATACAATTTGTCACTTAAAAATAAACTTTTCGACATCTAAAATACTACTTCGACATCTAAAATACTGTTTGTTACTTAAAAATTAACTTTGCCCCAAAACTCGACCATTCTTCATGTATTCCATTAATATCTGCATCCGTGTATATATCTTTGCCTCCCTCAACCTGAGAACAAATTTTAATGAACTTAAATACTATCTAATATGAAAACAATTGACAAAAAATAAAAAATATATATCTTAGAAAACATAAAAATGTCTACAGTCCCACTCATTGGAACACTTTGACGTATTCAAAATACAAGCCCAATCTATATAAGTTCTGAGAAAAAATTTAAGAACATAAATATGTAACACCCCGAAAATACAAAACCTTATATTAGAACTATAAAGTATAACATAGACAAGAATAAACTAACTAGGATAAATAACCCAGTTAGTCATAAATTTTGCTATATCAAAGGAACTTGAGTTAAAACGCTTAGAGATTAACTTGGTTTCTAGTAGGAGGGCCAAAAGTGTTAAAATGTAAAACTTAATATTATTAAACTTAAAATAAAAACCCAAAGACATCCTTAGATGTGTCTGGATCGATCAGGGACAGAGAAGGGCGACCAACCACCCTCAAAACCCTAACTCTCACAAAACTCACAAATTGAAGGCTCAAATCAAGTCGAAATCGAAATCTGAATATAGATTAGTGATCACCTCGACGAAGGGATCATAAGGTATGTAAAATTTTGTTATTTGGTTCTATCTCAAATTGTAGATGAACTTATGAAATTCGAATTTGAGCCTGCATGATCAATCTTTGGATGAAATTGAGAATGAAATTAGGTCTAGGACTAAACCCTAGCTATTTACTTGTTGAATTAATGCTTATGTTTGTGAATCCATGATCTCACACTCAAGTGTTGAGTGGGTTTTGAAGGATTATGTTAAACATTAGAATTAACATTGTTAATTTAGTGAATTTAAGCCCTATGGAGTAAGTTCTGATTTGTTGATATGAAAAATGTACTTGGATGGGTGAAATGATGCTTAAATCTTGGTTAAATCGTTAGCAAAGAGCTTGATCCTTAATTTTTCAGAATCATGCTCATTAGGTGTTTGAAGTAATGCCTAAGAGAAGATAAATATTAAAAACCCGACTAAAAAAACGCATATTTGACTAGTGTGGAAAATATTGCGTGATATGCTATAAAAGAGTTCTAAACATCTGTGGTTGAACTCAATAGGGAAAGAGACCGGGACGTCAAGTGGACAAGCTAGCGGCGATACGCGTTTGAAAGGATTGCACTAAAGGTACGTGACCTTAGTCTCATTACATTATGCAATAATGTTTGGTTTTAGTATATAAATGGTGTCGTAGTGTAATATACGCGTTTGGTGTGTCTTTGAAGTGATGAAGCTCACTCGACATATCTAATGGGTCAAAATCATGGTTGGAAATGGTTTTGGAAAAGGTTTGGTTTGTCATCAAAGTGATGGTTTTGACTCGACAACCAAACGGGTCAAAATGATGCTTTTAAAGGAATCATATGCGTAGAGACTTGAAAGTCTCACATTGCGTTAAGTGATGGATAATACTACGCCAATGAATTGGTCATGTTAATTTAAGTTTACAAATTCGAGATAGCAGGTCAAACGATAGAAATAAATTGCAAGTGTCGCTTGAAGAGGAATGCTTGAAATTTTGAGGAACAAGCATTAAGTTCTAATGTGAGCGTAAAGCCATGGAGTGGCGCGAATACGCCAAGGTTTATAAGCCCGGGGATTAGGGTAATTATGACCAAAAAGTTTTAGAACTGAAAAATGGCATTTTTGCACTTATTGCTAATGGGTTGGATAATCAAGACATGGATTTTATGAATCATTTGTTCGTAACTCGGTTTCCGTAATGTGAAATTCACATGGTTGGTTCCGTAATTTTATTACGGACTCATAGGAAAAAGAATGGACTAAAACGGAAAACCGAGTAAAAAGTTATGATTGTTTAAAGTTGGATTTTTTTGTAAATTTCAGAGCTGGGCAAAAATGCAGGGCAAAAATGCAGGTCCAGAAACTGGACCTGCTGGAAAATGCACTCCCCCCGCACCACGCGCCCGCGGCACGCGAAGGTGATGGCTGGGTCTGGCGCGTGGCGTGACGGAATTGAAACCAGAATTTTATTATTTTTGTTATGTTTTTGTTATTAAGGCTTGTCTAGGCTCGGTTTATATTGTCAAAACTAATTACTTATGTGGTTTTGACTTCAGGTGATGTTTGTTAGTTTCGGATGCCGATCAAGCGTGAAATCAAGAACCGAACACCATTTTTGAAGCTTCCGCACTAAACTAAGCATGTCTAGAAAGTGTTGTTTTGTAAATGTTATTAGTTGTGAATACTTGAACTAGAAGGTCCTTATGTTAACTCTCTAAACAATGTACATCTTAACTTTTAACTAAGTTTTGCTAAATATGCATTTTGTTTAAAAAGGTTCGTATTTAATAACTAAATTAATAGAAATTTAAGACGAGTGTTACAAGTTGGTAATCAGAGCTGAAGGTTGTTAACAAAGTGTGTTCGGTTCAAGCTTGATCAAGCATCCGGTAAGAGCCAATCATTTTAAGTAGATTTATTAAATATAGAAAGGAAACATGAATTAACGTGCACGGGAAGGGTGTGTCAACACACCCAAACCCGGAAAGTGCATTAAATAAGAACGGTTAAAACAAGTTACAAACTGACTAAACCGAAGTAAATAAACCATATGCTGTAGAAGAAATGTTTAACGCTAGATGTAAACATTTCAGTTTTAAAGATGACGGATAAAGGTAATGATGATGCGGTGCCGAGAGTCACTGAGCAAGTGAGAGAAGTGATTGCCAAGGAGGTAGGAAAGGCAATCGAAAATAGCTTATCCGGTTTTATTGATAAGATCCAAAATACGGTACTATCGGTTGTTGATGAGAGAATCAAGAAATTGGAAGATAGTGCCAACGTAGCTAAGGAGAAATCTGGAGAGCGCAAGGGCTGCTCGTACAAAGAATTTATGTCATGTAAACCACCACTCTACAACGGAGAGGTGGATCTGATAGTATGCCAAATATGGTTGAGTGATATCGAAGGGGTGTTTGAGAGAACCCACTGTGACATGAATGACTTCGTAGCTTATGGCACGGACCCGCTGAGAGGTCAAGAAAAAGACTGGTGGGATAATAAGAAAAAGGAGATTAGAAGTGAAGCGGCAAAGGCGATGACATGGGATGAGTTTATGGTACCATTCCTTAAACACCACAGTCCCAAAACAGTTATCAATCGAATCAAAGAAGAATTAATTCAGCTTAGGCAGAAAGGCGAATCTATTGATAAGATCACGGGGATCTTTCTTGACAAACTAAGGTTTTGTGATGAGTTGGTGACATCCGAAGAACAGAAGGTGTATTATTATTATAATATGCTAAGCGCGGAGTATCGGGAGTTCATGACTCCCTCAAAATACGAGACCCTCACCGAAATCATTAACACTTCTCGAGAAAGGGAGATAGAGCTAAAGAAACATATTGAAAGGGGTGCAAGAAGGGCACAGGTGGTTAATCCAAACCCTACGAAAAAGGCACGCACGACTGAGTCATCGAAGAAACAAGAGGGAAAAAGCGGGTCGCCAAGCTGCAAGGTATGCGGGAAAGGGCACAAGGGTGAGTGCCGGTTTAAAGATAAACCATGTCCGATATGTGGGAAAACAGGGCACACGGCTGCATTATGCCCCGGGAAGGTATCGGTGTGCTACAAATGCTATCAACCGGGTCACAAGAAATCAGAGTGCCCGGAGCTAATCGGGAAAAAGGATGGCAAGGATTCACATACGGAGACTCCGAAAGCAAAAGCCAAATCCTTCCAGTTAACGGCAGCCGAGGCGAAGGTGGAACCCGATGTGGTTTCAGGTATATTCGCCATAAATTCAATTCCCGCACATGTGTTATTTGATACGGGTGCGAATAAATCCTTTATTTCACATGGATTTATCCGACATCCTTCATTCTAACTGACAAAATTACCTATGCCTTTAGAAGTAGAAATAGGTGATAACAAAATCTTTATCGTATGTGTTGTATGCCAAAATTGTAAGATGAATATTGATGGTGAAGAATACTCGATAGACTTGATTCCAATGTCGATGGGAGAGTTCCAAGTAGTGGTCGGGATGGATTGGCTATCCCGACATCACGCGAAGGTCGTGTGTTTTCGCTAGGAGATTAAGTTAACATATCCAAGTGGAAAACATGTTACCATCTATGGCGAAAAAGGGGGTGATCCCGTTATGTGCACGATGCTAAAGGCTCACAAACTTATGAGGCGTGGGTGTAGAGCATTCATGATATACGCAGATGAACCAGATAAAGAAACGACAAAGATTGAAGACGTACCGGTGGTACGTGAATACGCTGATGTATTTCCGGAGGATTTACCGGGAATACCGCCAGAAAGGGAGGTAGAGTTCGGAATCGAATTGATTTCGGGCGCGAAACCTGTGGCCAAGGCACCGTATCGGCTCGCGCCATCAGAGTTGCAAGAATTGATGTTCCAAATTCAAGACCTGCTCGACAAGGGGTTCTTTTGGCCAAGTGTGTCTCCATGGGGCGCACCAGTGCTATTTGTGAAAAAGAAGGATGGGAGCATGCACATGTGTATCGATTATCGGGAGTTAAACAAACTCACGGTGAAAAATCAATATCCGCTCCCAAGAATTGACGACTTATTTGATCAATTGCAAGGCGCAAACTGGTTCTCCAAGATTGACCTTAGGTCGGGGTACCATCAGTTGAAAGTCAAAGAAGTGGATGTACTGAAGACAGCCTTCCGTACATGAACCGGGTTTGCAAGCCAATGTTGGATAAGTCGGTGATAGTATTCATCGATGACATTTTGGTATATTCAAGGAATGAGGCAGGACACGCAAGTCATTTACGTGAAGTATTGGAGACTCTCAGAAGAGAGAAATTGTATGCAAAATTTTCAAAATGTGCTTTCTGGTTACGAGAGGTACAGTTCCTTGGGCACATCATTAGTGCAAACGGGGTATTAGTAGACCCGTCAAAAATAGAAGCAGTGGTGAGATGGAATCCGCCAAAGAACCCTTCGAAAATCAGAAGCTTCTTGTGGCTTACGGGTTATGATAGGAGATTCATATAAGATTTCTCTAAGATTGCTATGCCGTTGACCAAACTAACACGTAAGGAAGAAAAGTTTATTTGGGGCGAAGATCAAGAAAAGGCGTTCCAAACGCTCAAGGAAAAATTGACCCATGCACCGGTATTGACATTGCCGGATGGGGTTGATGATATGGTGGTTTACTCGGATGCGTCGCATTCGGGTCTTGGGTGCGTTTTGATGAAATGGGGCAAAGTTATAGCCTATGCCTCGAGACAGCTAAAGACTCATGAAAAGAATTATCCTACACACGACCTCGAGTTGGCAGCGGTGGTGTTTGCCTTAAAGATATGGAGGCATTATTTATATGGGGTAAAATGCACTATCTTTACTGACCATAAAAGTTTGAAATATTTCTTCGATCAGAAGGAATTAAATATGAGGCAGAGGCGGTGGTTAGAAACTGTCAAAGACTTCGACTGTGATATACATTACCACCCGGAGAAGGCTAATGTGGTGGCCGATGCGTTGAGCCGAAAGGTGGATTATATGCCCATTCGAGTGCGATCAATGCAACTAATTGTAACATCAGGATTACTTGAACAAATCCGGAAATCTCAAATCGAAGCATTGAAGGAAGAAAACGTGAAGAAGGAAAGGATAGTTGGCCAATTAAAAGAATTGGCGGATGGTAGTCAAGGGTTAAAGACGCGCTTTGGAAGGATATGGGTTCCAAATTCATGTGGAGTTAAGGCACTTCTACTTGACGAAGCCCACAAATCTCGTTATTCAATTCATCCGGGGGCAACCAAATGTATAATGATTTAAAGAAAAATTATTGGTGGCCCGGAATGAAAAGGGATGTTGTAAAATATGTGGAGAAGTGCATGACGTGTTTACAAGTAAAAGTAGAACACCAAAAGCCGTATGGTAAACTGTAACCATTGGATATCCCAGTCTAGAAATGGGAACAAATCACGATGGATTTGTTGACCAAACTGCCTAAAACCAACCGCGGTTTCGATGCTATATGGGTAGTTGTGGATAGATTGACAAAGAGTGCTCACTTCATTCCGATTCGCAAGACTTATACGTCCGAAAAGATGTCAGAGGTATATACTAATGAAATTGTGGCACGCCATGGAGTACCGATATCTATTGTGTCCGACAGATATACCTGGTTTACTTCAAACTTTTGGCGTGAATTCCAAGAACGAATGGGGACTAAGTTGTTCATTAGCACCGCGTACCATCCACAAACGAATGGAAAAAGCGAAAGAACAATACAGACGTTGGAAGATATGTTACAGGCATGCATTATCGAATTCGGGGGTAGTTGGGATGTCTATCTACCATTGGTCGAATTTTCATATAATAACAGTTACCACGCAAGCATCGGTATGGCTCCGTACGAGATTCTCCACGGTAGAAAATGTCGAACCCCGGTGTGTTGGGGTGAGGTTGGTCCGCGTGAGCTAGCCCATAAGGATATAGTCCGAATTACGAATGAGAAAATCGACTTGGTCCGAGCTCACTTGAAAGCGGCTCAGGATCGACAAAAGTCGTATGCGGATAAACGAAGAAGACCGATTGAGTTTCAAGTGGATGATAAGGTGATGCTGAAGGTGTCACCGTGGAAGGGAATTATTCAATTTAGAAAAAGGGAATTATTCGATTTAGTACAAGTGGTATCAGAGCTCAGGAGGAAGAGTTCTTACCAATTCAGCTGCAATTTCTGATTTCTACACCTTCTTTTTAAAAATTAACCGTGAAAAGTGGTTAAAATCGGCTAAATTTCTCACAGAATGTGCGCAATACTGTTTTAACAAAGCCTTGAAAATTTCAGGCCTAAAATCGATCTAAAAACTGATAAAATCGGTAATTTCGTTTGAAAAATAGTTCGAGAATGATGACATCAGCAGCATTTCAAACGGAATTAGGCCTTAATTCCACTTGAAACCGGTATTCCGTTTGAGAATTTGGTTGATTCCGTTTGAATCTGGTATTTCGTTTGAGTGATTTCGTTTGAATCACTAATTCCTCTTCAACTGGTTATTCCGTTTGAGCATTTCAAACGAGATTAGTGATTTCATTTGAAAGTGTGTTATTTCAAACGGAATTAGGTATTCTGCTTGAAAAAGGTATTCCGCTCCAGTGGGATTCCGTTTGAAAGTGCTGATTCCGCTTGAAAGGAGTTATTTTGTTTGAGAAGGGTAATTCCGTGTGAAAAAGGAATTTCGTTTGAGAGAGTAATTCCGTTTGAAAACAGTGTTTGAGAATTTTTTGAAAACCGAATCATGGAAGAGGAATTTTACAACGCATTTGCTACTCCGGTTACCCCGATTACTCTTGTACAGAACACGATGTTGGAAAATGAAACGGGGACAATGCAAAAACCGCCTAAGCTCATGAACATTGAGGAGTATAAAGGTTGGGAAGGACGTTTTGAAAACTGGGTTCAAGCAAATTATTTCGATGCTTGGGAATGTGTTGAGACGAAATATATTAGACCAATGACTGATGATGAGGAAATTATAGCAATAAAAGACCTTAGTGCTGAAGATAGAAAGAAATACAAAGATGAGAAAATGATGTTAAGTCTACTACAACAAGCTGTAAAAGAAGATATCTTGGTTTTATTGCAACACAATGGAACTTCTTATTCAATATGGAAAGCATTAAGATCGAAGTTTGTTGGAAGCCAAGAGATGGTCAAAAATAAAAAGTCACTTTTGAAGAAAGAGTTTGATCTGTTTCGTGGTTTGAAAAATGAAAGCACAAAGCAAATCATTGAAAGATATTGCAATTTGTTAGCTAACATGAAGAGATTGAGCATCAACAAAGATAATGAAGAGTTGATCGAAAAATTGGCTGATGCATTGCCATATGAGACTTGGGGTACATATCTCATGATGTTGAGGAACAAGAAAGGTTTTAGCAGTCTGACATTGAACAAGTTCATAGAAAAGATTGAGGCTCAAGAGATGGAACAAAGAAAGATCTCAAGAATGAAAGATTTTGATGGTGAACAAGACATTGGGCTTTATTACAAAGCAGGGTTGAATGATAAATCTACCAACATGTCACCAAAGATCGAGACTGCATTCAATGCAAAGAGTTCTTCAGGAAGTTCATCCAAAGGATCAAACAGCAACACAAGTTTTTCATCATATCCATCATTTGATCCGAACATTTCAGCAACCAAGAATGGCAGAAAGCTACAACGCAACATTGTATTGAATCTTGAAAATGATCAGGAGTATTCTGAAGAAGTTGCAAAAAGCCATATGTCTTTGTTGGGAACCGTGTTGGAGTCGTATGGAAGTTTTGTGGCAGGTCGGATCGGGAATCCAATGCTTACAAAAGAGGATTACAATCAGATTGATGTTGAAGAGATGGAATTGATGGACATAAAGTGGTGTTTGGCAAGTGTGTTGAGACGAACTGAGAAATTTAAGCAGATCACAGGAAGAAATGACTTACGTGATGCTAATGTTTCTACTTTGGGTTTTGATAAATCTAAAGCCACTTGTTTTCGTTGCAGGGAAAAAGGACACTTCAAGAGGGAGTGCACAAATCGCGAAGCAAGTGGAGCTCAAAATCCGTTCAACAACAATGATTACTACCGAAAGGCCATTTATCATCAAGCTGCTCAACAACAACAAGAACCACAAGTGGCACGTGGTAGAAAAGTAATAGAGCAGTCTTCAAAGAGAGCATGTTTGGTGAATCAAGAAGATTTCAGTTGGGACAAATATATTTCAGTCGACAACAAAGCTTGCCTAATCAATCAAGATGATGAAAAATTGCCAGAAGGTTTTAGCTGGGCAAATTTCAATTGGGATGATTATGATCCAAATAAAACTTCAAATCACAAAGCGTTTGTTGCTCGAGTCAAAGAAGATAGTGATGATGATAGTGAGTATTATGCAAAACGAATGGCAGCTCATTTGAAAATGATGGCAGAAAGTGATAGTGAAGATGAAAAAGCTAAAACGAAAAAGAAAAAGGTCAAAACACCAGTCAGCAGTGATGATGAAGAAGTTCGAGTGGTAAGGAAAAAGGTGAAAAACATTCCAGAATTCAAAGTTGAAGAAGAAGCTAATGCACAAAAGGTTCCAGTGATATGTGAAAATTGTGAAGCAGTAAAGAAGCAGAACAGTAGTTTGATTCACAACATGAACCGATTGAAAGAGTCTTATGATGTTCTGAACAAAGCCATGAATCAGTACAATCAAACAAGCAGTGAACAAGCAACAGCTATGAAGACACTTCAAGGAGCTTTTATGATAAAGCAAAAAGTTGTGAACAACTATATTGAGAAGTGTGCTGCTCTGGAACAGAAACTGGAGACTCAAAGGTTTGAAACTGAGAGAGTTAATCGTTTGTTAAAAAGTTACTAATGTACTTCTTATGTCATTGACATGATTTATCCAACTGTTGAAGGTATGAAGGCTTTTGAAGATGATGAGGTAACTGAAGAACAAATGGTATATGAAGAAAAGACTCCTGAAAAGAAGACGAAAAAGAAAAAGGATACTGAAGTGAAGACATCTGGTAAGAAACAAAGTGCCAGTTACCACAAGTGTCCACCCCCGCTTGAAAATGGATATTCTCCGAGAAATCCAAATTCAGAAAGAGTCAAAAAGGCAACAAATTTACAGTGGGAGTCGGAGTCTTCAGTTAACCTGCCAGAAAATATTGATGTTACATTTACATCGTCTGACACTTATCAACAATCTCAATTGATGAAGAAAGTCGTGGATCATGTGTTAGATAACGATGAAACTGAGGAGTCAAATTCGGAGTCTATTTCAGATTCAAGGTCTGAGTCCAGTACTCCAAGTCAAACCGTCAAACAGGGCAAAAGAGTTTACAATAAAGAATTCCTGTTATCAAAATCTAATTTGAGTGATGAAACATTTTAAGTGGCATATACTTTGAATGATTCAGACAAATTATATTCTGATGAGGAATTTCCAATAAGATGTGTTAAAACGGAAATGATTAAAAAGGTTTTCAAACTAACAGAAATTAATATTTCTAAAATAAAAGATGTAAATTTTTCTGAAAAACCAAGACCCTACACCTCAAGAGTTCAACAACGTTTAAACAAGAAAAAGGGTTACAGTTTTGGTTATGGTTTTCAAAAGAAACCAAACCATAACGGTAATTACAAAAAGAAAGGCATAGGTTTTATTCCACCAGAAAATCATAAAAATGAAAAATATGTTCGAGATTTTAAATAAAAAATGATATTTGTTTCAGGTACATCTTCTGAAGAAGAAAAAGAAAAATTATTCAGAAAACAGTCGAACAGAGATTTCCTTGCAAAGAAGCAAGAAGAGATGCAGAATGTTGATCAGAAGAAGGAAACTAGAACCTGTTTCAAATGTGGAAAAAGTGGTCATATTGCCATGAAATGTTCACAGGCAAATCAAACTAAACAAGGAGTTTCTAAACTGAAAGATAAAGAGGTTGTGTTTGAACCATCAATTGAGAGAACTAAACTTTTCAAAAATTCAAAATTTGAAATTGGTGAATGTTCAAAGAGGATTTATATGAGAAGAGCAAACCTTGACAACCAAAAGTGGGTTGTTAAGAAATCAGATGATAGTTCAAGCAATGATTCTGATTCGTAAAAATCAGAGGAGCTATTGCCTGGAAATGAATCTGATTCCACAAAATCAGATGAGCCCCAATTTGAGGTTAAAAGTGAGAATTCAGTTCCTCCAATGGATGATGCAAATTTTCCACCATTGAGGGCTAAAAATTTTAAGCAAAAAGTTGGGAAAACAGAGATTTCAAATCAATTTTTCTCTAAAAAGAAAGAATTTGATGTTGAAAAGGCCTTTAACCCCACAGTTCATAATATTTTTGGAAAAATGGTTGACAGGAAGGTCAAAGGGGTAAAAGTATTTTATGAGAAAAAATAGAAGAAACCAGGTAAGGGTGTTTCATCTCAGGTTTGTGACTGGGATGGAACCTATTATTAACAGTAAAAATCTGGACTTGCCGGAGCTCCCAGGTTGGTAAGTGTGGAGCAGGTATCGGCATCTTTCTTGAGAAATTCACGATAAGTGAGATTTCATCTTACAAGTGGTAAATCAGGGACATTAAGGGGCTGTTTGGCTGAGCTTTTCAAAAGAGCTTATTTTCTTATTTGCTTTCTGAAAAGCAAATAAGTCAATAAGCTGTTTTGAAAAGCTCCATTTTAAAGCTTTTCAAAAGAGCTTATTGACTTATTTGCTTTTCAGAAAAGCAAATAAGCAAATAAGCTGTTTTGAAAAGCCTAGCCAAACAAGCCCTAAGTTGTACTTGATTTTCAACAAGTGATATTTGGTGTTTGAACTTAAAATTGTTAAATCTTTAAATTGTTTAAAGAAAACATTGTGATGAGATCCCCTAACCTACAAGAGGTTTTCTAAAATCAACTAAACTTATTTTCCGGAAAAACCATTTGATTAAAACAAACTTAAGTGTTTTGAAATCATAATGGGAAATTAGTTTGTTGTGAGGGGAAGTTCTGATTGTTTATGCTAAGTGGATAGTGAATTGAAGTGATTCGATATCAGTTGTCACTTTACCTTGTACAGTTTGTTTTCAAATTTTTTTAAAATGATTTTGAATTTTAGGGGGAGTAAGAATTTTCTGAAAATCCAAAAACATTAGAAAATTTGAAAATGTCAAAAACATGATAAAATCAAAACGAGTTTTGTTGTTAAAAAGAGGAAATGATAGTACATCAGTTGTCACACCCCCAAAATCCACGTGCGGAATACCACCGCTTGGAGGCGTGACTGACCAGGATCCAGCCACCAATCATACTGAGTATTGGTTAAGAGTAAGAATGTTCATCAACCAAAATGGTTAGTAAACATTAAGGTGTAATAGTTTAAGTTCAAATGACATTTTAAGTAAGTAGCGGAAGCATAGGCAAAACAGTTTAAACAAAGTTCATAGTTCAAGTTATTTAGAACCCAACACGCGGGTTTAGACGACCACTACACTTCCCAAGCTGCAAGCTCCTGAGTCACTGGGTACCTGCAAAGCATGCAGTAGGGTATCAACAAAAATGTTGGCGAGTCCACGAGTTGTCCAGTTTTAATTACCAAAAACTTGTTTCACCAGTTAATTAATCCGTTTATACATGCGATGGGGAGCTACCCCACAAGTAAGCGACTAAACTGTTTTTACAATACCGAACACTATTCATCCGTACGTTTCCGTAGAGTGCCCCGTTTGTCAATGTTCTATCATCATTGACGGTTGCCAGAGTACATTAGTTCACGCCCGATCCCATACGCGGGCACGGTGTGAGGTTGGTGAGACCTAAATAGCGCTATCAACTAATAACCCGTTCGCCTGACCCCGACGACTAATCGGTATTAAGAAGTGCGGACTTGAGTGATAGAGTTTTGTTTAGTGTTGCTTGTTGCATCCAGTATAAACAGTAATTAACTAAAAGTCTCGTTTAAGGGGAGAGAAGTAGGTTTGTATCCCTTACGAGGGGATAGCGTTGCTTAAGTTTCCGTTTCCCAACCACCGGGAACGCATGCTTTATTAGTTGTGAACTCACCTTGGGTTGCTCGGTAGGTTGTTTACTTGGTCAATCACGTTGGTCACCACGTCCTAGCATGGTTACCAATATAGGTCAGGTTGGGGTACAAGTATTCACGTATAACCTACACATAACTAACACATAGCATACACAACACATGATCATCCAGCAAGTTATCGGGCCTATTCTGATATGTGGTAGTGAAACAGTGAACATCAACAACTATCATACGAATCATAAGTGTTATTGGGCCTATCAGATCACACTAACAGTTAACAGCTTCACAGAATCCAAATAGAATGGTATGCGCAGCCCACACGTCCTTGGCCCAATAACGGAGGCAAGCAGCCCAGTCGAGACCAGGAGGTCTCGACTCGAGAACACACAGTTTCGAGTCGCAACCGGAGGTTTCGACTTGTCATGGTCTGGTTTCGAGTCGCAACCGGATGTTTCGACTTGTCATGGTCTGGTTTCGAGTCGCAACCGGATGTTTCGACTTGTCATGGTCTGGTTTCGAGTCGCAACCGGATGTTTCGACTTGACATGGTCTGGTTTCGAGTCGCAACCACCTAGTCTCGAGTCGCAACCGGGCGGTCTCGAGTTGTCATAGTTTTGTCGCAACCACTCAGTCTCGAGTCGCAACCGGGCGGTTTCGACTCGCACACCTGATGAACCAGACCTTCTAGAACTTGCCCGATGTACTATCCAATGGAAATGAGTTTTCATGCAAATTGTGTACTACCCCCAATAAACATGTTTTATTGTCTAATTTCCAACTACATCAGATCAAACATTACATTTTCAAATATTTTCATTGATCATCAAATAGTTCATCAAGCACATTCATCACATATTCATCATATATTCATCCTATATTGCAGATACACAACCCTAAGTCAAAACATAATGTAGGCATCATCTTCGGCCCTAGCTTTAGCACATAATCATCATCAACATGGCTAATATTCATTCTTTATCATTCACTTAAACATATTTACAACTTAACATCCAATCATCGGTTAGCATATCATGTAAACATTTATTCTAAACATCGAACACCCTATCCTAACCATCATTTATCATTCAAATGTCTTATCACTTTGTTATCATGCAAGAGTTCACATATTTCATTCATCACTTCAATTCTTCAAGGCAAATAGCAATAATATACATATAAGCACATAGTGATGATCTAAGGTACTAACCGGTTGTGGAAAGGTACCGATTTTTAGGAAGGAAGTGAGGAAAAGAAGCGTCCGAGTCGTGATGATGAGCTTGACCGATCCTCCTTGTCGTTGTCGGTTGGATCCGAGAGGGAGAGAGAGGAGGTGAGCTTGATTTGCTAGGGTTTTCTAGAGAGAGTGAGTGAGGATGAAGTGAGAGAGTGTAAAAAGGGGAGTGTGTGTGAGGGTTTTAGGTTTATATAGGAGGTAATGCACCAAAAGTGGGTTTTAGTGGTTTCGAGTGGGAGGTTTCGGGTGGGCTAAGGTTACGGCCCAACCGGCCCATTGTTACACCGTTTACTCGAGACCGGGTGGTCTCGAGTCATGGTTTCGGTTCACAAGTATCCTTACACACACACATATATATATTACATACACGTTATCGACATATAGCACAGAGGAATAATAACTTCCATTTAATAATAATATGCATATACGCTAAGTGATTACAAGGTGTTTGCTCGGGAAAACCTAGAGTGTCACATTATCCCCAAGTTTTAAGAACTTTCGTCCCGAAAGTTAAGGCAGCCACTGACAAGCTAATGTAAATACGAACGTTTCAACGGGATGTCATATCAGCCCCCCGTTAATTTGGAATTTCGTCCCGAAATTCGGTCGTAGCTTCAGTGCTGGGAGTTTCATTTGGGAACAGTTGGGGATACTTGCGCTTCATCTGGTCTTCCCGCTCCCAGGTAAACTCTGGGCCACGGCGTGAGTTCCAACGAACTCGTACGAGAGGTATCTGGCTACGTTTGAGGGTTTTGATTTCACGGTCTGTGATCTCAATCGGTTCCTCAGTAAAGTGTAGCCGTTCGTCAATAGTAAGTTCCTTGTAAGGAATGACGAGTGTTTCATCTGATAGACACTTCTTCAGATTAGACACATGGAAGACGTTGTGCACAACACTCAGTTCTTCAGGCAGATTCAATCTGTAAGCGGCCGTACCGATCTTTTCGGTAACTTCAAAGGGTCCGACATATCTTGGATTAAGCTTGCCCCGTTTTCCAAAACGAACCACACCCTTCCAGGGTGAGACCTTAAGTAGAGCCCGTTCACCGACCTGGAACTCCTGCGGTTTCCTATCTTTGTCAGCGTAGTGCTTTTGACGGTCACGAGCTGCCGCCATGCGTTGCCTAATCTGGGCAATCTTTTCTGTGGTGTCGACTACATGTTCCGGGCCTGTGATCTGGCTGTCACCCACCTCCGCCCAGCAGAGAGGCGATCGACATTTACGACCGTACAATGCCTCAAAGGGTGCTGCCTGAATGCTGGTGTGGTAGCTGTTGTTGTAGGAGAATTCCACCAACGGTAGGTGCTTCTCCCAATTCTTGCCAAAATCGATCACGCATGCCCTAAGCATGTCTTCGAGGGTTTGGATGGTGCGTTCAGACTGCCCATCCGTTTGCGGATGATAAGCGGTGCTCATCTCTAAACGCGAGCCAAAATATTTGTGCATAGCTTGCCACAATTCAGAAGTAAAACGTGCATCTCGATCAGAAATAATAGAGGTAGGCACTCCGTGCTACGAAACCACTTCTTTTAAGTATACCTCTGCTAGGGTAGAGAACTTGTCTGTTTCTTTGATAGCCAAAAAGTGTGCAGACTTAGTTAAGCGATCCACTATTACCCAAATGGTGTCATTTCCGCGTTGAGACCTAGGCAGGCCAGTAACAAAATCCATGGAAATCTGCTCCCATTTCCATTGCGGGATTTCTGGCTGTTGGAGTAGGCCTGATGGTTTCTGATACTCAGCCTTGACTCTTGCACAAGTTAAACATTTTCTGACATAGGTTGCTATGTGGGCTTTCATGCCAGGCCACCAATAGGTAGCCCTCATGTCGTGGTACATCTTATCTGAACCTGGATGTACTGAGTAACGGGACTTGTGGGCTTCATCCATCACAAGGTCGCGTAAATTTCCATAAAGCGGAACCCATATGCGTCCGGCTACGTAGTAAGCACCGTCTTCTTTTTGTTCCAATCGTTGTCTCGATCCTCGTAGGGACTCAGCCCTGATGTTCTCGGCTTTCAATGCTTCGACCTGAGCATTCCGAATTTGATTAGGGAGGTTCGAGTGGATAGTGAGCTGTAAGGCACGAACACGCTTGGGTTTGGTCTCCTTTCTGCTGAGGGCATCGGCTACCACATTAGCCTTGCCTGGATGATATTTAATTGCACACTCGTAGTCATTTAGGAGTTCGACCCATCGGCGTTGCCGCATATTCAACTCCTTTTGTCCCATTATGTGCTGGAGACTCTTGTGATCAGTGTAAATCGTGCACTTGGTGCCGTACAAGTAGTGTCTCCAAAGCTTGAGCGCGAAGACCACAGCTCCGAATTCTAAGTCATGCGTCGTGTAGTTTCGTTCGTGGACCTTGAGTTGTCGCGAGGCGTAAGCAATAACTTTCTCGCGTTGCATCAATACGCAGCCAAGTCCTTGAATAGAAGCGTCGCAGTAAACGACGAAGTCGTCGGTACCTTCGGGTAAGGAGAGGATAGGAGCACTACAAAGGTTCTTCTTTAGTTCCTGGAAGGCAGATTCCTGAGCATCACTCCATTTGTAAGCAACACCCTTCTGAGTGAGTGTCGTAAGTGGTTGAGCGATCTTAGAGAATCCCTTGATAAATCTTCGATAGTATCCCGCCAATCCCAAGAATTGGCGAACTTCGGTCGGAGTCTTAGGCACAGGCCAATTCTTAATGGACTCAATCTTAGCAGGGTCAACATGAATCCCTTCCTGATTGACGATGTGTCCGAGGAAATGGACTTCTCTAAGCCAGAAATCACATTTCGAGAATTTGGCGTACAGTTGCTCATTGCGAAGAAGTTCGAGAATAAGACGTAGGTGTTGTTCATGCTCCTCTTGGCTCTTCGAGTAGATTAGGATGTCGTCGATGAATACGATTACGAACTTATCGAGGTAGGGTTTGCATACTCGGTTCATGAGATCCATGAAGATTGCAGGTGCGTTGGTCATTCCGAAAGGCATAACAAGGAATTTGTAGTGACCATAGCGGGTTCTGAAAGCAGTCTTAGAGATGTCCTCATCGCGGACTCTCAGCTGGTGATAACCCGATCGCAGATCGATCTTGGAATAATAGCTCGACCCTTGCAGCTGGTCGAACAGGTCGTCGATACGGGGAAGTGGATAACGATTCTTGATGGTAACCTTATTAAGTTCGCGGTAGTCAATGCACATTCGGAATGAGCCATCTTTCTTTTTGACGAAGAGCACTGGGGCTCCCCAGGGTGATGAACTAGGACGGATAAAACCTTTGTCCAAAAGTTCTTGTAGTTGAGTAGAAAGCTCCTTGAGCTCCGCGGGGGCTAATCGATAAGGTGCACGAGCTATAGGCGCTGCTCCGGGAGCTAGCTCGATTTGAAATTCGACCTGACGGTGAGGAGGGAGTCCAGGTAGTTCCTCCGGGAATACCTCAGGATAGTCGCGTACAACTGGAAAATCTTCAATCCTGTTTTCCATTTTCTGTGTGTCGGTAATGAGTGCTAAGATAGCGGTGTGCCCTTTTCGTAGATACTTCTGGGCCTTTAAGAATGAAATGATGCCTGTGACTTCTCCGCTCTTGTCGCCTTGAACTATAAGAGGTTTGCCAGGGGGACGGGGAATACGAATAGCTTTCTCTTGGCAGAGGATTTCAGCTCGATGTTTGGATAACCAATCCATACCAATGATGACGTCGAAGCTTCCAAGAATGATGGGGAAGAGATCGATACAGAAGGTCTGACCAGACAACTCTAATTTGCAGTTACGAATTATGTGTGAGGCCTCGAGGTTTCTACCATTAGCTATTTCAACGGTGTGCTTAGAGCTTAGCGGTGTAAGGGTGAGCTTAAGTTTCTTACTAATACGTAGGGATACATAACTAGCATCTGCTCCGGAATCAAATAGCATGGAAACATAACGATCATTAAGTAGGAACTTACCCGCCACAACGTTGGGGTCATTCCTTGCTTCCCCAGCTCCAATCACGAAAGCCCTTCCTCTAGCACCATTTCCAGCATTGTTGTTATTGTTCCCAGCACCCTGATTGTTGTTGTTTTGATTCAGTTCAGGGCAATCCTTTCGCATGTGCCCCGTTGCTCCACACTTGAAGCATCCACGGTTGTTTCCTTGTTGCTGCTGTTGCTGTGGTTGTTGCTGATTCTGCCTAGCTGGGAACTGGCTTCGGCAGTCTTTGGCTTCGTGCCCCATCTTGTTGCATCGCTGACACTGACCTTTTCCACATGGCCCACTGTGATGTCGGTTACATTTGTTACACTTAGGGTGGTTTCCTCGATAGCCACCCTGTTGCTGAGGGCCCTTGTTGCTTTCAGTCTTCCTTTGTTGAACTGGGGCCTGAGTGGGGTTAGCATCCTTTCCCTGACTTCCATCCCACTTTCGCTTGTTATCGCCAGAAGTTCCAGCAGTAGCACCGATCCTCTTGGGCAGCTTGCCCTCTTCCACAGCCTGATTGGTGAGTTTGTGAGCAAGACGAACCACGGGCTGTATGGTATTGAGGTTGGCTGAGGTCACATGACTTCTGATTTCAGGGACCAAGCCTTTGATGTACAATTCAATCCTTCGGTACATAGGTCGGGACATGTTTGGGCAAAGTGCAGCATAGTCGTTGGACTGCTTGGTGTAGGTCTCAATCTCTGATCCAACCATCTTGAGCGCATAGTACTCGTTCTCGAGTTTGTGGATGTCATCCCTGTGACAGTACTCCTCTTTGATCATGTCCTTGAAATCTTCCCATGCAGTAGCATTAGCAGTTTCCAGACCAAGCATCTGAATCTGTGCCTTCCACCATGAGAGCGCGTTTCCTTCAAGCGTACCAGTTGCGTACTTAACCCAGTTAGCAGGGGGACACTCGCAGACAGCAAAGACAGCTTCGGCCTTTTCGATCCAGTGCAGAAGGCCTATGGCACCCTCAGTGCCGTTGAAAGGGAGAGGTTTGCCATCCATGAAGGTTTTGAAAGTACAAACACGTGGTTGCGCAGGTGCAGGCTGACCTGTTGTGAGAAATGGAGCGAATAGGTTTAGAGGTGAAAAGACGATGTGGGGGTAGGATCTAAACATCCTATAGCAACGAGTTTACCTCCAGGGTGAGCTGCGAAAGCTGCAGCCACCGTGTTGAGCAAGTTGGTGAACTGAGCCTGAGTCATGTTAACGTTTCCTCTTCCGCGTCCACTCATTGTCTTCATAACCAGAAAACACAGTATGAGTGTGATGTCGTAACGTAGCGAGAATAGGACATAAGAGAGATGTGTATCTATCTAATTAGGCACACTAGTATGTATAGTAGAGCAGTCAATATAGGATAAATAAGCATGTAAGCACAAGTCCGAGCTATGAGGTCTAATATGCCGAGTCTTGCCCTTGGAGTGTAGTGTCGTCACGAGTCACGGGTTATAGTCTGGTTTTTCTCAAAAAGACTTTCCTTTTTAAAAACCAAGTTCACTATAACCAATGGCTCTGATACCAATCTGTCACACCCCCAAAATCCACGTGCGGAATACCACCGCTTGGAGGCGTGACTGACCAGGATCCAGCCACCAATCATACTGAGTATTGGTTAAGAGTAAGAATGTTCATCAACCAAAATGGTTAGTAAACATTAAGGTGTAATAGTTTAAGTTCAAATGACATTTTAAGTAAGTAGCGGAAGCATAGGCAAAACAGTTTAAACAAAGTTCATAGTTCAAGTTATTTAGAACCCAACACGCGGGTTTAGACGACCACTACACTTCCCAAGCTGCAAGCTCCTGAGTCACTGGGTACCTGCAAAGCATGCAGTAGGGTATCAACAAAAATGTTGGCGAGTCCACGAGTTGTCCAGTTTTAATTACCAAAAACTTGTTTCACCAGTTAATTAATCCGTTTATACATGCGATGGGGAGCTACCCCACAAGTAAGCGACTAAACTGTTTTTACAATACCGAACACTATTCATCCGTACGTTTCCGTAGAGTGCCCCGTTTGTCAATGTTCTATCATCATTGACGGTTGCCAGAGTACATTAGTTCACGCCCGATCCCATACGCGGGCACGGTGTGAGGTTGGTGAGACCTAAATAGCGCTATCAACTAATAACCCGTTCGCCTGACCCCGGCGACTAATCGGTATTAAGAAGTGCGGACTTGAGTGATAGAGTTTTGTTTAGTGTTGCTTGTTGCATCCAGTATAAACAGTAATTAACTAAAAGTCCCGTTTAAGGGGAGAGAAGTAGGTTTGTATCCCTTACGAGGGGATAGCGTTGCTTAAGTTTCCGTTTCCCAACCACCGGGAACGCATGCTTTATTAGTTGTGAACTCACCTTGGGTTGCTCGGTAGGTTGTTTACTTGGTCAATCACGTTGGTCACCACGTCCTAGCATGGTTACCAATATAGGTCAGGTTGGGGTACAAGTATTCACGTATAACCTACACATAACTAACACATAGCATACACAACACATGATCATCCAGCAAGTTATCGGGCCTATTCTGATACGTGGTAGTGAAACAGTGAACATCAACAACTATCATACGAATCATAAGTGTTATTGGGCCTATCAGATCACACTAACAGTTAACAACTTCACAGAATCCAAATAGAATGGTATGCGCAGCCCACACGTCCTTGGCCCAATAACGGAGGCAAGCAGCCCAGTCGAGACCAGGAGGTCTCGACTCGAGAACACACAGTTTCGAGTCGCAACCGGAGGTTTCGACTTGTCATGGTCTGGTTTCGAGTCGCAACCGGATGTTTCGACTTGTCATGGTCTGGTTTCGAGTCGCAACCGGATGTTTCGACTTGTCATGGTCTGGTTTCGAGTCGCAACCGGATGTTTCGACTTGACATGGTCTGGTTTCGAGTCGCAACCACCTAGTCTCGAGTCGCAACCGGGCGGTCTCGAGTTGTCATAGTTTTGTCGCAACCACTCAGTCTCGAGTCGCAACCGGGCGGTTTCGACTCGCACACCTGATGAACCAGACCTTCTAGAACTTGCCCGATGTACTATCCAATGGAAATGAGTTTTCATGCAAATTGTGTACTACCCCCAATAAACATGTTTTATTGTCTAATTTCCAACTACATCAGATCAAACATTACATTTTCAAATATTTTCATTGATCATCAAATAGTTCATCAAGCACATTCATCACATATTCATCATATATTCATCCTATATTGCAGATACACAACCCTAAGTCAAAACATAATGTAGGCATCATCTTCGGCCCTAGCTTTAGCACATAATCATCATCAACATGGCTAATATTCATTCTTTATCATTCACTTAAACATATTTACAACTTAACATCCAATCATCGGTTAGCATATCATGTAAACATTTATTCTAAACATCGAACACCCTATCCTAACCATCATTTATCATTCAAATGTCTTATCACTTTGTTATCATGCAAGAGTTCACATATTTCATTCATCACTTCAATTCTTCAAGGCAAATAGCAATAATATACATATAAGCACATAGTGATGATCTAAGGTACTAACCGGTTGTGGAAAGGTACCGATTTTTAGGAAGGAAGTGAGGAAAAGAAGCGTCCGAGTCGTGATGATGAGCTTGACCGATCCTCCTTGTCGTTGTCGGTTGGATCCGAGAGGGAGAGAGAGGAGGTGAGCTTGATTTGCTAGGGTTTTCTAGAGAGAGTGAGTGAGGATGAAGTGAGAGAGTGTAAAAAGGGGAGTGTGTGTGAGGGTTTTAGGTTTATATAGGAGGTAATGCACCAAAAGTGGGTTTTAGTGGTTTCGAGTGGGAGGTTTCGGGTGGGCTAAGGTTACGGCCCAACCGGCCCATTGTTACACCGTTTACTCGAGACCGGGTGGTCTCGAGTCATGGTTTCGGTTCACAAGTATCCTTACACACACACATATATATATTACATACACGTTATCGACATATAGCACAGAGGAATAATAACTTCCATTTAATAATAATATGCATATACGCTAAGTGATTACAAGGTGTTTGCTCGGGAAAACCTAGAGTGTCACATCAGTAGACAATCACAACATGCTAAAGAAATGGAAAGTCAAAAAGTGATAAACGGTCTCACTGATGATATGCCAGTAGGTTTTTGCACATTTAGTAGATTGTGACGAGATATAAACCTAAATTTCAAACTTACTTATATCGTGGGGAATATCTCTCGGATATATGGGTAACCCCCGAAATCTTGTTTGAAGGACCCCTCTTTCTGAAATACTAGGTCTTTATGCTTAGTGATATCTGGGGTATTATCCCGGGACTTCTGATTTTGCGGAAGCAATGGCCTAGTCCCCGGAGAATACTTTACGCTTGCTTGAAATATAGCCCACCCTCAGCATAAAAAAATGATGAAACATTGCAAAATGCTAATCATGTGCTGTTGAAGAAAAGATCCTCTAAAGGGGACTCACCAAAAGTCGAAGCCGTCATCTCTCTGCTGAACGGAAGTTCTGACCTGAGCTCTCACGACCTTTGCAATTTAACCCCTTACAGATATCATCCAGGTATACTCACCTGTAAGACTGAATATTGGGATCTGGATACGGGAGTATATTCTGAGGTGGGACACGCGAATAAGTTTAAGTACTTAAGACATTAATCTCATATCTCGAAACAGTTGAACTTTGTGTGAAAATTTAAAGTGGATCAGTATACTGACAATCTAAGTGAATTGTTTAGAACTTAAAATGTTTAAAGCTTAACGATGTTGGTGATTTGTCTCAAAAACTGATATGATCCTCTTACACAAACTCACAAAAATATTGTCTGTAAATATTTTTTCTTTGTATTGCATTTTATTTCTGTGATATAAACGATCCAAAAATATTTTCAGAGTGTTTTAGCATAATTTTTGAAAAATACAAAAAGATTTTCGACAACTGATGTTGGAGAGCTGATTTTCAAAAATTCAAGTGCTAAACATGACGACAATTGGGTTGGGAGAGTGTATTTTGGAAAGAAAAATGATAATTCCTGCAAGTGGTTCATCAGAGTTTATAAATGTTAAATCATTTTGAGAATTATATTTACATGTGGTTACCAGAGTGTAAATTTGTCAAAATTTTAAATTTGTGAAATTTATTTTTGGGTAGAGATTTGTGCAGGAAAAGTAGAGCCAGCTGCAGATCTTGGAATAAACATATAAAAAGTCAGGTTTTGATCCAGAACAGGATGTAAGCCAGGACACGATCTTGAATCTGTGGAAGCCAGACTGCGATCCCAGCGTATTGAGCGGGGGAGTCTGAATGACAAAGAGCCAAGTTCTGATTCTGAGATTACTGATGCTGATGAATTTAAGGAATCAAGAGATCTGATCAAGAGAAGATAGAGCCAGAGAGGAGGAGGTTATATGTTGGTACATGACAGAGAAAGAGAGAGAGAGTTGAGGATATTTACAGTGTCAGATACTTCAAAAGAGAAGCCTGAAGACTGATAAAGACTGAAGATGCGAAGACTCGACACACTTAAGACTCGTCAACATTCGAGGGGGAGTCTATTGGTGCATGCGTCTGTCGACTTCGTCTTGTATCGAGTCTAGTACTATAATTGTTAGATCAGGGCACGTTGTACGAGAAAATAGGAGGTTTTGGGTGGTGTTTAAGCTAATTCCGCTTGAAAGTGTCAAGTGCACTTTCAAACGAAATTAACATTGTTAATTCCGTTTGAAAGTGTCATTGTCACATTCAAACGGAATCACATGCCTATAAATACTCCTCAAGCGAAATCAGTTGTATCTTTTCCGGTTTGAGTCACGAAGTGCTGCCGAAGTGTCGTCTCGCTGTAAATTGTCATCAAATCAATAATATCAACAGTTAATGAGTATATCTTGCTGAATTAAACTCAATACGTCTGTTTCCGCCTTTCGTATTGAGAAAAACTCTTCTGATCGACTCGTTCGGGTCTGAAAACGATCCTACAGAGATTTATTGGGCCGTTCAAGATTATCGAACGGGTTGGTAAGGTAGCGTACCATCTCAAATTACCCGAAGAATTGAGTGGAATACATAGGACATTCCACGTGTCACATCTCCGGAAATGTCTAGCGGACGAGACCGCTTACATCCACTACGATGACATTGAAGTGGATAATAGTCTTAACTACGCGGTAAAGCCAATTGCGATTTTAGATCGTAAAGTAAAAACTGTAAGGAACAAGGAGATGAATCAAGTAAAGGTTAAATGGGAATACAGAAAGGGTTCGGATACCACATAGGAGGCCGAAGAGGAAATGCAACGACTCTACCCTACATTATTTGGTACGTACTCTGGTTTCGGGGACGAAACCTCTTTAAGGGGGTGGACTTGTAACACTCCGAAAATACAAAACCTTATATTAGAACTATAAAGTATAACATAGACAAGAATAAACTAACTAGGATAAATAACCCAGTTAGTCATAAATTTTGCTATATCAAAGGAACTTGAGTTAAAACGCTTAGAGATTAACTTGGTTTCTAGTAGGAGGGCCAAAAGTGTTAAAATGGAAAACTTAATATTATTAAACTTAAAATAAAAATCCAAACACATCCTTAGATGTGTCTGGATCGAACAGGGAAAGAGAAGGGCGACCAACCACCCTCAAAACCCTAACTCTCTCAAAACTCATAAATTGAAGGCTCAAATCAAGTCGAAATCGAAATCTGAATATAGATTAGTGATCACTCGACGAAGGGATCATAAGGTATGTAAAATTTTGCTATTTGGTTCTATCTCAAATTGTAGATGAACTTATGAAATTCGAATTTGAGCCTACATGATCAATCTTTGGATGAAATTGAGAATGAAATTAGGTCTAGGACTAAACCTTAGCTATTTACTTGTTGAATTGATGCTTATGTTTGTGAACCCATGATCTCACACTCAAGTGTTGAGTGGCTTTTGAAGGATTATGTTAAACATTAGAATTAACATTGTTAATTTAGTGAATTTAAGCCATATGGAGTAAATTTTGATTTGTTGATATGAAAAATGTACTTGGATGGGTGAAATGATGCTTAAATCTTGGTTAAATCGTTAGCAAAGAGCTTGATCCTTAATTATTCAGAATCATGCTCATTAGGTGTTTGAAGTAATGCCTAAGAGAAGATAAATATTAAAAACCCAACTAAAAAAACGCATATTTGACTAGTGTGGAAAATATTGCGTGATATGCTATAAAAGAGTTCTAAACATCTGTGGTTGAACTCTATAGGCAAAGAGACAGGGACGTCAAGTGGACAAGCTAGCGGCGATACGCGTTTGAAAGGATTGCTCTAAAGGTACGTGACCTTAGTCTCGTTACATTATGCAATAATGTTTGGTAGTAGTGTATAAATGGTGTCGTAGTGTAATATACGCGTTTGGTGTGTCTTTGAAGTGATGAAGCTCACTCGACATATCTAACGGGTCAAAATCATGGTTGGAAATGGTTTTGGAAAAGGTTTGGTTTGTCATCAAAGTGATGGTTTTCACTCTACAACCAAACGGGTCAAAATGATGCTTTTAAAGGAATCATATGCGTAGAGACTTGAAAGTCTCACATTGCGTTAAGTGATGGATAGTACTACGCCAATGAATTGGTCATGTTAATTTAAGTTTACAAATCCGAGATAGCGGGTCAAAGAATAGAAATAAATTGCAAGTGTCGCTTGAAGAGGAATGCTTGAAATTTTGAGGAACAAGCATTAAGTTCTAATGTGAGCGTAAAGCCATGGAGTAGCGCGAATACGCCAAGGTTTATAAGCCCGGGGATTAGGGTAATTATGACCAAAAAGTTTTAAAACTGAAAAATGGCATTTTTGCACTTATTGCTAATGGGATGGATAATCGAAACATGGATTTTATGAATCATTTGTTCGTAACTCGGTTTCCGTAACGTGAAATTCACATGGTTGGTTCCGTAATTTTATTACGGACTGATCGTAGGAAAAAGAATGGACTAAAACGGACAACCGAGTAAAAAGTTATGATTGTTTAAAGTTGGATTTTTTGTAAACTTCGGAGCTGGACAAAAATGCAGGTCCAGAAACTGGACCTGCTGGAAAATGCACTCCCCTGCACCACGCGACGGGGGCACAAGGAGCTGGCGTGACACGCGGGGCCGCCCGCGGCACGCGAAGGTGATGGCTGGGTCTGGCGCGTGGCGCGACGGAATTGAAACCAAAATTTTATTATTTTTGTTTTGTTTTTGTTATTAAGGCTTGTCTAGGCTCGGTTTATATTGTCAAAACTAATTACTTATGTTGTTTTGACTTCAGGTGATGTTTGTTAGTTTCGGATGCCGATCAAGCGTGAAATGAAGAACCGAACACCATTTTTGAAGCTTCCACACTAAACTAAGCATGTCTAGAAAGTGTTGTTTTGTAAACGTTATTAGTTGTGAATACTTGAACTAGAAGGTCCTTATGTTAACTCTCTAAACAGTGTACATCTTAACTTTTAACTAAGTTTTGCTAAGTATGCATTTTGTTTAAAAAGGTTCGTATTTTATAACTAAATTAATAGAAATTTAAGACGAGTGTTACAAAATACTATCTAATTAGAACACTTTGACGCGTTCAAAATACAAGTCCCACTCTATCATTGGAACACCTATCTATACAACTATTCTAAGAAGAAAATACAAGGCAAGGATACAAATCACAATTACAAGTCCACACTTCCACTAAAGACTTTTGGCATCATTTAACTTTCTTCCTAAAAACATTCAGTTTCACTTTAAAAAATATTACAACTGTTTCAGATATCAGTGCCAAGTATATTCCCATATTAATCTACTCCAAGATGTTGACTTTAGAAAAAATATCACAACTTCTATATATTGTGTCCTACTATAAACTCTCAAGTGCATTGGACTTTATATTTTGTTGACTTTATCCAAATTTGACTTTTGAATATAACTCCCACTGAATTTTGTTATAAGATAACAAAATTAAGATCATCATAATTCATAACCCTATATATTGACTTTGACTGCCCTACCCCTTTGTCTGCATACATCACCATGCTGACCTATAGTATTTTTTTTTGTCCTTTCTTGATGATATGCTAGATTTCTCCATTCCAAGATGAAAGGTGATTTTAGGACACGTTGAGGTGCTCCTGGTCACATGGCACGACCAACCTGCTCTGTTTCGCTCATTTCAACCAACCTTTTTTTGTAATTTCGGTGAGCATAATTCTTCTCAAGAAGACGTCTTCATTAGGCAACACTTTTGAATCCTGGTTGAGAATACATTAAACTATAAGTACAAACTTATAAGAATATGGATACTAAAATACAGCTTTATATAACTTCCTTCCGGCTGGGGTGCAAACAAGCCTAGCTGAGCCGAGCCCGTTTAACCTATGAGACCTCGATTTGATTTGAGCTTTGTTTTATAAGCTCGATCGGCTCGTGGGTATTGTTCAAGTTCGAGCTCAGCTTGTTTTCTATTTGTTAGTTAATTTATATTAATTATTATTATTCATATATAATTTAGTTATTTTTTCATAACTTTATTATTATTATTATCATTATTATTACTACTTATATATATATATATATATATATATATACATTTAATATAGAAATAAAAACTTAGATAAACAATAGGCTTGCGAGCCGTCTCGAGCTCGATAAGTGAAGCTCGGGCTCGTTTTGTAAACGAGCTTGCTTTTTTAGGCTCGAGATCTAGAGCTCGTTTAAGCTCGGCTCGTTCGAATATAATGACTTAATGATATTAAACTAATTACTTTCAGTACCATCCAACTTTCAAACTACACAATCTCTATTTCTAATTTTATGCTGACAGGTCAAATGAGTTAACTTCGTTATTATATAATTAAAATATAGCATAATTATGTTACTCTATTTAACACGTTAATTATTTACGAAATCCAAGGAAAGAGATTTGACCCACATTGAAAAACCACATGTTTTTACATGTCACCCAACCTCCCATCTCCTATTTCATTTGGACTTTATTAGTCAATGGGTTGAGGTAGCAATTAGACCAATTTCGCTACGTTCAGAGCTTGTTTTGTTCAAAACGGGTCATTTTAGATGGAAAGCAAGACCTGCAAAACACGTTTTAATCATTTCGGCGGTTTCTCTAACAAGGACACCGCCCCCAGAAAGCCACAGAAAACTTTGGCGAATGCCCTATGTTGTCGAATCGCACAAAGTTTCGGAGAAGACTTCCATTTATCCCCCCGCCAGAAAGCCATCATTGAATGCCTACAGAGGCCTCACGCCCATGATTTCTTAACTGTTATTCCTATTGAAGGTCTAGGTCAACGTATGTCAGCGGTGGAGTACCGGTCAATCCTTAAGTACCGTCTGATGATCCCCATGTTCCCAAATGATGAAACTTGCCCAGTCTGTCGTAAAGCGTGCCTGGATAAATATGGGGAGCATGCGTTACACTGTAGAGGGTTGCCGGGGTTTAAGTATCGTCATGACTTTGTTCGAGACGCGTTAATAGATATTCTCAGACGAGCAGGGATCTTGGCAAAGAAAGAGACACCGGTTAATTTTCTTACAGACCCGACGGAAGGGAGGTCCACCCTACGCCCGGCTGACGTGCTAGTTTTTGGTTGGGAGGGCGGGAAACATGCTTGTGTCGATCTCACAGGTGTATCCCCCCTAGCCGGGTTTCGAGAAAATGGGTTTGTGGCGGGGCAAGCGGTATTGAAAGAAGAGTCTAAGAAAGTGGAAAAGCACGCGAAAGCTTGTGAGGAAAATCAGCATGCCTTTGTCCCCCTAGCGTTTGACACGTTCGGCTCCATGGCGCCGGAGGCGGTTCGGTTCTTGGCTAGAGTTCAGCGTGTGGTCCACAGCAACTTTTCGACCCCTCAGGGGCGAGGCTTTGTTTTTAGTAGATTAGGGTTTTCCATTCAGAAGGGGATGGCGGCGCAGTTTGTTGCCCGTCTACCTGCTATTCTTATGTAATTTGCCGTGTTGATTGGAATGAAAAGACCCTAATCTTTAAAAAAAAATCATTTCTTTGATTTTTTTACAATTAATTAATAAGTCAACTATGATTGTATAAACAATGTTATGAAAAGAACAATTTTAATTTGAAAAGAAAAGATCACATAGGTTTTATGCATTGGAGATACACTTGGGGCAACTAACAACTTCGACCCATTTGACCACTTACCCTTTTATCTAAAATGCAACGTAGAAGTCCATATTTTAAGAATACTTGAGTTAAATTATAACTTTGGAAGCTAATGAGAGTTGTAGCAGAATTGCAAAAACAAGTAAAAACCATAACAAATTTTACACACACTTGTGCAGTTGTATGTGTGTGTGAGATAGAGAACCTTCTAGTCTTCTAGATAAACTTCTTAATGTGTTTAGTTTGTAGTTAGGAATCACTGTGGATCCTAACCAACTAATCCTGTCTACGACCACCACCCTCCCGCAGAAGGGGTAATGGCATACATGTGAATCCTAGCTGACAAAATGATTGCTCTTTTGCCTAATATCCAACACTAATACTATTCATGTAACAAACAAACATGATTCCAGGTCACCCTACTCATCCAATCAGCGTTCAACCAATAAAATGTAAGCTAACAGATTAAATTCAACACAAATAAGTAGCAAGCATGTATCTTGTTTACTGCAAAACTAACTCCAAATTATACAAAATGCAAAAAAAAAAAAAAAAAAAAAAAAAAACAAATTACCCAATATTTGTGACAACTGGCACAAAACCGGTAATTTCCGTACTATTTTAATTATTATTTATTATCTGCAATTATGTGCTTAAACATCAACATTGTCTAATTACTTGCTATACATATGAATTCATGCATGTTTTATACTTCAAATATTGCTTTGAGCATTACTTTAAGCGTTGCGTCAGAAAGACTAGTAAACTCACCGGTAAGACATACTGTGTCAGCATTTCTGTAGAAAGCAGTCAAACAATAGAGTTAGGGCCCAGGAGTAGGTCCAACATCTAAAATACCTTAAAACCCAAGTATGGATATAAGGGTTAGCATATAAACTTTCCGGAAGCTAAGCTATGCATTAAAAGACACCCGGAACTCACTATAAAAGCTGAATTTTGCAGAATTCAGCTATAATTCAGCTAAAAACAGCAATATGACACTAAAATATTATGCAGAATTTATGTTTTAGTGTCCAGAATAGCTTACAAAGTGTCGGGAATTGATACTGTCACAAAAGGTGCTTCATACTTAGTGAAACTGCGCAATTTAGCACTTTAACGAACCGTAACCAACCGAACAACCGGACACTACCCGAAACACCAAATTTCCACTAGAAACATTGTTTTAGTGTCATGAAGCTAGTCTTGAACATCAAACACCATATTACATCCTATAAACCCTAAACACTTAAAACACTAACTAATCCCCATACTTTTCAACTAGATTATCTAACTTGTAATTGAAACACAACTAACACACCCCCCCCCCATTTACGGTTCATCAAGGGGTCCCACCCCCTTGATTTTCTTTTAATATTTTATTAGATATGTTTAGTAAACTTGTGACATATTATCCAATATACATTTTGTTGTTGGAAGACTTATTTAAAAACCACAAGTTCTTCATTTCATCATCTACAACACACCAACACCTCTCTTCCTTTCTCCCTCATTCTCGGCTCAACCCACACACAAACACACCTCCATTTTCACTCCATTCTCAAGCTTTCTAAGGGTTCCCTAAGGTGTAAGAAGCATAACTAAGAAGCTTGGAAGCATTGGAAGTGGAAGGACCTTCTCCTAGAGCTTTTATCCACCTCATTCTTCATCATCTTCATACTTGTTTCTTCCCTAGCCTTAGAGCTAGTAGTAAGCTCCTTACATCTTGTTATTACTTCTAATTTTAGTGGTTAAAGTGTTATGCAATTTGTGGAACTAAAGAATCTCAAAGAAACATAAGCATGAACACTAACATAAAGCTTAAAAACAAGAAGATTAAAGATGTTTAAGTGTATGTAGTATACTTGTTTGATGATTTCTTGTGTTTATGATGTAGATCATCATATGAGACTTGCTAGATGATGATTAAACACATGATCTAGCAAGTATAAGGATGGATCTTGAGTGTTAAACATGAACTTGAAGGTGAACTAGTTTTAGTGTATGATGATTATTTATACAAGTTATATGTCTTGAGAATAAAAGATTTCAAAGATAATATTTCCAAGAAACTAAGTTTATTACGAAATTTAACATGATCATGGTTTTTAAAGAAAGTGAACATGTATTAAGGGTTAAATCAAAGCTAGAAAAGTGTTGGTAACAAGAAAAACACAAGAAGATTTATTTTTGAAAAATCATCATGCAAGTTATGATGAATCAAAATTCACAAGAATGAGTTTTATAAACTAAAAACCATGATTTTAGAGGTAACTAAACTTACTAAACAACATGTGAAATTACTACAAATTTTTTCAAACTTTCAAGTTCATGACATGTTGTTAAAATGCATATTTTTGGCTCTTGGTAAGTAATGTGTAAATTGTTGATGATTGGTGATGAATTTCTAAAAGAAAATGATATGCTTTTAAGCATAGAAACCTCCATTTTTAAGGGGAAACTCTGGCAAAATTTTTGTAAAAATTTAACACTTAGAAAAATATTTTTAAACAAGTGTTTACAAGTAAATTTTGATCATGGTTTTCATATAAAAATTTGCCATAATTTTTATTACAAAAATTACAAATATTGGATGTTGATTTTTGATAATTAAAAGGACTAAGTATATATTTAGGAAAATATATATTTAGATGTCACAAATTGTGTGCTATTTGTATATTGATTGTATTAGTTATATTATTTTAGGAGCTTGAAAATAATATAACACACCAAAATACCAAAATTTGAAATATAAAATACTACCAAAATTCCAAGAAAATAAATATATAATTTATACCCGAATATTGGACAATCGGACAGACGAACTTATGGACTATAAGTATATATATTCCGAAAATAAATCCGTAACTTAACAAATGTGACGAACGGTATTCTTGAAACCAAGGAAATGGCAAGATATGAATTTTTACAAGTATTACAAAATATATCATATTTTCGTCAAATAGAAAATATATTATTTTGGGTGGAGAAAAATATATATTTTCTTAAACAAGTTAAAAATATATTATTTTGGGTGAAAACTAGAAATATATATTTTCTAAAGCTATTCTTAAAAATATATATTATTTTTGAGTTTTATATGGAAATATACTTATTGTTGCCAAATAAATTTATAGATATTTTTCTATAAAAACCCTCTCAAAATACGTATATTTGAGAATATAAATTAGTGATTTTTAGTTGTCTAAAAATAATGTTCCGGAAAAATAATCAAAAATTTAAGTATAAAATACTTAATGAATACAAGAAAATACGTATCCCTATACGTATAAATGCATACCGGAATACACCACCAATACTTGGCAAAATACACAAGTATGAAAATACACAAATACAAGTATACCCACGCTTGGGAAAATATACATGTGTATAAATACATAATAAACCAAGTTGAGGATATATTACTTTAACAATATTCCAAATAATTGGATAAATATAATTTAGGTTAAAATATATTATTTTAACTCATAATTATATACTTTGGGATTATATAATGTACATCAAAGATGTAACTCAAAGTATACCATGAATTCCAAAATAATTCTTAATAAACAACTAAGACTAAGAGTCGTTACACGACCTAAACGACTAATTAAACTTAGCACATGTGTAGGTGATAGTACGGCTTAAGGAAACATACTTTGGGTACACAAGAGACAGGACGCAAATCAGTGAGTTCATGTCTCCACTTTTAAACTTTTACTTGTTTTCTAAACTTAGGGAAAATACATGTACAATGATATGTAGAACACAAAACCAAGGAATGACACATAGATCATGTGACGAATAGGGTACCATAAGCACCATTAATCAACGTATACATTTAGACCGGGGAACAGAAAGGTTAGATCTAATGGGTTTCAGGCAACCTCACTCTTGGTCTACTTCTACCAACGAGTGCTTTTGTGTCTCAGTCGATCTCGACAAAAATGCCTAGGTTTGGTGGCTTCCTATGTCGTGACATATGTTAATATCTTCGCGAAACATTAGCGATCTCGTATTCCTTACATTTACAGACACAACACAGATACGTTTTACATATTACATACCATGTTTTCATACAAGTAGATAAACATTCTATACAAAAACTGCATGAATTCACACCAACATTATGTTGACGATTTTCCAAAACTTACATGTATTTCAGGTAACTAAAGTGGATGTACGTGTGGTTTCACTCTTGCTCAAGGATGATGTTTATGTTTTTAGTTATGTCGTGTCAAGACTCCAATGCCTCTTTTATGGGATTTGTTCGTTATATTCCACCTTATGTGGTGATATAATGATCAAAACCTTGATGTTTGTCTTTGAAACAAGTTGTAAACTTTTCAAACAATTATCTATCGTGTGATGTAAACACTAACTTAAATTATGTTTTGAATATTTAATGTTTATGGCATCTTGGTGTTGTTTTATGATCATGTAGTATGTTTACCATTCATGTGCAATGAGAACCTTTCAGGATCACACCTCGTGCTTCCGCCTAAGAAAGGGGTGTGACAGATTGGTATCAGAGCTGCGATTGTAGTGAACCAGGATTCCTTCTCGAGTCTAGACTACAATCTTTAGGATCCTCTCACGAAAACAATTTTCCAAAAGTTTTCATTGCATAAAACTTTCCGCGACATCCACTACCTGAACTTGTTTTTCAAAAGTCAAGTAAGGACACTACGAGACTGAGTTTGCACCTGGATAGCACTTGTCTTTAACTAGGAATTACTTGCAACAATGTGTATAATTATTTATATATTAATTATGTAGTAGTAGTTAATATATACATATACCATGGATAATATGATACAGGTACACATGTCTTCGTCTGAAAGAAGCAACCTATCTGAAGAACGTGACCCGATGATGATTGTCTCTGACGACGAGATTGCTTCAGCTCTGGAGGTTTTCACGTCTGACTCCGAGACCGACCCTGAGATAATATCAGATGATGAGGATCTCGACGATTTTCCACCTTTCGCCCTACCAGACTTTGGTGATGATGTCCCTTTCAATGATGATGTCCTAGCTTCACCCTTACCCTTCCATGACCAGCTGATCATCAGACATCCCGATGGTGAGCACCTCGTTGAGCCTATTCCCATTCGTGCCATTCCTTTTGCCGCCATCCCTGTTGAGGACTGGCCATTCGTTGATGATCTGGATAATGATGTTGACGTCCCCGTGATTGAGGTGGAGCACCTCGATGCCGAACTTGGCGACGGAGAGGTGTCACACCCCGACCACGTAGAACATACAAAACGTGGCGGAAACACCGGGGAGTGTTGTAACAGAATTAATTGTTTCAAATCCATGGCAATTGAAGTTTCGTTTTATTAATCAAACATGAGAGTTTACATTGTTTTAAACAAGAACCCAAGAGTACATAACATAAATTAACTAGTTCTTGTCTCATTTTAAGTCACTAAGGCACAGGTCCGCCTAAGTATGTCTTGATAAGTCCTATGCATCATCTCCTGAAAACACATGTGAAAATAGGTACGTCAGCATAAAAATGCCTGTGAGATACATAGGTTTTGTGAAAACAGAATTCATGACTTATGTTTGAGAAAATGGTTAGTCATGAACCTTGTAGTTTTCTTTGTCTTGTAAATCATTTGAAAAACGATAAGATCAGATGATATGTATAAATAAGAGAATAATGTATGGTTAAATGAATAACCATGTAAAATGAGTTTGTATAAGATAAGTTGTTTGTAAATCAATGTCTTGTGAAAAGTATGTTGTTTGTATAAAATGTTATATGTCTTAAATTGAAATGATTCAAATAACGCTACAATATGTGATATCATACAAACACTTATATATAGGAAGTACCAGCGGCGTATCCACAGTGCTTGTATCATATTACATACGCCTCGTTACTTAAATCACTTACTCAAACCAAACCATCAAGATGAAATGTTTAACAATTGTAGAAATGTTTATGTATAGTCAAATATCTATTGTCAAATGTAAATCATGTCAACAGATACAACTGGTTCACACGGTTCAATAGTTACAAACGGTTCACGTAATCAAATAGTTACGACGGTTCACATAGTCAAATGGTTACAACGGTTCAAAATGTAATATAATGTGTTCATATGCTGGATGAGCATATGCAACAGAAATGCAATGTAAAACAATGTACTAAGTATGCACACAATGGGCGTACATAGCATGAAATGTATTGTGAAGTTATGTACTAAGTATGCACACAATGGGCGCACATAGCATGAAATGTATTGTAAAGTGATGTACTAAGTATGCACACAATGGGCACACATAGCATGAAATGTATTGTAAAGTGATGTACTAAGTATGCACACAATGGGCATACATAGCATAAAATGTATTGAAATCATGTACTATAAATGTACTAATAAACATAGCAAGTATATGATGTGAAAACAGGAAAGCATGAAAGTAACAAGTAGGCACATGTGTTTCACCCCAAAACAGTTTGGAAAACAGTAAAAGAGGGGTCTATGTACTCACTTAAGATTGCTTAGTTGTCCTCGAGTAACAACCAAACAATGCTAGAGATCACGGATATCAAACGGCACCTAATATAGGTAACTATGTTAATAAACCGGACCTAAATCGGAGGATCGGATAGAATGAGGGTTCGTAAACCAAACGAGTATGGAGACTCGTGTAATATGGTTTAACAAAGCCTACATACTAAATGAAACCTAACATAAGTGCTTACGACCCATTACGACCCGTTTAGGTAGCTTATGCTACTTTAACGCGTCGTTCGCGTGAAACGCGTTCGGACCGCCTAACTAGTCCTATAACAAGTAGAATATGCCTTATCATGCCTAATATTGTTGCCAAATCAGTTTAGATGTCAAAAGTTATGTCACATATGTTTATAATGAATTTTGGCATCAAAGGGGTATTTTGGTAATTTACCTAAGGCATATAAACTACCTATCATACAACTACTTAAACGTTGTGACCATAATGTATAACCTCGGAAGGTTATTCCCTACCTACTATGGTCACCTAATGTATTTGGTCGGATCCTAATGATCGACCAAATGGGTCGGGTGCGAAGGTATAAGCGATTTATTAGATCGCTTACCCTTACGACCCTAGACAACGTGGTAATCATTAGGCATAGTCACAAAGGACTATAACCATCCTGATTACAATCATGTTGCGAAGTTCAAACGAACTTCGCATTGACCATAAACTGGTCAACGTAGAAAGTCAAACAAAGTTTGACTTTCGGACTCGAAAAGCAAGAAAAGCTAAAGTTGGTATTTTAGCATCGTGATTACAATCACGTTGCGAAGTTTATTTTAGCACACCGAACCCCTCAAAGCTTATTTCTAAGTTATGTAAAGGTTATTTAAGGTATGTTGAGCCTAGTTCACTATTCCGGAGTGTCCGTTGCATTAAACTGGTTATATTTACGCATCAGTGCGCGTATAACCTTCTAGAAAGCGATTTAGAGCTTGAAATCGAACAAGAATTGATATGTGCAAAAGATACACATATTTATACAGATCCCAAGTATGAAATACAATATTTCATTGGCTTGGCATTTGTTTGATGGTCGCAGTGACCCAGGTGTCACAGTCTCCCCTACTTTAACGGACCAGATATACAAGGTATAATCCTGTCATTTCGTTAACGGACAATCTTCAGAAGTGAAAATGAACAGACGGAGTCATTTTCCTCAACGAGTATTCTTCAGAAACGGAAATGAAGGAATAAACAAACGGGGATTCATTTCCTCAACGGACAATCTTCAGAAACGTAAAATGAACTTACGGAGTCATTTTCAACGGGTGCTTCATCAGAAATGGAAATGAAAAGGAGAAACAAACGGATATTCATTTCCTCAACGGACAATCTTCAGAAATGAAAAATGAACTTACGTAGTCATTTTCAACGGGTGCTTCATCAGAAATGGAAATGAAAAGGATAATCAAATGGATATTCATTTCCTCAACGGACAATCTTCAGAAACGAAAATGAACAAACAGAGTCATTTTCCTCAACAAGTATTCTTCAGAAACGGAAATGAAGGAATAAACAAACAGGGATTCATTTCCTCAACAGACAGTCTTCAGAAACGTAAAATGAACTTACGGAGTCATTTTCAACGGGTGCTTCATCAGAAATGGAAATGAAAAGGAGAAACAAACGGATATTCATTTCCTCAACGGACAATCTTCAGAAATGAAAAATGAACTTACGGAATCATTTTCAACGGGTGCTTCCTTAGAAACGGAAATGAATAGAGTTAACTTCTAGGCACATGACAAAGCTCGCTGTGGTTTCTGTGCACTAAATTCCGTAATTATGTATGCATCCATAATTACATAATTCCTTGCACAGTCCGCACAGTCTGTCTTGTAATGTTTAGGGAAAAAAATCAAACCTGTGATGAGGGTGACTAGACTACCATAGGGTCCTTTTAATTAGATCGACAAATGATCTTTTTAATTAGGCCACCAAGGAGTCCTTTCAGCTATATCATCACATGATGTTCCTAACCAGATTTTTGGATCAATCTGTTTAACTAGACCACTCAAGGGGTCTAATTATGGAGTAGTACTTTATAACCCAAGGGACTTAAGTACAACGTAGAAGTCCATTAAGGATTTTAGATAACAAAAACTTGGATTACACCAAAAATATAAAAGGGAACACATAAGCACATAGTTGCTTAACTCAGTTATTAATTTGTTATTAACTTGTTAGTGATTGAATATGGATATTCAAAGTACACCAGGAAACCAGTCGCTGGGCTTCAATGTCCGCTGGGATCTATCTGAAAAGATAGGATGATCTCCCAAAATTCGATTTTGTTTTCAAAGAAACGTAATATTCGAATTAAGGAACACAACAATTTTATGATTTACAGAAATATCCTTAAGTAGCCTTATTAAGGATTTATAGTGGTACTTTGGGTATTCGTCTCGTGTTGTAACTTGCGCCTTGTACTTCGTTTCCTTTGAATAAACGGGTACTTAGGAATTTCGTGGAAAACGCAAGAGATCATAGAATGGGAAAATTTTGGGGGCAGTTTGTTCTTCAAGGAATACGGTTCCTTGATTGTCGGTATTGAAAGGGATATGTTGTTTATACATGCTACCACATAAATACATTGCAATGTATATAAAAGATTTATTTATAAACAACGATAACAACTTTTTCTTGGACCTTGACAACAAAAGAAAATAATACATAAGACATGATTATTTCTAAACGATGTTGTCTTCTAGTCAGTCAGATGCTCATCCCTGTGCTGGATTTGCATTAGCAAGCTTTGGGCAATTTCTTCGGAAATGACCCATCTCGCCACAGTTGTAGCAAGAACCTGGTAGAAAACGACCTTGAGCAGGATTGTTGCCAGCTTGGTTTGGAGCAGCTGCAGCTGGGCAGACTCTTGCTGTATGGCCTATAAGTCCACAAGTTTGGCTTTTGCGGCACTTTACATTGGCATGATGATGGAGGCTACATTGGTTGCACAAGGGTGCAGTTCCATTGTATGGCTTCCTAGCAGGGGGTTGAGCTGGTTGGTTGGGGACGGCTTGATCATTGTGAGTAACCATGGCGAAGTTCTGAGAAGCCTTTCGTTTCTTTGACTTCTTAGGGGATCCAGTCTGTTCATCCATGGTCTTTGATTCCTCGATTGGGTTCGATTCCTCGACCAGTTTCTTGTCACCTTTTCGGAAAAGTTTACCTTTCCTGATCTTTGATTCAGTCAAGGTTGCAGATAGCTCAATGGCCTGTCTAACTGTAGTAGGGTTGCTACCAGTCACAATGTCTTGTATTGAGTCAGGGAGGCCATCAATGTACTTTTCGATTGCCTTATCCAAAGGCGTGACCATGTTTGGGCATAACAGACTTAACTCCTCATAACGGTCCGTGTAGGCTCGATGCTCACCGCTATCTTGCGTAAGATCGTCAAATTCCCTTTCCAAGGCCCTGATCTCGTGACGAAGACAAAATTCCTTCATCATAAGGGCCCTAAGTTCAGCCCATGTCTGTGCTAGAGCAACTTCTGCACCACGATCTCTCATAACCCCGTTCCACCACGTATGGGCCATCTTCTGGAACACACTCGAAGAAAACTCGACCTTGCGATTGTCAGGACACTACACATGGCGGAAAGTATTCTCAATGCTCTCGAACCATTGAAGAAGCCCAGTCGCTCCCTCAGAACCACTAAACTTGAGTGGTTTAGCCGAGTTAAAACTCTTGAAATTGCATGGACCATTGTTGTTGTTGTTGGCTTGGTTCCATTGAGCAAAGAGGTTTGGGAATTGAGCAGCCATTTGCTGTGCAATGATTTCCGCCAGTTCGGCAGTCGCTATCTGGTTTTCGCGTCGAGGAGGCATTCTAAAAGAGAAACAAGAAAGAAAACAAATGAAATGGCATTGGGTAAGAATAGGATGTTACAATTACCGACCATAATCATGGTTGATGGCCATTTGTTTGAACCACGAAGCAAACAAACAACACAAAGGCTGAATCAAAGCAAATAGATCCTCATAGTGTATCGCGAAGACATGCTCGCCTATAAGTGGACACTCACCCCAAGAGTTCCCAGGTAAGAGTGACTGGTCCGATTATATGGATTTGTATGAACACTCTAGCCTTAGACAGAAAACCCAGGGTACAGGCATTCACTCTTCCAGTTTGCACGTGTTCACACTATTTAGGACCCAAAACTTTGACGAGAGTTTTGAAAATTCAAAGGGGTTCAAAACCTTATAACAGAGGGTTCAAAACCTAGTAATCAATCATCCTAGAACAGATGATTAGTTTTCAAAGCGGTTTTGAAATTTATGTTCTTGTTGTGGTTGTCGCCTAAGGATAGGTGACAGTATTGTTTTATGACTAAACGCAAGTAAACTCGCGTTAGGGTCCTAGGAAGGTTATAGTCTAGGTCAAAGCATTACTAATAACCTAATTCCCTATAACCATTGGCTCTGATACCAACTTTTCTGTCACACCCCGACCACGTAGAACATACAAAACGTGGCGGAAACATCGGGGAGTGTTGTAACAGAATTAATTGTTTCAAATCCATGGCAATTGAAGTTTCGTTTTATTAATCAAACATGAGAGTTTACATTGTTTTAAACAAGAACCCAAGAGTACATAACATAAATTAACTAGTTCTTGTCTAGTTTTAAGTCACTAAGGCACAGGTCCGCCTAAGTATGTCTTGATAAGTCCTATGCATCATCTCCTGAAAACACATGTGAAAATAGGTACGTCAGCATAAAAATGCTTGTGAGATACATAGGTTTTGTGAAAACAGAATTCATGACTTATGTTTGAGAAAATGGTTAGTCATGAACCTTGTAATTTGCTTTGTCTTGTAAATCTTTTGAAAAACGATAAGATTAGATGATATGTATAAATAAGAGAATAATGTATGGTTAAATGAATAACCATGTAAAATGAGTTTGTATAAGATAAGTTGTTTGTAAATCAATGTCTTGTGAAAAGTATGTTGTTTGTATAAAATGTTATATGTCTTAAATTGAAATGATTCAAATAACGCTACAATATGTGATATCATACAAACACTTATATATAGGAAGTACCAGCGGCGTATCCACCGTGCTTGTATCATATTACATACGCCTCGTTACTTAAATCACTTACTCAAACCAAACCATCAAGATGAAATGTTTAACAATTGTAGAAATGTTTATGTATAGTCAAATGTCTATTGTCAAATGTAAATCATGTCAACAGATACAACTGGTTCACACGGTTCAATAGTTACAAACGGTTCACGTAATCAAATAGTTACGACGGTTCACATAGTCAAATGGTTACAACGGTTCAAAATGTAATATAATGTGTTCATATGCTGGATGAGCATATGCAAAAGAAATGAAATGTAAAAAAATGTACTAAGTATGCACACAATGGGCGTACATAGCATGAAATGTATTGTGAAGTGATGTACTAAGTATGCACACAATGGGCGCACATAGCATGAAATGTATTGTAATGTGATGTACTAAGTATGCACACAATGGGCGCACATAGCATGAAATGTATTGTAAAGTGATGTACTAAGTATGCACACAATGGGCATACATAGCATAAAATGTATTGAAATCATGTACTATAAATGTACTAATAAACATAGCAAGTATATGATGTGAAAACAGGAAAGCATGAAAGTAACAAGTAGGCACATGTGTTTCACCCCAAAACAGTTTGGAAAACAGTAAAAGAGGGGTCTATGTACTCACTTGAGATTGCTTAGTAGTCCTCGAGTAACAACCAAACAATGCTAGAGATCACGGATATCAAACGGCACCTAATATAGGTAACTATGTTAATAAACCGGACCTAAATCGGAGGATCGGATAGAATGAGGGTTCATAAACCAAAAGAGTATGGAGACTCGTGTAATATGGTTTAACAAAGCCTACATACTAAATGAAACCTAACATAAGTGCTTACGACCCATTACGACCCGTTTAGGTAGCTTATGCTACTTTAACGCGTCGTTCGCGTGAAACGCGTTCGGACCGCCTAACTAGTCCTATAACAAGTAGAATATGCCTTATCATGCCTAATATTGTCGCCACATCAGTTTAGATGTCAAAAGTTATGTCACATATGTTTATAATGAATTTTGGCATCAAAGGGGTATTTTGGTAATTTACCTAAGGCATATAAACTACCTATCATACAACTACTTAAACGTTGTGACCATAAGGTATAACCTCGGAAGGTTATTCCCTACCTACTATGGTCACCTAATGTATTTGGTCGGATCCTAATGATCGACCAAATGGGTCGGGTTCGAAGGTATAAGCGATTTATTAGATCCCTTACCCTTACGACCCTAGACAACGTGGTAATCAGTAGGCATAGTCACAAAGGACTATAACCATCGTGATTACAATCACGTTGCGAAGTTCAAATGAACTTCGCATTGACCATAAACTGGTCAACGCAGAAAGTCAAACAAAGTTTGACTTTCAGACTCGAAAAGCAATAAAAGAACGAAGGAATACTTACGAAGGGTCCCCGAATGCTAATCTTGATCCAAGTAGCTCAGGTATGAAACAAAGGTTTCAACTTAGAGCTTCTCAAATCAGATTCTTGTGGGTTTTGAAGTTGGGGGATGTGGGTATTTATAGGATTTCCCGAACCGTTAGGATCGTTTCTTGGAAACCGTGCTTTGATCTTGGCCATACACCTCAAGATAGTGGTTTTACAAAACATTTGAGTCCCTAGTATTGAGAAATACCATGTGCAAGAGGATTAGGAGTGCATAACAGCTGATAACATGCTGTTTAAACATTGAATCTGGTCTGGGAGTCTGACGCGGGCCGCGTAAGGATACACCAGGGGTTTACGCGGGCCGCCTGGCCTGTCTGATCAGGAGAAAGTTTGCTGAAATGACAGTTTAGGTCCCTGTTGGTGTTTAAGGCCATTTCCGATATGTTTAAGGCCCGTTAAGGCCCTAAAATGATGCCTAAACATTGTGGACATGAAACATGCTCAAAAATATGTCGGATGTTGGTTCGTTTGGTCGTACGATCGCGATGTTCGCTTAATTACGACGGAATGCGCATAAGCGCGAAAAACGATCCAAATGACGTGACGAATGGATTTTTCTTATGCCAAACACTAAAATAAAATGTTTTAGTGCTTACATAAATTTTTGGATGTCCGGATGTAGTCAGAACGTAAGTTATGCGCGAAAATGCAAACTTGTGCACTTTTTGACGCTTTTAGTCCCTGAATGGCCCAAAAGTTTATTTTAGCACACCGAACCCCTCAAAGCTTATTTCTAAGTTATGTAAAGGTTATTTAAGGTATGTTGAGCCTATTTCACTATTCCGGAGTGTCCGTTGCATTAAACTGGTTATATTTACGCATCATTGCGCGTATAACCTTCCAGAAAGCGATTTAGAGCTTGAAATCGAACAAGAATTGATATGTGCAAAAGATACACATATTTATACAGATCCCAAGTATGAAATACAATATTTCATTGGCTTGGCATTTGTTTGATGGTCGCAGTGACCCAGGTGTCACAAGAGGTGTACGACCTCGCTATCCTAGAGTTAGCGTCCCCTGTTGTGTCTATTATCGATATCCCTTCTAACTCTGACCTTGAGTCCGATGCCGATTCCTTCGATTCAGTGACATCTTCGAACCTTTTTGCTGCTGGGCTGAGAGTTTACACAACTGGTGGTGACGATGATGCTATGTCTGTTGCGCCATCTTCTCCTACTCATGTCTCTACACCTCCCCACACTCCTACTCAGGACAGCTCCCTCATCCGTCGAGTTCATGAGCTCGAGGCTGAAGTGACTCATTTTCATAGTTTGATCTTCCCTACACCCCCACCCTCTCCACCAGCCCATTAGGTTTTCTTTGAAGGTACTTTGATGGAGCAGTATTTTTGGGTATGAAGGCTACAACCTAGTTTTGAGTACAAATTGAAGACAAGAACCACCAATGTGAAGAAAGATATTTTTTCTTTTATATGTATTAAACTTGTACTATGGGGTGATGTAACCCTTATGCATATTGTTTTCTTCGCAAACAATGATTTAACAAGTTGTCCTGATATGTATAAAAACTAGGTGAATATCTTATGGCACATCAGTATTTATCCGTTTATGCATGCTTGTTGTTGTATGAATTGCTTTATATGTTTGGCGGATTGTTGATGTTACTTATGTGGGTATATGCATGTGTATATATACTACTACTATCTTGTATGATGGTATCAAACAAATGTCTAACCTTGTTGTGTTGTGTTTTGAAATAACATGGCACATAGGAGAGCTGTGAACACTCGAGATTCTGATCAACCCCCTCCTCCTCCAATGCAGAGGACTACTGAGGAATTGAATTCTCTGCTGGAAGAATGGATTTCCAAAGCTATCGCCCAATACGAGCCGAACCGTACTGAGCACAGCGAAGGATCAGGCGGTACTAGACGAAATGGGAATGGAGATTCATCTGGAGGAACCCTGACTCAAGGTAACCTTAAGTTGATTTGCCATAACTTGATGAAATTTATGAACGGTCTTTGTTTCAGTGTTTCATTGATTGCTCATTTGTGAATTGGTTGGATGAATTCCAGGCTGCACCTTCAAGCAGTTTCTCGACTGCAAGCCACTGAATTACGATGGCACTGGAGGTGCAGTGGCTTGTGTGCGCTGGATGGAGAAAACTGATTCCACAATCCGTATGAGCAAGTGCACTGCGGACCAGCAAGTCACTTTTGTTGCTGGGTTGTTCGTTGATGAAGCTTTGACTTGGTGGAATTTACAAGCCCAAAGTCTGGGTGATGATGCCGCGTATGGTATGACTTGGGATAAGTTGAAGGAAAGAATGAGGGAAAAGTATTGCTCACATGCTGAACTCCAAAGGCTAGAGACTGAGTTTTGGAACCTGTCCATGGTTGGTGCGGACATTGTTGGTTATACTCAGAGGTTCCATGATCTGTCAAGAGTGATCCCCTATCTGGTGACTCCCGAGTTTAAGCGCATTGAGCGCTACATCTGGGGATTGGCTTCGGAATTTCGCAGCTTGGTGACTGTGGCTGAACCAGCAACGATCACTCAGGCTGTAACTCTGGATATCAGCCTTACTGAAGATGCTGTTCGTATGAAGAAGTTATCGCTAAAAACTACTGAGAAAACAGAGACGCATGCTGAGTCGTTTGGAGACAAGAAAAGGAAACATATTTTGGGTACACAAGAGACAGGACGCAAATCAGTGAGTTCATGTCCCCACTTTTAAACTTTTACTTGTTTTCTAAACTTGGGGAAAATACATGTACAATGGTATATTGAACACAAACCTAAGGAATGACACATAGATCATGTGACGAATAGGGTACCATAAGCACCATTAATCAACGTATACATTTAGACCGAGGAACAGAATGGTTAGATCTAATGGGTTTCAGGCAACCTCACTCTTGGCCTACTTCTACCAACGAGTGCTTTGTGTCTCAGTCGATCTTGACAAAAATGCCTAGGTTTTGTGGCTTCCTATGTCGTGACATATGTTAATGTCCTCGCGAAACATTAGCGATCTCGTATTCCTTACATTTACAGACATAGCACAGATACGTTTTATATATTACATACCATGTTTTCATAAAAGTATATAAACATTCCATACAAAAACTGCATGAATTCACACCAACTTTTGTTGACGATTTTCCAAAACTTACATGTATTTCAGGTAACTAAAGTGGATGTATGTGCGGTTTCACTCTTGCTCAAGGATGATGTTTATGTTTTTAGTTATGCATGTCAAGACTCCAATGCCTCTTTTGTGGGATTTGTTCATTACATTCCACCACATGTGGTGATATAATGATCAAAACCTTGATGTTTGTCTTTGAAACAAGTTGGAAACTTTTCAAACAATTATCTATCATGTGATGTAAACACATAACTTAAATTATGTTTTGAATATTTAATATTTATGGCATTTTGGAGTTGTTTTATGATCATGTAGTATGCTTACCATTCGTATGCAATGAGAACCTTTCAATATCACACCTCGTGCTTCCTCCTTAGAAAGGGGTGTGATAGATTGGTATCACAGCCAAGCGACCCGCAGCAACAACAAGGGTTCAAACAATAAGAAAGGTGATACTAACCCGCCTAAGGAGGCGAAAACATTCCTAGCTGCAAATGACACTGGAACTAAGAAGTATCTGCGCACTCTGCCCAAATGTGACCGATGCAAATTTCATCACGTGGGAAATTGTCGCATTGGGAGATGCGAGAACTGCGGAAAATTGGGTCACCGTACTGAGGATTGCTGGGGAAAAGGGATAGGAGGCCGTAATGGTAATGGAAATAGGAATAGGAATGGTGCTGGCAACGGATCTGGTAATCGCAATAACAACGGCGCCGGTAATCGAAATGGAAATGGAAATGGGCAAAACCAAGGATGCTTTGGTTGTGGTAGCATGGAACATTTCAAGAAAGAGTGCCAGAAAGAAAACACCGCTCAAGCTCGAGCACTTGTGATAGGAGCAAGGAACGCACGCGAGGACCCTAATGTGGTCACCGGTATGTTTCTCGTTAACAATCACTTTGCATCCATACTATTTGACACTGGTGCCGATTATAGTTTCATGTCTGTGGAATTTAAACGTATGCTTGGAATAGAAACCAGTAGATTAGACATTCCTTATTCCATAGAAATAGCCGATGGCAAACTGGTTGAATCGGAAAAGTTGTTAGGGGATGTACATTGGAACTTGTTGAGCGTAGGTTTAGTATCGACCTCTTGCCTGTTCAATTGGGTAGCTTCGATGTGGTAGTCGGAATGGACTGGCTGTCCAAGAATAAGGCTGAAGTTGTTTGTTACGAGAAAATCATTCGCATCCCTCTTGCGAATGATGAAAGGCTCATAGTCCGTGCAGAGAAAAGAGACACGCCCTTGCGAATCATCAACTGTATGAAGGCACATAAATGATTGCAAAAAGGATGTATTGCATTCTTGGCGCACATAGTAGAAAATAAGCTTGAGGAGCCGAAACTCGAAGAAATTCCTATGGTAATGGAATTTCCAGATGTTTTTCTCGAAGATTTGCTTGGATTACCTCCGCAAAGACAAGTCGAATTCCATATTGACTTGGTTCCAGGCGCTAATCCTGTAGCCAAGGCACCCTATCGGCTTGTGCCATCCGAGATGCAAGAATTCTCTACTCAACTCCAGGAGTTGTTGGATAAAGGATTCATAAGGCCGAGCTTCTCGCCTTGGGGAGCTCCAGTTTTGTTCGTAAAGAAGAAGGATGGAACCCTGCAGATGTGTATCGATTATAGAGAATTGAATAAGCTCACTGTCAAGAATCGGTATCCACTACCGAGGATTGACGACTTATTCGATCAGTTACAAGGATCGAGCTACTACTCCAAGATCGACCATCGGTCTGGCTATCATCAGTTAAGGATCCAAGAGGAGAGCATACCAAAGACTGTGTTCAGGACTCATTATGGGCACTACGAGTTCCTTGTGCTGCCATTTAGATTGACGAAAGCGCTAGCAGTGTTTATGGATTTGATGAATCGTGTTTGCAAACCATATCTCGATAAATTTGTGATTGTATTTATCGATGATATTCTGATTTTTTCACGAACGAAAGAAGAGAACGAACAACACCTCAGGACCACTCTGGAACTACTGAAGAAAGAGAAGCTTTATGCAAAGTTTTCAAAGTGCAAATTTTGGATTAGCGAAGTACAGTTCCTTGGTCACGTGGTAAACAATGATGGTATCCATGTAGATCCAGCAAAAATTGAAGCAATAAAGAATTGGGAAGCTCCCAAGACACCAACTGAAGTTCGACAATTTTTGGGATTAGCGGGCTATTACCGCAGATTCATCGAGAACTTCTCCAAAATTGCACAACGGCTAACTTCCCTTACTCAAAAGGACAAGAAGTATGACAGGGGAGGCAAGCAGGAAGAAGCCTTCCAACTACTTAAAAATAGGCTATGTGATGCACCGATACTATCTCTACCCGAAGGCACAAAAGACTTCATGGTGTAATGTGACGCTTCGCGTCATGGATTGGGTTGCGTGCTCATGCAACGCCAAAAAGTCATCGCTTACGCTTCAAGACAGTTGAAAGTACATGAGAAAAATTATACCACTCACGACCTAGAGCTAGGCGCGGTGGTATTTGCCTTGAAAATTTGGCGACATTATTTATATGGTACTCGATGTACTATCTTCACTGATCACAAAAGCTTACAACACATATTTGATCAGAAGGAGTTAAATATGCGTCAACGACGATGGGTTGAGTTGCTGAACGATTATAACTGTGAGATTAAGTACCATCCTAGAAAGGCAAATGTGGTAGCAGACACATTAAGTCAAAAAGAAAGGGTTAAGACCCTAAGGGTTCGAGCATTGGAAATGACTATTCAAACGAGTCTCAATTCACGCATCCACGATGCCCAACAAGAAGCCCTTAAGAAGGAAAATCTTATAGCTGAATATCTCCGAGGTATGGAGAAGAAATTGGTGCCAAACGAAGAGGGAACCTTATACTTTATGGGACGCATTTGGGTTCCGCTCTATGGCGGTATTCGAGAAGTCATCTTTGACGAAGCTCACAAGTCGAGATACTCGATCCACCCAGGATCAGACAAAATGTATCAAGACTTGAAAGTATACTATTGGTGGCCAAAACTCAAAAGCGACGTTGCTGTTTACGTTGGAAAGTGCCTAACCTGTGCTAAGGTTTAGGCAGAATATCAGAAACCGTCTGGTCTAATGCAACAACCAGAGATACCCATGTGGAAGTGGGTGCAAATTAAGATGGACTTCATAACAAAATTACCCAGGACCCCTAGAGGGCATGACATGATATGGGTGATAGTCGATCGATTAACGAAGTCTGCACACTTCCTACCAATCCGAGCGAAAGATAGCACTGGAAAGGTTGCTGAGCTGTATCTTAAAGAAATTATGGCACGTCATGGAGTGGCTATTTCGATTATTTCAGACAGAGATGGGCGTTTCGTATCAAGGATCTGGAAATCCTTTCAAGAGGCCTTTGGATCTCAATTGGATCTAAGCACGACCTTCCACCCGCAAATAGATGGTCAGAGTAAACGAACCATACAAACCCTGGAAGATATGCTTCGCGCATGTGTTATGGATCTAGGCGGCAGCTGGGATACTCATCTACCTTTAGTTGAGTTTTCCTATAATAACAGCTACCATACGAGCATAAAAGCTGCACCGTTCGAAGCTCTATATGGCTGCAAGTGCCGCTCACCGTTGTGTTGGGCAGACGGTGGAGACAAATAGTTGATTGGTCCTGAATTTGTTCAAGAGACAACCGACAAAATCATGCAGATCCGAGAACGCATCAAGGCGGCTCGTGATTGACAAAAGAGCTATGCTGATCGAAGACGGAAACCCTTAGACTTCGAGGTGGGAGACAAAGTTTTGTTGAAGGTCTCACCTTAGAAGGGTGTAGCAAGGTTCGGAAAGTGTGGAAAGTTGAATGCACGATACATTGGACCTTTCAAGATCTTGGAAAAGATTGGTACCGTAGCGTACAAATTGGAGTTACCGGAAGAACTTAATGGTGTACTTGATACGTTCCATGTGTCAAACCTTAAAAAGAGTCCAACACAGGAAACAGTCATCATCCCCGCGGATGAGGTACACATCGATGACAAACTCGGATTTACTGAACAGCCTGTCGAGGTAATGGATTGGAAGATCCAGAAAACAAGGAGGGGTCGCATTAAACTTGTTAGAGTACGTTCGAACTCTAAGCACGGAACTGAGTACACGTGGGAACACGAAGACCAGTTTAAAGCCAAGTACCCCCATCTGTTTGAGAAAGCTCATGCGGGAGATAACTCAGCCTGAATTTCGGGACGAAATTCTATTAATAGGGGGAGACTGTGACAATTGGCACAAAACCGGTAATTTTCGTACTATTTTAATTATTATTTATTATCTGCAATTATGTGCTTAAACGTCAACATTGTCTGATTACTTGCTATACATACGAATTCATGCATGTTTTATACCTCAAATATTGCTTTGAGCATTACTTTAAGCGTTGCGTCAGAAAGACTAGTAAACTCACCGATAAGACATATTGTGTCAGCATTTCTGCAGAAAGAAGTCAGACAATATAGTTAGGGCCCAGGAGTAGGTCCAACATCTAAAATACCTTAAAACCCAAGTATGGATATAAGGTTTAGCATATAAACTTTCCGGAAGCTAAACTATGCATTAAAAGACACCCGGAACTCACTGTAAAAGCCGAATTTTGCAGAATTCAACTATAATTCAGCTAAAAACCGCAATATAATACTAAAATATTATGCAGAATTTATGTTTTAGTGTCCAGAATAACTTACAAAGTGTCGGGAATTGAAACTGTCACAAAAGGTGCTTCATACATAGTGAAACTGCGCAATTTAGCACTTTAACGAACCGTAACCAACCGAACAACCGGACACTACCCGAAACACCAAATTTCCACTAGACACATTGTTTTAGTGTCATGAAGCTAGTCTTGAACATCAAACACCATGTTACATCCTATAAACCCTAAACACTTAAAACACTAACTAATCCCCTTACTTTTCAACTAGATTATCTAACTTGTAATTGAAACACAACTAACACCCCCCCCCCCTGTTAGGATCTGGGACTGCCATGATTGAGTTTGTTTGACAACAAGGAACAAACGAATGAATATAAGAGAGATCAAATGCAACAAAAATAGAAGCAAACTTTGTAACACAATCAAGAAGAAACAGTTTTCAGTAAACATATGCTTTTCATTAAGTCGAATGATTACAAAAACATAATGATTACATTATATGTTTACATACTAAAACTCCCCCTCAGCCTGAGCTCAAGGGTTGATCGTACAAGATGCTTGGATTGAAGGAGAAAACTCCTTGAAAAGAACAGTACAAACTGTTCTATTTATAGTACAGATCAAACCACTGAGAATCAAAGCTGACGTCACCATGAAAGTGACATCTAACAACCTAACAGACTCTAAGGACTGTTACATACAACCACTGATTACCAATCTACTGATTACATAGACACTATTTCTATAAACTGCTATCTCACTTTCCACTGATGTAGTGTAAGCACTGATGTTGAGCATCATTGCTTTCTTAAAAGGTGATCAGTCCTTGAATGGGCAGTATTTTAGTCTTCAACAATACTTAGGATTCATCAGTAGATAAAGCTTCAGTTCTTTAATCTTCATCAGTGCTTGGCCTATCAGCGGTTGGGATGATCAGTGATTAGAGACTATCAGTTGTTAGATCCACTGTTCAAGGGGAAAGTCTTTGTATAAGCACTGATTATGATGATCCACTGCTTTGAACCAATTTTGGCTATATATCATCTGGTCCTTTGTAGGGTTCAATCCCAACAATCTCCCCCTAGAACAGATGATGCCAAAACATTTCATTATAAAGGATCTTTATTGCCTCATCAGGAGTTCCCTAACTTGACCTTTGAATTGTAATTCAAAGTTCATGGAATCCTCATCATCCTCATCCCTGCACAGTGTAAGCTCAAGGAGATCTTGTAAGTCTTCTACATTTAAAGCAAGTGCTTCTTCCCTTGATATATGCTTCACTTCACCACTAGATTTGAGCAGAGTCAATACGTGGGACTTTTGATCAGACATCCACTTTAGTACTTTTGAATCCAGTGGGTTTCTTGGGAGAGTCTTTATTTTAGATGAGTTTGGAGAAGGAGGCCTGCTCAGAACCTTTTTGGCTATATCTTGAAGCTTTGTTTAGTCAGGATCCTCTAGAGCCATTCTTTTGATAGCCTCTTTAAAATACAAAACTTCTTGTTCTTTCTCTTCTGCATCAGTTAATTTTTGCCTCTTTCTTTGGTTTAACTCAATGATAGAGGTGTCAGATGATGTGAACAGTGGTTCAGAAGTGTGGGCCTGCTGCTTTGGTTTATCAGCTTTCTTGTCTTTGTATTCAGGCTTCTTTGGAAGGCTAGGATCGGTCTCTCTCCTTTTTCTCAGCCTCTCATAAGCCTCATCAGTGTATTGCCTTGTCCATTTTGCTATGGCTTTGGCTGGACCAACCTTTGCTTCAACCAACTCTTATTTCTTCCTTTTAAACTCCAAGGTAAGATCAGCAATGGTCTTTTTGTATTTACTCCAGTTTGGGGCTGACCTTTTCATGCCTTGATCTCTTTTTATTCTTTCAATTCTATTGAGTTTTGACTTGAGAGCAACAAGTGGCCAATCTTGGAATTGTTCAACTTTGGCAGGGTAAAACTTTTCACTCATGATCAGTGCCAAAATATCTTTTCTCAAATCCTTCTGTAAGTCAGCTTCTGGTGGTAAATTGGACATTTCTTTACTCAAATCTCTAGCATAGTCTTCCAATTGTTTAACCTTGGTAAGCAAGAACTGCATATGACTTGAGATTGCATTATCACCCTGCCCTTTGCATTCATATTTGGATCTCCATTCAGCTTGCTTTGCTTTGAATTTTAGATATTCATCCATGTTTTTAGGATTTCTAAAACCTACAAGAGATGGTAATTTTCTCTTTGAAGGGTCATCCACTAAGTAGAACTGTTTCATCTCATTCTTCACTACATGCAGTTCTAGTGGATAGGTGGCTGCTAATGGTACAACATCAGCAGGATCAAAACCTTCCAGAGTTGTTGGATCTTTGATTAGGTTGGCCAATTTTGGAGGAATGAATGGTTGGGGTTTAATCACATTGTAAGGTTTGGATGATATTGGAATTGGTGCTGGTATGTCATCATCATGCACCTGGAACTTTCTTTTTCTTGTATACACCTTTTTGGGAGAAGGTGATTTTGTTTGAATTTTTGGAACAAAGATTATGGCTTGGGTAGGAGTGTTTGAGGTGCTGGGTGACTGACTAACAGCTGTTGAAACAACTGGTGTTTCAACTACTGTTGTCATTATAACTGTTAATGTATCAACTGTTGTCTTCTGCACTTTTGCAGGTGGTGATTGAAGTGGAGATGTATTTTGTTGTGTGACAGTGGATTGAGTGGTGGATGGTAAAATGGTAAGGGCAGTGGTTGAAATAACATTTGTTGAAACTACTGAAGTATCAATAGCAGTTGGTACAACAGGTGTCTCAACATCTGTTGGTTTGGTGGTTTTATGTGAGGAACTTTTGGGGATTTGAGGAGTATGTTTGGTGGTTTTGGAAGGTGTGGTTTTGGGTTGGCTGACCTTTTTGGTAGACTTTCTTCTTTTGGTTGCAGAAGTACCCTGCTCTTCCTTTTCCATCCTAACTTTCTTCTCTTGCTCAAATCTTTTTGACCCTTTTATTTCCATAGACTCTTTCATGTTTGCCTTGAGATTAGCAAATGCATTTTGAGTCTCATCAACCTTTTTGGAACCATCTGGCCTTGGGATTTCTACCACAAGTTTGGACATTGGGTCTGGTTTTATGTATAAGCCATCTTTTCCCTTCTTTCCTTTTCCACCTTTATGGCATCATCAAGGTTTTCAACATAAATGATTGAAGGAGGAGAAGTGCCAGTGGTTTGAAGCAAATGGGCCATGATTGCCTTGATATTAGCTTGTGTATCTTTGTACCTAGCTTCCAGCACATTTCTGAACATTTGAAGTTGAACTTCATGTTGTTGAGCAGCATACTGTCTCTGTTGATGAAGCATAGGTTGAAATAATTTCCAAAGCTCAGTGGGGGAAGGAGCAGATTTTGCAGCAGTGGGAACAACCTTTTGAGATTGTAACAACTGTTGCAGCATATTTTTGATATCTACAACAGATGTTTCAATTTTATCAACCCTCTCCGTCAATTCTTTGTATTTTAAACCATCACCCAAATGAATGGGATCATCTGATTTCCCACTGACAGTGGTTGTATCAGTACTTGACTTAGGGAAAGTTTCCCAAAAATCATCCACTGAGGCCACTTGTTCTTGGTACTGGGGACTTCTTTCCTCAGCAGTGGTTACGTTCGTAAACACACCAGTGGGTAATGGAAACACACTAGTGGTTACCTTGGTTCCCATAGAGGAAATTGCCTTTAAGGGAGTCTGAGTGATGAAACAACTGGCCAGGTGTAAATCAGTGGATTCAACACCTGTAGTTGCTGCTCCACTTGAACTACTGACAGGAATTACATGTAATTCCTACAGTGTAACCTCCTCAGCTATTGATGGGTTAGCAATGGCGGAGGAATCAGACTCAGTCACTTATTGAGGTATTTTCTCAGTGATAGGTTGTTGAGAAGAACTGGTTTTTGTCTGATCCATATCCAATGCATTCAACAGGGGTAAGAATGATGGTGGAATTTGTGAAGTAGGGATAGGGGTTGAAAGAGAATTTGCCCCGGGAGCAGGGCTGTGGAAGATGGAATCAAGTGATTCCAGAGCTTCATAATTTGGTGTCACTGTGGATACAACCTGATCCTTTTGAGAGGATGCAGGAGGAGTTTTAGGCTCGGGTTGAGATCTTTCTACCTACTGCTGTGAGGAAGTAGCAATAGTGGTTTCTGGTGACCTTTGTGTTGTCACAGGTATAACCTCTGCGATCTTATCTTCCAGAGGAACCTTTTTAGAGGGTTTGGGGGGCTTTTTGGTAATTTTCTTGATTAGCTTTTTGGTGATTTTTGGTGTGGGTTTCACAGTAGTGGGTCTGCTACTGTGATCACCAGGAGCAGTGGGATCAACAGCAGGGATCTGAGGAGCAGAGGTTGTCTCAGCTAAATTCTGCTCAGGTTCCTCTGTTTGTGTTTTCAAATCCTTTGACTCTAACATCCTTGTAAATGTTTCAGAGGACAGACTATTTATTTGATATGGAGCACCTTGGATGAGCACTTGTGCACTATCCTCAGGTATTCTCTTTTCAAAAATCTAGGAAATAACAAAAATGCTTCCTTTTTGGCTTTTATATTGTTAATATTTTTAACTATGTCATTGAAAATTTTTCGAGAGTAATTAAAATCGGCTTTTGCCATGATAGCATATCCCAGATATTGAATGTCTAATGGGATTTCATTGAAAGATGTGGTTTTATTTGAGACACACATGAGTAGGGTATGAAATAGAAATTTCATGGGAGGTGGGAAATTCCCTTTTTGCAAAGTTACTTTATCCATTTGTCCCTCATACCCCCTTTCGGTCAGATCAATCTGATACTCATGTTTAGGGAAAAAAGTACTACATGTGTGGCCATTCATCTCAAAAACCTCAGAGATTGTTTGTGGAGTGATGGATACAAGAATTTTGCCTACTTCAGATGTAATGCCCCAGGGCTTTTTGTCCTGAACTTGAACATTTGCATTTTTTCATAATTCTCGTAGGGTTTCTTGATAAATTGGTGCGTTGCAAGTCAACAAAGTTTTGTACTTTGAAGAAGAAAGGGCGTCAATGATGGAGTGAAACTCTAAATTTTGATCTGTTTTCTCAAGAGTACACAAATAATTATGAAGATTTTTGAGATTGAGAGTCATGGTGATTTACAGGTAGTTACGAGAGAAGAAGAAGAAGATGAGTAATTTGAAGGAAATTGATGATAACTGCTTTTGAAAGGAACTTTGAATTAGATTTGTCAGTGAAAACCCTGTTTGGGGTTTTGATTAGGGTTTTATAAGATGAAAAAGTGAATGCTGATGTAGCAGCGGTTATAAAAGATCTGACGGCTAAGTACTGTCCACGTGACAACCTCTGATGAATAATGGATGATAGTTGTTAGGAAACCACTGATGGATCAATATCAGTGGTTTACAGTGGTGAAAATGAAAACAATGGATGACTTTTGACTACCAGTGGATAGCATATCAGTGGATTAAAACACTGAGATTTAACAACAGTGATTAACAATGAGAATGAGAGAACAGAGGTTGACTTTCAGCAGTGGAAGGAATTTAACAGAACAGATGTTTGAACCAAATCAGTGGTTATGGCAGGCTATTAAGGATTAATGAAAATTCTCATTTTTAACTATTTTTAAGGATGAATTTTTGATTTTCTGAAAACATTTTAATGCTTTTTATTCATAGAACAACAGGATTTTGCCTGTTATTCCATGTTAAGCATTCCAATCCTTGAGATCAAGCTTTCAAAGGTAAATGTGTCTAAAGCCTTTGTTAGCACATCTGCCAGCTGATCTTTGGTATGAACATGATGCAGAGAAATCAAACCTTTTTCATAGCAATCCCTCACAAAGTGATGTCTGATGTCAATGTGTTTGGTAGTTGAATGATATATTGAACTTTTGATGATATATTTCAGCTACCTGACTTCCCTGCATAAAAGAAATCTTTTGAGCAATTATACCAAAATCCAATAACATATTTTGAAGTAACAAACAGTTGGACTTTTCAGCTTGCAGCAGCATCATAATGATCTTCAATCAGTGGTTGTGGAAACATCTGCTACTTGTGCTTAGTCAAACACACTAGGCTTATTGCCTAGGAATTGACATCCTCCTGATGTAAGCTTTTACACTCTTGGTGTTGTAATTTTCTAGACAACATGAACCTTGACAACCATGCTCCTAACATATGCTATGTTCTCTGAGGACCCACTATTTGCCAGTTGGATTCTTGTCCTTTGGCTGTGGTACAAGTTTTTCAAACATGTTATCATTGAACTGTTGAAGCTCCTCTTACATGACAACTACCCAACTTTCTGTCTTTTTAGTGCCCCACGGTGCATGACTTGTTGATGGAATGGTAGAAGGCCAGCAAAATAACAAGTGTTTTAGGATTGTCCTTTTGAAAGAATCACTTTTCATTGATGTTGTCAAGTGTTTGGTGAAATGGATGAGTTGTAAAAGGATTGATATTTTAAAAGGTGAGGCTGCAAATGTAATTCATCTAAGCTAACAACTGTTGGTGACTTTAAATGATCCAACAGCTGTTTGAAATGAAGACAACGGGTTTTAAAGGATAGGTATGACACACTGATGATTTTTATCCATTTTAATGGATTTTTATCAACAGTGGTTAGGGGTGTGGTAGTGGTAGAGATTTAGAAGACAACTTCAGTCAAACATTGTTCATTCATCAGTGGATGAGCTTTCACAACTGTTTTGAACAACTGCTGCTCTGATGAAAGACATTATTTTGACTTGTCATATCACAATATCATATCCAACATTTGTTGATGGTGATTGTGAGTTACCTGCAAAACCAAATACTTGACAAACACATTTTAGATGCAAGTTTATCAGAATTATCATAACAGCAGGGTTTACAGGGATTTTTAATGCAGAGAATTTACAGGTTTTTGCATTCAAGGTTTTATCACAAATCTACTTCATGTTTTAAACATTCTATAGATTTTGACAGTGGTTAAGTATCCCAGATGATTATCATATTTTACTTTGGCCACACATTTTGTGTTTTAATCTATTGAGAATTTAGAATAAAAGATGTGCAAACAAACGTTTGAAGCTTGTTAACAATCAACCTTTAATACTAATTTAGACTTGAGTTTATGAATGAAATGACCCAGATTCTAACACCATCTCCTTTTGACCCATTATCAAAGAATATATCACCCTAGGCAAAAATAAAAGGGTTTTACATCATGACAGGTGTTTGAACTTTCACTATCTAAAACAAGTAAGAGTACAAAATATATCATTCTTAAGAAAAATGAAGAATAATATATCCTGTTTTATTTAAATAAACCTTTACAAGAAAAATAAGTAAAGATTTTCTGAAAACAACATCAATTGGATCTGGTGTATTTTCAAAGTCAATGTAACTTTTAATTAAGTCAGAATCACTTCATTCTCAAGTTTAGGAAAATGGTCAGTGGTTTGAATCAAAATTTCATAACCACTGTTTGATACCATTACTTTGTCAGATGATTGTAACTATGAGATGGCCTGTTCACAATTGCTTTGAAAGTTCTTTGTGAACATTATTACCATGTGAAGGAATTTTGATATTTTTGGCTTAGTCCTCTCTATTGATAACCATCTAATGATACCTTTGTTACCTAAACTTCTCTGATGTAGTGATTGTATATTTTTGTTTGATAACAAATGTTTGATTGACGATGTATGATTATTTTTGGTTTTCCTTTTGAATGGACCTACCTGTGAACTCTTAAGTGTTTTAGATTTATACTCTTTTCTTTTGATTTCCAAAGTTTTGAGATAAACACACTTTTGAGTCTCTCTAATTTTTCTTCTTTCCCCTTTTACCCTTTCCATAGAGAAGTATTGAAACTTACACTGGAAGGTTTTCAAGGGAAGAATACTAAATACTAAAATCATTTTCAGCAATGTTTTGGGAGATTTAGACATTTTTCGTACATGCTTATGCCAAATTTCACATTACTCATGATCTGGTTTTCTGAACATCAAACATATAACCTTTGTAGGATTTCACCCCTTTTTCTCACAAGAGATTTGGGTTAATTTTCAAACTCTTTACAACACTGATATTTCACTATCATAGTTTTGAGTTGATCCAAAAAAGGTTATATGTTTGATGTTCAGAAAACCAGATCATGAGTAATGATTGAGTTTGTTTGATAACAATGAACAAACGAATGAATATAAGAAAGATCAAATGCAGCGGAAATAGAAACAAACTTTGTAACATAATCAACAAGAAACATTTTTCAATAAACATATGCTTTTCATTAAGTCGAATGATTACAAAAACATAATGATTACATTATATGCTTACATACTAAAACTCCCCCTCAGCCTAAGATCAATGGTTGATCGTACAAGATGCTTGGATTGAAGGAGAAAACTGCTTGAATAGAACAATACAAACTGTTCTATTTATAGTACAGATCAAACCACTGAGAATCAAAGCTGACGTCACCATGAAAGTGGCATCTAACAACCTAACAAACTCTAAGGACTGTTACATACAACCATTGATTACCAATCTACTGATTACATAGACACTGTTTCTATAAACTGTTGTTTCACTTTCCACTGATGTAGTGTAAGCACTGATGTTGAGCATTAGTGCTTTCTTCAAAGGTGATCAGTCCTTGAATGGGCAGTACTTTAGTCTTCAACAGTACTTAGGAGACATCAGTATATAGAGCTTCAGTTCTTTAATCTTCATCAGTGCTTGGCCTATCAGTGGTTGGGATGATCAGTGATTAGAGACTATCAGTTGTTAGGTCCACTGTTCAAGAGAAAAGTCTTTGTATAAGCATTGATTATGATGATCCACTGCTTTGAACCAATTTTGGCTATATATCATCTATTCCTTTGTAGGGTTCAATCCCAACACCGCCCATTTACGGTTCATCAAGGGGTGCCACCCCCTTGATTTTCTTTTAATATTTTATTAGATATGTTTAGTAAACTTGTGACATATAAACCAATATACATTTTGTTGTTGGAATACTTATTTAAAAACAACAAGTTCTTCATTTCATCATCTACAACACACCAACACCTCTCTTCCTTCCTCCCTCATTCTTGGCTCAACCCACACACAAACACACCTCCATTTTCACTCCATTCTCAAGCTTTCTAAGTGTTCCCTAAGGTGTAAGAAGCATAACTAAGAAGCTTGGAAGCATTGGAAGTGGAAGGACCTTCTCCTAGAGCTTTTATGGCCACCTCATTCTTCATCATCCTCATACTTGTTTCTTCCCTAGCCTTAGAGCCAGTAGTAAGCTCCTTACATCTTGTTATTACTTCTAATTTTAGTGGTTAAAGTGTTATGTAATTTGTGGAACTAAAGAATCTCAAAGAAACATAAGCATGAACACTAACATAAAGCTTAAAAACAAGAAGATTAAAGATGTTTAAGTGTATGTAGTATACTTGTTTGATGATTTCTTGTGTTTATGATGTAGATCATCATATGAGACTTGCTAGATGATGATTAAACACATGATCTAGCAAGTATAAGGATGGATCTTGAGAAAATCATGATGATCATCCTTTATGTTAAACATGAACTTGAAGGTGAACTAGTTTTAGTGTATGATGATTATTTATACAAGTTATATGTCTTGAAAATAAAAGATTTCAAAGATAATATTTTCAAGAAACCAAAGTTTATTACGAGATTTAACATGATCATGGTTTTTAAAGAAAGTGAACATGTATTAAGGGTTAAATCAAAGCTAGAAAAGTGTTGGTAACAAGAAAAACACAAGAAGATTTATTTTTAAAAAATCATCATGCAAGTTGTGAAGAATCAAAATTCACAAGAATGAGTTTTATAAACTAAAAACCATGTTTTTAGAGGTAACTAAACTTACTAAACAACATGTGAAATTATTACAATTTTTTACAAACTTTCAAGTTCATGACATGTTGTTAAAATGCATATTTTTGGCTCTTGGTAAGTAATGTTTAAATTGTTGATGATTTGTGAGGAATTTCTAAAAGAAAATGATATGCTTTTAAGCATGGAAACCTCCATTTTTAAGGGGAGACTATGGAAAAATTTTTGTAGAAATTAAACACTTAGAAAAATATTTTTTAAACAAGTGTTTAGAAGTAAATTTTGATCATGGTTTTCATATAAAAATTTGTCATAATTTTTATTACAAAAATTACAAATATTGGAGGTTGATTTTTTATAATTAAAATGACTAAGTATATATTAAGGAAAACATATATTTAGATGTCACAAATTGTGTGCTATTTGTATATTGATTGTATTAGTTATATTATTTTAGGAGCTTGAAAATAATATAACACACCAAAATACCAAAATTTGAGATATAAAATACTACCAAAATTCCAAGAAAATAAATATATAATTTATACCGGAATATTGGACAGTCGGACAAACGGACTTATGGACTACAAGTATATATATTCCGGAAAAAAATCCATAACTTAACAAATGTGACGAACAGTATTCTTGAAACCAATGAAATGGCAGTATATGAATTTTTACAAGTATTACAAAATATATCATATTTTCATCAAATAGAAAATATATTATTTTGGGTGGAGAAAAATATATATTTTCTTAAACAAGTTAAAAATATATTATTTTGGGTGAAAACTAGAAATATATATTTTCTAAAGCTAATCTTAAAAATATATATTATTTTTGAGATTTATATGGAAATATACTTATTTTTGCCAAATAAATTTATAGATATTTTTCTATAAAAACCCTCTCAAAATACGTATATTTTGAGAATATAAATTGGTGATTTTTAGTTGTCTAAAAATAATGTTCCGGAAAAATAATCACAAATTTAAGTATAAAATATTAAATGAATACAAGAAAATACGTATCCTCATACGTATAAATGCATACCGGAATACACCACCAATACTTGGCAAAATACACAAGTATGAAAATACACAAATACAAGTATACCTATGGTTGGGAAAATATACATGTGTAGAAATACATAATAAACCAAGTTGAAAATATATTACTTTAACAATATTCCAAATAATTGGATAAATAAAATTTAAGTTAAAATATTATTATTTTAACTAATAATTATATACTTTGGAATTATATAATGTACATCAAAGATGTAACTCAGAATATACCATGAATTCCAAAATAAGTCTTAATAAATAACAAAGACTAAGAGTCGTTACACGACCTAAACGACTAATAAAACTTAGCACATGTGTAGGTGATAGTACGGCTTAAGGAAACATACTTTGGGTACACAAGAGACAGGACGCAAATCAGTGAGTTCATCTCCCCACTTTTAAACTTTTACTTGTTTTCTAAACTTGGGGAAAATACATGTACAATGGTATGTAGAACACAAATAGGGTACCATAGATCATGTGACGAATAGGGTACAATAAGGACCATTAATCAACGTATACATTTAGACCGGGGAACAGAAAGGTTAGATCTAATGGGTTTCAGGAAACCTCACTCTTGGCCTACTTCTACCAACGAGTGCTTTTGTGTCTCAGTCGATCTCGACAAAAATGCCTAGGTTTGGTGGCTTCCTATGTCGTGACTTTGTGTCTCAGTCGATCTCGACAAAAATGCCTAGGTTTGGTGGCTTCCTATGTCGTGACATATGTTAATGTTCTCGCGAAACCTTAGCGATCTCGTATTCCTTACATTTACAGACACAACATAGATACGTTTTACATATTACATACCATGTTTTCATACAAGTATATAAACATTCTATACAAAAACTGCATGAATTCACACCAACATTATGTTGACGATTTTCCAAAACTTACATGTATTTCAGGTAACTAAAGTGGATGTACGTGCGGTTTCACTCTTGCTCAAGGATGATGTTTATGTTTTTAGTTATGTCGTGTCAAGACTCCAATGCCTCTTTTCTGGGATTTGTTTGTTATATTCCACCTCATGTGGTGATATAATGATCAAAACCTTGATGTTTGTCTTTGAAACAAGTTGTAAACTTTTCAAACAATTATCTATCGTGTGATGTAAACACTTAACTTAAATTATGTTTTGAATATTTAATATTTATGGCATCTTGGAGTTGTTTTATGATCATGTAGTATGTTTACCATTCGTATGCGATGAGAACCTTTCAGGATCACACCTCGTGCTTCCGCCTTAGAAAGGGATGTGACAATATTTGTGGCTTTGAAACCATTAACAACAAGGTAATGTATATATCTTCGTTTAGGACAACTAGCAAACAATTAGAATATAGAAAGAGAATGAAAAACCTTGTTTGAGAAGTCTTTGCTGAAAAACATTAAAAAATGTAAATCAAACAAAGAGTGTTTAAGGCGGCGTAAGTAGTTTGGTCTTGTGTAAGTGGACTTAGAGACTAGTCGCTACATCGAAGTTCCTGAAAGAAAAAAAGAAAGTTAAAAGTGTTAAAATGTGTGGGTGGGATTAGTTGAACATTCAATTAACATCTTAGAGTTATAATCATAACAAAATCACTCATATTTAACCTAATTAACCTCTAAACAACCAAAACTGGTGTAAGTAACCACAACCAAGAGCTCACTAACCACCCATTCAAACTCATAATCCATATATGACCAACAATAATCACAAATATCAAGTCCCATTAACATATTAGGGCTTTAATCATAACAATATCACTCATGTTTAACCTAATTTACATCATATTGTTAACTAAAACTACAATACTCCTTTTGAGTAAAAAAAAACCATTTTGACTTTTGATCACTCTGAGTCTCCACTGAAGATGTTTCTGAATCACCTGGCCTGCATCCGGAGGAGGAAAGTGAAAATCGATCTGAGTAATCTCATTCTAGCTTGCTTCAAACTGAATCATACGCTTAATTTGGGTAGCAGAGGGGAGCAGATAGGAAAAGAGCGTTGATGGTAAGTTGTCACACCCCCAAAATCCACCATGCGGAGTATCACCGCTTGGAGGCGTGACATGACCAGGATCGAGCCACCAATCTTATTGAACAACATAATTAAGTAAATAAAACCAACCACAATACAATTGGTGACCAAAAGAGAGTAACCGATTCTAAGTTAACAGCGGAAGCATAAAACGTAAGGTCAAAACATAAGTTCGTAGTTCATAAGTTTAAAGACCCAAAACACAAGTTCCATAACTTTATAGAGTTTAATTATTAAGTACAGGACATAACAGTCCGCATCCCACAACTACTTCTTCCTCGTGCAAGCTCCGTATGCATTCAACGACCTGTAAGGCATGTAACAACGAGTCAACAACAAAGTTGAGTGAGTTCACGGTTGGTTGTTTAGTTTTCAGTTGTTTCTGAAAACGTGGTTTGACTTTCGTTGGCTTATTTGCCGTGGGGGTTACCCCATAGTTGAAAGTAAGTTTAACCAGATCCTTTTATTACCCAAACCATATCCATAATCAGTGGGGGTTTCCCCATGTGAACTACTAGACCGTACATATCGACAACTGATGAACAATAGTTGTGCCCTACATCAGTGTCTATCATCACTGACAGTTTTCCATAGTCCATTAGTACACGCCCGTCCGAACGGCACGGTGTGAGGTTTGTTAAACCTAATAGCGCTATTAACTAATGACCCGCTCGCCATTGGCCTCGGCGATTAAGTCGATATAAATTGAGGGACTTCATGATAGAGTTTTGTCTAGTAAGTTTTAAGGTTGTTGTCCTACCCAAGGAGGATGAACGTACGTATTCTACCCAAGGAGAATACGCAGGATTAATATTGGCATCCTACCTATGGAGGATGGCCGTACATATCCTACCCAAGGAGGATATGTAGGTTCCGTTTTAATTCTTTAACCCATTCCCAAACCACCGGGAATTCCATGCCTTAGAAAGTGTGTGAACTCAACTTGGTTTGCTCGGTTAGATTAACTACTCTAGAAATAAGGAAATCAAGCACGTCCTAATAAGGTACAGATAACAATTAGCTTCTCATGCATGACACGTATCCTACGTACGGTTTATCTACTCATTACTTCTATCACATACCACATAATTCAAACGTCAAGGTACTTTGTTAAGTTATATTATTTTACCCTAAAGTAATACAACTATCACACAAATTGACAAATATTCATACAAGTGTCCTAGTATAAAATATATATTCTAAATATATATTTAACCATTTTATTTGCAAAATCAACCTTCGGCACTTTGTATTTTTGTAAATAAAAATCATGGCGAAGTTTATTTTGAAAACAAGGTTAAAATATAGTTGTAACACTTGTTAGAAAAATGTTTTCTAAGTGTTGGATTTTTAGAAAAATTTCGCCAGAGTTTCCTTTGTAAATGGAGGTGTCCATGCTTACTAGCATATTATTTTCTTTTCAAAAATTCATTCAAACAATTCTCAATCAACAACATACAATCTCTATTTACCAAACTTGTCAAAAATAAGCATAAACCATAAACTTATGAACTTGAAAATTTATTAAAGCATGTAGTAACTTACTAGCACACTTAGTAAGTCTTGTTACCCTCCAAAATGTGATTGGTTCTTTAAAAACTTTATTTTTAAAGAGTTTGAATATTTACAACTTCTAGTCATATTTTCTAAAAATATTGCTTTGTGAAATTTTCTTATTACACAAGTGTTTCTACACTTGTTTATCCACTAAAAATATGTTAAGTTTGTGCAAGATCCATGTTTTAACAAAACTCATACTTTTCACTTGGTTCTTTCGAAAAACCACTCATGGGTCTTTAGATCTACAATATTAGAACTCACTTTGACCTTTATTTTTCAAGAAAACACCTATTTATTCAAGTTCATAGTTTATGTGTGGATGATTTCATCATCCACAACATTCTTACTTTTTCCATCTTGCTAGTTTATGTTCTTAGTCATGATCTAGCTAGTCCATATGATGATCCACATCTTTTCTACTAACAAATAACAATCAACAAACATAACAACACAAAAATAACATGATTTCTTCATCAACTTAATACTACTTCATCACTAGTTAGTTTATGTTCCAAGACTTGTTTATGTTTCTTTAGAGTTCTTATCTTTTCATCATTCTTTTAACTATTAACCATCAAAATCAAGAAGAGAATGAAGATCTAAGACACTTACTACTAGCACAAGGCTAGGGGAGTTCAAGAGTGTAAAAGTGATGGATAAAAGAAAACGAGAGCGGTCCTTGAGCTTCAGAACACACCAAGCTTACTTGTATGGCCTCTAGCACCTTTGGATGTATGTAGGATGCTTGAACTAATGCTTGAAGGTGGTAATGGTGGGTATGGTGGTGGCGGCCGAACACAAGAGAGAAGGAGGAGGAGAGAGTTGTTTAATGTTTGAGAATGAAATGAAATGTTCATAACCTATGTACCTTTTTATAAACCAAGTTCATGTTTAACCATCATGTATTATGTTCTTTTAACCACTAACAATCTAAATAAAATATTGAAAAGAATTGTGGGGGGTGTCCCCACCCACATAACCGGTTCGAGGGGGGGGGTATAGGGTTGGGTTTCAATGTTATGGTAACTAACTAGTTAGGATTAAAGTGTTTAGTTAGTGTGTTAAGGTGTGTTATATAATATAAAGTGTGTTAGGGTGTTCGGGGACCCTAACTAGCTCAGAAAAATAAAAACAATGTGTTTGACAATATTTTTGTGTTCCGGGTAAAGTCCGGTTGTTCGGTTGGGTGTTGTCCGTTAAAGTGCTTAATTAATCCGTAAAGTGTCTTTTATGTTACTTTATGTGACACATTTAATTCCCAACACTTTGGAAAGTATCTAGGACTATTTAGTAACTTTTCTGTATACTAATAGTATGTTAACAAGCACATGTAAGTATAACACAGTAATCAGAGAGCAGTTAAGTAATTCCACACAGTCGTCAAGCACTTTAATTATCATTAATAAATTGTACGCATACATGGAATTATGAGGGTTGTCACATTATCCCCCTGTTAAGAAAATTTTGTCCCGAAATTTAGCTCGTGGTTACTGAGGAAGCTAGTTATGTTGCGTGGTTTCCTGGTTTTCCTGGGGTGCCACATAAGTGGTAACTAAAACTGGTTAGGGTTTTGTGGAAGTTGGAATTGGCGGTGGTTGTTGTGGAGACACGGGGGGTGTTTGTGATTCCTTTTAAAAGTGACTTTTGGAGATAAGAAGGACTTTCGAGAAGGAAATGAATCCCAAACACCATCTGAGAAGTACTTTTGAAGTAAAAGGAATCCCAAACACTATGAAAAAAAGGACTTTTAGAGCAGATTATGTCTTCAAAAAGGAGATTTTGAAAAGTCAGGATTTCTTACTTATTGAATTTGAGAAGAACTTTTGAGAATGAGAAGTTGAAAAGGAATCCCAAACACCCCCACGATGCAGATCCCCTGAACTTGGTGGGGGTTAATTAAGTTTTGTGGAGGTGGGGAATTTTGGGAGTTTTGAGGAAGAAGGAAATGATTGGTCACACATAACTTTTACTATGTCCATTTACCAAGTGTAGCCACACAAACACGTTTTTTTTTTGTGAAATATTACAGCAGTTGGTCACATTTAGTCACATAAATTTATAAGTGACTATGTGTAGTATCTTTCAGCCACAATTTTGAAAATCAATTGTGTCAGATAGTTACAAATGGTCACATTTTTCTACTATGGCTAGTGATTGTCACATTTTTTATTAAACGTGTGACTAAAGATTTCGAAGAGATGTGTTTTCGTCACATGAATCAAGAAATAAAACAAAAAAAGTGGCAATAGGTTACATTTGGCCACACTTTTCTAGTTGTGGCTAGTAAATGTCATAATTTTTTCTGAAAGTGTGGTTAAAAGTTTGGATTTGTTATGCAATGGTCATATTAATAATCAAATGTGTGGCTAAATGTTTTGAGTTTTTATACAATGGTCAAACTAATAATAAAATGTGTGGCTAAAAGTGTTTTAAAATATTACAAATGACCTAAGCCACACATATAATCAAAACTGTGGCAGGCCTGTTTTTGAAAAAGTGTGGCTAAAGACCATTTTTGATGTAGTGTTATTTGACTCTGGTGCAAACCAAAGTTTTATAAATACTACATTCTGTCAAGCTCTTAATCAACCTTTAACTAAGCTTAGTCAATCTTGTACGGTAGAAACGGCCGAAGGAAACCCTACCGACATACACGAAGTACTTCAAGAAGGAAAGATAGAACTACTAGGACATAAGTTCTCTGCAAACCTTATACCTATGGAATCCAGCCGGATTCGACGTAGTACTAGGAATGGTTTGGTTAGTAGCTAACCATGATCGAATCCTATGTGATCAAAATTCTGTTGAGATTCGTACGCGAACAGGAGAGATGATCCGGATAAAAGGAGATAAGCCGAACAAGCCAACGAAGTTCATCTCAGTAATGAAAGTTGCAAGCTATGCACAGAAGCAATGCATAATGTGTGTGATCTCAGTGATCATTAACATTAGAGGTAAGAAACTGAAGGAAATTCCAGTAGTATCGGAATACCCCGATGTTTTCCCAGAAGATCTGCCTGAATTACCGCCAGATAGAGAAGTAGAATTCAGAATTCATTTGATACCTAGAACCGTTCCAATTGCTAAAGAACCGTACCATTTAGCACCAACTGAGATACTAGAGCTAAATAAGAAATTAGTTGAATTGATAGAAAAAGGATTCATACAACCAAGTTCTTCCCCTTGGGGAGCACCTGTGTTGTTTGTGAAAAAGAAAGATGGATAAATGCGAATGTGTATCGATTATAGAGAACTAAATAAGGTTACTATTAACAATCAATACCCATTACCTAGAATTGACGATCAATTTGATCAACTTCAAGGAGCTAGATATTTTTCTAAGATCGATTTACGCTCCGAATACCATCAACTGAAAGTACAGGAAGAAGACATTCCTAAAACTGCTTTCAGAACTAGGTATGGCCATTACGAGTTTATAGTCATGCCCTTCGGATTAACAAATGTGTGACACCTGTGCCTTCACGGCCATCAAACAAATACCGAACCAATGAAATATTGTATTTCATACTTGGGATTTGTATAAATATGTGCATCATTTGCACATATCAATTCTTGTTCGATTCCAAACTCTAAATCGCTTTCTAGAAGGTTATACGCGCACCGATGCGTAAATATAACCAGTTTAATGCAACGAACACTCCGGAATAGTGAAATAGGCTTAACATACCTTAAATAACCTTTACATAACTTAGAAATAAGTTTCGAAGGCTTTGGTATGGCAAAAATCAAGTTAAATCGCTTACAGGGACTAAAGTTGACAAACTGCGAAGTATGCCAATTTGAACTGTAACGAACATTCCGGAACATGACCATAAGTTAAACATACCATAAATATCCTCTACATAGCTTAGAAATAGGCTTTGAGGTGTTCGGTACGCTAAAATAAACTTTTGGGTCATTCAGGGACTAAAAGTGCCAAAAAGTGCACAAGTTTGCACTTTCGCGCATAACTTACGTTCTGAATACATCCGGACATCCAAAAATTTATGTAAGCACTAAAACATTTTATTTTAGTGTTTGGCATGAGAAAAATCCATTCATCACGCCATTTGGATCATTTTTCACGCTTATGCGCATTCCTTCGTAATTAACCGAACAACGTAACCGTACGGCTAAACGAACCGACACCCGAGATATTTTTGAACACATTTTAATTTCCCTATACTTTAACTTCATTTTAGAACTTTTAAATGGAGTTAACGGGGCTTAAACGTGTCAAAAAAAAAACGCATCGAAAACCAAGTTTTGAGGTTGCAGGGACTGAAACTGTAAATCTGCCAAACTAGGTCCGTAAGTAGGGGCCAGATGCAACAAAACGTTTTTTTACAGCTGTTAACAGCCCTTAACACTCTCCAAAGGCCAAGTGCCAAGTGTCAAACTCTTATGGTGGATGGCAAATGAGTTACCACAACTTTCCAACAAGTGTACGGCTTAGATCGTGCCCCCTTTTCCAAGAAATGATCCTAACGGTGAACCAAAAACTATAAATACCCACCTCTACCCTTCACTTTTCCTCACAAGAATCTGATCTTATGTGCTCTAAGTTGAAACCTTTGTTTCATACCTGAGCTATTTTGATCTAGATTAGCATTCGGGGACCCTTCGTAAGTGTTCATTCGTTCTTTTATTGCTTTTCGAGTCCGAAAGTCAAACTTTGTTTGACTTTCTGCATTGACCAGTTTATGTTTGAACTTCGCAACGTGATTGTAATCACGATGGCTATAGTCCCTTGTGACTATGCCTAATGATTACCACGTTGTCTAGGGTCATAAGGGTAAGCGATCTAATAAATCGCTTATACCTTCGAACCCGACCCATTTGGTCGATCATTAGGATCCGACCAAACACATTAGGAGACCATAGTATATAGGGAATAACCTTCCGATGTTATACCTTATGGTCGCTTCGTTTAAGTAGTTGTATGATAGGTAGTTTATATGCCTTAGGTAAATTACCAAAATACCCCTTTGATGCCAAAATTCATTTTAAACATATGTAACATAACTTTTGACATCTAAACTGATTTGACAACCATATTAGACATGTTAAGGCATATTTTACTTGTCATAGGACTAGTTAGGCATTCCGAACGCGTTTCACGCGAGCGACGCGTTAAAGTAGCATAAGCTACCTAAACGGGTCGTAATGGGTCGTAAACACTTATGTTAGGTTTCATTTAGTATGTAGGCTTTGTTAAACCATATTCCACGAGTCTCCATACTCGTTTGGTTTACGAACCCGCATTCTATCCGATCTTCCGATTTAGGTCCGGTATATTAACATAGTTACCTATATTAGGTTCCGTTTGATTCCGTGATCTCTAGCATTGCTTGGTGGTTATCTTAGGACTTCTGAGCAATCTCAAGTGAGTACATAGACCCCTCTTTTACTATTTTCCAAACATTTTGGGGGTGGAACACATGTGCCTACTTGTTACTTTCGTGCTTTCCATGTTTTCACATCATATACTTGCTATATTCATTAGTACATTTATAGTACATGATTTCATTGTCTTACATTACATTTTATGCTATGTATGTCCATTTAGTTCATACTTAGTACATCGTTTCACATCACATCACATGCTATGTATGTTCATTTGTTGCATACTTAGTACAGTTGTTTTCATCACATGCTTACATTTTGATATGATATTTGGTTTGTTTTGATGGATCAATATACATTCATTAACACCGATCACGCCGTTCGTTAGTAGGTAGTGGTACCATAGGAATTGAAAACTCCCGTTCCGGACATCCTGGGTAGGTGGGGATGAAAGGAATGACCGAATTCGATATACATTTACAACAAGATAGACCTTTAATTTGTTTAGGGGTTTATCGCCACAGTTTCAAGGCTTGGATGTATGCATTCTCACAATACCGCATAGATATTTGTATCAGTATAGCATGCATTTCCACAAAACATAGGTTTGATTTAAACCGTGTTTTACTTCAATACGTTGTTTTTGTGCATATGGTTTAGTTGATATATTTCACTAGCCATACATATCATTTTGGTTACACATTACATGATTTACATTTGACACATAAACATTACTGACATTGGTTATACATTACATGATTTACATATTGACATAAACATTTTGACATATTATTCAATACGTTTGGCAATTGGTTTAAACATAGACATCTTACATTGGTGGTTTGTTTGGGTAAGTGATTCGAGTAACGAGGCGTGTGTAATATGATACAAGCATGGTGGATACGCCGCTGGCACTTCCTATATATAAGTGATTGTATGGTATTACATATCGTAGCGTTATTTGAACCATTTCAATTTGGACATATAACATTTTATACAAATAACATACTTTTCACAATACATTGTTTTACAAACAACTTAAATTATACAAACTCATTTTTATATGGTTATTCATTTAGCCATACATTATTCTCTTATTTATACATATCATCTGATCTTATCGTTTTTCAAATGATTTACAAGACAAATCAAATTACAAGGTTCATGACTAAACATTTTCTTAAACAATAAGTCATGAATCCTATTTTCATAAACCTATGTATCTCACAGGCATTTTTATGCTGACGTACCTATTTTCACATGTGTTTCAGGATATGATGCATAGGATTTATCAAGATACACTTAGGCGGACTTGGGCCTTAGCGACAATAAAAGATGCAAGACTAGTTATTTATGTTATGTTTCTTTGATTGTCAAGACATTGTAACTACTTTAATCAATAAAACAATATTTCAATTTCCATGTGTTATGAAACAATGATTCTGTTACAAAACTCCCCGATGTTTTCCGCCACGTTTTGTTGTTCTACGTGGACGGGGTGTGACAGAAAAGTTGGTATCAGAGCTCATGGTTATAGGGAATTAGGTTATTAGTAATACTTTGACCTAGTCTATAACCTTCCTAGGACCCTAACGCGAGTTTACTTGCGTTTAGTCATAAAACAATACCGTCACCTATCCTTAGGCGACGATCGCGACAAGAACACAAACTTCAAAACCGCTTTGAAAACTAATCATCTGTTCTAGGATGATTGATTACTAGGTTTTGAACCCTCTGTTATAAGGTTTTGAACCCTCTAAGTTTTCAAATCTCGTCAAAGTTTGGGTTGTATAATGTGAACACGTGCAAACTGGAAGAGTGAATGCCTGTACCCTGAGTTTTCTGTCGAAGGCTAGAGTGTTCGTACAAATCCACAGTATCGGACCAGTCACTCTTACCTGGGAACTCTTGGGGTGAGTGTTCACTTATAGGCGAGCATGTCTTCAGTAATACATTAATATGATCCGCTTACTTTGATTTGTCACCGTCTCATTTGTTTGCCTTAGGTAACAAACAAATGATCGCAAATTCTTATGCATTACCATTCTGCATTGTTTATCCGATGACGTTTCACTTGTTTCTTCCTATGTCTTTCATTTTCTTCTAGAATGTCTCTTCCTCTCAGCAACAGTCAAATGTCCGAGCAAACAGCCAAATTTGCCCAGCGAATAGGCGAAGTGATTCTGAAGACTGTGGAATTAGGAATTACCATGTCTCGTCTCAACAATGAAGCCACTCAAGAGTCACTAAAGGAAGCGGAAGTCAAGCCAGCACTACCAACCGAGGAATCAAAGACCATGGATGAACGATCCCCTAAGAGGTCAAAGAAGCGAAAGGCTTCTCAGAACTTCGCCGTGGTCGCTCACAATGGTCAAGCCGTCCCCAACCAACCAGCTCAACCCCCTGCTAGGAATGTATACAAAGGAACTGCTCCCTTGTGCAAACGATGCTACTGACATCATTCAAACCTCATACCCTACTCCAAATGTACCTACTGTGGACGGAGGGGACATTTGGTCAACACATGCCGCTTTGCTATCCAAAACAAAGCTGCTATAAACCTTGCTGCTACCCAACTCCAAGTCAACCCTACTCAAGCTCGTTTTCCGTCTGGTACTTGCTACAACTGTGGCGAGACGAGCCATTTCAGGAACAACTGCCCAAAGCTTGCTAATGCAAATCCAACCCACGGATGAGCAGTTGGCTGACTAGAAGATGTTGCTGTCTTATGCTTTTGTCCTTTTGTTTTCTTGTAATGTGAAACAATCTCTTTTGTTTATAAATAAATTGTTGTTCACAAATTCTGATATACAAGTATAGTTACATGTGTGTATGACTTTCCTATGATACCTGCATTAAGGAACTATGTTCCTTACAAACTACTTTTGTGAATTTCCTATTTTTGTGTTTACTCATGATTCCCTCAAAAAATTTTAAGTACTCGTTTCATTCTAAGATACGAAGTACAGAAAATAAAGTGACATTATGAGTAATCATGCTTCTGCACATCTGTACCTTTGAATCCTTGGTTAGATAACTAAGGGTATTTTCAAATCTCATACCCATTACGTTTTGATTTTTAACATACACAGTACAAGTATTTCAAAAACAATCTTCATGATCTCAAAACATTTCATATAGTTTGAAAACCATTTTTTTATGCGTTGTCTATGTTATTTCAAAAACATTGGCTATGCTTTCAAAAACAACCTTCATAATTTCAAAATGTTTCATATAGTCTGAAAACAATATTAGCACCATACATTTTCTTATCAAGTGCTTGATTTCGAAAAGCATCATTCATGTTTTCAAAAAAAAAACCTTATACAAAATTTCAAAATTTATCTCGCATGATTTTAAAACATTTTTGTAAATATACTTACCTAGTACAACTACTTCATGATTTCAAAAGTATTATATATAAGGTTTCAAAAACGTTAAACACATTTTTCTTAAAAGAACCCCATGCATAGTTTCAAAAATATTTTCCTCATACATTGACTTAACCTTCAAATTCCGCTTCATATGTCGCCTTGACATATCTAGCATCTCGACTTCATAAGCATTTTTACTTCATGTTTTGACTTAAGCACATCCAGTGCAAGATTTCAAAACATCTTCAACTTCTGAAATCCATATGGAATCTTTTTATCTTCACAATTAGACCCTTGTGGAGATTAACATTCAAATCAGAATCCTTAACTGGATTCCTTATGTACCTTAATTCGAACATTTCGGTTCCTTATAATCGAAATCAAAATTTTCTTTTAAAAATCTTTCTATCTTTATAGTTAGATTCTTGATAATGTTTAAAGTACCAAATGAAATCCACGAGATGGATTCCTAGTGTGCTTTAAATACATGTGCTCTGTTAGCAAAACAAATTAACAAATAAACAATCCTTGTGGTTATATGACTATGTGTTTATGCATATTGTGTTTTCTTTTATGCATTTTGTGTTTTTATACGCTGGATATTCGTTATCCAAATCCTCGTAGAATCTTTCATAACTTCATATGAGGGGTTCGTAGTAGGATATTCAAAAAGGTACTACCTTAAATCCTTAATGGGCTTCTATGTAATAGTTAAGACCCTTGGATTATATAGTACCACTCCATGATTCATAAGAGACCCTTTTAGTGGTCTAGTCAAAAAGATTGATTCAAAAATCTGGTTAAGAATGACATGTGATGATATAAGCTGAAAAGACTCCTTGGTTGTCTATTAAAATCATTTATTGATTTAATAAAAAAGGGACCCTATGGTGGTCTAGTTACACTCATCACAGGTTTGTTCATTTGGTTTTCCCCTACACATTATAAAATAGACTGTGTGAACTATGCAAGGAATTGTCTAATTATGGACGCATACATAATTATGAGATTCAGTGCACGGTAACCACAGTAAGATTTATTATGTGTAAGAACCGATAGTGACAACAATAACAAAATGAGAACGATGTAATGGAGGTACGGTGGACGCACCAATGGCGCTTCATATACTTGTATATAAGTGTCCCTCTTACATAGCAAGCATAATGTTATTAAAGTTACTAGAAGTTCAGAACCCTAACCAATGGTGTTCGATCTTTTCAACTTCATGTTTTCAAGCTCTCACAAGTTTCCTCTAAATAAATTTCGGGACGAAATTTCCTAAAGTAGGGGAGACTGTGACACCTGTGCCTTCACGGCCATCAAACAAATACCGAACCAATGAAATATTGTATTTCATACTTGGGATTTGTATAAATATGTGCATCATTTGCACATATCAATTCTTGTTCGATTCCAAACTCTAAATCGCTTTCTAGAAGGTTATACGCGCACCGATGCGTAAATATAACCAGTTTAATGCAACGAACACTCCGGAATAGTGAAATAGGCTTAACATACCTTAAATAACCTTTACATAACTTAGAAATAAGTTTCAAAGGCTTTGGTATGGCAAAAATCAAGTTAAATCCCTTACAGGGACTAAAGTTGACAAACTGCGAAAGTATGCCAATTTGAACTGTAACGAACATTCCGGAACATGACCATAAGTTAAACATACCATAAATATCCTCTACATAGCTTAGAAATAGGCTTTGAGGTGTTCGGTACGCTAAAATAAACTTTTGGGTCATTCAGGGACTAAAAGTGCCAAAAAGTGCACAAGTTTGCACTTTCGCGCATAACTTACGTTCTGAATACATCCGGACATCCAAAAATTTATGTAAGCACTAAAACATTTTATTTTAGTGTTTGGCATGAGAAAAATCCATTCGTCACGCCATTTGGATCATTTTTCACGCTTATGCGCATTCCTTCGTAATTAACCGAGCAACGTAACCGTACGGCTAAACGAACCGACACCCGAGATATTTTTTAACACATTTTAAGTTCCCTATACTTTAACTTCATTTTAGAACTTTGAAATGGAGTTAACGGGGCTTAAACGTGTCAAAAAAAACGCATCAAAAACCAAGTTTTGAGGTTGCAGGGACTGAAACTGTAAATCTGCCAAACTAGGTTCGTAAGTAGGGGCCAGATGCAGCAAAACATTTTTTTACAGCTGTTAACAGCCCTTAACACTCTCCAAAGGCCAAGTGCCAAGTGTCAAACTCTTATGGTGGATGGCAAATGAGTTACCACAACTTTCCAACAAGTGTACGGCTTAGATCGTGCCCCCTTTTCCAATAAATGATCCTAACGGTGAACCAAAAACTATAAATACCCACCTCCACCCGTCACTTTTCCTCACAAGAATCTGATCTTATGTGCTCTAAGTTGAAACCTTTGTTTCATACCTGAGCTATTTTGATCTAGATTAGCATTCGGGGACCCTTCGTAAGTGTTCCTTCGTTCTTTTATTGCTTTTCGAGTCCGAAAGTCAAACTTTGTTTGACTTTCTGCATTGACCAGTTTATGGTCAATGCGAAGTTCATTTGAACTTCGCAACATGATTGTAATCACGATGGCTATAGTCCCTTGTGACTATGCCTAATGATTACCACGTTGTCTAGGGTCGTAAGGGTAAGCGATCTAATAAATCGTTTATACCTTCGAACCCGACCCATTTGGTCGATCATTAGGATCCGACCAAACACATTAGGAGACCATAGTATATAGGGAATAACCTTCCGAGGTTATACCTTATGGTCGCTTCGTTTAAGTAGTTGTATGATAGGTAGTTTATATGCCTTAGGTAAATTACCAAAATACCCCTTTGATGCCAAAATTCATTTTAAACATATGTAACATAACTTTTGACATCTAAACTGATTTGACAACCATATTAGACATGTTAAGGCATATTTTACTTGTCATAGGACTAGTTAGGCATTCCGAACGCGTTTCACGCGAGCGACGCGTTAAAGTAGCATAAGCTACCTAAACGGGTCGTAATGGGTCGTAAACACTTATGTTAGGTTTCATTTAGTGTGTAGGCTTTGTTAAACCATATTACACGAGTCTCCATACTCGTTTGGTTTACGAACCCGCATTCTATCCGATCTTCCGATTTAGGTCCGGTATATTAACATAGTTACCTATATTAGGTGCCGTTTGATTCCGTGATCTCTAGCATTGCTTGGTGGTTATCTTAGGACTTCTGAGCAATCTCAAGTGAGTACATAGACCCCTCTTTTACTGTTTTCCAAACATTTTGGGGTGGAACACATGTGCCTACTTGTTACTTTCGTGCTTTCCATGTTTTCACATCATATACTTGCTATATTCATTAGTACATTTATAGTACATGATTTCATTGTCTTACATTACATTTTATGCTATGTATGTCCATTTAGTTCATACTTAGTACATCATTTCACATCACATCACATGCTATGTTTGTTCATTTGTTGTATACTTAGTACAGTTGTTTTCATCACATGCTTACATTTTGATATGATATTTGGTTTGTTTTGATGGATCAATATACATTCATTAACACCGATCACGCCGTTCGTTAGTAGGTAGTGGTACCATAGGAATTGACAACTCCCGTTTCGGACATCCTGGGTAGGTGGGGATGAAAGGAATGACCGAATTCGATATACATTTACAACAAGATAGACCTTTAATTTGTTTAGGGGTTTATCGCCACAGTCTCAAGGCTTGGATGTATGCATTCTCACAATACCGCATAGATATTTGTATCAGTATAGCATGCATTTCCACAAAACATAGGTTTGATTTAAACCGTGTTTTACTTCAATACGTTGTTTTTGTGCATATGGTTTAGTTGATATATTTCACTAGCCATACATATCATTTTGGTTACACATTACATGATTTACATTTGACACATAAACATTACTGACATTGGTTACACATTACATGATTTACATATTGACATAAACATTTTGACATATTATTCAATACGTTTGGCAATTGGTTTAAACATAGACATCTTACATTGGTGGTTTGTTTGGGTAAGTGATTCGAGTAACGAGGTGTGTGTAATATGATACAAGCATGGTGGATACGCCGCTGGCACTTCCTATATATAAGTGATTGTATGGTATTACATATCGTAGAGTTATTTGAACCATTTCAATTTGGACATATAACATTTTATACAAATAACATACTTTTCACAATACATTGTTTTACAAACAACTTAAATTATACAAACTCATTTTTATATGGTTATTCATTTAGCCATACATTATTCTCTTATTTATACATATCATCTGATCTTATCGTTTTTCAAATGATTTACAAGACAAATCAAATTACAAGGTTCATGACTAAACATTTTCTTAAACAATAAGTCATGAATCCTATTTTCATAAACCTATGTATCTCACAGGCATTTTTATGCTGACGTACCTATTTTCACATGTGTTTCAGGATATGATGCATAGGATTTATCAAGATACACTTAGGCGGACTTGGGCCTTAGCGACAATAAAAGATGCAAGACTAGTTATTTATGTTATGTTTCTTTGATTGTCAAGACATTGTAACTACTTTAATCAATAAAACAATATTTCAATTTCCATGTGTTATGAAACAATGATTCTGTTACAACACTCCCCGACGTTTTCCGCCACGTTTTGTTGTCCTACGTGGTCGGGGTGTGACAAAATGCTCCCGCATCATTTATGGACATGATGAATAGGATATGTAAACCGTGTTTGGATAAATTTGTAATTATCTTTATAGACGATATACTTATTTATTTCAAAAGCAAGGATGAGCATTGTAAGCACTTGCATGCACTTTTAACACTATTAAGAAGAGAGAAGCTCTATGCTAAATTCTCTAAGTGTGAATTCTGGTTACAAGAAGTGCAATTTCTAGGACACATGGTCAATCATGAAGGAATTCATGTAGATCCCTCGAAGATTGAAGCTATCATAAATTGGAAAGTCCCAAAATCAGCTACAGAAGTCAGAAGTTTTCTAGGATTAGCTGGATACTATCGATGTTTTATCCATGACTTCTCAAAGATAGCCATTCCGTTAACCAAGTTAACGTGTAAAGCGGTTCAGTTTGAATGGGGACCTAAGCAGGAAGAAGCCTTCACTATCTTAAAACAAAAGTTAACAAATGCACAATACTTGCATTACTAGAAGGAACTAAATATTTTGTAATCTACTGTGACGCTTCTAAATTAGGATTAGGATGTGTATTGATGCAACGTAAGAAAGTGATCGCTTATGCGTCTAGGGAATTAAAGAAGCATGAGGAAAATTATACAACTCATAACTTAGAATTAGGAGCAATAATTTTTGCCCTTAAGATTTGGAGACATTATCTGTATGGTAGTAAGTTTACCATCTTTACAGATCATAAGAGTTTAAGGTACATTTTTGGGCAAAAAGAATTAAACATGAGGCAAAGGAGATGGATGAAAACTTTGAGTGACTACGACTGTGATATTCAATAACACGAGGGAAAAGCAAATGTAGTAGCCGATGCCTTAAGCCGTAAGTATCATGAGAAGCAAAGACGAGTATGTGCTCTTAGATTAAATCTGCAAATAGATTTAATGGAACAATTAAATAATACCTAAGAAACCGCAATTAAGGATGATGCTGAAGGAATGAAAGGGATGATAAAGGAATTAGAAGAAGGAACTGATGGAATTTGGAGATTTCATAAGAAAAGAATTTGGGTACCTATACAAGGAAATCTACGAGATAGAATTTTAGAGGAAGCCCATAAATATAGGTATACGATGCATCCTGGTAATAACAAGATTTATCAAGATTTGAGAAATATTTTTTGGTGGATAGGAATGAAAAAGGACATAGCTAGTTACGTTTCTAAGTGTTTAACTTCTTCACAAGTTAAAACGGAACATCATAAACCTTCAGGATTACTTCAACTGTTAGAAATGCCTGTATGGAAAAGAGAATTAATAACAATGGATTTTGTTACTAAGCTACCCAAAACAAGAAAAGGTAACCACGCAATCTGAGTGATTGTGGGTCGATTAACCAAATCAGCTCATTTCCTACCAATGAAAGAAACCTTTAGCATGGAAAGACGAGCTAAGTTATATCTGGATGAGGTAGTAGCATTACATGAAGTTCCACTCTCCACTGTATCTGATAGAGATAGTCGTTTCACTTCACATTTTTGGAAAAGCTTCCAAAAAGCTATGGGGACACGATTAAACTTAAGTACAGCATATCACCCCCAAACAGATGGACAAAGTGAAAGGACAATCAAAACCTTAGAAGACATGCTGAGGGCATGTGTTATTGATTTTGGTGGAAATTGGGACGACCATTTACCATTAGTATAATTCTCCTATAAAAACAGCTAACACACAAGCATAAATGCTGCCCCATTTGAAGCACTTTATGGACGAAAGTTCCGAACACCAGTATGTTGGTTAGAAATAGGAGAAAGTCAATTATCAGGTCCCGAAATTGTATGTAGGATCGATTTTTGATTCCCGAACGATTGCGAAATGATACGTGTGACGTGCGGAATCCGTACACGAACGTGGACCGAACACAAGAATGTAATACAAACGTGATTCTATAGAATATACGACAAGTACAAGCACCACGAATCACCTTGAGCAATAGTTTCTCTCTCTACTTTCTCTCTCTAAGCACCAACTCCAAATCTCTCAAATGGCCAAAAGTTCTAAAATGAAACACTAATGCTCCTATTTATAGGCCAAGGCATAAGGGATTTCCCCTTATTTACAAGTTTGCCACCTTGCCTTTTTCTCTACTTATAACACAATAAAATCACGTTTACTACTATTCTCTGTTACGAACTGGATTGACGGAGGTGATAGACATTACTGCACTAACAGACTCCCCCTTGGATATTACCGCAGTCAATCTCGTAGCGTCTTGTCTTTCTCTCTTTCTGAGTCTTCTAGAAGATTTGATATCCTCAGCAACCACAAACTCCCTCTTTCTCGAACAGACTCCCCGTGGATCTGTCTTCAGCTTCAGCTGCTCCCCCTCTCGTTAGACTCTTTCTCTTCAGGCTCCCCTTCTCGTCAAGCTTTCGAGCTTTTGGGATCGACACCTGGCTTTCCGGATACAAGCTCCCCCTTGCGTCGAGCTCGTCTTCAGACTCCCCCTTAGACTCGGCTATCGGGATCGTAATCTGGAACTTTCATCTACAAGTCTCAAACAATTATAAGTAAAAACATTTTGAGCATCCAGGAATGATGACCTGGCTCTTTAAAAACCTTTTGAATATATCCAGGATTAACTTGACTTCACTCCCCCTATCAAAATGCTTTATAGATTTTGTTAGGATCTGAGTTTCTTTTTTATTGTGTTTTGTCTAGAAATTAATGAAGATAAACAAGTAATTGCAAGGGAATATAAATGGAAATAAACTTTGCACACAATCAAACAGGAGAAATGCTTTTAACACACAAGTTTATCATGGAACCGAATGCTTGAATTTATTCCAAGATTCAATTACAATATGCATGCATGTAACAAACTCCCCCTCAGCCTGAGCACACAATGTTTGTTTGTACAGGAAGAAAAGTGATGAAGAGCTAATAGAACAGTATAGGGTACTGTTCTATTTATAGGCACGCCCAAACCACTGTGGCATCTTTGCTGATGTCACCATGATAGTGACATCTAACCTCCTAACAAACTCTAACTACTGCCCTTATTACAACTACGGATAGCAAACAACTGATTACAATGTATTACATATAAACAAACTAAACTACTGATTCTTCATTCCACTGCTTGGTCTTTAGCAGTGCTTCTAGTCTTCAGCAGTACTTGAGACAAGGCAGTTCTTTGAGTCATCAGCACTTTGGTCTTTATCAGCCCTTTGGAGTCAACAGCAGTTAGGAAAGGCAGTAGATTGAATCCATCAGTTGTTAGAGTCATTATCAAGGGGAAAGCTTGTATACAAACATCTGCTTATTCTGGATCCACTGCTCTGATCCAGTTTTGGCTTTAATCATCTGTTCCTCTGATAGGGTTCAATCCCAACAATCTCCCCCTGGAACAGATGATGCCAAAACCCTTCATTATTGTGAATCTTTATTGCCTCATCAACAGTTCCCTTATTTTCCCTTTGAGTTGTAACTCAAAGTCTAAGGAATCTATGTCATTTTCATCCCTGCACAGTGTAAGATCAAGGAGATCTTGCAGATCTTCAACACTTAGCCCTAGTGCTTGTTCCCTTGATATTTTCTTCACTTCTCCACTGGATTTGATCAGAGTTAATACGTGGGTCTGTTTGTCAGTTTTCCACTTTAGTATTTTTGAATCCAGTGGGTTTCTTGGGAGATTTTTATTTGAAGAGGTGTTTGGATATGGTGGCCTTGTAATAACTGACTGAGCAATGTTTGAAGTTTGTACAGACCCAAGTCTTTCTTCAAGCAACCGCTTAATCCCTTCTTTCACAACAAGATCACCTGCTTCTTTATCTGCTGCTGTTTCTTTATCCATAAGCTGTTGTTTCCTTCTTTGGTAAATGAATGCAGCAGGTGGAGCAGTGGATCTTTTGAATTGTTTCTTTTGTGGCTTTTCTGGAACCACTGCTTCAGGATAGTTAGGTTTTTGTGGAACTTTTGGATTTTTCTTCCTTAGTTCTTCCAACTTTTTGTAGCTGGCCCTAACTTTGTCTTCTTTCCACCTTGTTACTTGGTTTCTTGACCCAAAATCAGCAGTGATAAGTTCCTCTTTCATTCTCTTCAGCTCTAGCACCTTATCAGGTACATTCTTCTTGTATTTTGCCCAATTTGGAGGAGTATGTTTAACCTTGTTTTTGATCATATCTTGAATTCTGGCTGCTTCACTTTCAAGCTCTTTAATGGTCCATTCTTTGTACATGTATTTTTCTCCCTTGTATTTCTTATAAGCTATTATGTTATCAAGATAGTCTTTTCTCGAGGATTCATCTGCTCTTTCTGATAGTTCTTGACAGAGATTCTTTGAAAACCTTTCCAAGGCAGTAACTTGAGTAAGTAGGAATTGATAGTGTCTTTTAATTTCCTTGTTAGATTTTCCTTGTGAGTCTATTTTAAAAATATCCTTTGCCTGTTGAGCCTTTACTTTCAAATATTCTTCAATATTATTTGGCCTTGGATATCCTTGAACAGATGGTAAACTCCTTTTAGCAGGATCATCTTCAGAGTAGAAAGATATGATCTCTTCTCTGACTACTATAAGCTCTAAAGGATACTGAACTGATGCTGAAACAATGGCAGTGATTGGCTTTTGAACTTGGGCTGAAGAGAGAGGAACAGGGTTTGGTATAGTAACAAGTGACAAAGGTTGTGAAGTTGTTTGTGGTGGTGAAGGGTCATCATTGAGTATCATCCTTCTCCTTTTGGGTTTAGGAGAGGCTGGTGGTGTTTTGGATGGTTGTGAAGTGGTGATTTGAGTGGTGGTGATTGAAGTGGAAAGTGGCTGACTATCACCTGTTGAAACAACTGGTGTTTCAACCTCTGTTGTCATTACAACTGATGATGTGTCATCAACTGTCTTCTGCTTTTTGGCAGGAGGTGATGGAGTTGTTTTTGGTGGTGATGGTATTTGTGATGGTGGTGGTAAGGTAGTGGTTGTGGTATGTGTTGAAGTGGTGGCAGTTGTTTGGGAAACAACTGCTGAAACCACTGAAATACCAACAGTTGTTGATACAACAGGTGTTACAACATCTGTTTGGGTGGAAGATTGATGTGTAGGGTTTTTGATAGGTTTGGAGGTTTGCTTTGTGGGTCTAGATGGTGTGTGTTTGGGTTCCCTCACTTTTCTAGTGGGATTCTTTCTTTTTGGCTCAGGATTTTTATCATCCTTAGGCTCAGATATACCCTGCTCATTCAGCTCCATAAAAGCTCTTTTCTCCTGTTCCCACCTGGCTTTGTCCTTAGCCTCCCTATCCCTTTTTACACTTGCTTTTGCAGCAGCAAATGCATTTGTGGTAACATCAATCTTTTTGGACCCATCTGGCAAAGGGATGTCTGCAAGCATACTATCTTTTTGTGGTTCAATATACAGACCATCTTCATATCCCCTCTTTTTCATCTGCTTTAATTTCTCCCACTTTTTGGAATTATCTGTTGGAGGGTTATCCACAAAGATAACAGAGGGTGGAGCAGTGCCAGTGGTGTTCAGTATATGGGCCTTGATTGCCTTAATATCTGCCTGGGTGTCTTTAAACCTTGCTTCCATGAGAATTCTGATCTTTTGAACTTGTATCTCATGTTGCTGATCAGCTAATTCTCTTTGATGATGGAGCAGTGGTTGAAACAAACTCTACAGCTCATCTGGAGTAGAAACAGATGATGAAGCAGCTGTTGGAGGTGGTGCAGCAGTGGATGGTACCTTTTGTACTTTCAACAACTGTTGCAGCATGTCTTTGATCTCTGCAACAGATGTATCCAGTTTGTCAATTCTATCCGTCAATTCTCGGTACATTAAACCATCACCCAACTTAATAGGATCAACTGATTTCCCACTAGTAGTGGTTGTAACAGTGGTTGATTGAGGAAGTGTATCCCAGAAATCATCCACTGATGCCCCTTTGTCTCGGAACTGGGGACTTCTTCATTCAAATTGAGAAACACTTTTTAGTGAACCAGTGAATACTGGATACACAAGGGTTCCCATAGAAGAAATTGCCTTCAAGGAAGTCTTATTAATGTAACCACCATCCAAATGCAAACCAGTGGGTTCAGCACTTGTAGTGGCTGCTTCACTTGAACTACCACCAAGAGTTACATGTAACTCAGGGGGTGTAACCTCCTCAGGTGTTGTTGGTGGGTTAGCAATGATTGAAATATCAGACCCAGTCACTTGTTGAGGTATGTTCTCATTAACAGGTGATTGAGAAGGACTGGTTTGTGCCTAATTCAAATCAAGAGCATCCAACAATATTTTTGTTTGTGGGGGAATTGTGGCAGTGAGTATAGGTGTTGAAAGCGAATTTGCCCCGGGCAGTGGGTTGTGGATGATGGAAACAACTGAATCCAGAGCATCATATTGTGGTGTCCCTGTTCTTACAACCTGTTCTTTTTAAGAAGAAGCAGGAGGATTTTGAGGCATGGGTTGAGATCTTTCTACCATCTGCTGTGAGGAAGTAGCAGCAGTGGTTTGTAGTGACTTTTGTGTTGTCACTGGCAGTTGCTCTGGGATCTCATCTTCCAGAGTTGCCTTTTTTGTAGGTTTAGGGGGTTTTTGAGTTTTCTTTTGTCTTGGTTTTCTGGTGGTTTTAGGTGTGGGTTTCACAGCAGTTGTTTTGCTGCTGTGATCACCTAGAGCAGTGGGCTCAGCAGCAGGTGCCTGAGGAGCAGTGGTAGCTGCTAAATTCTGCTCAGGAGCGTCTGCTTTTGTTTTAGAAGGCTTTGATAATCTGGTAAAAGTTTCAGGAGTTAAGCCATTTATTCGAAAAGGTTCACCTTAGATGAGCACATGAGCATCATCCTTTCCAAATTTGTTTTGAAAATAATAGCTTAGGAACCTTGGAAAAAGTAAAAATGATTTGTTAGTGACATTTTTGACCAAGTCATCAAAGATCTCCTGGGAGTAGTTAAAATTTTCATTTTGTAAAATAGCATAATATCCCAGGTATTGGATCTTTAATGGTATTTCATTAAAAGCAGTGGTCTTATTTGAAACACACATCAAGAGGGTATGGAATAAAAATCTTGGTGCAGGAGGAAAGTAACCTTTTTGTAAGGTATCCCTTTGCATTTCCTCAGCATACCCCCTCTCAACAAAATCATTTTGATACTCGATTTTAGGAAAAGAAGTTTTACCTTGCTGATCATCGAGTTCGAATACCTCCGAGATGGATTATGGTGTGATTTTGACCTTTTTACCCACTATTGAGGAATTGATGGCGATGATTGTCTCTCCTTGAGATTCAAGTGTGGCATTTTTCCAAAATTCTATCTGGGTTTTCAGGTAAATCGGAGCATCAGCAGTCAACAAAGTTTTGTACTTTGAAGACGAGAGTGCGTCTATGATGGAATCAAAGGTTTTAGTGTTTTTGGGTTTTGTGAGTAGACCCAAGTAATTGTGAGGAGCTTTGTATGGAATTTCGATGGCTTTTTCAGTGGGTTTTTCAGATGATGAAGATTTTGATTTTGTCATTTTGAAGAAGAAGAATGATGAATGATTTGAGAGAAATGGATAATAACTGCTTTGAGAAAGGAATTTTTGAATTCGATTCGACAGTAAAAACCGTGTTTGGGGGTTTTGATCAAGGTTTTATAAGAGAAAAACTGAATGCTGACGTGGTAGCAGTTACAAAAGATCTGACCGCTATGTACTATCCACGTGCCAACCCCTGATGAGTAATGGAAGACAGTTGTTTTATGAAGCCACTGATGGAGCAATATCATTGGTTGTAATGGTATAATGAAAACAGTGGGTGATTTTAACTATCAGTGGATAGCTTATCAGTGGTTGAAAACACTGATTTTGAACAACAGTGATTACCAAGGAAATGAGAGAACAGGGATTGACTTTCAACAGTGCACAGCTTTTAACAGAACAGATGTTTTAATAAACAGTGGTTATGGCAGACTTTTGGGATTTAATGAAAATTTCATTTTTAGCTATTTTTAGGGATGGATTTTTGATTTTCTGAAAACATTTTAATGCTTTTATTCATAGAAAAACAAGATTTTGCTTGTTATTCCATGTTCACCATGCCAATCCTAGAGATCAAGCTTTCAAAGGTGGATGTGTCTAATGCTTTGGTTAGCACATCCGCCAGCTGATCTTTAGTTGGTACATGGTGCAGAGAAATCAAACATTTTTCATAGCAATCCCTCACAAAGTGATGTCTGATATCAATGTGCTTGGTGGTGGAATGTAAACTGGATTTTTGATGATATTTTCTGCTGCCTGGCTGTCCAACATGAGTGGTGTCTTTAGGGCAGTGATACCAAAATCCAGCAACTGATTTTGAAGCCAAAGAAGTTGGGCTGTACAGCTTGCAGCAGCTATATACTCTGCCTCAGCAGTGGATGTGGAAACAACTGCTTGCTTTTTGCTTTGCCAAGACACTAAGCAGCCTAGGAATTTGCACCCTCCTGAAGTGGACTTCCTTGTCTTGTCACATCCAGCAAAGTCACTATCTGAGAAACCTGAAAGCTCAATTTTACCATCAGCTGGATACCAGATACCAAGTGTGGGAGCACCTTTTAGGTATCTGAATATCCTTTTTACAGCAAAAAGGTTTGACTTTCTAGGGGCTGATTGGGATCTTGCACAAACACATGTTGCAAACATGATGTTTGGCCTAGATGCAGTTAGGTACAATAAAGACCCAATCATGCTTCTATATAAAGTTTGATCAACCAAATCATCCTTTTCATCAGACATGACAATTTTATTTGTTGCAATGGGTGTACTGCATGGTTTACAATCATCCATCTCAAATTTCTTTAAAAGTTCTTTGGCATATTTCCCTTGATAGATGAAAGTGCCATTTTGCAGTTGCCTTACTTGGAGACCAAGAAAGCACTGGAGTTCACCCATTGCACTCATTTCAAACTCAACTGGGCTGTACAGCTTGCAGCAGCTATATACTCTGCCTCAGCAGTGGATGTGGAAACAGCTGCTTGCTTTTTGCTTTGCCAAGACACAAAGCAATTGCCTAGGAATTGGCACCCTCCTGAAGTGGACTTCCTTGTCTTGTCACATCCAGCAAAGTCACTATCTGAGAAACCTGAAAGCTCAATTTTACCATCAGCTGGATACCAGATACCACGTGTGGGAGCACCTTTTAGGTATCTGAATATCCTTTTTCTAGCAAAAAGGTTTGACTTTCTAGGGGCTGATTGGGATCTTGCACAAACGCATGTTGCAAACATGATGTCTGGCCTAGATGCAGTTAGGTACAATAAAGACCCAATCATGCTTCTATATGAAGTTTGATCAACCAAATCATCCTTTTCATCAAACATGACAATTTTATTTGTTGCAATAGGTGTACTGCATGGTTTACAATCATCCATCTCAAATTTATTTAAAAGTTCTTTGGCATATTTCCCTTGATAGATGAAAGTGCCATTTTGCAGTTGCCTTACTTGGAGACCAAGAAAGCACTGGAGTTCACCCATTGCACTCGTTTCAAACTCAGCTGTCATGAGTTGCCTAAACTCTTCACACATTTTATTACATGTGCTTCCAAAAATGATGTCATCCACATAAATCTGGACAATCATCAGGTCTTTCCCTCTCCATTTTAAAAACAATGTTTTATCTATTTTGCCTCTTGTGAAACCAATGGAAAGTAGAAAAGTGGAAAGAGTTTCATACCAGGACCTTGGTGCTTGTTTCAGGCCATACAAAGCTTTATTTATGTTGGTGCATTCATCTGTCGTCTTCGTCTTAATATCGAGTCTCGGATTCGGTGCGGTTCTAAACAAGCATGATGTCATCATCCTTAATGATGACATCACACAAGTGACATCACATATTGCATCATCACACAAAAGGACAAAAGTAAAATGAATGTAAACATGAAATCAGAATGTTATATTTGTGAGTGTCGCTTGAAAATTGTCTAGAAAGGTTTCGCTTGAAGTCAATGTAGGAGATTTCGCTTGAAGAGTTTCAAGCGAAATCATAAGTACTATATATAGAGGTTATGTCTTCTCATTTGTAATAGTTCCATCAGAAGTGTAACGTTACTCTGCCGGTTTGTCAAGTCAATATATGAATGAGAAGATCGTATTAAAGTGAAATAACTCTATTTCTACTCATTTCATTCTGATTCAAAACAGTTTGTTTGTTTCCGCCACTCAAACTGTCGTATATTAGCTCAGATTGACTCATTAGGTCGTCAAATACGATCCTACAATTGGTATCAGAGCCAGTTATGAGATAATATACCTGAATCAGAGCACTTTTCTACACATAATCTGATTTCTGGACTATTCCACGGACAAAAACGACTGAGTTTGTCACAGTGTGTGTAAAAGAGAGTTTTAACAAATCCTTGAGAGTTTTAGCTTAAAATTCAGACTATTTCACATAAAAATGGCCAGAAAACAAGGTTTCGCTTGATCGTAGCTTAAACAAACAGATAGATTTCGCTTGAAATCAGTGGTATTTTGAAGCGAAATAGTAGGTTTCGCTTGAAAAATCTGTTTTTGTTTGACAAAGTTTTGAGAAGGTTGAAGCGAAAGCTTGATTTCGCTTGAAGTAACCAAAATCAAAGGATTTCACTTGAAAAATCTGATTTAGATTGAATAGGTTTTGTTGATTGAAGCGAAATTTTTGCTGTGTTTTCGCTTGAAAAACATTTGTGTCTGTGTCTGCTTGAAAAACCGAAAGAGGTTACTGAAATCACGTGTTATATGTCAGAATACATGTGATCTTATCTGTGTACATCATCGAGATATTAAAAACATTAGTGTTGTCAGCTTACTGTTGTGATTACCTATGATTTTGCATGTGATCGGATAAGTGGATTGTTTGGTCAAATTACATTGTGAGAAATATTAAAAAATTTGCCGCCCATTTTACATGAGAACAAAATGTTAGTCGGTCATTAAAAATCCACGAACTCTTGTCGGTTATTATTAAAAAAAAAAAAATCAATTTTTTTTGTGAAAGTGATAATAGAATATATTGAAAGGCTCAATCAGATTTCTACACTCTTAAAATTGTCGGTTTAGTGTGTACATCGATTTGTGTGAACTGTTTGAAAAGGTTCATCAATTCATGTGATTTGTCAGGTGTTGTTATTTGTTGAGCATGTGATAGTGTAAAGCATCATCAGGTCATGTGAACATACAGTTGAACGGTCAAATAGAAGTTATTAATGCTTTTGGAATTAGTGACCCATGTTTGACAGTCGATTGTGTTGACCCATGCATTGTTTGTCGGTTGTTAAGAGATAATTGTTTGGAAATTGTGAATTGATATTTGAATATACTGAATCGAAAGGCCAAATCAAAATTATCTTCAAATTCGTTAATATTCAAAGGGACGGCCCATGTGACTTAAAGTGTAGGCCCAAGATTTGATTGTGTGATTGCTTGTGTTTATAGGCCCAAGGTTGCTATATGATAAGATTCAGTAATTCAAGTTGTCGAGTTTAGTGAATTTGTTGATCAAATTAAATCAAGTGTAAAAGTTTACGGCTCAATCAGTGAAGGATAAATTGAATCCACACTCGATCCGTTGTCGCCTAATCTTTGATATTCAATCGAATAATCGTTTGATTGTGTGAATCTTTGTATTGATCAAAATTTGTTTTTGTAATTCTTTCATTACCAAAAATGAATTCTGAGATCTATATCGCACTGAAAAAATTTGATAATTTTGCAGGTATCAAGGGAGAGTCTATAAAAGAATTATTTGATAGATACTGCCATCTAGTTTTGGAAATGGGAAAATTAGGGATAACCAAGTCTAATAAGGAGTGGGTTGACAAAGTGGCAAATGTTTTACCGCGTGATGTGTGGGGAACGTATTTGTTAGACTTGAAGGACAGATATTCAGATTTGAATTTGAGCTGGTTCATTGAGAAGATTGAAGCTCAAGAACTTGAGTTCCAAAAGATTAGAAAAATGAAGTTTGTTGATACTGAGTCTGTCAGTATCGAGTCAGTTCAAAAAGAGTCGGATCAGGAGTCAGGAATTGAGGAGGTCAAATCTGAGAAAGTGTCTGAGTCAGAGTTCAAAGATGTCGGTAAACAGGAAGTGAAAATTGCTCATGAAGCAGAAATTGTTGAGAAAGTAAATTCAATATCTGAAACACCATGCCAAAAGTGTTTAAAACCGTGCATGGAGTGTCTCGAAAAAGACACTAAGTTTCAGGAATTGAAAGAACATGCTGACATGTTAAAATTTGATCTAGGACAAGTCAAAGAAGCATATGATACTCTATCTAGAACAGTTAAAATGATTAAAGAGGAAAGTGTCGAAAATGATAAAGCCACAAAATTAGCAAAAGCTACACTTTTTGATAAACAAGTGGAAGTCAATTTTCATTTGGACACCATTGCTTCATTAAAAAGGGAATTGGAATTAACAAAAATTGAAAATGAAAGAATTGATAAGAAGTTGATGAGTTATATAGCATCTTCATATGTGATTGAACAGATTGTCCCAAAACAACCTGATGAAACACCAGTTTTTAAGAGTGTTCCACCCCCAATGTGGAATCATTACACACAGAAATATCCAGATGGGGTGGAAGCTGCTTTGAATCTCAAATTGAGATCAATTGAGGATGATTTGCCTGAAAGCATCGATGTTACATTCTCTGCATCCGACACCGACAACGAATCACAGATTATCAAGACTGTTGTCGATCAGGTGTTAGATGAAGAGAGTGATAACTCTGATGTTGAAGTTATGAAATCTCATTCTGAGAAGGCTGTTACTGATTCTGAAGATGAGGGTAATTTTTTAGAACATTTTATACCGAAATCAGACAAGAGTATGAATGATGATCCGATTATGGTGGTTTACACTATGATTGGAACTGACAAGCTTTATTCTGATTTTGAGTATCCTCTTCAGAATGTTAAGGTTGAAAATGTCGAGAAAGTTTTCAAATTGGTTGAAATGGACATTAATGTGGTAAACAACAAAGAATTCTTTGCAAAAGCTAAAAAGTCATTTGTTACAACATGTGTAAACAACTCGGGGAAAAAGGAATGGGAAGGTAATGGTAACAAGAAAAATGGTAACAACTTTAAAAACAAAGGAATTGGGTTTGAAAAGAGAATGGCTAAGAATGTTAAACCAAAGGAAACAATGAATGATGTTTTTGTTGTTGGTCCAAGTGTTGATGCTGAAAAGGAGTATATTTTCAGTCAAAAAGCCATTGATGATTTCAATGCAGCTAAAAAGTTGAGAGAAGAGACCTACAAATCAACTTTTGTCGAATATGACAAAAGAATTTGTTACCGCTGCAATGAGATTGGTCATATGGCGAAGCAATGTACCAAAAAGATTGAAAAATCCGTTTTCAAGAAACCTGTTTTGCAAAAACCAAAACCTAAAACTTCAACTGATGATAAGGGTAAAAAACCAATGGTTTTGTCTGTCCGAATTCTGAAAGCAGTTGACGATTTCAATACAGCGAAGAAACTAAAAGAAGAGTCGTTCAAATCAACTTTTGTCGAATATGACAAAAGAGTTTGCTATCGCTGCAATGAAATCGGACACATGGCAAGACAATGCAAGAAAGTTTTTGAAAAACCTGTCATTAAAACATTTGTTAAAAAATCTCAACCTAGGTCACCAGTTAACACAAAGGGCAAAAAGCCGATGGTTTCACCAATTCGAATCTTGAAAAGGGGTGATTTATTGAAGTCGGAAGATAAGCTGAAATCAACATTTGAGATTGGCGAATTTTCAAAGTCCCAAATGACTTCAAAGATTTATCCAAAAACGAAAACTTTTGAAAATCAATTTTGGGTTGTAAAATCAAAACCATCGGTCGAAGAAAAAAAGATGGAAAACATTTTGAAAAATGAAACAAAAGTTGTTGAAACCAAATCACAATCAGTTGAGGTAAAGAAAATGGAGAACGAGTTAAAGTTTGATTCAAAAGCTTTTAATCCTACTGTTCAAAATATTTTTGGAAAAATGGTTGAGGGTAAGGTAAAAGGAGTTACAGAATTTTATGAATCAAAAAGGTATGTTCAAAACACCCAAGGACTGTCAGGCTTGGGTGAATCTCTTTAACTGAAAAACCTGACTTGCCGGAGATCCCAAGTTGGTAATCGTGGATCATGAATCGGCATCATTCTTTATCATGTTTGTATAAAATGTTTGAGAAATTTTTGCAGGACTTGCCGGAACTCCCAGGTTTGTAAGCGAGGAGTAGGAATCGGCACCTTGAGAATTCAATCAACAGATGATGATTGGTTGAAAATGTTTGATTGGATTGATCTTAAAAGTGGTAAATCAGGGACATTAAGTTGTATCTGATTTTCTACAAGTGGTTGAAAAACAACGTGATGATTTGATCCCCAATTTTACAAGTGATAAAATCAACAAAACTTATTTTCCGGAAAAACCATTTGATTAAAACAAACTTAAGTGTTTTGAAATCATAATGGGAAAATAGTTTGTTGTGAGGGGGAGTTCTGATTGTTTATGCCAAGTGGATGGCGATTTGAAGCAATTTGATATTGGTTGTCAATTTACTTGTACAGTTTGTTTTCAAATTTCCTAAAATGTGTTTGCATTTTAGGGGGAGTAAGAAATTTTAGAAAATCCAAAAACATTTGAAAATTTGAAAATGCCAAAAACATTGAAAAAAATCAAAATGAGTTTTGTTGAGAACAAGAGGAAATGATAGTAAATCAGTGGACTATCACAGCATGCTAAAGAAATGGAAAGTTAAAAAGTGATAAACGGTCTCACTAACGATGTGACGATAGGCTCAGCTAGACTAGTAGATTTGCGATAACGATACAAACCTAAATGAAAAAGCCTAGTTCTAGTGGGAAACATGGTCAAAAGCATAGTACTTAGTTTTGTCCTTCTTGATTGTGTGCCTACTCGGTAATCGCTGATTGTCGTAAGATATAAAACTGGTTAAGTTTGTGAACTTTCACAACTTTGCTGAAAAGTCGCTGTGATTGTGCATTTTATTTTGCAAAGATTTAAACTTGTTTGATTTCTTTATTTTGTTTAAGCATCGGACATCCTCTGCGTATACGTGAGTATCGACCTGGATGTTGTTGCCTAAACGTTCTGCTTTATTTTCTTTGGTGTTTCGTTTAAGCTTTGGACCTCCTCTGCGTATACGGGAGTATCGACCTGGTGGTTAAAGCCTAAACAACTTCAACTTGTTTTATTTTCTTATTTTGTTTAAACATTGGACTTTCTCTGCGTATACGGAAGTATCGACCTGATTGTTAATGTTTAAACATTCTGCGTTGTTTTCGCACATATCACAGTTGATGAAAGTTTAAAGGCATTACTTGAGTTAGTGTATTGCATGATGAGGGGATATGCTGAGATCGTGGGGTCCATAAGAATTTAGTGCAAAAATTAATATACCTTAACGTATCAGTAAGCATTTCGAAAGTTTTTAGATTGAGCTTAAGAGGACAATTATATCGTCAATCAAGGTGAATTGTTTAGAACTTAAAACGATTAAAAGCTTAACGGTGCTTGTGATGTGTCTCAAAAACTGATATGATCCTCTTACGCAAACTCACAAAAATATGTTTGTACATATTTCATTTCTGCATTACATTTTTTTTATCAAAATCCAAAAAGATTTTAGTGTGTTTTAGCCTAATTTTTGAAAAATTCAAAAAGATTTTCGACAACTGATGTTGAAAAGCTGATATTCAAAATCTCAAAGGCTAAACAAGATGAACAATTGGTTTGGTTAATATGATGAGAAGTTGAAAGATAATCCTCAAATGTTTAGATGATTCATTAATTTGAATCACAAAATTGTGTGTTATATGCTTGAAAATTTTGAGTGAATTCTTTTAGAATCAAAATTATTTTGTCTTACGAAAGGTTGAGACATGTAGGTGTTTTGATTCTTTGGCCACGGAAAGCCAGGCGTCGATCCTAAAAGCACGGAAGCTTGATGAAAGGGGGAGCCTGAAGAGACTACCGAAAGGGGGAGTCTGTTGATGCTGATTGAAAAAGTGAAGCACAAAGACCGATAAAGACTGAAGATTGAGAATACTCGACATTTAAGACTCGTCAACATCTGAGGGGGAGTCTGTTGGTGCATTCATCTGTCGTCTTCGTCTTAATATCGAGTCTCGGATTCGGTGCGGTTCTAAACAAGCATGATGTCATCATCCTTAATGATGACATCACACAAGTGACATCACATATTGCATCATCACACAAAAGGACAAAAGTAAAATGAATGTAAACATGAAATCAGAATGTTATATTTGTGAGTGTCGCTTGAAAATTGTCTAGAAAGGTTTCGCTTGAAGTCAATGTAGGAGATTTCGCTTGAAGAGTTTCAAGCGAAATCATAAGTACTATATATAGAGGTTATGTCTTCTCATTTGTAATAGTTCCATCAGAAGTGTAACGTTACTCTGCCGGTTTGTCAAGTCAATATATGAATGAGAAGATCGTATTAAAGTGAAATAACTCTATTTCTACTCATTTCATTCTGATTCAAAACAGTTTGTTTGTTTCCGCCACTCAAACTGTCGTATATTAGCTCAGATTGACTCATTAGGTCGTCAAATACGATCCTACAATTTAGCTTGTAGACATGATTTGGATTAAATGGATCCTCAAAGCCTGGAGGTTGACAAACATAAACCTCTTCTTGAATCTTACCATAGAGGAATGCACATTTGATACACCTTGATGTTGTGGTTGACAGCAAAGGCCAAGAATAGTCTAATAGCTTCTAATCTTGCTACAGGGGCAAATGTTTCATCATAGTCAATGCCCTCTTCCTGTCTGAACCCTTGAACCACAAGCCTGGCTTTATTCTTGACAACAATACCCCTTTTATCAGTTTTATTTTTGAAGACCCACTTTGTGCCAATAGGACTCACATCCTTTGGCAGTGGCACAAGCTCCCAAACTTGTTGTCTTTTAAACTGTTGGAGCTCCTCTTGCATGGCTTCTACCCAGCTGTTGTCTTTTTGTACCTCTTGGTACTTGACTGGCTGATGGAGAGATAGGAAACCAACAAAAACACAGATGTTTTGGGATTGACTTCTTGTGAGGACCCCTTCACTGATGTTGCCAATGATTTGGTCAGGCGGATGAGACTTCAAGAAGATAAGATCTCCTTTGTATGGAACAATGGCATTTGTTGGTGAGGGCTACAAATGTTAATCATCTGAGCTAACCACCGCTGGTGACTTTGATGATCCAGCAGTGGCTTCAAATGGAGGTGGAATAAGAGGAAGTGGTGTGGACACATGCTGACTTTTATCCACTGTTTGGGGACTTTTATCAATAGTGTTTGATGATGTGGAAGCAAGGGTTGATGGGCTACTTTGATCAACAAATGTTGAGGTAGCAGTGGTTGAACTTTGACAACTGTTTTGAACATCTGCTGCTCTACCATTTGATGCAGAATTTTGTTGTGGAATGATGATTTCATATCCAAAGTCTGATGGAGAATTTTCTGATGGACCTGCACTGTTAGTCTTGACAGCAGTATTTTCTAAAGTGAATTTATCAAGATCAAACAATTCTGCAGGGTTTGCTAGGATTTTCATTGATGAAAGTTCATTGAACTTTTTATTCAAGGTCTCTTCCACTGTCTTAGTCCTTGTGTTAAACACTTTGTAGGCCTTAGCAGTGGTTGAGTATCCCAAATGATAACCACAATCAATTTTTGCTGCAAACTTTGAGATAGAATCTTTTAAGTTTAAAATGAACTATGGGCAGCCAAAAACTTTGAAATATGAAATCAATGGCTTTATTTTATACAGCGGTTCATAAGTAGTCTTTTGATGTCTAGGGTTGATTAAAACTCTGTTCTGGACATAGCAAGCAGTGTTTCCTGCCTCTGCCCAGAAAGTTAATGGCAAACCTGAATCTGCAAGCATGGTTCTAGCAGCCTCAATCAAAGTCCTGTTCTTTCTTTCAACAACCCCATTTTGTTCTGGTGTTCTTGGAATGTTGTACTGCCTTACAATTCCTTTTGACACACAGAAATCATCTAACTCCTTATTTCTGAACTTTGTGCCATTGTTACTCCTAAAGATTTTTACTGGAAGATCAAACTGCTTTTCAACCTGTGTAACAAAGTCTTGCAGAATGTCTGCAGTCTCATCTTTGGAATGTAAAAAGTAAGTCCATGTAAACCTAGAAAAGTCATCAACAATAACCAAACAATATATTTTCTTCCTAAGACTCATGACTTTAACTGGGCCAAACAAATCCATGTGGAGCAATTGCAGACACTTGGTTGTTTTGGACTCTTCAATTGATTTGTATGAGCTTTTATGTTGTTTTCCTTTTAGGCAGGAAACACAATGCTCAGGACTGGTGAACAGTTTTTGAGGTAAACTTCTTACTAACCCCTATTTGGATATAGCAGTGATTGTCTTGAGATTTGTGTGCCCCAATCTCCTGTGCCATAATTTTGTCTCTTTGTTAGAGGCAGCTGAGAATAGTCAGGCATCAGTCCTGGGGCTCTCTTTTGACATGTCAACTACATAAACATTGCCACTCCTTTGAGCAACAAGTTGGGTTTTTCCATTTTTTATTATTTCTTCAATTTTTTTAACCATTTCTGGTCCAGCAATCCTACAACAATCCTTTGTGAAGAATGAGCCATAGCCCTTATCACTCATTTGAGAGACACTCAGGAGGTAGAATTTTAGATTGTCTATTAGATTGACATTTTCAAACTTAACTTTACCAGATTGAACTGTACCAGACCCCCGAACCTTCCCTTTACTATTATTGCCAAAGGATATATCACCCCCTCCTTGAATTTTGAAATCCTTGAGTAGGGCTTTACATCCTGTCATGTGCCTAGAGCCTCCACTATCTACATACCAAAGACTATCTAAGCATGCAGAAGCTCCCGGCTCATGAAGTAAAAGGATTAGTTCATTAGGGTCTCCAAAGCCAATAAGGCTTTGGATGGGGTCTCAACAATGTCTGTGTTAAGTTCAGGTGGATGGACAGTGGTTAGGTCAGGGGTTTGAACATTTTTAGGAATGTTTTTCTCTAACCACTGTTGGGGGTCTTGCCCAATCACCTGCTGATAACCAAAAGGATACCTGTTCACTCTTGGTTTAGAGGGTTTTTTGTACACCTCATAAACATGTGGGATCCTTTGGTATGATGGTTGACCTTTACCTCTTCGGTATTGGTTAGCAGGGGGTGCATCAGTCACCTGAACATCTCTTTTAACAGAGGTTTGGTTCAGCTGTTTTGTAACAGCTGTTTGAACTGGCACAAACAGTGGTTGATTTTTGGTGAATTTGACAGATGATGTTGATGAACTCAAGGATGCTTTTGCAGTGTACTCATTCTTTTTTACATCAAAGGATTTGAGATACACACATTCCTGAGTTTTGTGGTTTGATTTACCACAGATGGTGCAGCTCTCAGCAGGTACAATAACACTAGTTTTGTTGATATCATATGCTTTTAGATGAAAACAATCTGTTGTTAGATGATTCTTCTTTTCACAGAAATCACAAAACAGGTTTTTAACTTTTTCTCTTCTTTTCTTCTTCTCAGACTCCTTAGCAACAGAGTTTTGAACCACTGTTGGGATGTCTTTAAGAGGAATGACCTTTGCTTTAGGATCTTTTACACCATCAGTGGTTGTGAAGTCCATTGGTTTAAAATTTTCAAGGATGTCACACTCATCAGACCATGTGGGTTTAAATTGGTATTTCTCAATTTCCTCAAAAGTTGAGGACCCCACAGATCTTTCCTGAGTTATCTTGTTACCAAGTTTGTCAATTTTTTTTAACCTCTTGGCCATCCTTGTTTGTGGGAATAATTTCAACAGTGGATTGAACAGAATCTTTTAAAGCATTGTTTTCCATTTCATCATGTTTTCTAAAACCTACACCAAATTTCACATTGCTTTTGATCTGTTTTTCAAGCACGACCTCATAACCTTTGCAAGATTCCACCCATTTTTCACAAGTGATTTGGGTGGATTCCAACTCCTTTTTGTAAACATGATATTTTTCTACCATTGTTTGGAGTTGGTTCTTGGTTATGCTCTTCTCTTCTTTGAGACTGCAGATTTCTTTATCTTTTTCAGCCAATTTGTTTTTAAGTTCTTTTAAAGACTTTTCAAATTTGACTTCATCATTCAACACTCTATCCCTAAGGTTTTCATTCACCTCTTTAATGTTAGCAAACGCTATGATGCATTTGTCTGAACACAGATTTTCAAGAACCTAAGATGATACCTTAGTTACAGCAATCATGGCACAATCACAAGTATGCTCTTTCTCATCAGTCACCTTCTCTTCCTTCTCACCATGTTTCTTTTTTTCTTCTTCTTCAGACCAGGGGTCAGACAGTGGTTCTATCAGGGGTTTTGAATTTTCTCCCAGCAGTATTTCACCAGCAACAGCTGTAACCACTGCTTCAGCAACTTCATCCACTATTTCAGCACTTGTCTGTCCTCTTTCAGCATCCAGCTCTTCTAGTATTGACTCTAATGCCATAAGAAAAAACTCATCATTAGAAGCATCATTAGCAGCATAGAGTGAAAAATTTTCATCACCTAGCTCATCAGGTAAGTTGCTCCAGTCAACAAAGCCTTGGGTGAAAAAGCTTTGCTGATCTGGTTGAACCACTGCTGGTGGTGCAGCTTGTTGTGGTGCAACTGGTTGCACTTGAACCTGAGGTACAGGAGCTTGGACATATTGAATTTGAGGGACAGTGGTTTGAACATAATGCCTAGGAACAGGGTTTGCATAATGAGCAGTGTTTACATGGGCAGCAGGGGTATAATGGGAAGAGTGTACAATGCTTTGGTTTTGAGGTCAAGGGTTTGAGCTGGGATGAGTAATAATTGGACCAGTGGTTTGACTCCTACATTCCCTAGCAAAATGACCTAGCCTATTGCACTTATAGCAATTGATCTTTGACTTATCCAACCCCACTTTTAAATTCACATGTAACCCTGGGAATTTTCTCCCTGTCCTTTTATAGAATTTGCTTGTTCTTACACTAAGCAAAGCCAATTGATGCAAAATGTCCATTTCTTCAAGATCAGTTGGATCAAAGTGTTGTAAATCATTGAGTTCAAAGCACAAATTATCTGACATCTGGTTTTCACAATTAGCAGTAAAAGCATAATTTGCAGAGTGAGGATCAGAGTTGTTAAAGGCTCCACCAGCAGTTATGACAATGTAATGATCATAACTCTGATCCTTACTACTGCTTCCAGATTCTTCCAGACCCAAAAGAGCTGTGCTGCCAAATGGATAGTCATCAGCAACTTTTCCAGACTCTTCAACTTCTTTTTCTGGTTCAACTCCATTTCATAGGTCAGGAGTCTACCATGAAGCTGGGTCAGTGTCAGATCTTTAAACTCAACAGAGTTTCTGGTCACAAAAGCAATTGTATCCCATTTTTCAGGTAGTGATCTAAGAAACCTGCTATTTTGTGTAGATTTAGAAAATTCAACTTTAACAAGTCTTAGCTCACTAATGAGACAACTAAATCGCTCAAACTGTTGGGTTAATGATTCACCCTTAATGTGACAAAAGGTTTCATACTGCTGATTCAGAATTTCCCTGTTATTTTCAATTACTTCTTCAGTTCCCCCAAATTATTCCTTAAGTGCATCCCATAATTCCTTGGCACTGTTACAGTGTAATAGCCCAGCATAAATTTCATTGGGAAGAGCAGATGCAATGATGCTAATTGCTTTGGCATCCAGTTCGAACTTTTGAAAATCAGTTTCAGTATAGTTTTCATTTTTTTTAGGTTCGAACTTCTTTGAATCCTCAGCACTTGGTACCATAGGAACATGTGGTCCAAAAACAACAGATCTCCAACATCCGGTATTCTGTTGAGCAAGGATGTGACCCATCCTTTTCTCCCAGTTGTTGTATTCATTTCGTTTCAACATGGGTGGTTTGAAAAGTGAACAGATGTTATTTTTATCATCTTGTGATTGTGACGTCATCCTGGTTGTTTTACAGGCACTGATTAATCAACTTTGATCGTGGTTAAACCTTACTCTGTTTTTCAGCAAAACGAACAACTATCAGTATCAACGATTGTGAGCTGAACTATTTACGTCAAAATGATTGTTAGATCAAATTTGTCTGTCCGAGCTTTGATACCAATTGTTAGGATCTAAGTTTCTTTTTTATTGTGTTTTGTTTAGAAATTAATGAAGATGAACAAATAATTGCAGCGGAATATAAATGGAAATAAACTTTGCACACAATTAAACAGGAGAAATGCTTTTAACACACAAGTTTATCATTGAACCGAATGCTAGAATTTATTCCAAGATTCAATTACAATATGCATGCATGTAACAAACTCCCCCTCAGCCTGAGCTCACAATGTTTGTTCGTACAGGAAGAAAAGTGACGAAGAGCTAATAGAATAGTACAGGGTACTGTTCTATTTATAGGCACGCCCAAACCACTATCGCATCTTTGCTGACGTCACCATGATAGTGACATCTAACCTCCTAACAAACTCTAACTACTTCCCTTATTACAACTACTGATAGCAAACAACTGATTACAATGTATTACATATAAATAAACTAAACTATTGATTCTTCATTCCACTGCTTGGTCCTCAGCAGTGCTTCTAGTCTTCAACAGTACTTGAGACAAGGCAGTTGTTTGAGTCATCAGCACTTTGGTCTTTATCAGCCCTTTGGAGTCAACAACAGTTAGGAAAGGCAGTAGATTGAATCCATCAGTTGTTAAAGTCATTATCAAGGGGAAAGCTTGTATACAAACATCTGCTTATTCTGGATCCACTGCTCTGATCCAGTTTTGGCTTTAATTATCTGTTCCTCTGATAGGGTTCAATCCCAACAGATTTAGTAGTATTAAGAATCCAAAACTGTAACCATGCTCTTTACAACAGATTTTAACCATTTAAGCATCCAAAACCTTCACGATTTATCATCGAAGTCCAACTTAATGACCTTGGAGATATCACAACCTATTTTGATTTTTGATTTTAAAACTTCAAGTTTCAACTTAATGAACTTGTTTATTTTCAGAAACACGTTCAGCATACTTAGATTTTGAAACTCAGCATTCAGAAATCGGTTGTCGAAAATAAAGCAGAATCAAAATCTTTTTGGAATTTTCTGAAATATAAAGCAATAAAGAAATATTTACAGACAATATTTTTGTTTGAGTTCGTGTCAGAGGATCATATCAGTTTATGACAAATCACTAGCACCGTTGAGCTTTAAACACTTTAAGTTCTAAACGATTCACTTAGATTGTCAGTATACTGATCCACTTAAATTTTCACACAAAGTTAAACTGATTCGAGATACGGATTAGTATTTTAAGGACTTAACCTTATTCGCGTGTCCCACCTCAGAATTTACTCTCGTATCAAAACTCCCTAGATTCAGTCTTACAGGTGAGTATACCATGATGATATCTGTATTCTGGGTTAGTGCGAGACCTTGAGAGCTCAGGTATGAACTTCCGTTCAGTCAAAGAGATGAAGGCTCGACTTTAGGTGTGTTCCCCTTAGGAATCTTCTTTACAACTGCACTTGATTCGTATCTTTCGATATTTTATCAATTTTTATGCAGAGGGTGAGCTTTTAAAGCGTGTAAAGTATTATACGAGGTCTAGGCCATTGCTTCCGCAATATCAGAAGACCAGGTATAATACCCCAGATATCACACAGTATAAAGACCTTGTAACATCTGTGCTTGTAATCATTGTGAACAGTTCTATTATCAATAAAACAATGTTATTTGATCCCAATGTTTGTTTGGTTGTGTTTTACATTTTTCGTGTTTTAACTTTTGGCCAATTTCAAACTCTATATCACTCTCTGGAGATTTATAAGCAAATTGATGCGTAAACGTAATCAGTTTAATGCGACAAATACTCCGGAACTTCAACACATACTTAACATACCTTAAATAACCCTTACATAACTTAGAAATAAGTTTTGAAGGCTTTGGTATAGCAAGAACAAGTTAATTCGTATACGAGGGGCTAAAGCGTCAATGTTGAAAATTATGACTTTTCGGGTAACAATTAAGTTAACCGAGGACTTAGAAAGAAGGTATAAGTCTTGAAGCCCTTGTAGGTAAATAAGAAGGGGTCAAATTGAAAAATATAAGCTCAGTTGCCCTTTCAAATCATTGAAAAGCCAACATTTTGGTCCCTGATGAAGGCTTACGCACTGCAACAAATAATTGTTACGGTGCGCAAGCAGTGCCCAGCAAACAGAAAACTGGCTGCAGCCTGTTTTGCGCGATTTTGACCGATCCCACAGGTATTTCTCATTATTGAGCGACCCCTAAAATGTTCCTAGACCCCAGGGACACTTGTGGGACAATTGTGGTCACTTGTAGCCTTAGTTGTCAACACGTTATGGTGTTTACAAACACTATAAAAGGCCATAAGTTGCAACAAGTTCTTCACACTTCACTTCTGCATTTCTGGAGCACAAGTCTTCTCTCTAGTGATCCCTGGTCATTCTTAGGACTCTAGTAAGTTTCCCTAACCTTCCTTAGTTTAAGTTTTAGCTTAGTTTAGCTTAAAAGTCAACCGTCGTAATTAACGGTTGACTTAACGATTAATCACTAATGGTCCAGTGATTAGTCGAATCAAAAGTAGATATAAGTTGGTAATTATGTGGGTAATAAACCCTTAAAAAGGTTCCCCCTGATTCCCATTCTAACTAGGTCAAATGTCGGGTCAAACTTGCTTATAAAAAGTCAACAGAATTGTCAATTTCTAATTTATGCATAATTAGCAATGTAGAACATATACAACCTGTTTGATCATTAATATAACTTAGTAATTAGTGTAAAAACATGTCCAAACCTGTTCAACCCGACAATTTCCTGTTTAGACCCGGTCCGGAACCGAAAGTCACATAGTTTGACTTTTACTTTGACTTTCAGTTCTGACCCGTTTAGGCATGTTTTAGAAATGCCTCAGAGCTTTAATTGGACTAAGTTACATACTAGTATAACCCTCTGTGATTATACACCTTGGTTCATTAGTTATCCAATTAATATGCATATTTCCGTTAATTGCTCATATGTTGACCATTATGCCCTTTTCACTTTAAAACGTGATTTTTGAAAATGTAAAAGAGTAGAAACCTTTGTTACTGATATATAAACTTGTACCCAAAATTTGAGATCAATTGGTTGTGTAGATTGAGAGTTATGCTCATTAGCGCAAAATAAAAGCTTTATGATAATTAAATGGCGTAATTAGCGTATAGCCTAGTTAAGCCTACTTTTTGATATCAAACTTATTACCCCCTGATGTAATTTATTATTTTGGGATTTTTAAAGATTTTTAATTAATTTTAGGCTGAGCATAACTTATAGTCGTAGGATTAACTCGGTAATTGTCGGTTTTGCCCTTACGGGCCATAAAATGAGTTTTACATATCCAAATGACTCCAAACCTTTTTCTACTGATGTTAAATGATAAATAAATTATTTTAAGCCTTCTGGAACAATAAAAATATCAGCTTTATGTATATAACCCGGAAACGGCTCCTAACCGCCTTGCCAAGCGTTTTTAACGCATAGTATGTACTAGAAACTATTTTCGACATACAAGGGTTGATACCTACTGATATTTTAGGTAAATTATAATGTTTTAACAGTAAGCAAAAGTTTTTTAACTCAGACTTCAGTTTTGAGCTTTACGGCTTATGTGAAATTACCAAAATGCCCCTACGGTGCATAGTTTGGTTATAATTGATAAATTTCACATACATACTTTACCCTACTGATATAACTTAGCAAATTGAGTATATTTGCTGATTACATCAGACCTGTAACTCAGGTTAACACTTAAACTCTTTTATAACCTTTTAAATGACCAAACTACCCTTACGGGGCATAGTTTGTGTTTAAATACGTTTCGGGCATAATGAAAGACATATTACTGATGTCACAACATATTTGAAGCATATTAACTTAGGAAACCTGTATATGGCTCTTACGGATACCCGTTACGCTTATTACGCGTTCAGTTCGATTTATATAACTAGTTTACATAAATTAGCCGAAGCGGGTCAAACCTTTTCGGTTTTATCTAGAAATCCAGAATGTGAATGAAATACCCATATTAAACAAGTCTTCAAACTTGTTGGGTCTAAACAACCTTAGGTCCGGTTTATTAATGTAGTTACCTATATTAAGTGCCGTTTGATATTCCGCGATCTCTAGCATTGCTTGGTGGTTTCCTTAGGACTTCTGAGCAATCTCAAGTGAGTACATAGAACCCCTCTTTTACTGTTTTCAAACTGTTTTGGGGTGGAACACATGTGCCTACTTGTTACTTTCGTGCTTTCCTGTTTTCACATCATATACATGCTATGTTTGTTAGTACATTATAGTACATGAATTCATTACGTTTCATGCTATGTATGTCCATTGTGTGCATACTTAGTACATTGTTTTACTTTACATTTCTGCTATGTATGTTGACTGATAGCATGCTAGCACATTGATTTACATGACTTTCTGCTTTGTATGTTAACTTAGCATACTTAGTACATTGTTTTCATATAACATGTTCACTTTTGCTATGACATTTGGTTTGCACAAACGAGACTATTATACGTTCATTAACATTAGCTACGCCGCTCGGTAGTAAGTACTGGTACCATAGGACTTGACAAATCCCATTCCTGACATCCCGGGTTTGTTTGGATGTAAGGAATGACTGAATCCGAAAACATTTCTTTTGATAACCTTGACTGAAAGGGTTATCCGACTGTCTCAAGGCTTAAATGTATGCGTTAACTTACCACATAAATGTTTGTATCAATGTAACATGCATTACTTTGCAAAACATAACTTTTTGATATATTCAAAATACTTTGTTTTGTACATTTATACATTTATACATTTTGGACTATGTGACAATACTTTACTTACAATACATAACATTTGTTACACATTACTTGACTACTTTTGGACTTATAAACATTTGACATGGCTTATACAAGGACTTTTGACTATTGGTTTAAACATAGACTTTATACATTGGTGGTTTGTTTAAGTGATTTAAGTAACGAGGCATGTGTAATATGATACAAGCATGGTGGATACGCCGCTAGTACTTCCTATATATAAGTGTTTGTATGGTATTACATATTGTAGTGTTATTTGAATCATTTCAATTTAGACATATGACATTTTATACAAATAACATACTTTTCACAAGACATTGTTTTACAAAACAAACTTATCTTATGCAAACTCATTTTACTTGGTTATTTATTAAACCATACTTTATGATCTTATTTATACATATCATCTTATTTTATCACTTTTCAAATGATTTACAAGACAAAACAATTTACAAGGTTCATGACTGACTGTTATTAAACAATTTCTTAAACTTAAGTCATGAATCCTATTTTCACAAAACCTATGTATCTCACAGGCATTTTTATGCTGACGTACCTATTTTCACATGTGTTTTCAGGAGCTTTTCCGTAGGATGATGATCGTGACACTAGGGCGGACCTGTGCCTTAGAGACATAAAACGAATATAGACTTAGTTTAATTATGTTATAAACTCTTTATTTCTTGTATTGACAATGTAACACGCTTGTTGATAAATAAAATACAACTTTGAATGCCATGGTTATGAAACAATTAATTCTTTTACAACACTCCCCGACGTTTTCCGCCACGTCTTGTATGTTATACGTGGTCGGGGTGTGACAGAAGAGTTGGTATCAGAGCCAATGGTTATAGGGAATTAGGTTATTAGTAATGCTTTGACCTAGACTATAACCTTTCTAGGACCCTAACACAAGTTATCTTGTGTTTAGATCTTAAAACATGCACATCACCTATCCTTAGGTGATTATCAAAAAAAAAAAAAAAATCAAATTTTCCAAAACGATTTTTGAAAAACAATCATCTGTTTTTGGATGATTTATTACAAGGTTTTGAACCCTCTTTTGTAAGGTTTTGAACCCTTCCAGTTTGACTAAATTTTTGGCCTTGTGCCTTCAAATTTTCAAAATCTCGTCAACGTTTTGGGTTTTAAATAATGTGAACACGTGCAAACTAGAAGAGTGAATGCCTGTATTCTGGGTTTTATGTCTAGGCAAGCACTTCGTATACATCTCATCAGACGCGAGACCAGTTGTGCTTACCTGGGAATCCTTGGGATGAGTGTTCACTTATAGGCGAGCATGTCTTCATCATACATTATTTTTGATCCATTTACTTTGATTAGTCACTGTGCGTCGTTTGTTTGCTAGGTAATGCGGATAAATGACCACCATCTTTGCTTTTGTTAATTTTGTTTCATCTCATTCTTTTCATCCAATCATCTCACTCGTTTCCTTTCATGTTTTCCTCTTTTAGAATGCCTCCTCGACACGAAAACCAAATAGCGACTGCCGAACTGGCAGAAATCATTGCGCAACAGATGGCTGCTCAATTTCCAAATCTCTTTGCTCAATGGCACCAAGCCAACAACAACAACAATGCTCCATGCAAATACAAGGATTTTAACTCGGCTAAACCACTGAAGTTTAGTGGTTCTGAGGGAGCGACTGGGCTTCTTCAATGGTTCGAGAGCATTGAGAATACTTTCCGCCACGTGCAGTGTCCGGATAATCGCAAGGTCGAGTTTTCTTCGAGTGTGTTTCAGAAGAGGGCTCTCACATGGTGGAACGGGGTTATGAGAGACCGTGGTGCAGAAGTTGCTCTAGCACAGACATGGGCTGAACTTAGGGCCCTTATGATGAGGGAGTTCTGTCCTCGTCATGAACAGCGAGCGTTGGAGAAAGAGTTTGATAACTTGAAACAAGACAGTGGCGAGCACAGGGCATATACTGATAGGTTTGAGGAGTTGAGTCTGCTTTGCCCAACTATGGTTACCCCACTCGACAAGGCTATCGAAAGATACATCGACGGCCTACCTGACTCAGTACGAGACATCATTACTGGTAGCAACCCTACCACACTCCGTCAGGCGATCGAGTTATCAACGACATTGACTGAGTCGCAGGTTCGAAAGGGGAAGCTGCACAAAAAGGGTGACAAGGGTAAGAAGCAGGTGTCTGATAAGGAAGATAGCAAGAAAGGTCAAAACAAGAAGGGAAAGAATTCTGGAGGGTCTAGGAAGCGGAAGGCTTCCCAAAACTATGCTGTTACTGCACAGGCTCAAGCTGCACCAAATCAGCCTGCGCAACCACTAGCCAAGAAGCCTTATCTTGGCAATGCACCTTTGTGCAACAGGTGTAACGGCCATCATCAACCACACCTCCAGTGTCGTCAGTGCATAAACTGCGGAAGGCCTGGTCATCTTGCTGCCACCTGCTGCATTCCTGTTAACCAGAATCAGGCAGTTCAGAACTAAGCCCAACAAGTTGCTCAGCCTCTTGCTCAGCAACAAGGTCAAGCTGCACGACCTCATTTTCCTCCTGGTTCGTGCTACAATTGTGGGGATCTGACCCACTACAGGAACCGGTGCCCAAGGCTAGCCAACCAAAATCAGAATCAGAACCAAAATCAGGCTCCGGCTCGAGGTCGAGTCTTCAACATGAACGCTCAAGAGGCACAAGCAGACAATGAAGTGGTGAACAGTACGTTCTTTATTAATAATCTGCCTGCATCTGTTCTCTTTGATTCGGGTGCCGATAAGAGTTTTGTGTCATTATCTTTTGAGCCAATGCTTCGCGTGTCTAGCACGAAACTAGGTAAACCTTTGACAGTAGAAGTTGCTAGTGGTGAACCCATTGTTCTTGATTCCGTTCTTCGCTACTGCCAGTTGAACCTCAACGACCATCTTTTTCCTATTGACCTCACGCCTATGCAACTTGGAAGCTTCGACGTCATAGTGGGTATGGATTGGTTGTCTAAGCATCGTGCAGAGATAGTTTGTTCTGAGAAGATTGTTCATGTGCCGCTTTCGACAGGCGAGATCCTACAGGTTCAAGGTGAGAAACCTGCCGGTGGTCTCAAACTCATGTCTTGTTTTAAAGCTCGGAAGTATCTGTGAAAGAATTATGTGGCCTTCTTGGCACATGTCACAGCAGATAAAGGCAAGGGTAAGTCTATTTCAGATATTCCTGTCGTTCGGGATTATTCTGAAGTTTTTCCTGAAGAGTTACCTGGTCTACCTCCAGCACGCCAAGTCGAGTTCCGTATTGATCTCGTACCTGGTGCAAATCCCATTGCCAGAGCTCCATATCGTCTTGCACCATCTGAGATGCAAGAGTTGTCTAAGCAGCTTCAGGAGCTCTCTGAGAAAGGTTTTATCCGTCCTAGCTTTTCACCTTGGGGTGCTCCCGTTCTTTTTGTCAAGAAGAAGGATGGATCTTTTAGGATGTGTATCGATTATCGTGAGCTTAACAAGCTTACCATCAAGAATCGATATCCCCTACCGCGCATAGACGATCTCTTTGATCAGTTACATGGCGCTTCTTATTTTTCGAAGATTGATCTACGTTCCGGATATCATCAACTTCGGGTGCATGAAGAAGATATTCCCAAGACAGCGTTCCGTACTCGTTATGGACATTATGAGTTCACAGTCATGCCATTCGGTTTGACTAATGCTCCTGCTGTTTTCATGGACTTAATGAATAGGGTCTGCAAACCTTATTTGGATCAGTTCGTCATTGTTTTTATTGACGACATCTTGATTTATTCAAAGACGCGAGCTGATCACGAGCAACATCTTCGTCTTACTTTGGAACTCCTAAAGAAAGAGCAACTTTTCGCCAAATTCTCCAAGTGCGAATTTTGGCTTAAAGAAGTTCAATTTTTGGGGCATGTTGTCAACAAACAAGGTATTCATGTAGATCCCTCCAAGATCAGTGCGATTAAGGATTGGGATACGCCTACTACTCCTACTGAGGTTCGGTCTTTTCTTGGTCTAGCGGGTTATTACCGCCGCTTCATTGAGAACTTCTCAAAGATTGCAGTTCCTCTAACTGCTCTAACTCAGAAGAACAAACCCTTTGATTGGGGATTCAACCAAGAGGAAGCTTTTCAACACTTGAAGCAAAAGCTTTGCGACACGCCTGTTCTGACGTTGCCTGAGGGTAATGATGATTTCGTTGTTTACTGTGATGCATCTAAATTGGGTATTGGCTGTGTTCTGATGCAAAGGAACAAAGTCATAGCATATGCATCAAGGCAGTTGAAGATACATGAGAAGAACTACACCACTCATGATCTTGAGTTGGGTGCAGTTGTTTTCGCTCTAAAGATCCGGAGACACTATTTGTACGGTACTAAATACGTGGTTTTCACCGACCACAAAAGTCTTCAGCATATCTTCAACCAGAAAGAACTCCGCATGAGGCAACGACGTTGGGTGGAGCTTCTGAACGACTATGACTACGAAATTCGCTACCATCCTGGTAAGGCGAATGTCGTAGCCGATGCATTGAGTCGTAAGGAACGTACTAAGCTTCATTGTGAACGTGTTCAATCTGTTATTCAAGCTCGATCCGATATCCAAGCACGCATTTCTCAGGCTCAACAATCTTGTGTTTCACAAGGTTTAATGGATAAGGAATTTCCTTACCACATAACACCTGATTTGGAATTGAAGGACAATGGATCGTACTACTTCATGGACCGTTTGTGGGTCCCAAGCCAGGATGATCTTCGTACCTTGCTTATGGATGAAGCCCATAAGTCCCGTTATTCTATTCATCTGGGCTCAGATAAGATGTATAAGGATCTTCGTATTCACTATTGGTGGCCTGGTATGAAGAAAGACATTGCCTTATATGTATCAAAATGCCTTACTTGTCTTAAGGTTAAGGCTGAACATCAGCGTCCTTCTGGTTTATTGGTGCAACCAGAGATCCCAGTTTGGAAATGGGAAAACATTACTATGGATCTCGTTACCAAACTTCCACGCACAAAGAAAGGTCATGATGCCATCTGGGTAGTTGTTGATCGTCTTACTAAGTCAGCACATTTCTTGCCAATCCGTGAGGACTTTCCTGCTGACAGACTTGCTAAAATCTATGTGGATGAAATTGTAGCTCGACATGGTGTTCCTTTGAACATCATTTCTGACAGAGATGCTCGTTTCACTTCTCATTTTTGGAGAACCATGCAATCTGCTATGGGGACCCAACTTAATTTGAGCACAGCTTATCATCCGCAAACGGATGGTCAATCTGAAAGAACAATCCAGACTCTGGAGGATATGCTTAGAGCTTGTGTGATCGATTTTGGTGGTAGTTGGGATTCACATCTTAAGTTGATTGAATTCTCCTACAACAACAGTTATCACACCAGCATCAAAATGGCTCCTTTCGAGGCTCTCTATGGTCGAAAATATCGTTCACCAGTCTGCTGGAATGAGATCGGCGAGGCTCAACTTACTGGACCTGCCCTCATTTTAGAGACAACTGACAAGATTAAGAAAGTTCGTGATAACCTTCAGACAGCTAGAAGCCGTCAAAAGAGTTACGCGGACCCAAAACGCAAGCCCTTGGAATTTCAAGTCGGTGATCGAGTATTACTTAAGGTCTCACCTTGGAAAGGTGTGATCAGATTTGGAAAGAAAGGAAAACTTGCACCTAGATATGTTGGACCATTCAAGATCGTCGAAAGAATCGGAAAGGTAGCCTACAGACTTGAGTTACCTCCTGAACTTGGAAATGTTCATCCAACTTTTCACGTGTCCAATCTCAAGAGGTGTTTAGCTGATGAGAACCTCCACATACCGCTTGACGAAATTCGGGTTGGTAAAACACTGAAATTCGTTGAAAAGCCAGTGGAAATCATGGAACGTGAAGTCAAGTGGCTTAAACGCAAGCGCATTCCTTTGGTCAAAGTTTGCTGGGAAGCTAAACGTGGACCCGAGTTTACTTGGGAACGCGAAGATCAAATGAAGGCGAAGTATCCGCATCTTTTCCCACGAGTTTCCTCTAAATAAATTTCGGGATGAAATTTCCACAAGTAGGAGAGACTGTAACATCTGTGCTTGTAATCATTGTGAACAGTTCTATTATCAATAAAAGAATGTTATTTGATCCCAATGTTTGTTTGGTTGTGTTTTACATTTTTCGTGTTTTAACTTTTGGCCAATTTCAAACTCTATATCACTCTCTGGAGATTTATACGCAAATTGATGCGTAAACGTAATCAGTTTAATGCGACAAATACTCCGGAACTTCAACAAATACTTAACATACCTTAAATAACCCTTACATAACTTAGAAATAAGTTTTGAAGGCTTTGGTATGGCAAGAACAAGTTAATTCGTATACGAGGGGCTAAAGCGTCAATGTTGAAAATTATGACTTTTCGGGTAACAATTAAGTTAACCGAGGACTTAGAAAGAAGGTATAAGTCTTGAAGCCCTTGTAGGTAAATAAGAAGGGGTCAAATTGCAAAATATAAGCTCAGTTGCCCTTTCAAATCATTGAAAAGCCAACATTTTGGTCCCTGATGAAGGCTTACGCACTGCAACAAATAATTGTTACGGTGCGCAAGCAGTGCCCAGCAAACAGAAAACTAGCTGCAGCCTGTTTTGCGCGATTTTGACCGATCCCACTGGTATTTCTCACTATTGAGCGACCCCTAAAATGTTCCTAGACCCCAGGGACACCTGTGGGACAATTGTGGTCACTTGTAGCCTTAGTTGTCAACATGTTATGGTGTTTACAAACACTATAAAAGGCCATAAGTTGCAACAAGTTCTTCACACTTCACTTCTGCATTTCTGGAGCATTTCTGGAGCACAAGTCTTCTCTCTAGTGATCCCTGGTCATTCTTAGGACTCTAGTAAGTTTCCCTAACCTTCCTTAGTTTAAGTTTTAGCTTAGTTTAGCTTAAAAGTCAACCGTCGTAATTAACGGTTGACTTAACGATTAATCACTAATGGTCCAGTGATTAGTCGAATCAAAAGTAGATATAAGTTGGTAATTATGTGGGTAATAAACCCTTAAAAAGGTTCCCCCTGATTCCCATTCTAACTAGGTCAAATGTCGGGTCAAACTTGCTTATAAAAAGTCAACAGAATTGTCAATTTCTAATTTATGCATAATTAGCAATGTAGAACATATACAACCTGTTTGATCATTAATATAACTTAGTAATTAGTGTAAAAACATGTCCAAACCTGTTCAACCCGACAATTTCCTGTTTAGACCCGGTCCGGAACCGAAAGTCGCATAGTTTGACTTTTACTTTGACTTTCAGTTCTGACCCGTTTAGGCATGTTTTAGAAATTCCTCAGAGCTTTAATTGGACTAAGTTACATACTAGTATAACCCTCTGTGATTATACAACTTGGTTCATTAGTTATCCAATTAATATGCATATTTCCGTTAATTGCTCATATGTTGACCATTATGCCCTTTTCACTTTAAAACGTGATTTTTGAAAATGTAAAAGAGTAGAAACCTTTGTTACTGATATATAAACTTGTACCCAAAATTTGAGATCAATTGGTTGTGTAGATTGAGAGTTATGCTCATTAGCGCAAAATAAAAGCTTTATGTTAATTAAATGGCGTAATTAGCGTATAGCCTAGTTAAGCCTACTTTTTGATATCAAACTTATTACCCCCTTTTGTAATATATTATTTTGGGATTTTAAAGATTTTTAATTAATTTTAGGCTGAGCATTACTTATAGTCGTAGGATTAACTCGGTAATTGTCGGTTTTGCCTTACGGGCGATAAAATGAGTTTTACATATCCAAATGACTCCAAACCTTTTTCTACTGATCTTAAATGATAAATAAATTATTTTAAGCCTTCTGGAACAATAAAAATATCATCTTTATGTATATAACCCGGAAACGGCTCCTAACCGCCTTGCCAAGCGTTTTTAACGCATAGTATGTACTAGAAACTATTTTCGACATACAAGGGTTGATACCTACTGATATTTTAGGTAAATTATAATGTTTTAACAGTAAGCAAAAGTTGTTTAACTCAGACTTCAGTTTTGAGCTTTACGGCTTATGTGAAATTACCAAAATGCCCCTACGGTGCATAGTTTGGTTATAATTGATAAATTTCACATACATACTTTACCCTACTGATATAACTTAGCAAATTGAGTATATTTGCTGATTACATCAGACCTGTAACTCAGGTTAACACTTAAGCTCTTTTATAACCTTTTAAATGACCAAACTACCCTTACGGGGCATAGTTTGTGTTTAAATACGTTTCGGGCATAATGAAAGACATATTACTGATGTCACAACATATTTGAAGCATATTGACTTAGGAAACCTGTATATGGCTCTTACGGATACCCGTTACGCTTATTACGCGTTCGGTTCGATTTATATAACTAGTTTACGTAAATTAGCCGAAGCGGGTCAAACCTTATCGGTTTTATCTAGAAATCCAGAATGTGAATGAAATACCCATATTAAACAAGTATTCAAACTTGTCGGGTCTAAATCACATTCTATCCGATCTTCCGACTTAGGTCCGGTTTATTAATGTAGTTACCTATATTAGGTGCCGTTTGATATTCCGCGATCTCTAGCATTGCTTGGTGGTTATCTTAGGACTTCTGAGCAATCTCAAGTGAGTACATAGAACCCCTTTTTTACTGTTTTCAAACTGTTTTGGGGTGGAACACATGTGCCTACTTGTTACTTTCGTGCTTTCCTGTTTTCACATCATATACATGCTATGTTTGTTAGTACATTATAGTACATGATTTCATTACGTTTCATGCTATGTATGTCCATTGTGTGCATACTTAGTACATTGTTTTACTTTACATTTCTGCTATGTATGTTGACTGATAGCATGCTAGCACATTGATTTACATGACTTTCTGCTTTGTATGTTAACTTAGAATACTTAGTACATTGTTTTCATATAACATGTTCACTTTTGCTATGACATTTGGTTTGCACAAACGAGACTATTATACTTTCATTAACATTAGCTACGCCGCTCGGTAGTAAGTACTGGTACCATAGGACTTGACAAATCCCATTCCTGACATCCCGGGTTTGTTTGGATGTAAGGAATGACTGAATCCGAAAACATTTCTTTTGATAACCTTGACTGAAAGGGTTATCCGACTGTCTCATGGCTTGAATGTATGCGTTAACTTACCACATAAATGTTTGTATCAATGTAACATGCATTACTTTGCAAAACATAACTTTTTGATATATTCAAAATACTTTGTTTTGTACATTTATACATTTATACATTTTGGACTATGTGACAATACTTTACTTACAATACATAACATTTGTTACACATTACTTGACTACTTTTGGACTTATAATGTCACACCCTGGCTTTGCGGAAGCGTGGTTATTTTGGTGTGACTTCTTAATACCATAGCTTAACCATAACAAAGCTATATGAAATAAAAACCATGCAAGATCATCCTTTCGATTAAGTTTTGAAAACCAAATACAGTAACATTGTTTTAACGGAAACATGTTCTAACGACATTGTTCAATAAACACAAACAATAACATGACATAAACACAGTTTAAGGACTGTGACTTGTCCAGGAAAGAGTCACATTCCCCAAACTCAGATGACCTCATGACTAGTGCAGCGGGAAAACGTTCCATACCGTGCCAGATCCGTTAATTTCCTGAAATACATGTAAGTTGAAAAATCAACAATAATGTTGAGCGAGTTCATGTGTAAGTGAGTAAGTAAACCTTTGTGAGTATAAAAATAGTCCTGGTATGTAGCAGACAAGGGGAATTGAGATCACCAATGGTTTGCAAGGCCACTGATATATGTGAAGTGCAAATAGGGAGACTCAAACCTAGCAGATTTCGCCACGGCATTTGTATGTGGACAAAGTCACCCCGAGGTCTGTTTCTAGTTTGGCCTGGGGCTGGGCTCGCTACACCCAGATAGATCTACCGCTCCTGTCCCTCGGTCCCGGTATGAGGACTAATGGCCTCATATTGCTCCTACCCACTCACTTGATCTAAGTAGTAAACCTCCTTACGCTAACCATACCGTGTATAAAGTACTCGTAATTATAGTAACATGTATTTCACCCCCGCAGTTAAGAAAACTGAAAACAGTTAGAGAAAAGGGGGACATGAACTCACAGTGAAGCGTCTCTACCAAGTATCTCCTGCTCACGTAGCTGTGCGACGACCTACAGGTGCTCATTTCTATTAGACGGACGGCCGTGCCTTAGCTTTAAAGTTTAAGTCTTTGGGAAATAGTTAGACAACTATTTCGTGTTTACATTCTGTAAATACTTGGTAATTAATCTCCTTCCCAAGGATGGGGGATTCAATACATGCGCGTTCATAAATATTTCCCTAAGTGCGTAAGTTACGTTTAACAATCGAGTGGTAATGTAATTACTGGTGTAACTTATATATTTATGGTGAAAGCGTTCGTATCACTTTGGGATCGTTAATGTTCGTAAATATTATTTTTACTCTAAAAATAATATTTATGCATTTTCACAAAATAATCATAAACAGTGTGTGAAAAATATATATTTATCACGTTAGAATTTGTGAAAATCCCACCTCCGAATATTTAGTAAATAAAGTCATGGCGAAATTTATATTTCGAAAACACGTCAAAAATAATTCTAACACTTGTTGTGTAAATAATTCTAAGTGTTAGGTTTTTAGAAAAATTTCGCCAGAGTATCCTCTGTAACTGGAGGTGGCCACGCTTTCAAGCGTATCATTTTTTTTTTACAAAATCAATTTCAACAACTTCCTTATTCAATCAAACAATATTTCAACATTTTAACTAGTCAAAATATACAAATTGCGTATATTACATGAACTTGTAGTTTTTCCGAAAATATGAGGTAAATCTCGTTACCTTTAGTGGATCTTTATATAAATAAATCCGGTTTCGTAAAAGTCTTGTTTTTAGAGAAGTTCCGTCTTTACAACTTCTTGTCTATTTTTACAAAGATAGTTATTTTGTTGAAACTTGTGTTACACAAGTGTTTACACACTTGTGTGTTCTAAATATCATTCTTGTTATTGTGAGATCCGTCTTTTAGAAAACATGATTTCTTTAACGCTTGGTCCTTTGAAAATACCACTTGCAGATACGTAGATCTGCTAGTTTTAAACACTATTTTGCAAGTAAAAATACTTTTACACAAGTTCATGTTTCATGTGTGGTAGAGTTTCACCTTTTAACCCTTGTATTATTCAAAACAAGCTTATGTTAAGATCCATGATCTTACCAAACCGGGTTAAACGATGATCCGAGCTACCACAACATAGATCGGGTCTAAATAATCACAACTTTCAATTACTACAACATTTACACAACTTATGTGCTATTAACCACCATTTTTAGTGTTTTAAGTAGACTTTAATGCTTCAAATTGCAAGATTCCGAGTTTTAATCGTTACACATCGTATTAACCACTTTAGATTAGTTCAAGAGAGTGTTTTAAGCATTATACCTCTAGCTCGAGGCTAGGGAAGAATCTACGCGCAAATGAGGTGGATAAAAGCTAAAGAAAGAGGTCCTTCGTGTTCCGCTTGCTCCAAGGCTCCTTGTATACGACCCTCGACACTTGTATGTGATTGGAATGACTTGAACTAAACTTGAAATCGGATGGATGGAGGTGGGTGGTCTCGGCCGTGAGCTCCAAGGGAGAGAGAGAGAGAGTTTTGAGTGATTGGTGGATTATGAAAGTTCAAGTGTGATTAGTGTTATCTTATAGACAATGTAAGTGTATATTATCCAAAGGTCCATGTGTAGGTTAGATATTTAGCAAACTAGATTTAGCAAATCTTGCAAGTACATGGGGTGGTCACTAGGTGACCGATTCGGTTGGGGGGGGGTGTCCCTTGGTTCGATTTCAACTAATCAATTAGGTAATAGTTTGGTTAAGTTAAGTAATTAACTTGGTTACTTGTGTATAGTATGTTAAAGCGGGTGTTAGGGTGTACGGGGACCCTAACTGGCTCAGAAAAAGATAAATAGTGAAAATAGCAATATTTTCATGTTTCGGGTATAGTCCGGTTGTTTGGTTGGATAGTAATCCGTTAAAGTGTTAACAAAGCTTTAAAGTGTCGTTATTACTCTCTTTAGTGACACAGCTTATTCCTGACACTTTGGAAAGTGTCTAGTGTTATTTTTCTCATATTTTGGCACTTTATTAGTTAGCTAAAAGCTGAATTGTTATGTAAAGTGCTGAGTTTTGTACTTTGAGTACGTTTTAGGCACATCCTGTCACTGTGACTTATTCCTAGAGACGCAGTTCCACAACCCTTGTATCCCTACACTCACTACTAGTGTAGCAAAATATCTCAGGCTCTTATAGGCCTTGGAGGCAGTGTTTGCCTGATGCTGGCTTATCAGCATGTTCAATAGGTTATCCGTTATAGTGCTACTGTGCTTTTTGTGCATCATGGTTGTCACTAGGGTTCAGCATGTAAATAATGTAGTGACAGCAAGTAAAGTGTGATGCAAGTAAGTGCATGTATCAGTATGCAAGTAGCAGTTTATTCACAAGTTCAAGCAAGCACAGTAATTAAGCAGTAATTTATCATTAATTAAGTCGTACGGATACCTGGTTTAGTGCGGGTTGTCACATTCTCCCCCCGTTAAATAAATTTCGTCCCGAAATTTAAGTTCTGCTTGTAGATGCAGGGTTCTTAGGAAAAAGGTGGGGGTATTTCTCTTTCATCCGGTCCTCACGCTCCAAGGTGAACTCAGGACCATGTCTGGCATTCGAACGAACTTTGACGAGTTTGACACTGCTCCGGCGGGTCTTGTTTACTTTCCAATCCGTGACCTCGACAGGTTCTTCAACGAAGTGGAGCGTGTCGTCAACATGAATCTCGTCGGTGGGAATGGCAACGGTGACTTGAGTTGGACTTTTCTTTAGATTGGATACGTGAAAGGTGTCGTGAACACCATTCAGTTCAGCAGGTAGGTCCAACTTGTATGCTACTAGTCCTATTCTTTCCAGAATTCTGAAAGGACCAATGTAGCGCGGATTTAACTTCCCACGCTTTCCGAAGCGTGCCACACCCTTCCAGGGTGAGACTTTCAATAACACCATTTCTCCAACTTGGAAATCCACATGTTTCCGGTTTGGATCCGCATAGGCCTTCTGTCGGTGGCGAGCTGCTTCGATGCGTTTAAGAATCTGCGCGATCTTGTCTGTCGTCTCTTGGACGATTTCGGGACCAGCGAGTTGCCTATCACCTGCGTCAGCCCAACATAGAGGTGATCGGCACTTGCGTCCGTAAAGGGCTTCGAATGGCGCGACACCAATACTGGTGTGGTAGCTGTTGTTGTATGAAAATTCGACCAAAGGTAAATGTTTATCCCAGCTGCCGCCCAAATCCATAACACACGCCCTCAGCATGTCTTCCAAAGTCTGTATCGTTCGCTCGCTCTGGCCGTCAGTTTGCGGATGAAACGCAGTGCTCAGATTCAATTGTGAGCCAAAGGCTTCTTGGAAGGACTGCCATATCCTTGACACAAACCTTCTGTCTCTATCAAAGATGATTGAGAGAGGTACTCCATGGCGCGCGACAATCTCTCTCATGTATATTTCCGCAAGTTTACTAGTGCTATCTTTCTCTTTGATTGGCAGAAAGTGTGCGGACTTTGTTAGGCGGTCAACTATCACCCAAATCATGTCATGGCCTCTTGGAGTTCTTGGCAATTTCGTAATAAAATCCATGGAGATTTGTTCCCATTTCCACTTGGGAATTTCAGGCTGTTGCAGAAGTCCTGAAGGCTTCTGGTATTCCGCTTTAACCTTAGCGCACGTTAAACATTTGCTCACGTAAACAGCAACATCGCCTTTCATCCTAGGCCACCAATAATAATCTTTGAGATCCTGGTACATCTTATCCGCTCCAGGATGGATAGAGTACCGTGATTTGTGAGCTTCATCAAAAATAACTTCCCTCAAACCACCGAACAGAGGAACCCAAATCCTTTTCTCAAAACATAACGTTCCTTCCTCGTTTGGTACCAGTAGCTTCTCCATCCCACGGAGATATTCTTCTTCAAGGTTTCCTTCCTCGAGAGCTTCCTTTTGCGCGGCACGAATGCGCAAGGAAAGATCGGTTCGGACAATCATTTCCAAAGCTCTAACCCTTATGGGCTTGATTCTCTCTTTACGACTTAGGGCATCGGCGACCACGTTCGCCTTCCCTGGATGATACTTTATCTCGCAATCATAATCATTCAATAACTCAACCCAACGTCTTTGCCTCATATTTAACTCCTTCTGGTTGAATATATGCTGTAGGCTCTTGTGATCTGTAAAGATTGTACACTTTGTACCATAAAGGTAGTGTCTCCAGATCTTTAGTGCAAAAACCACTGCGCCAAGTTCCAAATCATGTGTGGTATAGTTCTTTTCGTGCACTTTCAACTGACGCGATGCGTAAGCAATAACCTTTTGGCATTGCATCAACACACATCCCAGTCCTTGACGCGATGCGTCGCAGTATACCACAAAATCATCAGTACCTTCTGGTAGAGCTAAGATTGGCGCGTCACAAAGCTTATCCTTCAGTACCTGGAATGCTTCATCCTGTTTGATTCCCCAATCAAACGTCTTATCTTTCTGGGTGAGGAGCGTCAAAGGTTGAGCGATTTTTGAAAAATCCTCAATGAACCTTCGGTAGTAGCCAGCCAAACCCAAGAATTGTCGAATCTCGGTTGGCGTCTTTGGCGTTTCCCAATCCTTGATCGCCTCGATCTTGGTTGGATCCACGTGGATTCCATCTCCATTTACCACGTGCCCAAGGAATTGGACTTCACGTAGCCAAAACTCGCACTTGGAGGATTTGGCATACAGCTGTTCCTTCTTCAGCAGTTCTAGAATGGCTCTAAGATGCTGCTCGTGTTCAGCCTTCGTCTTTGAATAAATTAAAATGTCATCGATGAATACAATCACGAACTTGTCCAAGTACGGCTTGCAAACTCTATTCATCAAATCCATAAAGACTGCAGGTGCGTTTGACAAACCGAACGGCATAACAAGGAACTCGTAGTGTCCATAACGAGTTCTGAAGGCTGTCTTTGGGATACTTTCCTCTTGTATCCTTAACTGATGGTATCCAGATTGAAGATCGATCTTTGAATAAAAGCTTGAGCCTTGAAGTTGGTCGAACAGATCATCAATTCTTGGCAGAGGATACCTATTCTTGATCGTCAGCTTGTTCAGCTCCCGGTAGTCAATGCACATTCGAAAACTACCGTCCTTCTTTTTGACGAACAGGACCGGAGCTCCCCAAGGCGAGAAGCTTGGTCGGATAAAACCCTTGTCTAACAACTCTTGGAGCTGTGTCGACAGTTCCTGCATCTCAGACGGAGCAAGTCTATATGGTGCCTTAGCCACAGGCGCGGCGCCTGGAACTAAGTCAATGTGAAACTCTACTTGCCTCTGAGGTGGCAGTCCAGGTAAGTCTTCTGGAAAGACTTCTGGATACTCCCTCACGACAGGGATGTCTTCGATCTTTGGCTCAGCAGTCTTTTTATCCACAATGTGTGCCAGAAAAGCAACACATCCTTTCTGCAAACACTTCCTTGCTTTCAAGCAGCTGATAATCCTCAACGGCGTCTCACGCTTCTCTCCGTGCACCACAATTGTCTCGCCATATTCGATTGGGATACGAACAACCTTTTCATGAAAAACGATCTCTGCTTTGTTGCCTGATAACCAATCCATTCCTACCACCACGTCGAAGCTTCCCAACTGGACTGGTAGTAGATCTAGGGCGAATTCACGCTCTCCTAATTCGATCACACAACCTCTAATAACTTCATCGGCTTCTACTAACTTTCCATTGGCCAATTCGATTGAGTACGGAATATCTAACTTATTAGTGGCTAAACCAAGCATATTCTTAAACTCTAACGACACGAAGCTATAATCGGCACCAGTATCAAACAAAACGGATGCATAGCGTTGATTTACAGGGAACGTACCAGTAATGACATTGGGGTCCTGGCGCGCTTCCCTAGCTTCAAGTTGGAACACTCTTCCATGGGCTTGGTTTAACTCTGGGCAGTTCTTCTTAAAATTCCCGATATCTCCGCAGTTATAACATCCAAGTCTTTGCCCGTTTCCACCAGCTTGATCATTCCTCTGATTACGATTCACGGCGCCCGCTTGGTTAGCATTGTTGCCTCGATTCTCGTTACCTCCATAGTTTCCTTGTGGGCGATTTCCAATACCACCACGGTTATTATTCCTATTCCCAAATCCTCCCTGGCCTCCTCGGCCAGCACTAGCCCAACAAGAATCTTTTGAGTGGCCCGGCTTTCCACATGCTTCACATACTTTCACACTACAATGGCCAGTATGATGGCGTTGACAGGCATTACACTTGGGCTGGGTGCCCTGGTATCCTTTTCCTTTCTTTCCACTACCAGCTGATCCTCCTTTCTTAACCGCCACACTGGCGCCTTGCTTGAAGTTTGAGAACTTCCGTTTGCTACCTCCTGACGACTCGACGTGAGTCTCTTTCTTCTTATGCTCAGCATCATCAAACTTGTTCAGACGAATAGCCTCCTCTGTGAGAGCTACGCTCAAATCAATCGCCTCAGTAATGGTCGCAGGCTTGGATGAGGTTACCATGCTTATGATTTGAGGAGCTAGTCCCCAAATGAAGCGTTCAATTCTCTTGAACTCAGGAGTGACCATGTAGGGTACCACATGCGATAAGTCATGGAACCTTTGAACGTATTCTGCTATCTTGGGACCGTCCATTTTCAAGTGCCAGAACTCGGTCTCCAATCGCTGGATTTCTGCGCGGGAACAGTACTTTTTGAGCATAAGTTCCTTCAGTTCGGTCCAGGTCAGCGCGTAGGCAGCAGCTTCGCCTAGTGTCTGCACTTGTAGATTCCACCAGGATAGGGCTCCATCTAGAAACAGCCCTGAGATATAGGTGACTTGCTGATCCAGCGCGCACTTGCTCATGCGTAGAACAGATTCGGTTTTCTCAGCCCATCGAACAAAGGCGACAGCACCTCCTGTGCCATCAAAGTTTACGGGCTTGCAGTCTAAGAACTGCTTGTAGGTGCATCCTGCACATACGTTATAACATACGTTTGGCATTAGCATCATTGCTAAGGATATCCAATGAGGTCATGGTATGTCTAAATGACTTAGTATTACCATGAGGTGGATTATTGTTGTTGCCAGTGTTGCCAGAGTTGCTTCCACTAGTCCCTCCTTGAGAGGCGGCGTATTGTGCAACGGCAGCAGCGATAATCTGCTGGAGTTCTGCCTCATTAGTAGGCATGTGTGGCTCACGTCTCGGCGGCATCTTCTAAAAGATGGTTTACGTTGGTCAGGCCATAGTGAAACGTACGTATATATAGTAATAGTAATAGCACATAACATCTCATGTTATCAATACATCACAAATATCAATTACACAACATCCCATATCATAAAGATATAAATAAGCAATCAAACGAGTCAAATATGGTGAGAATACTGCGATTGTCATATATCGAGACCACATAGTAAGTGTATGAATACATCCCTGTGTCATACAATCATCAATCAACTAGGGGCTACATCACCCCTGTCCAAAAACTATATCATGTCAGTGTCAAATACAACATCAAATACATGTCAACAAAAGTCAGGATCATAAAGTAGTCTCCAAAAATGCTGTGCAGTCCAACAATCGCCGTCTTCTCACCCTCGTCTACCCAAACAGCACTGATGAGCTCTATACAGATGGTGGTGGAGGAGGGGGAAAGTGGGTGTAAAACAAACGACGTAACTGGAGCCAGTCCTCCTCCATGGCCTGCTGGGTACGAATGATAGAAGCAACCTGCTGCTCTAGTGTAAAGAGACGGGCAGCATAATCTGGAGGTAAGGGTCGAAATGTCTGCAGAGGGGAGTGTGTCCGACCATGACACTGGCATGGTGGCAGTTGAGCTCTCTCAAGCTCCTGGATGCGCTGCGTGTGCGACTCGTGCTGGGCGACAAAGGACATCAAAACGTCCTCGATAGTATACCCCATGTGGAAACGATGGTAGGGGTCAGTAGGCGGTACAGCAGAGTCTGGTGCCCAAAGGAACGGCTCACTAGTGGGATCGAAAGGTGCCACATGAAATGGAGCAACAGAGGGTGGAACAGATGACATCTGGGGCATGAAAGGGGTAGACATCGGTACATGCCCAAAAGGGTGGGCTGAAGAACCCTCTCCAGGCCTCGCTGGAGGTACAAACTGAGGATCCTGAAAAGAAAAATCAACATGTCGTGTATCAGGGATCTGAGGGGGAAAAGGTGGAACATCCTCATCAGCAGGTATCCAACCGTGCTGTGCATGCTCATCTGGTGGATCCATGTGAGCCGCGAACAGTGCATGCTCGGGCTCTAGTGGAACGGGATCAGGTGGGGGAGCAACAAAAGGGTGAACAGGTGCAATGTGCTCAACAGGATGGCCAACATGTATATCAACAACAGGTAGGGGAACAACAAGATCAACATGATCGCCCTCTATCAAAGGAACATCTACGGGGAGATCATCAACAGGTGGGTCTGCTATAACAGGCTCAATAGGGATGCCAGCATGTACGGGGTCATGCTCAAGTATGGGGTCTAGAGCGGCTGCCTGCTCAGGAGCGACGACAGGCTCGGGATCATCAAAAGCCATCTCGAAGTCAAACTCGGGGTCGATAGGGTCTACTGGGTCAGCTGGATCCTCCATGGGCTGATCCTTAGGTATAAACTCGATATCACGATCAGGGTCGTATCCCAGGTGAAAGATAGGATCAGAATCCTCTATGTCATCATGGTCAAACTCAAAACTGGGTATGGGTGCAACAGAGGACGCCTGGTCAGGATCAGAATCATGTGCAAAGTGCTGTGCGCTCAATGTGTGAGAAGGTGCGGATGCCACAGACTCGAAGGAGTCTGGGACAGGAGAATGTGCAGGCGAAGCCTCAGCGGGAACGTCAGCGATCATCATAAGATCGACCGCAGGAAGAAGGGCCTCGCCCTGGATCTCATCCTCAAAAGGCTCATCCTCAAACAGGTCAATATCGCCATCAGCCTCGGCGTCAAGAAGAAGATCATACGCTGGATAAACGGCTAAGGGTATAGGGGCCGGAATCTCTACTAGAGGTAGGTACTCAGCGGGAGGGTCATCTGCAGGCTCATCAGCACCATCGGGTAGTGCGAAAGGCTGGAAATCATCCTCGTCAGTACTGGTATAGTCGGAAGTGTGCACCTCGTGCTCGGAGGATGTGGGGTCATCAGATACGATGGGTATGGGTCCAGTGGTGTCCGAAACGCCAGTACCGGCTGAATCCATGAGTCTGTAACATAAACACAAATATGCTCAAATAATCAGTCACACAATCAGATAATCCCATAAGTCACCAAGTAAGGTATCACATAATTCTCCTAGTCTCACTAGCCAATTTCTCCCTGTCTCTAAGACTGCTCTATCCTCCACCTCGACCACTTAGATCGAGCCTCGGTCCCCTTGACCGAGCCTCAGCCTTCATGACTGAGCCTACTCTTCCTAGCCTTGCTAGCCAACTACCTCGGTCACCTAGACCGAGCCTCGATCCTCCAGACCGAGCCTCAGCCCTCCAGGCTGAGCCTATAATAAATCAACGTGCTCAACTACCTCGGTCACCTAGACCGAGCCTCGATCCTCCAGACCGAGCCTCAGCCCTCCAGGCTGAGCCTATAAATAATAAAATGTGCTCAACATTTGTTTGTAAAAAGTTTTGGATCTGGACTTAAGTGGTATGCAGAAAAATGTTTTCGTGAGAGACCTAGTGATCATAGTCTAGACTCGAGAAAGAATCCTAGTTCGCTATGATCAGAGCTCTGATACCAAGCTGTCACACCCTGGCTTTGCGGAAGCGTGGTTATTTTGGTGTGACTTCTTAATACCATAGCTTAACCATAACAAAGCTATATGAAATAAAAACCATGCAAGATCATCCTTTCGATTAAGTTTTGAAAACCAAATACAGTAACATTGTTTTAACGGAAACATGTTCTAACGACATTGTTCAATAAACACAAACAATAACATGACATAAACACAGTTTAAGGACTGTGACTTGTCCAGGGAAAGAGTCACATTCCCCAAACTCAGATGACCTCATGACTAGTGCAGAGGGAAAACGTTCCAGACCGTGCCAGATCTGTTAATTTCCTGAAATACATGTAAGTTGAAAAATCAACAATAATGTTGAGCGAGTTCATGTGTAAGTGAGTAAGTAAACCTTTGTGAGTATAAAAATAGTCCTGGTATGTAGCAGACAAGGGGAATTGAGATCACCAATGGTTTGCAAGGCCACTGATATATGTGAAGTGCAAATAGGGAGACTCAAACCTAGCAGATTTCGCCACGGCATTTGTATGTGGACAAAGTCACCCCGAGGTCTGTTTCTAGTTTGGCCTGGGGCTGGGCTCGCTACACCCAGATAGATCTACCGCTCCTGTCCCTCGGTCCCGGTATGAAGACTAATGGCCTCATATTGCTCCTACCCACTCACATGATCTAAGTAGTAAACCTCCTTACGCTAACCATACCGTGTATAAAGTACTCGTAATTATAGTAACATGTATTTCACCCCCGCAGTTAAGAAAACTGAAAACAGTTAGAGAAAAGGGGGACATGAACTCACAGTGAAGCGTCTCTACCAAGTATATCCTGCTCACGTAGCTGTGCGACGACCTACAGGTGCTAATTTCTATTAGACGGACGGCCGTGCCTTAGCTTTATAGTTTAAGTCTTTGGGAAATAGTTAGACAACTATTTCGTGTTTACATTCTGTAAATACTTGGTAATTAATCTCCTTCCCAAGGATGGGGGATTCAATACATGCGCGTTCATAAATATTTCCGTAAGTGCGTAAGTTACGTTTAACAATCGAGTGGTAATGTAATTACTGGTGTAACTTATATATTTATGGTGAAAGCGTTCGTATCACTTTGGGATCGTTAATGTTCGTAAATATTATTTTTACTCTAAAAATAATATTTATGCATTTTCACAAAATAATCATAAACAGTGTGTGAAAAATATATATTTATCACGTTAGAATTTGTGAAAATCCCACCTCCGAATATTTAGTAAATAAAGTCATGGCGAAATTTATATTTCGAAAACACGTCAAAAATAATTCTAACACTTGTTGTGTAAATAATTCTAAGTGTTAGGTTTTTAGAAAAATTTCGCCAGAGTTTCCTCTGTAACTAGAGGTGGCCACGCTTTCAAGCGTATCATTTTCTTTTACAAAATCAATTTCAACAACTTCCTTATTCAATCAAACAATATTTCAACATTTTAACTAGTCAAAATATACAAATTGCGTATATTACATGAACTTGTAGTTTTTCCGAAAATATGAGGTAAATCTCGTTACCTTTAGTGGATCTTTATATAAATAAATCCGGTTTCGTAAAAGTCTTGTTTTTAGAGAAGTTCCGTCTTTACAACTTCTTGTCTATTTTTACAAAGATAGTTATTTTGTTGAAACTTGTGTTACACAAGTGTTTACACACTTGTGTGTTCTAAATATCATTCTTGTTATTGTGAGATCCGTCTTTTAGAAAACATGATTTCTTTAACGCTTGGTCCTTTGAAAATACCACTTGCAGATACATAGATCTGCTAGTTTTAAACACTATTTTGCAAGTAAAAATACTTTTACACAAGTTCATGTTTCATGTGTGGTAGAGTTTCACCTTTTAACCCTTGTATTATTCAAAACAAGCTTATGTTAAGATCCATGATCTTACCAAACCGGGTTAAACGATGATCCGAGCTACCACAACATAGATCGGGTCTAAATAATCACAACTTTCAATTACTACAACATTTACACAACTTATGTGCTATTAACCACCAGTTTTAGTGTTTTAAGTAGACTTTAATGCTTCAAATTGCAAGATTCCGAGTTTTAATCGTTACACATCGTATTAACCACTTTAGATTAGTTCAAGAGAGTGTTTTAAGCATTATACCTCTAGCTCGAGGCTAGGGAAGAATCTACGCGCAAATGAGGTGGATAAAAGCTAAAGAAAGAGGTCCTTCGTGTTCCGCTTGCTCCAAGGCTCCTTGTATACGACCCTCGACACTTGTATGTGATTGGAATGACTTGAACTAAACTTGAAATCGGATGGATGGAGGTGGGTGGTCTCGGCCGTGAGCTCCAAGGGAGAGAGAGAGAGAGTTTTGAGTGATTGGTGGATTATGAAAGTTCAAGTGTGATTAGTGTTATCTTATAGACAATGTAAGTGTATATTATCCAAAGGTCCATGTGTAGGTTAGATATTTAGCAAACTAGATTTAGCAAATCTTGCAAGTACATGGGGTGGTCACTAGGTGACCGATTCGGTTGGGGGGGGGGGTCCCTTGGTTCGATTTCAACTAATCAATTAGGTAATAGTTTGGTTAAGTTAAGTAATTAACTTGGTTACTTGTGTATAGTATGTTAAAGCGGGTGTTAGGGTGTACGGGGACCCTAACTGGCTCAGAAAAAGATAAATAGTGAAAATAGCAATATTTTCATGTTTCGGGTATAGTCCGGTTGTTTGGTTGGATAGTAATCCGTTAAAGTGTTAACAAAGCTTTAAAGTGTCGTTATTACTCTCTTTAGTGACACAGCTTATTCCTGACACTTTGGAAAGTGTCTAGTGTTATTTTTCTCATATTTTGGCACTTTATTAGTTAGCTAAAAGCTGAATTGTTATGTAAAGTGCTGAGTTTTGTACTTTGAGTACGTTTTAGGCACATCCTGTCACTGTGACTTATTCCTAGAGACGCAGTTCCACAACCCTTGTATCCCTACACTCACTACTAGTGTAGCAAAATATCTCAGGCTCTTATAGGCCTTGGAGGCAGTGTTTGCCTGATGCTGGCTTATCAGCATGTTCAATAGGTTATCCGTTATAGTGCTACTGTGCTTTTTGTGCATCATGGTTGTCACTAGGGTTCAGCATGTAAATAATGTAGTGACAGCAAGTAAAGTGTGATGCAAGTAAGTGCATGTATCAGTACGCAAGTAGCAGTTTATTCACAAGTTCAAGCAAGCACAGTAAGTAAGCAGTAATTTATCATTAATTAAGTCGTACGGATACCTGGTTTAGTGCGGGTTGTCACATATAAACATTTGACATGGCTTATACAAGGACTTTTGACTATTGGTTTAAACATAGACTTTATACATTGGTGGTTTGTTTAAGTGATTTAAGTAACGAGGCATGTGTAATATGATACAAGCATGGTGGATACGCCGCTAGTACTTCCTATATATAAGTGTTTGTATGGTATTACATATTGTAGCGTTATTTGAATCATTTCAATTTAGACATATGACATTTTATACAAATAACATACTTTTCACAAGACATTGTTTTACAAAACAAACTTATCTTATGCAAACTCATTTTACTTGGTTATTTATTAAACCATACTTTATGATCTTATTTATACATATCATCTTATTTTATCACTTTTCAAATGATTTACAAGACAAAACAATTTACAAGGTTCATGACTGACTGTTATTAAACAATTTCTTAAACTTAAGTCATGAATCCTATTTTCACAAAACCTATGTATCTCACAGGCATTTTTATGCTGACGTACCTATTTTCACATGTGTTTTCAGGGGCTTTTCCGTAGGATGATGATCATGACACTAGGGCGGACCTGTGCCTTAGAGACATAAAACGAAGATAGACTTAGTTTAATTATGTTATAAACTCTTTATTTCTTGTATTGACAATGTAACACGCTTGTTGATAAATAAAATACAACTTTGAATGCCATGGTTATGAAACAATTAATTCTGTTACAACACTCCCCGACGTTTTCCGCCACGTCTTGTATGTTATACGTGGTCGGGGTGTGACAGACCTAGTATCTCAGAATCAGGAAATCTCTCAAACAAGATTTCGAGGGTTACCCATATATCTGAGAGATGTTCCCTACGAGATAAGTAAGTATTGATATTTAGGTTTATATCTCGAATTCAATCTACTAAGCGTGTAAAAACCTACTGGCATATCATCAGTGAGACCGTTTATCACATTTTAACGTTCCATTTCTTTAGCGTACTGTGATTGTCTACTGATGCACTATCATTTCCTCTTTTACACACAACTCATTTTGATTTTTATCATGTTTTTTACTTTTTCAAATTTTCAAATGTTTTTGGATTTTCTAAAATTTTCTTACTCCCCCTAAAATTCAAAACATTTTAAGAAAATTTGATAACCAATGTAGATAGCTTTGTCTCGCCATCCATTTTCTGCTTTACATGCTCTGTTTTGCAGAAAATATACCCCCATGATTTACAACACATTGACATTTTACAGCTTGAAAACCGTTTTTCAATCTTGTGAAATTAATCATGTTTGTTCAGCTGTGAGGGTTTCGGCATATTCAATCAACATATTTTTGAAATTTTTGAATTTTTGACAAATTTAAAAACAAACATATTTTTGATTTTTTACATTTTTCAGTTTTTAGTTTTTTTTTTAAATATTGTTTATTTATGTACAAAAACAAACTAACTCCCTGTTTCTCAGTGGCAGGGACCAGCAGCCTCCTCCTCTCGTGCCAGGCTGCTCTGATATTCCTTTAGTTGACATTTAGTTTTCTTCGGGAGCACCTGCACATATACACAGCTCAATTACTTGAATAATTCAACCCAGGTCTGTTTGACCTTTGGCATTTCAACACAAAATTCAATCAATGATGGAAAATCTTTGTTATTTTATACAAAAACTTTTTCATCTTTGACTTCAACTTTTTCGTCATTCACAGAAGTCACTTGTTTCTTAACCACCCAGTTTTGTCCTTTTGAAGCACTTCTTTTGTAAAATCGTGACTCGTTTTGATTATTTTGATTTTGAACAACAATTTTTGATTTCCAAAACTGGTTTGGTTTTGTCATATCAACCGATGTTTGCCAACTTTGTGTTGTTCTGAGTCTTGGTGTGTGAGAATCCCAGGTTTGTCTTGAATCAACCCTAGTCTGGTTTGATTTCCAAGATTGATTCGAAGCAAACTTGTTTGTGTTGTACCCCCAAGTTTGTTTTGAATCAAATCTGGTAGACCTTTGTTTCACATTCTCATATTTCTGTTTCTCAACATCAACAGGCTTTGGGTTTGGACACTTGCGTGCAAGATGTCCAGTTTGATCACATTTAAAAGAAGTTTTCCTCGAAACATCTTTAGCCTGTTGTTGTTGCTTTTTTCTGAGCATAGAACTCTTCATTAGATTGTCGTCTAAATTGGAGTTCTTCTTCTTCTTCCGAACTTTTCCCATGAACGAAATTCATTTTTTTTGAAAATTTTGCTTTCCAAACCTTTTATCTTGATTTTGTTTCTTTTTATAACCTAATCCAGCCTTCATGTTCTTCTTTTTATAGCTTGGTTTGTTATAAAAAGTTTTCTTGCTCTTTCCAACAAATTTTGAAATTTCTGACTTTTCGATCTCTACCAGTTTAAACACTTTGTCAATTTTATCCGCAATCACATTCTGAATCGGGAACTTGTTATCTGAGAATAATTTGTCCAATCCAATCATGGTATAAGCCAATCCTTTTGGATCATCATTCACAACTTTCTCAGATTTTGAATGTTTAAGATAACTATTATGAAAACTTCCCGCATTTTCATCTGGTGATTCGGACTTACCTTTTGTAGATTCATCTCTCAAAACGCTTTCAACAACTTTACTTGCCATCTTTGAATCATCAGCATCATCAGATTTGGTGTAAATCACATCGACATTTTCAGGTAATTGGTCAAGCATGTTCAGACCTTTTGCAACTTTTTCTTCATCATAAAACGTGTAATTACCTCTCAATGGTGGTGGCACCTGATGATATTCTGAACCAATACCTTTTTTATTCTTTTTAGAATCTTTGTTATCTGGTGTGATGTTGAAAATTCGTTCGAGAATGTACGAAGAACTATGATAACTTTGAAGTTTTGTAACAATCTTTTCTTTTTCAACCAAAACTTGTTTGAGTTTAGCAACTTCATCAATACATTTGTTTTACTCCTGTTGCTTTTCTTCAAATATTTTCTCATAAAGTCTTGTTGTTGTTAAGTTTTCAGACAATCTCTCATCCACACATTTGACTTGTTTCTTCAAAGTATCATAAGCTTCTTGTACTCTATGACTTGACCCTTTCATTTTATCATACCCTTTTTGTGAATCTAGAAAATTATTATCCTTTTGAACACAATCTTCACATTTTGCCGAACACTTTTGTTTGAAAATCTCATTTTCTTTTTTAAAACCTTGACATTTCAGTGTCAGCTTTTCAATCTTTTGTTTCAAAACTTCTTCATTTTCAAGAATTTCTTTGCACTTTGTTTTGAAAACAGTTTCAATTTTATTTAATTCAATATCTTTTGTTTTTATCTTTTCGTCTTTCTCTACAGTACATGCTTTGCACATTTCTATGCAATTCCTTCACTTATCTTTAGTTTTATCAAAATTTTGAACATTGTTTAATAATTCAGAAGATTCAGTTAGAATTTTTACCTCAGTTTCACCTGGCACTGTTGATTCTTCTGTTTTTAACTTCTGATCCTCATTATTCTTTTGTTCGTTCTTATCATCATCCCGTGCTGTTTTCTTCACCTCTTCAACCAGCTTCTCAATCTCTTCTTCTTTCTTCTTTCTCAACTCCATCACCTTTGGTAAACTTGCCTCAAAAACTTCTTTTAAACGTTTAAACAAATTGGCTTCATAATCTTTCTCAGATAATATCCTTGTATGAAACGTGTCAAGATCTAGAAATATGTTTGCTACTGCATCAAAATCCACCTTCTTAGGATCAACCACTGAATTACCTTGTGGATCCAAATAACATTCTCGCTCAGCATCCCATCTTTTTGCTTTTTGTGCTTCCTTAAAAGGAGCAAACAGCTTTCTGATTTCAAAACTAGCATTATCTCTCTGCCATCGTTTATCATCAACAACTTCAGCTATGAATGCGGATCCAACATAATCTTCTTATGGAAGAACTTTGCTCTAGTCATAACCCTCGTCGTCCTGGATAACTACTAGAGCCCTCGACTTTTCTTTTGATGATCCTTCATCGATTTGCTTTTGATTCAACTTTGATGACTCGCTGTTGCGATGATAGATTGCTTTCAGATAATAATCATCTTTGAATGGATTCACAGCTTCATCAGTTTGCCTGTTTGTGCACTCTCTCTTGAAGTGCCCTTTCTGTTTGCACTTGAAACAGGTAACTTTCGATTTGTCGAATCCCAGTTTTGTATCAGCAGTTCCCAAACATGATCTTCCGGTGATTTCCATAAACCTTTGTGCTCTCCTCATAGCGCTAGCCATGCACCATTTTATGTCTATCAGCTCCATCTCCTCTGGATCGATCTGGTCATAATCTTCCTTCGTGATATTCGGGTTTCTAACCTTACCCGCGATCAGACTTTCATACGATTCCAGGATAGATGCTAAAAACACCATTTGTTGCTTGGCAGCTTCTGCATTCAGACTTTGAGAGTTTCTTAGATCTATGGCGATATTGCATTGAACAATGTTCGGATTTGACGAGTTTGAAGCAAACAAATGATAACCCGGATCTTTTGAGAAACTGTGTTGAGATGAATCCTTTGAACTTCCTACACTAAATGCCGTCTTTGATGCTTGATCCATCAAGCTTTTTCTGTAGTATAGATCGACATTTTGTTGATACTGTTGATTTGCCATTTTGTTCTGCTTTTGTATTTCCAAATCATGACCTTCAAGCTTCTCAATTAACCAATCAAGGGTCACTTTGCTCATATCCTTGCTGTTTTTGAGTATCATGACATAGTTTGACCAATCATTTTCATTTGGAAGAACTTCGATCAACCTGTCAATGATCTCTTCATTATCTTTTGAAACACCAAACCTCTCCAGTTCGAGTTTAAGATTGCAAAATATTTCAATCATCTGAGGTACGGTTTCACCTTTCATGCATGTAAACAAATCAACTTCTTTTTTCAATAACGATCGTTTGTTTTTGATAATTTCTTCACCACCCGTACATTTTCTCTCTAAAGCCTCCCACAAACCTTTAGAAGTAGTTTCATCAAGTAATGAAATAATATAGTCTCGAACCGATTGATACAGCAATGTAATCATTTTTTGTTCAGCACACATGTGTTTTACTTCTTGTTCAGTGAATTCTTCAATTGTCAATAAGATCCCACCTTGTTTCGTTGGTTCTTTATATCCTAACTTCAACTTTAACCAACTATCATGAGCGAATGCTTTTACCCAACCCTCAAACCGCTTTTTCCATCGGTTATAATCCTCTATATTCATTAATTTCGGTGGTTTTTGTTGATATCCGTACACATTATCATATTTCAAACTGTCTGAAATTGTTTTTAAAATGCTGTTAGTCTCCGACTTTGTTTCAGAAGTGTATGCGTTATAAAATGTGTTGTAAAACTCTTCACCAACGCTCGACATCTTCAAATTGTGTCTTGATATGTGTCGTTCCTTGAATTTTTCGCCTCGTTTATCACCTTTGGAATCACCTGCAAACGAACAAACAAAACGATCAGTTTAAAACAAACAGTCGGTTGGATCGGAAAGATAACCGATCGGACAAGGTCAACGAAAGTCAAATGGATGACTTTGGATCGGATGGTGAATCGAACGGATTGCTATCCGACGATTGACAAGTTTTCTTTTAAAACTGAATTTGAGCCTCAAACTTCAAACGTATATTTGGATCGGATCGTGATTCGATCGAATCAACGTTCGACAATTTTGTAACACCAATTCAAATATGAATGAATGTAGGTGATCGGATGGTGATCCGACAGTTTACTTCACCAAGTGTTATTGATCGGATGGTGAATCGACGATTGTACCACAAATTAAAATGACAAGAGCCTTGGTAAATGGATCGGACTGCAATCCGAGAGTTGTCAGCATACAAGGTGTCGGATGATGATCCGAGACTTGCCACTCGATACTTGGATCACAAAACAACTCAAATGTATTTTAATTGGACCGAGTGAGAATCAATTAATTATAGTGCTACTCAAAATCACATGATGGCTTATGGATTACTCAAAGTGAACTCTCAAAAACAGATAGCATCATTAAAATCACATGCAACAATGTTACAAACTGTTATTCAATAGGACCTTTAATTGAAATTGGCCGACCAAACTTCACCTAATATGAATGTGATTGGACCAAATAGTCTGAGTGATTAATATGTTGGGCCGTGAGAATTAAATGGATCTGATCACTAACATGGGCTGCAGTCAACTTATGCTCTCATTGAACCTCCAATATTGAAACAACTTTCAATGTACTGAGATTATCAGATCACATGCAATATTCATTCAATTCACGTGACTATCAAAGTTCAAAATGGCTGACAACTATATGACTATTAAATTCTCATTGGGCCGCAAGCTTTAATTTTGGGCTGATTCAATACTAATAGTGTGACAACCCGTATTCCCAAGGTTAGTGTTGCTTAAATTCCACAAACTTTCAGCGTGTGTTTCTGCGTTAAATTACTTATATTGTGCACTATAGATGGTTCATGAGTGTATGTTTACACGAAACCGCTAAACACTTTTACGTGTCGTTTAACTAATCTTGAAAACCAACTTAAATGGGCCGCATATTAGATCATAACCGAGATAAGGAACTTGGGCCGGTCACCATGTGCTCATCTAATATATGTGGCCTCTTATGTGTCACAGGCCCAAACCGATCCCACCTTTTCTACCTATTATTTACGTACAATAATTTTAAGATACCACAACTCTTGCAAACCCTATTGTTCCTCAAAATCATCGACGGCAGTAGACCTACACCCCCCCCCCCCTCTCGTGTTAGCATCCTATTCGGATTAAATCTGGTTAGTAGTTCTTGTCTGTGGTTATTCATATTTGCATGATATTATTTATATGAGTTATTGAATAGGATGTGAGATTAAATATATTATTAATGTAATATTTAATCTTGTAGCCTTTATAATCATTTATATTATATTAGATCAAAATATATTAATAACCTATTAATAATTAGTTGGTAATTGTTGATGGACCGTATTACCCTTATTAACTAATTAGGTTTCCTCTTGGGTGTATAAATAAGGGGATTATTAGAGAGTTTAAAGGTTACACACTTAGTGAATCAACCAACCCTCATAACATCAGAATTCGTCTCTCTCTCCCAACCGATTCTTCCCTAGTATCGGTTTCATCACCATCATAACTTTACACCCTAAGGAGGAACCGGATCATCCTGACAAGTATGTCGAACTCAATGGCTGGATCTCTGACTGGATTCTCCACTGCATTGAACGCTGTAACAGGTATGTTGTTCATGTTTTCCATTAAGTTTAAACAGAACTGATCAACATGTGGTATCAGAGCATATGTTGATAAATCAGTTCTGTTTTTCGTATCCATCATTCTGGGATCATAATCTGGAAAACAGAAAAATTTTTAAAGCCTTATAAAATCTCGGCTGTTTCGAGTCCTTGTTGCCGAAATCACTGTTTTCGGAAGAAGTTGGTTAATATATTGATTCGAAATCATAATGGGTAAAACTAATATCCGAAATCTATTAATAAAAGTCTTAAATTTCCGGTTTCGGAACCCAGAATTATGTTTTTTATTTTTTAGGGTTCATCATTTGTTCTAAGTAAAACTCGAAAATTCCCTAAATTTTGGAATATAATTTGGATTAGTGAGTGTTTTAATGATTTTGATCTTAATTTTATCTATTAAAATTTCGAAAACTGTTAATAGATTTTCAGTTATTATTTTCGAAATCTTTTGATAAGTTTAGATCAAAAATAAAATAGGAAACACTATCCCACAATCCCTTAAATTTCGAGTTTCAGTTATTATCACAATAAACAGCCTTAACAGTGGATTCGAAATCATAATCGCACAATTTCCCTTCAGTCGCACAAGATCAGATCAGATATGATCTGATCGCACAAGACAGTCGCACAAGTTCAGATCACATAAAATGTGATCTGATCGCACAAGGGAAATCGCACAAGACTGCATAATCGCACAAGATTTGTGGATCGCACAAGACTTGTGGATCGCACAAGGCATTACTGATCACACAAGTTATTGGGCCATACTGATCGCAAAAATTATTGGGCCTTACTGATCGCACAAATTATTGGGCCTTACTGATCGCACAAGTTATTGGGCATTACTGATCGCACAAGACTCGAAACCTCATTATTTTAAGCTGTTTAATGTGAACTAAAATTTTTTGCTATTATTATAAGCTGTTTATTGGGCATTACTGATCACACAAGACTCGAAACCTCATTATTTTAAGCTGATCGCACAAGACTCGATCCGCGCTAATAGGTGGTTTGCTATTAAATACTTGGTTTTGTTAACACTTAATTAACTAATCAGAATCAGATAATTTTTACAAAACCAAAATAGCTTAACTTGAATGAGCTTCTGATGTATTAATTCTGGCCAAAGCTGATTTAATACATCTATTTATTGTTCAAGTATTATAAAAGCTATGTTGAGTATGCATTACAAACGTGAAACGTCTTAATTCTGGCCAAAGCTGATTTAATTCATTTATGTTTAGCATGCTTGACAAGTGCATAACTAAAGTGATTGTCTCATTTCTGGCCAAAGCTGATTTGTCACGATTACTTTGCACACATATTTAAATGATTACACTTCTGGCCAAAGCTGATTTATCTTTGTTTAAATAGAATTTTACTAAGTCTATTATTTTGATGTTAGTAATAGACAATATCACAGCCTCATAATTAAAATGGTCATTACTTATGCCTGCCTTTGTATAACATGCCCTTAGATCACATTAAGACTTCATTCTTAGTATCATAACTTGCTCACCTTATTTCCACTATCAGCACCCAATCAGGGGATTCCACCTTTGACTGGTGATAACTTTGCTGCATGGAAAGATGCCCTCATGCTTACACTTGGACTGCTGGACTTTGATTATGCTCTAAGAGAGAATAAGCCAGCGGACCTTACTACTCAAAGTACTGCTGCTGAGCAGATACTTCATGATAAATGGACTAGGTGTAACCGCATGTCTCTCATGTTCATGAAGCAGTCCATTCATAACTCAATCAGAGGAGCCATTCCTGATTCTGAAGATGCTAAAACCTATTTGGCTTCTGTGGAGGATCAATTCAAGGGAACATCAAAAGCACATGCTAGTACTCTTATCCTCAAGCTGGTGACAACTAAGTATGATGGGAGGAGCGGCATTCGCGAACACATCATGATGATGCATGACATGGCCAATAAGCTGAAGGGCCTAGAGATGGAAATCAGTGATGGTTTTCTTGTTCACTTCATCATCACTTCGCTTCCTTCGTCCTATGAAGCATTCAAGATCAATTACAACACTCAGAAGGATAAATGGACGATGAGTGAGCTGATCGCTATGTGCGTGCAGGAGGAAGAGCGTATGAAGATGGATCGCACTACTGATGTTGCTAACTTCACCACCTCCAGCTCTAAGAAGAGGAAGAACACTTATCAAAGAAAGGATGCTTCTAAGGTCCAAAAGCCAAATCCAAATCCTCACACAAGTGCACCTTCCAGCTCTAAGAACTCCTTAGGCAAACCCTATTGCAAGTTCTGTAAGAAGACAGGACATAAGCAAAAGGAATGCCCTGACTTCAAGGAGTGGCTGGCTAAGAAAGGTAACGATTTTTTCATGATACTTGAGTCCTTTAATTTAAATGTTCCTGCTAATTCTTGGTGGTTTGATTCTGGTTCTATGGTTCATGTTACCAATTCACTTCAGGGATTCCTTACAATCCGGAAGCTGGGAAGAAACCAAAGAACACTTAAAGTTGGAGATGATCGGGAATTAGAAGTGAAGGCCATAGGAACATTACAATTATTTTTGAAAACTGGTTTATGTATTAAACTTTATGATACCTTATATGTTCCTGAGGTAACTCAGAACCTTGTATCAGGACCAAAGTTAGACATGGACGGTTTTGTCGTTTCTCATGGTCATCGCAAACTCTCTATTCTCTATGATTCCGTTGTTTATGGTACTGGCATTCTGGATGGTGGTCTCTATAGATTAGAACTAGATGATAATTTTTCCAGATCTTTGTTGTCATATAATATTAATGAATCACTCACAAAGATGAAATTGGTTCGAGACTTAGAGACTTCATCTATGTTGTGGCATCAACGTTTAGGCCATATCTCAAGATAACGATTAAATCGTCTCGTAAAGGATGAAGTCTTACCTCCTCTCGATTTTACTGATTTTGGAACATGTGTCAAATGTCTTAAAGGCAAAATGACATTAGTGAATAAGAAAGGTGCCACTAGGAGCTCTAATTTATTAGAACTCATTCACACTGACATTAGTGGTCCTTATCAAATCGCTGGTATAACAGGACATACTTCATTTATCACTTTCATTGATGATTATTCTCGTTACATGTACTTGTATCTTATTAAGGAAAAGTCTGAATCTCTTACAACTTTTAAAGATTATAAAGCTGAAGTTGAAAAGCAATTAGATCGTCAGATTAAAGTTGTGAGATCAGATAGAGGCGGTGAATATTATGGAAGACATACTGATGTGGGTCAAGCTCCTGGTCCATTTTATGAGTTTTGTAAGGGCCAGGGGATTGTGAACCAATACACCGTGCCTGGTACACCTCAGCAGAACGGTGTCGCTGAACGAAGAGATCGTACCCTTATGAACATGGTGCGTAGTATGTTAGCCAACATTAATTTACCATTATTCCTCTGGACTGAAGCGTTAAAAGCAGCTGTTCATATACTCAATAGAGTTCCTTCTAAGTCTGTCCCTAAAACTCCTTATGAACTTTGGACAGGAAGGAAACCCAGTCTTAAATATATGAATGTATGGGGCTGCATTGCTGAAGCAAAACTTTACAATCCTTTCCTAAGGAAACTTGACCCAAAAACAGTTACCTGCTTCTTTATCGGGTATCCTGATCATTCGAAGGGTTATCGTTTCTATTGTCCTTCCCATGTCACCCGTATTGTTGAAACCAAGCGTGCTGCGTTTCTAGAGGATTTCAAGGTCAGTGGGAGCAGTACCAACCCTTACGAAGAATTGCAAGAAGTATAAGGCGCGGGGGGAGAGACTCGTCGCTTACCATTACTCCGTTTACTCCTCTTGTACCCCATGCAACAACTGTACCTGAAGCCACTGCACAAATTCCATCTCCATAATCAGAACCCATTATACCTTATAACGAAGGCACATCAAACGCTCAAAACCAAGACAACGTTGAAACCGATAATCAACTCAGGAGGTCATCTAGGCAAAGAAGGCCTACTAATTGGGATGATTATGTTACCTACCTGACTGAAATGGATGCTGGAAAGCTCAATGATCCTATCTCTTATAATGAAGCCATTAGCAGTGATCAGTCTTCTGAATGGAATAAAGCAATGATTGATGAGCTTGAATCCATGAAGAAAAATGACGTTTGGGATTTAGTCGAATTACCCAATGGTGCCAAACCTGTAGGTTGTAAATGGGTGTTCAAAACAAAACTGGATCCGAATGGGAACGTTGAACGCTACAAAGCGAGATTGGTTGCAAAGGGCTACACTCAAAAAGAGGGAATTGATTATCAAGAGACGTTTTCACCTGTCTTTCTTAAAGATTCATTAAGGATCGTTATGGCCCTAGTAGCTCATTTTGATTTAGAGCTGCATCAGATGGACGTCAAAACTGCTTTCCTTAACGGAGACTTAGACGAAGATGTTTACATGAAACAACCTGAAGGCTTTAAACCTGAAGGTCAGGAGCATCTAGTCTGTAAGTTGAAGAAATCCATTTATGGGTTAAAACAAGCATCACGTCAATGGTACCTCAAGTTTGATGAAGTCATGAAGAGGCAAGGTTTTATGAAGAATCAAGTGGATCAATGCACCTACCTCAAGATGAGTGGGAGTAACTTTACTATACTTGTCCTTTATGTAGATGATATTCTATTGGCAAGTAATAGTTTAGACATGTTGCATGAGTCGAAGCAGTTACTCTCGCATAACTTCGACATGAAGGATCTCGGAGATGCTTCTTACGTCATTGGCATCGAAATTCACCGAGATAGACACAAAGGGATCTTAGGATTGTCTCAAAAGACTTACATAGATCGTGTCCTTACACGTTACAACATGCAACAGTGCAAACCCTCAGTCGCTCCAGTAGTTAAGGGAGATGTTTTCGGTTCATTCCAGTGTCCGACAACAGAGGTTGAAAAGGAGCAAATGAGCCAGATACCTTACGCGTCAGTAGTCGGGAGCCTGATGTATGCACAAGTCTGTACTCGCCCAGATATCGCTTACATTGCTGGAATGCTAGGTCGTTATCAGACTAATCCTGGTCTAGATCACTGGAAAGCAGCTAAGAAGGTCCGTAGATATCTGCAAGGGACGAAAGACTATAAACTGACTTATAGAAGAAGTGATCACTTAGAAATGGTAGGTTATTCTGATTCTGACTTTGCCAAATGCAAAGATGACAAGAAATCCACTTCGGGCTACATCTTTATGTTAGCAGGCGGACCTATCTCATGGAAGAGTCATAAACAACAGTTAACTACAACTTCCACAATGATGGCAGAATATATTGCTGTTTACAACGCGACCTGTCATGGAATGTTGCTTAGAAATCTGATCACTGGACTCAAAATCGTTAATTCCATTTCTAGACCATTGAAGCTTTACTGTGATAACTCAGCTGCCGTTAATTTCTCGAACAGTAACAGTTCGACTGGAGCTGGTTTATATCTCGATACAAAATATTTGTTCGTACGTGAACGAGTTGAGGAAAATAATCTTTGTATTGAGTATATTAGTACTAAAGATATGCTTGCGGATCCGATGACTAAAGGTCTCCCACCTAAACTTTTCGAAGAACATGTATCGAATATGGGACTTACTAAAGACCTTGTTTAATGGCATATTGTACTAGCTTATGTTTTAATTAATAAAATTTCCTCAGTTTGATTTTGTATGTCTCTAACATATGTTCTGCCGGTGTAATGACATATAGACAAATATGAATACAAATCAGACGCTAAAGGGCTTATACATATTTTAATCGTAACTGTTAGGTTTTAAATTGAGGCTATGGTATGACTAATGGGGTCCTGAGTCGAATGTTGATTCAACGGCTGTATTTCTCTGCTATAGTTCTTGGTTTAAGGCTAAAATGAGTGTTAACTCCTGGCCAGGCTTACCTAATACTCATGATAAATGATTACTCGGCTAAGTGGGAGAATGTGAGATTAAATATATTATTAATGTAATATTTAATCTTGTAGCCTTTATAATCATTTATATTATATTAGATCAAAATATATTAATAACCTATTAATAATTAGTTGGTAATTGTTGATGGACCATATTACCCTTATTAACTAATTAGGTTTCCTCTTGGGTGTATAAATAAGGGGATTATTAGAGAGTTTAAAGGTTACACACTTAGTGAATCAACCAACCCTCATAACATCAGAATTCGTCTCTCTCTCCCAACCGATTCTTCCCTAGTATCGGTTTCATTACCATCATAACTTTACACCCTAAGGAGGAACCGGATCATCCTGACAAGTATGTCGAACTCAATGGCTGGATCTCTGACTGGATTCTCCGCTGCATTGAACGCTGTAACAGGTATGTTATTCATGTTTTCCATTAAGTTTAAACAGAACTGATCAACATAGGACTGATGATTATTCGTTGATATATGTGATCTTGTATGTGACAAACTTATGAAACTTGTTGTTGGGTGAATCATGTTCTTGCATGATAAACTATGTTTAGAATTATGTTATGATAAACCTTGATGAATATCTCTTAAATTATTAATGAATTTGCCATAATATACAATCGATGGCACATGCTAGTTGCCAGAATGTTTGTCTTATGATTTAGGAATTGTTTTACAATTTGTCATACATCAGTTGCGTGATAACCCTAAGGGGCTAAATGGATTGTTATAGTTTTGTGTAATTGTATGGGCTTTCCTGGACGAAGGTTAATGGGCCGGGTAACATGAGGGGTGGTTTTGTGTGATGTAATTAACAAACATAATAGGATCTGATCCCTTTCGGCTATATATAAATTATTGATGTGTGATTTTGAACATTGGATGTTATCATATATTGACTGTGCATGTGCAATATAGCAATGAGATGTAATCGACATTAGCTTATGACTTCAAGACTGTTTGATGATGATTGTGAGTAGATCGAACCCCACTGATTATGAAATTGATGATATGTGATAATATTAATGGTTGCAAATTTTATGTGGAAAGCATATGATATGGAAACAAGCACTTAACAGATTGAGTTTAGGAGTAATAAAATGTGAACTGATTTGGGCCGGTTAATTGGGATAAGTGATAAATTTAAATGGGGCTTCACACTAATATTTGGGCTGCATAATGGTTACGAAAGGGGGCAGCAGCATGATCTAATCTAGTTGGGCCGAGAATTAGTAAGTTAAATAGGTTGTACATTTAGTGGGCTGTAATGCTAACTTGGGCTGCGGATTTGGTTTGGGCCGCCATGCTGGCTATGGCGCTTGATGGGCCTCGGGTCCATGAGCCACACACACTCACATTTATGGTGTGGTCCGATTATATTGTGTTGCACAGGAATTTTGTGGGTCACTAACTTGGTTAATGTACATGTTCTAATATCGAGGAATTTTGTGTCGCGTGACTTGTATAACTGATAGAGGTGAATTCGTGTATGAATGGAATACCGGATGAGAGAGTAAATAATGATACTTAACCAACGTGTAAATTGATTATGTCTGGAACCATATGTGTGTGCTACCTGTATCTTGATTGAATAATATGCGAACAAGGAATGCATGTACGTGAAACGTGTGGATTATGTGCACTATTGACTTATTGTTGTCGATAACCATTTTAGGACGTGTTTGATTAACTGATAATCGAGTACTTAATCTTACCGAGCAAACCAAGGTGAGTTCACACACTTTCTAAGGCATGGGATTCCTGGTGGTTGGGAATGGGTTAAAGAGTTAAAACGAAACCTACATATCCTCCTTGGGTAGGATATGTACAGCCATCCTCCATGGGTAGGATGTCAATATTAATCCTGCGTATTCTCCTTGGGTAGAATACGTACGTTCGTCCTCCTTGGGTAGGACAACAACCTTAACTTACTAGACAAAACTCTATCATGAAGTCCCTCATTTTTATATCGACTTAATCGCCTGGCCAATGGCGAGCGGGTCATTAGTTAATAGCGCTATTAGGGTTGACAAGCCTCACACCGTGCCGGTAGGACGGGCGTGTACTAATGGATCTGGGCACTTAGTCAATGATGATAGACATTGACGTAGGGCACAACTTATTTTCGCCAGTTGTCGATATGGTAACGGTCTAGTGGTTCACATGGGGAAGCCCCCACTGGTTATGGACATGGTTTGGGAAACAAGGAAACTGGTTAACTTATGGTTTACAAACAAACTCATGGTTTTTAGAACAACTTTAAAACGAACGCTGAACTGTGAACTCGCTCAACTTTGTTGTTGATTCGTTGTTACATGCCTTGCAGGCCTTTAGATGCATATTAATTGGAACTTGCTGTCTGGGAGGCTGGAGTGGTCATGGGTCGGGATACATGGAAACGCGAGACGAACTTCATGGCTTTCATAGATTTGGTTTATGAATTTCTTAATTAATGTATTATGCTTCCGCTGAACGTTAAATAATGTTTTGCAACACTTCTATCAATAATAAATGAAAGTTTTATTTGGAATAATTGTTATGAGTTCAACATGATTGGTGGCTTGGATCCTGGTACGTCACACGCCTAACAGGGACTTTCCCTAGATGGTATTTTGGGGGTGTGACAAATAGACTGATATGTTCACGTGAAGGACTGAAACAAGATATTAAACAACTATCACATGCAATGGATCCCAACAATTGTCAAAGATTATGGCTTGCAGAGGATCGGATATAATTTAAATGTCCAAGGTCTCGAACGGTGATCCGTTCGGATCGTGATCCGATGACTTGACCTCAACTAAAAAAAACTTGCAGTGAATCGGATGGTTGAGTGTCGGATGATGATCCGATAGTTTACATCTCCAAGTGTCGGATGGTGATCCGACGATTGAACAAATGTCGTGGATCGGATGGTGATCCGATGATGTGTTATCCGACACTTTGACCTGTGAAACAAACAAATAAAATGTTTAGGATCGGATGGCAATCCGTTCGGATTGCCGTTCGACGATTTGCAGAACCATTGAAATGTGAAAGGATGAAGAGGATCGGATGGCAATCCGTACGGATTGTCACTCGACACTTAACACTTAACAAAGCTTGAAGTTAATGCACGTGGATCGGATTGTGATCCGATGGATTGACGGCTCGACGATTGATATCACTTTGTAAATGGAACGAATTGTAAACAAAAGACTGCACAATCTTTCACGTGATGATATTTAAAAATTGATTATGAGACTATGGCCGACAACTATAGTTCACCACACAATCTAATTGGACCATCTGAATAGTGGAATCTAACATACAATTCTCATGCAACAATTAATGAGCTGCTATTTAATCATAAAGTCACATGAACTTTGTGTGAAAAATGGAACGGAACAGTTTTAATAGTGCAAAGTATCGGATTGATTTTGGATCGGATGGTCATCCGATCGGTGAACATCATTTTCAACAGCAACATAAACAGCAATATTTTCTAACATTTTCGAACCAAAAATTCTCAAATTCTCTCAAACCGTTTGGAGTTAAGTTCTGAAAATTTGTAGGCTTGTAGATCAAACGTTTTCGCACAACATATCCAAAAATCAGCGTTTTTTAACCGTAAAAACTCGTTTAATTTTGCGTTTTTTCAGTCAAAAACGTGAAGAAGGTGAGTAGAGTAAGAAATTTGACAAATCTGATGTGATTTTGACTCTGAATCTGATGATTCCTTGTGCGATTTTGTGTGTTTGATCCGTGCAATCGAGCTCCTGCTCTGATACCACTTGTAGGATCGGTTTTTGACTCCCGAACGATTGCAAAACGATACGTGTGACGTGCGGAATCCGTCACGAACATGGACCGAACACAAGAATGTAATACAAACGTGATTCTATAGAATATACGACAAGTACAAGCACCACGAATCACCTTGAGCAATAGTTTCTCTCTCTAGTTTCTCTCTCTAAGCACCAAGCTCCAAATCTCTTAAGTGGCCAAAAGTTCTAAAATGAAACACTAATGCTCCTATTTATAGGCCAAGGCATAAGGGATTTCCCCTTATTTACAAGTTTGCCACCTTGCCTTTTTCTCTACTTATAACACAATAAAATCACGTTTACTACTATTCTCTGCTACTAACTGGATTGACGGAGGCGATAGACATTACTTCACTAACATTGTACAAGAAACCATTGATAAGATAACCAAAATCAAGGAAAGATTAAAAACGGCACGAGATCGCCAAAAGAGTTATGCCGACCATCGACGTAAGCCGTTAGAATTTCAAGTTGGAGACAATGTGCTATTGAAAGTTTCTCCATGGAAAGGAGTAGTCCGATTCGGTAAGAAAGGAAAATTAAGCCCAAGATATGTCGGACCATTTAAAGTTATCCAACGAATAGGACCAGTCGCTTATCAGCTACAACTACTAGAGGAATTGGCAGGCGTACATGATGTATTTCATTTATGTAATATGTCACACCCTCAAAATCCACAAGCGGAATATTACCGCGAGGCGTGTGACTGACCAGGATCAAACCACCAATCATACTGAACATTTAATCAAAGTAAAGTAAAGTGAAATAAAACCATAGCAAACCAAATGTTTAAAGTTCACCAAACCAAAATCCAAAACCAAATTTAAAAGTTAGCGGAAGCGTAAATTTTAAAACCCATAACTAATTCAAAACATAAAGTTTAATGTGTGGAACCCCACAGTAGGTTCCTTGCCATAACGATCACTCCGCATGCAAGCCCCTGCCATGTACCTAATGTCCTGCAAAGCATGTGGTAACGTGTCAACAAAAGGTTGGCGAGTTCACAGTTGGTTCTCTGTTTTAATGTTGTTCCAAAATCCATAAGTTGTTTCCAAAAACCTAAAGTTGTTAAGTTCCTTGTTCCCATAACCATATACCGTGGGGGCTACCCCATGTTGTAAACCACTAGAACCGTTACCATATCGACTACTGACTTAAGTCATGTTTGAGTGCCTTGCGTCAATGTCTATCATCATTGACTAAGTGCCCAAGTACATTAGTCCACTCCCGTCCTGTGTGGAATGGTGAGAGGCTTGTCAGACCTAATAGCGCTATTTAACTAATGACCCGTTCGCCAATGGCCCGGCTGTCACACCCCAACCGATGGCAGAAACATCGGGATGAGACGAACACTAGATTGCAAGAGACTTCATAACGCTATTGATGACGAGTATTTATTAATTGATTTTACATTGTTGGAAATAAACATACAACAAGTATTCAAGTAATAAACTTTCATTTCATTAATAATAATTTAGTACATGATTTGGAAACACGATACAACAAGTTTGAAAGTAAGTTACAAAATAACAATTATTAAAGTTTTAGATGTATTTCTAGGCAATCCTACTAGATTCCTTGCATCTTTAATTATATCGTCAACCTGCAATACATGTTAAAGCATAGTTCAATACAAAATGCATTGGTGAGCATACAAGTTTAAATATAAATATAGGAAAACGTTTTGAACAAATCTTTCATGGTAATGACTACGTATAAGCACATAGATTTAAGCACGTATGATTACAAGTATAACACGTTGGATTACAAGTATAACACGTAGGTTTGTATTTTTGATAATAAGTACATGTATTGCATCCCAAAGGTAATAAAGCATAAAAAAATGATCGAGTATGTTCACATTGGTTGCGTTGCGATTTCTTGTAAGAACGCACGAGTAAGATTGGAAAAATCCAAGAGAACGAACGAGATGGTTATCCTAGATATGGAAATACCACACGAGAGACGATTTAAGTAGTACTTAAGTCAAATATTATTCCCGCAATTTATTGTTTACAAATGGTTTAGATATTACAAATTTATTTCATTATTAACCTTTAAAAATTATATAATGAATGAATTTAAATGAAAATGAAATAACAATAATAAATAAAACTGTTTTGGAATTTAAAAGGAAATAACAAAAGTAAAAGAAATTTATGTTAAAAAATTTAACGTTAGTACTACAATTGAAAAAGAATGTAAATGTTAGTAATGTTTGAAAAGGAGAAATAAAATAAATAAATACATAAACTAATGAAACTGTTAACAAATTAAGGGTTTTATTTTCTTTTATATTTAGAAAATGGATTAAAAGTAAGCCCAAAAGTCAGCCAAAAACCTTTACATTTCATTATATTTGAAAACATGAAGTTGTTTCGTCTCCTTCTTTCATAAACAAAACATCAACTAAAACCTTGTATTTGTTTTAATGTTCAGTTCATGTTTTCATAAATTCATGCCATAGTTCAAATCGACAGGAGTATGTTTCCTCCTTTATTTTACTTCTTGCTAGTTTAAGGATGATTCAAGTATATAAAAAAAACTAAAACTAAAACTAAAAGAAAAACATACAACTTATATTAAGAATTGAGCTTTAAGCTTTCTGTCAGTTTCATCCTTTGCTATAACTACAACGGACAAAAAGGAAAAGAAACATGAATAAGAAGTATACCGAGATGATAAGGAACCCGACCCCGAACTGAAAACATAACCTGACCCGACCTAAGCCGGAACCAGAGTCACCGGTAGCGGCTCGCTACCGAAACCGCGCCGCACCACCGTCACCTGAAACACACACGAAACCGGCCGGAGAAGATGGATCGAGACGAATCGCAACGAAACGTGATAAAAAAAAAGAAATCAGAAACTTACCGTGGTTTTTGTCGGAGGTTTGTCGGAGAACCTGACTCGAGACCTGAAACCAAACCCAAATCGGAGCTGCTATGGCTCCGGCAGCCACTGTTCCCGTCGTTATCACCTTCGAACCCCATAACTACACCACCGCCGCCGCCGTGAGCGTCTAGAGAGAGAGAGAGAGAGTAGTTGTAAGAGAGTGTTTGGCTTTGTGGTATGTTTGTGTGTTTAGATTAGGGTTCTCCTAAAAATGCAGGAGATGAAAGTCTCTTTTAGCTATGGTTTTCAAATAGAGAGGAAGATGGGAGGGAACAGGATTACATAAGTAGCGGCTGATGCAAGAAAAATGAATTAGGGTTTTTCATTTGTGTTTTATACATAGGTTAAGTGTTGGTTAGGTGGGCTTGGGCCCAGGGCCCACAAGCCCAATCCCCGTATTTTGTGTGGCCCGTTAATGTTTCAGGAACCCGTCTTCGCAATTTATGATAGAATATTGCTTTAGGGTCGAATGCACTTACAAAAATTTTGCGTCGTAAGTCGTTATTAAACGTGTACGCTCGTCGATCGTATTAAACCGCGTAAAGTCTCGTTTATCGTTTCTTAATCTTTTTTTTTCTTTCGACTGTGATTTTAAAAAAATAAAAATGAACACGAATTTTCTAAAAGCATAGAAATACGGAAATACGAGGCGTTATAGTCTCCCCTACTTTAGGAAATTTCGTCCCGAAATTTATTTGAGAGGAAGACTTTTGGGAAAAGATAGCATTCTTGAAGTGTGTCAAGGTATAACTGAGAAATAAGTAGTGAATGATCAAAGTTTGTACTCGATAAGGTCTAAGGAAACACCGAATTTCTCATGGCACGTTTTACGAAAGTTTGGTAATATGGTAGGAACACTTATAAATAGGAAGTACCTGTGGCGTATCCACCATGTTCATATATGTTACGTCCGTTTCGCGACTCGGTGTCATGTTATGTTTCGTGTTATAATACACAGTAGAACCTACTATGGTTTTCATGCATCCACCAATATAATCCCGTATGCATCCGCGATTATTTTGGTATCTACATGATCCGCATAGTTTGTACTAGTAGTGTACGGGTCAGGGTTTATTAACGTATTACGAGTGAGAATGATAACGTATAGTAATTTAAGTATGTAAACATGATTGGTATTTAAGTATGAGAGAGGTTATAAGTATGAGTATGATTAAAGTATTTGAATAGTCCACATGAGATATTTAGTTAACTAGATTAACGCATTACTGGCATGTGATCTCACTGGTCAAACCATCGTGTCTGCAAATATGTATGAATGTTGTTGGTGCATTACGTCTGTCGACTTCGTCTTGTATCGAGTCTTGTTATAGAATTGTTAGATCAGGGCACGTAGTTTGAGATATTAGGGATTTTAGGTAATTTCGCATGAAATGTATGATAGGGTAATTTCGTACGAAATTACATAGTAATTTCGCACGAAATTAGATTTCGTTTGTATCTAATTTCGCTTGGAAGGTTCATGCGAAATTAGCTCCACTATATATACCCTAGATGCGAAATCATTTGTAAGGTTCATGTTTCCGGTACCGAAGTGCTGCCGACGTGTCTACTGATCTGTAAACGTGTTAAATCAAAAAAACAAGACAATTTGAAGTGAATCAAGCTGTTTACAAAGTCTAATCAATGAATTCCGCCTCTGATTAGACCGAGAACTCTTCTGATAGACTCGTTTGGGTCATAGAACGATCCTACAAGTGGTATCAGAGCTCAGGAGGAAGAGTTCTTACCAATTCAGCTTAAAAATCTGTCTTCTACACCTTCTTTTACAAAATTTACATGTTTTCACGGTCAAAATGACTTAAATTTCACATATTAAGTGCGAAACATTGTTTTAACTAATTCATGAAAGAATTGGACATTAATTCGATCTAAAACTGGTAAAATTTGTTAATTTCGCTTGAAAATAGTTTCGGATTTAGTGACGTCAGCACTATTTCGTACGGAATTACCTGCTTGATTTCACACGAAATTACCTAATTTCGCTCGAAATAGATAATTTCGCTTCAGAGTGTAATTTCGTTTGTGAATTCCACACGAAATTAGTTAATTTCATACCAAATCGGCATTCCGTTTGATAATTTCGCACGAAATTACGTTTGAAAGTGTGTTATTTCACATGAAATCAGTTATTTCGCACCAAAAGAGTGTTTTCGTTTGAAAGCTGATTTCGTTTGAGTCTGATTTCGCATCTTTGTGTCATTTCGTTTGAACTCATATTTTGTGTGAACATTTATTGCTGTTTGAATTTTGTTGACTTTGTAATATAGATTACTGTAACATGGAAGAGGAATTCTACAATGCGTTTGCTACGCCAGTTGCTCCAGTTACAGCTGCTGAAACATTTTACAATGAGAATGAGACAGGAACTTACCAGAAACCACCAAAGCTTATGTACATTGAAGATTTTAAAGGATGGCAAAATCGGTTTGAGAACTGGGTACAAGCATATAAGTTTGATGCATGGTGTTCATTAGAGAAAGATTACGAGAAACCGAAAAATGAATGTGGGCTTGAAAAGGCTTTTTGTGACTTTTCAGATAGTGATAAATTGAAGTATACAAGTGAAAAAATGATGACCAGTATTCTTTAACAAGCGACTAAAGAAGATATCTTTGTCTTGCTTCAACATGAGGGTACTACTAGATCAATTTGAACGGCATTGATTCAAAAGTTTAAAGGAAGTGCAGATATGATCAAGAATAAAAAGGCATTATTGAAGAAATCATTTGACATGTTTGTAGCTTTTGATCATGAAACAAAAAAAAATGACCATTGATAGATATTGTCATCTAGTCTTGGAAATGGGAAGATTGGACATAAAGAAAGACGACGATGAATGGGTTGATAAACTAGCTGATGCATTACCACAGCAAAAATGGGGAACTTATTTGTTGATCCTAAAACACATGAGAAAATCTGAAAATATGAATCTGGCACAGTTTTGTAACACCTCGAAAATTTACGTCCAATAGAGTACTGACACGTGTCATGGGCTTCGGATATGTGAAAACATACTTTAGAGGGACTAAAGTTGACAAACGGTGAAACTATGTAAATTCAAGGGTCCAAAGTGTCAACAATGGATAAATAAGTCCTACAATAACCCTACATGGTGTTTATAACTTTAAACGGATAGATCATGGATCATACGAAGCGAAAAGTGAAAGAAAGTGAGGAATTACAAACTACAGGGACTAAAAGTGTCAACATGTTGAATTTATACCTCTGAGTGATCTTTTGGCAAACCCGAAGCTTTGTAATGATAAAATATACTCACGAGGATATGTGATAAAAATTTCATGAAGTTTCGTGAACGTATGAGAAAGTTATGAATAAAACCGTACATGAAAGGTTAAATACGATATCGTGAATTTCGTGACTTTTCGGGTGAGCGCAAAGTGAACCGAGAACTTTGCCAAGTTTATAAAAGCCCCAAGGTTCCTAAAAACCAGATTTGAGGGTCTAGAGTGCCAAATAAACGAACAAAACAACGTTTCAAAGATAAGGGACTGATTTGCAAAATTGTTGAAACTTAAAAAGCTGGTAAACATCTGGTCGCGCTGCGCGACGATGTCCTCGCGTATGCGAGCAACTGCCAGCGACCAGAATACGCACAGGTGTCAGTTTCTTGTCTGTTCTGAGTTGTTAACAGCTGTTTTCGACTTAAGAGACTGACCAATCGACTTTCATGCATTTTGGGACCTTGTTGCACCTCTTATAACATCAGAAAACCCTGCAATAGCCCTTAAATCTGATCAAAGTTGCTTTAAAGTTCACCTAGTTGCAAAACCAAGAACACTTGAACTTTCAAAAATTCACAAAACGATTCTGGAGCATTTCTGGTCGACAAGGCAGCCTCATAAGTGATCACTAAGCTTGTTAGGACCTTTGTAAGTGTTTATATCATCCTCAAATCCATTCTAGCTTAGTGTTCTTACTAAAAGTCAAACATATCGTAAATATAGTTTGACTTTATGATTAAACGAGATATGCTCAGTATTTTCTCAAATTGAAAGTACCCATACGTTGGTATTTATGAGTATAACAAACCCCTAAAAGGGTATGTTCAGATTCACACTCTAAGCATGCTAATTGTCGAGTCAAAGTTCTTCATAAAAAGTCAACAAAATATGTTTTTGCAAATTTAAGCATAATCAGTAATGTAGGCTACATGCAACCTGTTTGATCATCAAAACGACTTTATAAATAATGTAAGAACATGTTTCTTCATGATCAACTCGACAATTTTCTGTATTAAACCCGAATCGGAACCGAAAGTCTCATAAATGGACTTTTTCTTTGACTATCGGTTCTGATCCGTACATGCATGTTAAGATCTGCATTTGAGCATATTTGAGACCAACTTTCATATATGTTAAACTCTCTGGAATTTTACATCTTGGTTCCATGTTTAACCGATTCATATGCGTGTTACCGGTTTATGCTTAAAGTTGACTATTTTGCCCTTTTTAATATAAAACGCGATTTTTGAAAAAGTGAAAGAGTAAAATCTTTTGTTACTGATTTATAAACATGCACCGAAAATTTCATATCAGTTTGTGGCCTAGTTTAAGAGATATGCTCAATATCGTAAATCACAAGCTTTATGTTAAGTAAATAGCGTAATTAGCGCATAGACTATTTTAACCCACTTTTTGGTATCAAACTTTTTACCCACTGATGTTATATATTATTTTGAGATTTTTAAAGATTTTTATTTAATTTTTGGCTGATCGTATCATGGGTCTCTAAGCTTAATTCGGTAAATACCGAAATTGCCCTTTTTGGCCATAAAACGAGTTTTATAAATCCGATTGACCCCAAACCACTTCCTACTGATTTTATTTATTAAATAAAGTATGTTGAACCTTCTGGAAGAATAAAAATCCCAGCTTTCTTTTACAAACCCGGAAACGGCTCTAAATCGCCTTTTTAGCGTTTTCATCGCATAGTATGTACCATAACCATATTAAACATGTAAGGTTGGTACCTACTGATGTCTTAACATATTTTTATAAAATAACAGTGAGTACAAGTTTATAAACCCAAGTTTCCAATTTTGACATTTTTAGCCCTTGTGGAATTACCAAAATACCCCTAAGGTGCATAGTTTGGTTTTAAATGATATTTTTCACATATGGGTCATACCCTACTATTATAATATGTTAAAATAAGTATATTTACTGTATAGACCAGACCCGAAACTCAGATCTTTATTCAAACTCTTTTATGATCGTTGAAATGACCAAAATACCCCTACGGGGCTTATTTTGAGATTTAACTCGTTTTGGGCATAATAGAAGATATCATACTGATATCACAACATATTAAAGGCATATTAACTTGGAAACCTGTATATGACTCTTTTGGTTACTCGTTACGCGCTTGTCGCGTTCGGATCGGCATAGGTGACTAGTTCATTTATATTAGCCGAAGCGAGTCAAACCTTATCATTTTTGTCTCCAAATCCAGAATGTGTTTAGTATACCCATATTATACAAGTCTTCAAACTTGTCGGGTCTAAATCACATTCTATCCGGTCTTCGCTTAATCGTGCGTTTGAACCGTATATTTTCCTTAAGACTAACCGGTCTAAGCTTTGGCTTAATTAAAGACCCGTTAGCATTCTAATTAATTATTTATGTCATCATTCCAGACTAGAGCCTTCCGGTAAATGGTACCTACGCTTACTTAAGCGAACACGGCTGAGTTATTAAATTCTTATTAATTAAGACAGGAGCTAGCTCAGGTAAATACTTTTAACTTATTTTCCCTTATACGGGCTTGGGATACGGTATTATAAAAAAAATACCGCTTGGTCGGGTGTAGAAACCTTTTGATCGGAGATGATTGAATTGCATAATCCCGTTTTAATTCGTGTTGCTTGATAACAAATAACATTGGGGGTTAATGACCGTGTCCTGGATATCCTTGGCTCATTTTAAAAAGTAAATGGCCACGACGTAAGCACAAGGTGTAGACAAAACACCTCCTGTTGCATATGTAAAACGTATACTCACTCGTGAGGATAACTTCTTGTGAGATTATATTTGTGGTGTGTCGATTAATCTTGTCCGGCTTGTATTGTATAATCACCGGCCCTAAATGTTGGACAAACATGTAAATCGGATACAAGATTTTTATTAACAAAATTGTCCCAAGTTATAAAAGATTAATCTTGCCTCTGTGCATTTTAATCAATGTGTCAAAAGATTTTGTGCCGTTTGCACTCAAATCAATTTTCAAACTCTTTTCAAAATGAGTCGGTTAAATTGTATTTACCAGTGAAAACTGACGTATTTTTCCAAAAGGTTAAGTGACAGGTACTGAACGTAATTGGCTGGAAGCTCAGGGCGATTATAAGGAATCTTACAAGTCCTAGGCGTCTAAAGTCTGCTGAAAAATGATTATGATTATTCGATCCGCCTGTGGATCTTTTACTTTCCGTTGTAATACTCTGATATTACTTTATATTCGGATTGTAATATATTTATCTTTTGCTTCCGCTGTGCATATATATATTGTGTTGTTTGACTATGATGATATCAATTACGTCACGATACTCCCCCACCGGGCCCACCGGTGACACGTGGAATTCGGGGTGTGACAGGTTGGTATCAGAGCCAACATTGAGTGAATTAAACACTAGCCCTTAGTGTTTAATCTCAATGACACAGTAGCACATTCTTTGACCTTCTGAGTCTAGACTTAACATAGGAATAATCTCAACCCTAATCTAGAAATTTTTGCTTCCAATTCTAATTGAATACGTCGCCAAGCGAAGAAGCTGTAATAGGAATCCTCCACACCTGGAGCCTTGAAATGCTGAGCTTCGTACCGCGGCCAGGATGAAACGAGCCTACAAGGAGAAAGCATTCAGAAATAAGAATGAAGAAGAAACTCCTCTTACTGAAGATCGTTTCCTTAATAGTCCTTCTAAGGACGTATTTATTATATATATATTTTCTTTCAGTCCCTTCGAGGACACATTATTCCTTTCGAAGACCCGCTTAGGGCAACTCTGTACTTTTATCTCCATATAATGGATTGATTAAACAAAGTTTTCATTCTAAACATGAAACATGAAATAAATGGAAAATAACATCCCTTAGAAGGGAAGCGCCTACGGGCTATAATTAACGTCTTCTGAGACTAAAGACAGTAGTAGCCTACAACTCCCTGTCAAGAAAAGGTAATGAACGTTGATTCACACCTAATTGCCCCGACTCTCTGAAATCATGGCTTACAAACTTGTCTACGTGACTAGGCCACTTGTGCCATTATTAAAACTTTAATGCCTCGACTCTCTGAAATCATGGCTTATAAACTTGTCTACGTGACTAGGCCATTTGTGCCATTAATGAAACTTTAATGCCTCGATTCTCTGAAGTCATGGCTTATAAACTTGTCTACGTGACTAGGCCATTTGTGCCATTATTAAAAACTTGAATGCCTCGATTCTCTGAAGTCATGGCTTATAAACTTGTCTACGCGACTAGGCCATTTGTGCTATTATTAACTTGTAAATTAGGATTTATGAGGAAAATCCTGAATGAAATAAATATCCTTCCTTCCCTGTCAGTATACATTTAAAAAGAATCTTAAAGGTGAAACCTAACCTACGCTGCCAAGATGGTGAAACCTACTCTCGGGATTCAGATCCCTGTTAACACCTGAGAACGTGTTAGCACTCCTGACAAATGTGATTCGACAAAATCACAACAGTCATCCCTATATTGGAATTTTTTTTTCTAATTTACCTTGTAATCAGGGCTTATATCATCTTATAAGATGATCATATTACAAACATCCGTAAGTGATGAAGTGCCTACGGGCTAAATTGGTTGCCCGATAAGACGACAGTGGTGATCTTTGACCTCCTGTCTAAAAACATTGGACCATGTCCAAGCATAATAGTCGGTATGATCCAAACGATCTTGACTAATAGCATCTGAAGAGATGATCATATCATAAACATCCCTCAGAAAGGAATGCCCACGGGCTATATCTATTGTCCTAAAAGACAAAAGGCAGTTGTAGTCTTCGACTCCCTGCTAAGAAAAGTAACCGACTATGCTCAAACCTTAAATGCCTCGATCCCAAACGATTATGGCTTACAAATTTAAAACTGTCCTTGTGACTAGGCCTTCTGCGCCACTTTAATATCCTTAACGTTTTATAACTAGGATAAATTATAATGGAGAATACTAATTTAAAATAACTAACAAATTAACCAATATGGTTTGTATTACCATGGTTGATGAATCGTCAAAAATGGGGATCCCATAATAACCTCTGAATAAATCATTGCCATTGTTTATGTAGCAATCAAGCTACATGGCTGGATCAGAGGAGGTCAACAATCACCCGAAGAAGAACAATGATATTACCAGAATTAGCATGACTGAAGCGGAACTGCAGGCACTAATAAATAGTGCTATTACTCAAGCTCTTGACAGTCAGTATGATGAATCAAATGATAACCACTCTACGACTCTATCTGTGGCTCGTATTAAGCCCCCTCCTAAATCAAATGAGTTAGAGGAAGACGATGTTCATAACTCATCGCATCGAAGGAGTGTTCCGCCTATTCAGGTCATGTTTCACCAAGAGGCACCAGTTAAGACCTGCACATATAAATATTTTGTCTCCTGCAAGCCCAGAGACTTTACAGGAGAAGAAGGGGCCATCGATTGCATGACATGGCTCGATGAGATGGACGCTGTTGTGGATATCAGCGGTTGTGCAAAGCAGAATGTTGTGAAATTTGTTTCACAGTCATTCAAAGGAGAAGCGTTAGCATGGTGGAGATCATTGCTCCAAGCCACGGGAAAGGTTCTACTATACAACTTATCTTGGGATCAATTTGTTGCATTAGTCAAGGAAAACTTTTGCCCTCAGCATGAGGTAGAAGAGATAGAATCAAACTTCTTGACTCTAGTCATGAAGGATTTAGATTGCCAGGCATACGTGACAAGTTTTAACACTATGTCCCGCCTAGTTCCTTATCTAGTCACCCCTGAACCTAAACGTATAGCGCGTTTCATTGGAGGCCTAGCACCAGAAATAAAAGGAAATGTTAAAGCATCTAGGCCAACCACATATAGGTCCGCAGTGGACTTATCCTTATCTCTCACCTTAGATGCAATCAGAAATAAGTCTGTTAAGGCTTCTGGTGAAGGAAAAAGGGAAAGAGAGGAAGAGAACTCTCATCGATCTGATAAGAAGAAAAAGGGAAGCTTAAGGAACAAGAAAGAATCCGAGTCTAGGAAAAACTCGAGTCAGTCTAATAACAGACCTAAGTGCAGTAACTGCAAAAAGCAACATTCTGGGAAGTGTACAATTGACCCAGGTGCCAAACTGTGTGGAATTTGCAAAACCAAGGGTCACAAGACTTTAGATTGCAAGGAGTTGAAGAACGCGACCTGTTACAATTGTAACGAGGAAGGGCATATCAAGACTAACTGCCCAAAGACTTTAAAGAAGCCGAGAAAGGCCAGGAAAAACAAAAGCATGAGTCTTCCAGAGGAACGCCCGCGAGGTGGTACAGAATGCTAACCATATAGCAGGTACTTTTTCTTATCAGGAAGTTATGCATAACATTATTTTTCTTTATGCTGGCACATATAATTCTTTAATGAGAGATAAATGTTAAGAACTGTTGTCTTCGCCTGATTTAAACTCCGGCCATTTGACGTGAGGTAGAGATTGGCCGATGATACCGTGGAGAATGCTCCGACGAACCCTAGAAAGATATTTTATATCTATTAGGGACCACTTTTTTCTAATATCCTTATGGCAAGCTTTCAAGCTATCCAACTTCATCAATATAATAAAGACAGTTGTGACATTTCGATCCCCTGTCAAAAAGGTGATGGACTAGGTCCAAACCCTAAATGCCCTCGATGGTCTCTTATGGCCTAGGCTAAGTAAAAATTAATAAGTATACATATCTAAACAATGTTCATTTAGAATATTCATGTTATATTGGCCTATGGTCTAATGGTACCATGGATAGTATATGATAAATTGCCAGGATGATGAATAGCGGTTGTCGGATGGCAATTAAGTAATTGTTTCATCAATGTTAGGAACCAATATCAAGTATGGCAAGCTCAGATAAGACAGCCGTTGATCGTGCTATGGATGATGCGACGCATGCCAATGATACTACAATTGTGAATCTTAGAATTTCCAATGATGTCCTTCAAACTATGATAGACGCAGCTGTTGGAAAAGCTGTGAAGGAGGCCGTGAAAAAGTTCAAGGAGCCCAATGCTAATTGCTCAAAGTCTCATCCGAGACCGCACGACCTTACTCACGAGAAGGATCTCGTCCATACCTCTAAGGCAAGGGATGAACTAAAAAGGAAAAGGGAGGAAGATAACTCCCAGAGTTCTAAGAAAAAGAACAAACAAAAGTCCAACCAGAAACCTGTATGCGAGATTTGCAAGAAGCACCATTATGGGAAATGCAGGTTCGAACCAAAATCCCGATCGCGGCCGAGGGTTTGTGGGATCTGCAAATCGAAGGATCATAAAACGTTGGACTGCAAGTATATGAAGGATGCAGTCTGCTTCGGCTGTTATGAGAAAGGCCACATCAAGACCACGTGCCCTGAATCTGTCAAAGGAAAGGCGGCTAAGGAAGTAAAGCCTAAGATTGAAAGCGCCTAAAATGCCTAAGCTAGCCCATAAATAATGACATCAGGTACATCCCTTGGCATTTTATCAGTAATTTAAATGCTAAAAGTTTTATTTTGGTTCGGATACTAGTAAATCCTTCATAAACTATAAGTATAACAAGTTTTAAAACTTTTCATAAGGACTATATATATATTAGGTGTAAGGTAAAACTTACAAGTAGAAAATTTATCAGAACTATTTTCTGTTCTTGTAAGAAATCGATAAGTCGCAAAAATGGTGGAATCGGCCGTCCCCGGAATCGAACCTGGGTCTAGGCCGCACCCTTTCGCGCGCCTAGCCAACTGAGCTAGGTGCCTAGTTTGTGAAACTTCCATTATTAATTAAATATAAGCGCTTGTACAATAAACTTCCTTATCATTTATCAATGATAATTTCTGCTAAGTGTCCTGTTTTTAATACAGGCAATAATAAATCTTCATGAACCATAAACTTAGCAAAAAAAATTTTATCATCCACAAGGTATAACTACCAAGGAAACCATAGTAACCGATTCTTATAGATCGGCAAGGAATCCTTCCGAAAATCTAAGAGCACTCTTTCTTTGCGTAGAGTACGACGACATATGTTATTTTAATTATTTTTTCTCATTGTTTTCTATCGCCTGCGAATGCCAAACTATGTTTGATAAAAGTGTCATATGAGGATTGGCGTATCCTAGTGTGTCCCATAGATTATTTCCATGTCTGATCAGCATGGAGGTTTAATACATGGAACCCCTGAGATATCCCGATGGTCATATTGTACTAAAGTCGACTAGTAGTATTCAAGGAAGATATCCAATATAAAAATGTCCTTATAAGTATCTCTACTTAGGACATCCTTGCATTATAAAGAGAATGTGTCATTTATCTGACACCGACATCGATAGATAAACCCAAGCCTGAAAATACAGACACCTCTGACATCTCTGTGTGTCATAATTATCTTCTCCTAAGACTATCCTGTTTACCTTCTGAGAGGCAAGTAGAGTTAAGATTAACATCCCGCTTAAGGTTAGAGTGTGGTAGGAACTCCGTGTTGATCATGGAATAATCGAAACCCTGATTAAGTAAATTTTAAGATATAGATTCATATAGCCTGACTCAATATCCGGAGAATTCGGTATAGTTAAGTGTGAAAGACGGTTCATTTCGCTTATGCATTGATTACCGCAACCCTAATTGGACAACAATTAAGAATTATCATTAGCTGCCCAGGATCGTCGATTTGATCGACTAGCGCAAGGATTAACTATTCCTTGGGATTAGTTCTAAGCAAATGGTTGGAATAGCCATTTCACCTTAAGATAAGCTTTTTATAATAGTCGTTATATAAGTACCAAGGTGGCTCTTTTGGAGACCTTGTATAGATGAAATATCAAAACATCCGCTTGATGGACGAGACTTTGGGAAGTCCACTTATCAGGATCTGGAAGTTATATTGGAAACAACGAATAAGATCATACAAATCCCTAGTCATCTATAAGATGCCAGTATTCGGCGAAAAATCAAGAATTAATAAAAGTAGTAACCCTCCTAAGTTCTTGATAAGGAATAAGGTTTAACAAAAGTGATCACCAGGAAGGGTGTGCAAATTTGTTAAATTATCAGGCTAGTTAAGCTCTGAATATGTAGAATCATTCGAAGGAAAATCGAATGTATCAGGATCAAATAGCTTATAAGCTAAAACCTGTTTAAGGAACTTGGCGGAGCTCGCAACACAATAACACACTACTGATTTAAGGATGTGTTTCACCAATAAGTTGAGAAGCATTATCACATAACGATATGCGTATTTTAATATGTTAAGCAAACCGTATCGATTTAGGATCGGCAGGATAAGAAACTCCAAAAGGATACATGACCTATTATAGAGGTCAGCTGGAGTACCATAGAGGCCCAGATGTACTGAGGTAGGTTAAGTTCAATATAGGACAGAAAGTACTCCCTTTACTTTAATCAAATCTCGAGGTCGAGATTTCTTTTAAGGGGGTGAGGATGTAACACCTCGAAAATTTACGTCCAATAGAGTACTGACACGTGTCATGGGCTTCGGATATGTGAAAACATACTTTAGAGGGACTAAAGTTGACAAACGGTGAAACTATGTAAATTCAAGGGTCCAAAGTGTCAACAATGGATAAATAAGTCCTACAATAACCCTACATGGTGTTTATAACTTTAAACGGATAGATCATGGATCATACGAAGCGAAAAGTGAAAGAAAGTGAGGAATTACAAACTACAGGGACTAAAAGTGTCAACATGTTGAATTTATACCTCTGAGTGATCTTTTGGCAAACCCGAAGCTTTGTAATGATAAAATATACTCACGAGGATATGTGATAAAAATTTCATGAAGTTTCGTGAACGTATGAGAAAGTTATGAATAAAACCGTACATGAAAGGTTAAATACGATATCGTGAATTTCGTGACTTTTCGGGTGAGCGCAAAGTGAACCGAGAACTTTGCCAAGTTTATAAAAGCCCCAAGGTTCCTAAAAACCAGATTTGAGGGTCTAGAGTGCCAAATAAACGAACAAAACAACGTTTCAAAGATAAGGGACTGATTTGCAAAATTGTTGAAACTTAAAAAGCTGGTAAACATCTGGTCGCGCTGCGCGACGATGTCCTCGCGTATGCGAGCAACTGCCAGCGACCAGAATACGCACAGGTGTCAGTTTCTTGTCTGTTCTGAGTTGTTAACAGCTGTTTTCGACTTAAGAGACTGACCAATCGACTTTCATGCATTTTGGGACCTTGTTGCACCTCTTATAACATCAGAAAACCCTGCAATAGCCCTTAAATCTGATCAAAGTTGCTTTAAAGTTCACCTAGTTGCAAAACCAAGAACACTTGAACTTTCAAAAATTCACAAAACGATTCTGGAGCATTTCTGGTCGACAAGGCAGCCTCATAAGTGATCACTAAGCTTGTTAGGACCTTTGTAAGTGTTTATATCATCCTCAAATCCATTCTAGCTTAGTGTTCTTACTAAAAGTCAAACATATCGTAAATATAGTTTGACTTTATGATTAAACGAGATATGCTCAGTATTTTCTCAAATTGAAAGTACCCATACGTTGGTATTTATGAGTATAACAAACCCCTAAAAGGGTATGTTCAGATTCACACTCTAAGCATGCTAATTGTCGAGTCAAAGTTCTTCATAAAAAGTCAACAAAATATGTTTTTGCAAATTTAAGCATAATCAGTAATGTAGGCTACATGCAACCTGTTTGATCATCAAAACAACTTTATAAATAATGTAAGAACATGTTTCTTCATGATCAACTCGACAATTTTCTGTATTAAACCCGAATCGGAACCGAAAGTCTCATAAATGGACTTTTTCTTTGACTATCGGTTCTGATCCGTACATGCATGTTAAGATCTGCATTTGAGCATATTTTAGACCAACTTTCATATATGTTAAACTCTCTGGAATTTTACATCTTGGTTCCATGTTTAACCGATTCATATGCGTGTTACCGGTTTATGCTTAAAGTTGACTATTTTGCCCTTTTTAATATAAAACGCGATTTTTGAAAAAGTGAAAGAGTAAAATCTTTTGTTACTGATTTATAAACATGCACCGAAAATTTCATATCAGTTTGTGGCCTAGTTTAAGAGATATGCTCAATATCGTAAATCACAAGCTTTATGTTAAGTAAATAGCGTAATTAGCGCATAGACTATTTTAACCCACTTTTTGGTATCAAACTTTTTACCCACTGATGTTATATATTATTTTGAGATTTTTAAAGATTTTTATTTAATTTTTGGCTGATCGTATCATGGGTCTCTAAGCTTAATTCGGTAAATACCGAAATTGCCCTTTTTGGCCATAAAACGAGTTTTATAAATCCGATTGACCCCAAACCACTTCCTACTGATTTTATTTATTAAATAAAGTATGTTGAACCTTCTGGAAGTATAAAAATCCCAGCTTTCTTTTACAAACCCGGAAACGGCTCTAAATCGCCTTTTTAGCGTTTTCATCGCATAGTATGTACCATAACCATGTTAAACATGTAAGGTTGGTACCTACTGATGTCTTAACATATTTTTATAAAATAACAGTGAGTACAAGTTTATAAACCCAGGTTTCCAATTTTGACATTTTTAGCCCTTGTGGAATTACCAAAATACCCCTAAGGTGCATAGTTTGGTTTTAAATGATATTTTTCACATATGGGTCATACCCTACTATTATAATATGTTAAAATAAGTATATTTACTGTATAGACCAGACCCGAAACTCAGATCTTTATTCAAACTCTTTTATGATCGTTGAAATGACCAAAATACCCCTACGGGGCTTATTTTGAGATTTAACTCGTTTTGGGCATAATAGAAGATATCATACTGATATCACAACATATTAAAGGCATATTAACTTGGAAACCTGTATATGACTCTTTTGGTTACTCGTTACGCGCTTGTCGCGTTCGGATCGGCATAGGTGACTAGTTCATTTATATTAGCCGAAGCGAGTCAAACCTTATCATTTTTGTCTCCAAATCCAGAATGTGTTTAGTATACCCATATTATACAAGTCTTCAAACTTGTCGGGTCTAAATCACATTCTATCCGGTCTTCGCTTAATCGTGCGTTTGAACCGTATATTTTCCTTAAGACTAACCGGTCTAAGCTTTGGCTTAATTAAAGACCCGTTAGCATTCTAATTAATTATTTATGTCATCATTCCAGACTAGAGCCTTCCGGTAAATGGTACCTACGCTTACTTAAGCGAACACGGCTGAGTTATTAAATTCTTATTAATTAAGACAGGAGCTAGCTCAGGTAAATACTTTTAACTTATTTTCCCTTATACGGGCTTGGGATACGGTATTATAAAAAAAATACCGCTTGGTCGGGTGTAGAAACCTTTTGATCGGAGATGATTGAATTGCATAATCCCGTTTTAATTCGTGTTGCTTGATAACAAATAACATTGGGGGTTAATGACCGTGTCCTGGATATCCTTGGCTCATTTTAAAAAGTAAATGGCCACGACGTAAGCACAAGGTGTAGACAAAACACCTCCTGTTGCATATGTAAAACGTATACTCACTCGTGAGGATAACTTCTTGTGAGATTATATTTGTGGTGTGTCGATTAATCTTGTCCGGCTTGTATTGTATAATCACCGGCCCTAAATGTTGGACAAACATGTAAATCGGATACAAGATTTTTATTAACAAAATTGTCCCAAGTTATAAAAGATTAATCTTGCCTCTGTGCATTTTAATCAATGTGTCAAAAGATTTTGTGCCGTTTGCACTCAAATCAATTTTCAAACTCTTTTCAAAATGAGTCGGTTAAATTGTATTTACCAGTGAAAACTGACGTATTTTTCCAAAAGGTTAAGTGACAGGTACTGAACGTAATTGGCTGGAAGCTCAGGGCGATTATAAGGAATCTTACAAGTCCTAGGCGTCTAAAGTCTGCTGAAAAATGATTATGATTATTCGATCCGCCTGTGGATCTTTTACTTTCCGTTGTAATACTCTGATATTACTTTATATTCGGATTGTAATATATTTATCTTTTGCTTCCGCTGTGCATATATATATTGTGTTGTTTGACTATGATGATATCAATTACGTCACGATACTCCCCCACCGGGCCCACCGGTGACACGTGGAATTCGGGGTGTGACAAGTTTATTCAGAAAATTGAAGAGCATGAGTTAGATATCCAGAAAACAGCAATCATGAAGAATCCAAATGCTCAACAAGATGTCAGTTTATACTACAGAGGAAACAAATTTGAAGTTACTCCAAGCCCAAAGATTCAAACTGGTTTCAGTGCTGATAGTTCTTCTGGAACAAAGGGAAGTACTGTGACTCAAAGTGGTGGATCTTCGTCTTCGTATTGAAGCTTTGATCCAAATTTTACAACACCAAGTCCTCAACGACAGAATTCTACAAATCTGCAGTGTAACGTTACTCTGAACATTCAAACTGGTCAAAATCTGTCTCCAGAAATAGCTAAACAACACATGGCATCACTCGTTGCAATGTTGGAATCATATGAAAGTTTGATTGCTGGCAAAATTGGAAATCCGATGCTTACCAAAGAAGATTATGACCAGATTGATGCTGAAGAACTTGAGTTGATGGACGTCAAGTGGGGTTTAGCTAGTGCTGTTAGAAGGGCAGAAAAGTTTCAACAAATCACTGGAAGATATGACTTTAATGAATTGTCTAAATCTCCAATAGGGTTTGACAAATCAAAAGTTACATGTTTTCGTTGTCGAGAAAAAGGTCATTTTAAGCGTGAGTGCAAAAACAAAGAAGCAAATGGTAGACAAGATCAATCTGGAACAAACAATTATTATCAAAAATCAATTTTTCATCAGATTGCTCAACAACCACAAACTGCACATGCCCGTGCCATTGAAGAAAAAGAGAAAAGAGCTTGTTATGGTATAATTGAACAAGACGATGAAAAGGTTGCAGAGGGATTTAGCTGGGATAAAAACATTCCATTTGGTTCAGGTCTCGTTGCTAGAGTTCTGGAAGAAGATGAAGTCAAATCTAGTCCGAAAAGAATACAGATTTTTCCAGATTTAGGAAGTGATATTGATACCGATGATGAAGAGGAATATCTTAATAAAGCTAGAAAAGGTCTGGATCCTAATAGTTTTAATTTGTTTTTTGCAGATAAAGTTGTGATACTGAATGAGAAGAAGATTGCCAGATTAAAGAGAGAGCTGGAAGCAATAAAAATAGCTGATGACAAGACAAAGATGAAAGCTGAAGAACAAAATGTTGAATCAGTGATTGAAAAGGTGATAGAAAAAATCGTTGAAGTGGAGAAAGTGGTAGAGAAAATTGTTGAAATTGAAAAAATAGTCGAAGTTGAGAAACTCGTTGAAGTTAAGAAAGTCGTCGAGATAGAAAAAATTGTTGAAGTTGAAAAGATTGTCGAGGTTGAAAAGATAGTTGAAGTCATTAAACCTTGTCTGGAATCATGCAAAGATTGTAAGGAGAAAGACAAGAAGATTCTTGAACTGGAAGAGATAAAAGAGAATTTGTTATCTGATGTGAAGTATGTGAAAGAGTCATACGATGTTTTGAACAGAACAGTTGATAGTCTGAAAAAGACAAATTTAGAAGTTAATGCTGCTATGACAATAATGAGTTCAACTTTAATGACAAAGCAGAAGGTCATCAATGAGTATATTGAAGACTGTGCAAAGCTGAAGCAAGATTTGGAACTCGAAAAGATTGAGAGTGAAAGAATCAAACGTTTATTGATGAGTTATACAACGTGTGAATATTTGATTAACCGAGTTTATCTTACTGTTGCAGGTCTTTAAGCTTTCCAAGATAAGGAGAATGAAGAGGATACTTGTAAGAAACAAAGTGTCAAGTATAACAAGTGTCCGCCCCCGAATTGGAATAGTTATTCTCCCAGAAAGCCAAATGAGGAACGTTTAAATAAGGCTCTCAACATCAAGTTAAAATCTGAAACCATTGATGAGTTACCAGATAATATTGATGTTACATTCACAGCGTCTGACACTGATCATGAGTCTGAGTTGTTAAAGAAAGTGGTCGATCAGGTGTTGGATATGGATGAAGAGTCAAAGTCGGAGTCAAAATCTGAAAGTTCGAGTTCGTCATAAAAGAGTCCGAATTCACCGGTTAAAAGGGTTTATAATAAAGAATTCCTGTTATCAAAATCTAAATTGAATGATGGACCAATCAAAGTGACTTATACTTTAAATGATTCAGACAAATTATATTCTGATGAGGAATTTCCAATAAGAAGTGTCAAAACTGAAATGTTCAAACAGGTTTTCAAATTAACAGAAATTAATATTTTTGAAATAAAAGATTTAAATCTTGTTGAAAAACCTAAAAAGTACACTTCAAGAGTTCAACAGAGATTGAATAAGAAAAAGAGTTACAGTTCTGGTTCAGGTTATCGAAAGAAACCAAACCATAACAGTAATTTCAAAAAGAAAGGTCTTGGTTTCATTCTCCCTGAAAGTCCTAAAAATGAGAAAAATTATAAACCAAAAACAAAATTTGTTGCAAGAGGAAGTTCTGAAGAAGAGCAAAAGAAACCATTTTGGAAACAGTCAAACCAAGAATTTCTTGCTGAAAAGAAGAAGGAATTTATTCCAAGAGTTGACAGAAGAAAATGTTTCAAATGTCATCAAATTAGACATATTGCTTGGAACTGTCAACAATACAACTATACACAACAGGGAATTTATGTTAACTCAAAATTGAAAGAAAAATGTGTTAATGAAAAGAAACAACCAACTGAGAAATTTAATGTGTTTGAAAATTTGATTTTCGAAATTGGTGAAAGTTCGAAACGTTTTTACAAAAGAAAAGTTGATTAGAACAAACAAAGATGGGTTGTAAAATCTGAGAGTAGTTCTGACAATGAACCTGATTCCATAAAATCAGTGGAGTCATTTGTTGAGAAAAAGAATGAGAATTCCGTTCCTGAGTTGAACGATGAAAATTTTCCACCATTGCGGGCAGAAAATTTGAAATCAAAAGGTAGATTTGAGATTTCAGGTCAATTCTTCTCTGGTAAAGAAGAATTTGATGCTGAAAAGGCTTTCAATGGCAAAGTCAAACATATTTTTGGGAAGATGGTAGATGGGAAAGTGAAAAGTGCAAAAGATTTTTATAGATCAAAAGGAGGTTGGGATAGAGTTGAATCAAAATCACCCAAGGCTGGTCAGGCTTGGGTGAATGCGTTTTCAAACTAAAATTCTGACTTGCCGGAGCTCCCGAGTTGGTAATCGTGGAGCAGGAATCGGCATCATTCTTGAAAATGTTTGATTTGGTAAACTTACAAGTGGTAGTTTTGTTGAAATTGTTACATTTCGATTATCTCAAAGTGGTTTTGGTTGATAAGTGAACCTACAAGTGGTTGAAGAAGGTTTTCACTTACAAGTGGTTGATCAAGGTCATTAAGTTGAACTTGATTTAACTTTCATTCATAGTGGTTTAAAAAACAATATGATGAATCCCTAACCTACAAGTGGTAAATTCAAACAAATTTATTTTCCGGAAAAACCATTTTTGATTAAAACAAATTTAAGTGTTTTGAAATCTTAATGGGAAATAGTTTGTTGTCAGGGGGAGTTCTCTGATTGTTTACGGCAAGTGGATGGCGAATTGAAGCAATTCGAATTAGTTGTCACTTTATCTTGTACAGTTTGTTTTCCAATTTCCTTTAAATGATTTTGAATTTTAGGGGGAGTAAGAAATTTTGGAAAATCCAAAAACATTTGAAAATGTAAAAAACATGATAAAATCAAAAATGAGTTTTTGTTTTAAAAAGAGGAAATGATAGTAAATCAGTAGACAGTTACGGTATGCTAAAGAAATGTAATGTTTATATAGCATTAAACGGTCTCACTGATGATATGCCGATAGGTTTTTACAGATTTAGTAAACTTTTTCGGGATATAAACTTAAATTCAAACTTGCTTGTTTCATGGGGAACACTACTTGGATATATAGGTAACCCCTGAAATCTTGTTTGAAAGACCCCTCTTTCTGAAATACTAGGTCTTTATGCTCAGTGATATCTGGGGTATTATCCTGGGACTTCTGATTTTGCGGAAGCAATGGCCTAGTCCCTGTATAATACTTTGCATTTGCTTTAATCTTAAAGCTCGCCCTCAGTACAAAAAAATGATGAAACATTGCAAAATGCTAATCATGTGCTGTTGAAGAAAAGATTCTCTAAAGGGAACCCACCAAAAGTCAAAGCCGTCATCTCTCTGATTTTGCGGAAGCAATAGCCTGAGCTCTCACGGCCCTCGCATTTAACCCTTACAGATATCATCTGTGGTATACTCACCTGTAAGACTGAATATTGGGATCTGGATACGGGAGTATATTCAAGAGGTGGGACACATGAATGAGTTTAAGTACTTAATACACCTAATTCGTATCCTGAATCCGTTGAAATTTGTGTGAGAATTTAAGTGGATCAGTATATCGACAATCTATGTGAACTGTTTAATTCTTAATGTGTAACTAAGCTCAATGGTACTTGTGACTTGTCTCATAAACTGATATGATCCTCTTACACAAACTCACAAAAATATTGTATTGTAAATATTTTGTTCCTGCATTTCATTAATTTCAAAAATCCAAAAGGATTTTCGGAGTGTTTTAGCATAAATTTTGAAAAATACAAAAAGATTTTCGACAACTGATGTTGAAGAGCTGATTTTCAAAATTCCGAGTGCTGAACATGATGAATTGGTTTGGGAAGAGTTTGTTAGAAAATGATGTTTTCTTACAAGTGGTCATCAGAATTTAGAAATGTTAAATCATTTTGGTTTATTTCATATACAAGTGATAAGTAGAAAATAAAATTGTCAAAATTTTAAATTTTATGAAATTTATGTTTTGGGTAGAGGATGTGCAGGATAGTCGTGTTTATACCTGAGCAGAGTGTGAGCCAGGTCACGATCTTGGAACACAAAAGCCAGTCTACGATGCCAAGCATTCTTTAAGGGGGAGTTTGTAGATGAATAGAGCCAACTTCAGATCCTGAATTGATGTTCACACTATCTGCTGGTGCTGATGAATTTAAAGAATCAAGAGATCTGATCAAGAGAAAAAGATAGAGTTTGATGGATGCTTACACTGTCAGATATTTTGGAAGAAGCCCAAAGACTGATCAAGGCTGAAGATCTGTGAAGACTCGACACTGAAGACTCGTCAACATCCGAGGGGGAGTCTGTTGGTGCATTACGTCTGTCGACTTCGTCTTGTATCGAGTCTTGTTATAGAATTGTTAGACCAGGGCACGTAGTTTGAGATATTAGGGTTTTTAGGTAATTTCGCATTAAATGTATGATAGGGTAATTTCGTACGAAATTACAAAGTAATTTCGCACGAAATTAGATTTCGTTTGTATCTAATTTCGCTTGGAAGGTTCATGCGAAATTAGCTCCACTATATATACCCTAGATGCGAAATCATTTGTAAGGTTCATGTTTCCGGTACTGAAGTGCTGCCGACGTGTCTACTGATCTGTAAACGTGTTAAATCAATAAAACAAGACAATTTGAAGTGAATCAAGCTGTTTACAAAGTCTAATCAATGAATTCCGCCTCTGATTAGACCGAGAACTCTTCTGATAGACTCGTTTGGGTCATAGAACGATCCTACAAATGTCTTAACATGACCACAAGTCCATGCGGCGGGCGTTACTCCTATAGTGCTACACAAGCACTATATGTGTTAAGGTGAGGCTTCATCCGAAGTTAATGACAAAATGTCAACCCAACGTTTAATGCAAACGTCATCTAATCATAGCACATGTCATCATTTCGTTGCTATGAAAAGATCCGTAAAAGTTTAACTTAACATGACCCCAAGTCCATGAGGCGGTGCGCTACTCCTATAGTGCTTTACAAGCACTATATATGTTAAGGTGAGGCTCGAACAAATCGAACCAACGTGTCCGCTAGTATCATCTCTATAGCACATGTCATCATTTCGTTGCTATAAAGACCGTAAAAGTTTAACTTAACGTAATCACAAATCCATGTGGCGATGCGCTACTCTTATAGTGCTTCACAAGCACTATATACGTTAAGGTGTGGCTTCTTACGAAGCTAATGACCAGTTCATCACATAAAGAATGTCTAGTAATCCCGAATCAAGTATAACGTATCAGTATGCATGTGTTAATTTATTGTGTAAAACGATGATTAGGTAACAAGTATTAAATCGCGTAAAAGTTAAGTTGATATAAAAGAGAGGCTTGATAAGTATTGGAGTGCTTTGGGTTTAGAAACTTCGACTATTCCAAAGTGAATCGCAAGTCCTTCCGAATTAGGGAGACATGCTTTAGCCCAATAGGTATAATACTCTCGTCGCCAGGCGATTAACGGTATTTTACCCTTCCAGTTAGTACATGTCCCTAATTTGATTAAAAATACGAAACTTTGGCGAGATTGAAAATCATAGAGCAGGACCAGTCACCAAGGTGTGGATATCAATCCTAGCTTGACAATTTCGCCCCCAAAATATGGTTTATTGAATGAAACAAGATAAAATCTCGACTCGTCAATAAGGAACCACTAGAGTATGAAATGGAAATTCCCATCAAGATACGGATATCACTCCTGACTTGATGGTGAAATTTAGTGCAACATAACATGTAAGGTGTATTGAAATTCGTCACCAAAGGCGGGAATCACCCCTATTCTAGTGAGTCGTTTTGATTGTGGAATATAAGTATCTTCAAGTATGTATTGTGTGAAATGTTTTAGAAAAAAAAATAAACACATTGTATATTTAGACAAAAGAAGAAGTAGAAGCAAATAGGAAGAATTACATTTTAAGCAAGAATAAGGAATGGTCAAGTTTTGGTACTTAGACTATAGACTAGGTCGAACATGGCAATTCTACCTAATTGTCTATAGTTATGGCTCTGATACCAATCTGTCACACCCCAACCGATGGCAGAAACATCGGGATGAGACGAAAACTAGATTGCAAGAGACTTCATAACGCTATTGATGACGAGTATTTATTAATTGATTTTACATTGTTGGAAATAAACATACAACAAGTATTCAAGTAATAAACTTTCATTTTATTGATAATAATTTAGTACATGATTTGGAAACACGATACAACAAGTTTGAAAGTAAGTTACAAAATAACAATTATTAAAGTTTTAGATGTATTTCTAGGCAATCCTACTAGATTCCTTGCATCTTTAATTATATCGTCAACCTGCAATACATGTTAAAGCATAGTTCAATACAAAATGCTTTGGCGAGCATACAAGTTTAAATATAAATATAGGAAAACGTTTTGAACAAATCTTTCATGGAAATGACTACGTATAAGCACATAGATTTAAGCATGTATTATTACAAGTATAACACATTGGATTACAAGTATAACACGTAAGTTTGTATTTTTGATAATAAGTACATGTACTGCATCCCAAAGGTAATAAAGCATAAAAAAAAGGATCGAGTATGCTCACATTGGTTGCGTTGCGATTTCTTGTAATAACGCACGAGTAAGATTGGAAAAATCCAAGAGAACGAACGAGATGGTTATCCTAGATATGGAAATACCACACGAGAGACGATTTAAATAGTACTTAAGTCAAATAATATTCCCGCAATTTATTGTTTACAAATGGTTTAGATATTACAAATTTATTTCATTATTAACCTTTAAAAATTATAAAATGAATGAATTTAAATGAAAATGAAATAACAATAATAAATAAAACTGTTTTGGAATTTAAAAGGAAATAACAAAAGTAAAAGAAATTTATGTTAAAAAATTTAACGTTAGTACTACAATTGAAAAAGAATGTAAATGTTAGTAATTTTTGAAAAGGAGAAATAAAATAAATAAATACATAAACTAATGAAACTGTTAACAAATTAAGGGTTTTATTTTCTTTTATATTTAGAAAATGGATTAAAAGTAAGCCTAAAAGTCAGCCAAAAACCTTTACATTTCATTATATTTGAAAACAAGAAGTTGTTTCGTCTCCTTCTTTCATAAACAAAACATCAACTAAAACCTTGTATTTGTTTTAATGTTCAGTTCATGTTTTCATAAATTCATGCCATAGTTCAAATCGACAGGAGTATGTTTCCTCCTTTATTTTACTTCTTGCTAGTTTAAGGATGATTCAAGTATATAAAAAAACTAAAACTAAAACTAAAAGAAAAACATACAACTTATATAAAGAATTGAGCTTTAAGCTTTCTGTCGGTTTCATCCTTTGCTATAACTACAATGGATAAAAAGGAAAAGAAACATGAATAAGAAGTATACCGAGATGATAAGGAACCCGAACCCGAACTGAAAACATAACCTGACCCGACCCAAGCCGGAACCAAAGTCGCCGGTAGCGGCTCGCTGCCGAAACCGCGCCGCACCACCGTCACCTGAAACACACACGAAACCGGCTGGAGAAGATGGATCGAGACGAATCGCAACGAAACATGATAAAAAAAAAGAAATCAGAAACTTATCGTGGTTTTTGTCGGAGGTTTGTCGGAAAACCTGACTCGAGACCTGAAACCAAACCAAAATCGGAGCTGCTCTGGCTTCGGCAGCCACTGTTCTCGTCGTCATCACCTTCGAACCCCATAATTGCACCACCGCCGCCGCCGTGAGCGTCGAGAGAGAGAGAGAGAGAGAGAGTAGTTGTAAGAGAGTGTTTGGCTTTGTGGTATGTTTGTGTGTTTAGATTAGGGTTCTCCTAAAAATGCAGGAGATGAAAGTCTCTTTTAGCTAAGGTTTTCAAATGGAGAGGAAGATGGGAGGGAATAGGATTTCATAAGTAGCGGCTGATGCAAGAAAAATGAATTAGGGTTTTTCACTTGTGTTTTATACATAGGTTAAGTGTTGGTTAGGTGGGCTTGGGCCCAGGGCCCACAAGCCCAATCCCCGTATTTTGTGTGGCCCGTTAATGTTTCAGGAACCCGTCTTCACAATTTATGATATAATATTGCTTTAGGGTCGAATGCACTTACAAAAATTTTGCGTCATAAGTCGTTATTAAATGTGTACGCATGTCGATCGTATTAAACCGCGTAAAGTCTCGTTTATCATTTCTTAATCTTTTTTTTTCTTTCCACTGTGATTTAAAAAAATAAAAACGAACACGAATTTTCTAAAAGCATAGAAATATGGAAATACGAGGCGTTACACCGGCGATTTAGTCGATATAAAAATGAGGGACTTCATGATAGAGTTGTTGTCTAGTAAGTTTAAGGTTGTTGTCCTACCCAAGGAGGGCAGAGGTACTTATTCTACCCAAGGAGAATACGAAGATGTTATCCCACCTAAGGGGGATAGTTGTTATTTAACCCATTCCCAAACCACCGGGAATCCCATGCTTTGACGAAAGTGTGAACTCACCTTTGGTTGCTCGGCGGGACTCTTAAAAATAGCTAACAGTCACGGTTGGTCAATCACGCCCTAGTATGATTACCATTTAGTCCATTAGTGTTTTCAACTAGAGTACAAAGTTCCTACACGCATCTACCACATAACATGCACTCACTTTGACAGTTCACACCCATATATACATTCCACCTATAACGACTCAAGAGCAAGAACACGATACTTCACATAACACTTTCGTTGACATATAACAAGTTGGATCATTATCACATAACATAACCGACATTTAGACACGCAAATCATTATTTATATTGTTTCAGCTTTAACATCCGAAACTGGGCTGTTTTCGGGTATTTTAATAAAATAGTTAACTTGTTCCAAAAATTCCCACAATTTTACAAAATGTTCTAAACGGTCCACTATCATTGTGTAAAAATCTCGGGACTCAATTCATTACCAGTTATTTTATAAAAATCATTTACCTGGCTGAACTCAATTCGTCACTTTCTGACTGCAGTCCACGGAAAAATTCATTTAGAATTCATCATAAGTCCGATTGACGAAAATACAGTTGGAGAATTACAATGACACCCGTGGCCATCTACTGTACGAATTTCATGACCTATCTCTTTCCATATTTCAAGTTATGACGAAAAACATAACTCACATTTTCTGTAGAAAAAACATCTTTTTCTGCTGTACAAAATGGACCTTTAAACATAGCATGCAACCTAAACAAATATGATTCCAGCGCCATTTGAAGCGTGTTTCGAAAGCGTATAATTTAGACTTTAGCAAATCAATTTTTCGATTTATAACGGTCTGCTTACAACCAACTGAAGTTGGCTGTTTTCATCAATCAGCACGCTGTTTTACATTTAAACGACACCAAAACGCGTGTAAACGACCCCGACTCTTCCTAATAACAACTCACAGCAGGTTAATCATCGATTATCTCGTAACCACATCAATAATCACAAAACCCTAGGTATAAGACATCATGATTTTCACCAAAAACGCAACCAATGATCATGTGTGCATGCATATCATCAATCAATTCACACAATCGCATAAATAACCGAAACAAATCATGCAACAACAAAACCATAGTATAACAACTAAAAATCACAGCCATGTTTACACCAATTTACACCATGAATCATAATCTAAATCAAGAATACTAACCTCGGAACAAGAGAAGGGATTACGAGGAAGAAGGAGACAAATCAAGAAGCTGAACAAGAGTAGGGTTTGCGCACAAGGGGGGGTCTCCTGGTCGACGCACACAAGTGGTATTAGGGTTTTTGATTTCTAATTTCTTGATCCATGCATACGTATATATTAAAACACAAGGGAAATTGGGCTTAATCTGTTGCAAGGAACAAGAGGTGTGAGTTTGGGCTTTAGGTTTCAAATAAGGGGAATTGGGGTGGGGGTTCGGGCCTATAAGTGGCGCAAGAAGGAGAGGGATGGGTTTGGGTTGGGTTTGCTAAGTGACGATTTCGCAAGTTTGACGGAATAATTAATTGAAATGTTTCGTATCCCAAGACAATATTTTACAACTCTTCGATTCACAAAATAACGTATTCCAATATCTCTGTTTCAGCTTTCGGTTTCCCGTAATTTACCTTACACATTACCAAGTTTGGTAATTATTCAAGAAAATAATCAAAACAACACATTCAATTCACATAACTTACGTGTAATTACAAAGCAAAGCTAAACGTAACAAGGATTTATACGAGTTGTCACATCATCCCCAAGTTGAAAGAAATTTAATCCAGAAATTTAGCACATAGTCACTTGAGAAGCTAGTTGTGTTGTGCGTTTTCCTGTGGTATCACATCACCCCCCGTTGGTTTGGAATTTCATCCCGAAATTCCAAAGTAGCTTCAGTATTGGACTCACCTTTCTTAAACAACTGGGGGTATATGCGTTTCATCTGGTCCCCTCGTTCTCAGGTGAACTCTGGGCCACGACGGGAGTTCCAACGAATTCGAACAATAGGTATCTTGGTTTGTTTTAGAGTCTCGATTTCCCGATCCATAATTTCCACCGGTTCCTCGACGAAACGCAGCTGGTCGTCGATAGTGAGTTCCTTGAAAGGAACAACGAGGGTCTCATCTGACAGACACTTCTTCAGATTCGACGCGTGAAAGACGTTGTGAACACCACTCCGTTGTGTCGATAACGAGTTTTGGGCCAGTGATTTGGCTGCCGCCAGCTTCTGCCCAACATAGAGGTGATCGGCATTTCCGCCCGTACAACGCCTCGAATGAAGCAGCCTTGATGCTGGTGTGGTATCTATTGTTGTATGAAAACTCCACTAAAGGTAGATGCATTCCTAGCCGTTACCAAAGTCGATCACACATGCTCGAAGCCTGTCTTCTAGAGTCTGGATGGTGCGTTCAGTCTGCCCATCCGTCTGAAGGTGATAGGCTGTGCTCATGTCTAAACGTGAGCCAAAGGATTTGTGCATCGCTTGCCACAAATCAGATGCAAAGCGTGGGTCTCGATCAAAAATGATGGAAGTTGGCACTCCGTGCCTGGCGACTACCTCTTTCAGATAGATGTCTGCGAGTGTAGAAAACTTGTCAGTTTCCTTGATTGCCACAAAGTGTGCAGACTTGGTTAGTCGATCCACGATCACCCAGATGGTGTCGTTTCCTCGCTGAGATCTAGGTAAGCCAGTGACGAAATCCATGGAAATCTGCTCCCATTTCCATGTTGGGATCTCTGGTTGTTGGAGTAGTTGTGATGGTTTCTGGTATTCAACCTTAACCCTAGCATAGGTCAAGCATTTACTAACATAGGTCACTATGTTGGCTTTCATGTGGGGCCACCAGTACAAAGCTTTGAGGTCCTGGTACATCTTGTCAGAACCAGGATGCACCGAGTAAAGAGACTTGTGTGCTTCGTCCATCACAAGCTCTCGTAGGTTTCCCTGGGATGGAACCCAGATACGTTCCATGAAATAGTAAGTACCATCTTCCTTGCGTACGAGTTGCTTTTCCATGCCCCGCTTGGACTCAGCTAAGAGGTTCTCTTCTTTCAATGCTTCAATCTGAGCGTTGCGGACCTGGGTAGGAAGATTAGAGGGAATAGTAAGTTGTAGCGTATGTACACGCTTAGGTTTGGTTTCCTTCCGACCGAGGGCATCGGCCACCATGTTGGCCTTGCCTGGATGGTACTTGATTACGCGCTCGTAATCGTTGAGGAGTACTACCCAACGACGCTGTCGCATGCTCATCTCCCTCAGACCCAAGATATGCTGGGGACTCTTGTGATCGGTGTAGATGGTGCACTTGGTACCGTACAAGTAATGTCTCCACATCTTGAGTGCAACCACTACGGTTCCCAGCTCCAATTCATGGGTAGTGTAGTTCTTTTCGTGAGCCTTGAATTGGCGTGATGTCTAAGCAATGACTTTCTCACGTTGCATCAACACACAACTAAGTCCTTGGATAGACGCGTCACAGTAAACAACGAAATCGTCTGTGCCTTCTGGTAACGAAAGAATGGGTGTACTACAGAGTTTCACCTTCAACTGTTGAAACACAGATTCCTAAGCAATCTTCCGAGTTAGAGTTGCGAGGGTTTGTGCATATGATCAAGAAAAGCGGGCTTCGCAACCTCAAAAGTCGTTCGTTGGAAACTAAACATAAGGTTGTTTGGGTTGTAGGGGCTCCATGGTAAGGTGTAGATATCGTTCGAATTCCTACTAGTTCTTGGAGTAGTTTTGGATGTCGTCGAAGAAACAAGTGCTATACCCGTCAAGGTAAGCTAAATTCGGGTGTCGTGACTGAGAATCTATATCTGTCGCACCGAGTTCCAAGGACAGTGCTTGTGATATTATCATATCTATGATATTTACGGCCCAATGCTCCTCGAGTAAAGTTCGTAAGGAGTATCTCGTCCAAGCGAGAGTTCGCGAAGAATGTTGTTAGGATAAGGATCATAGGATTCGAGGAGTCTATCATGAATGGACGTGGAAACATGCAAAAAGGGTAGTCGCAGTTGGTACGTAAGCGCGTAAGGATCCGTAGCAGGGGTTTACCTGATGTCGAGGGTATAAGTTAGTCGTACGCGAGTTGTACAGGGTTAAAATAAAGAACGCCGTTTGTCAAATAGAGATGTCACGTGGATATATCAATCATAACAAGTATTTACCATAAATGAATAGTTGTTGTACGAGTTTTTAGTGTTAAGGTTCACTGAAACTTCCGTCAAAGTTGTCGGGCTCGCCCGCATGCGAAGGAGAAATAATTCAACTTGATCCATGAACTTAGATGAGTTTGCGATTTATCGAGTCGGTAAGCAACCAAATTCGGAGGAGTTTCCTTAGGTCGTGTGAACGAATCTGAAATATACCTGTGTAGTCAAGAGGTTTCAAAGAAAGAATGCGAAACATGTTCGAGAGGGTACGATCGTATCAACAACACATCACCATCCTCAGATTTCAAGATGTGATCACCAATGATCGAAGGTCGAGACTTCCAAATTCTCTAATCGAGAGTGAGTTCGTATTAGTGTCTCGGCATGGAGAAGCGAGGACGTAGTGTCACTGTGGTAAAGGAATGATGGTTATGTCTAAGTCAGTATTAGAAATTTGTGCATTGCATTAATTAACCAGCATAGGTCGGTACAAAGGCTAGCGAAAATATTTCACATAAATAAGATAAACTATCGTACGATCAAAATGTGACTCTTGTAGTGTAAGGGGGAAAAGGGGTAAGGTAACAACTCAGCACGAGAAATATCTTTAAAGCAATAAGATAAAAGAAATCCGAACAAATTAAACCATAAAAGTCACTACAACACATATTCGCAAAGTTTTTAATCATCACGATTGTTTATACGGAACAAAAGAAAGAAATTATTGGATAAACAAGTGGAAGACGGGTCAGTCGTCCATGTCTCCATCCCCGAGGTCATCACCATCGTCATCGTCTCTGTCACTATTCGGGACCTCTACCGGCTCTTCTTCCTCCTCTTCTGGCTCTTCCTCCGGAACCTCTTCCGGTTCTTCATCAGACTCCTCCTCCGGCTCGGGGGTGCCGGGGCTGGGGCTGGCTCAGGTGCAGGTGCAGGTGGCACTTGCTCTTGGGCCTCTTCCAACTGGTGGACCCTCCAATGAAACATATTAATCCTATTACCATGCTAGTCAAGCCTTTCCCTATCTACCCGAGCGTCTCCCATTATAAAACCTTGTACCTCGCGCCCCTTCAAGGCTTCTTCCTTCAAATCAACCGTTCTCCCAAAGAGCACCTGTATCTGCTCTCCTTGAGATCCTACCTGCCCTTCAAGGGTAGCAACTAGTTTCAGTAGTGACTGATTCTATTCCATTAGGATCTGGTTTTGCTCTACCAACATCTGGTTATAATCCATAAGAGCCTTTATCACAGCAGACACGGTTTGGGCGCTGATCTAATTAACTAGCAGTGTATGCGTAGGTCGGGAGGACGACTCACCGCCCTGCGCGAGTCTCTTTCGATAAGCCGCTAGCGTCTCCACCTGACGCGGGGGTGAGTGAGTAGCAGCGGGTGCCTTCCCTGGCTCCCGGGGCTGGTCGGATGATGCGGATGACGTAGACATGCCTGTCAAGTTAGTGACGTAACACACGTTAAAAAAAGAATACACATTTACGGAACACTAAAAGAAGACGTCGACGCAAGAGTGTGGGAAGAAGAAAGAAAAATATGGCAGAAAAGCGTAAATGCATAAGGTTTCATGCAAGCAGTTGTGTGTCAAAGAGAGCACACTAGGGCTAATAAGGGCAACATGCTACTATGTTAACTAAGCATACCATGAGCAACGCTCCATGCAAACGTATACTAACAAATGGGCAACATAAACATAAATCATACCATCTAAAGTGTTGAGCCTTGCACGTGGAGCGAAGTGTCGTTGTGGATCGTTGAGCACTAAACAGGTTATAGTCTGGTTTTTGTCAAAAAGATTTTTCCCTTTTTAAAACCAAGTTCACTATAACCAATGGCTCTGATACCAATCTGTCACACCCTCAAAATCCACAAGCGGAGTATTACCGCGAGGCGTGTGTCTGACCAGGATTAAACCACCAATCCTACTAAACATTCAATCAAAGTAAAGTAAAGTAAAATAAAACCATAGCAAACCAAATGTTTAAAGTTCACCAAACCAAAATCGAAAACCAAATTTAAAAGTTAGCAGAAGCGTAAATTTTAAAACTCATAAATAATTCAAAACATAAAATTTAATGTTAGGAACCCCACAGTAGGTTCCTTGCCACAACGATCACTCCGCATGTAAGCCCCTGCCATGTACCTAATGACCTGCAAAGCATGTGGTAAAGTGTCAACAAAAGGTTGGCGGGTTCAAAGTTGACTGTCTATTTTAATGTGGTTCCAAGAACCATAAGTTGTTTCCAAAAACCAAAAGTTGTTAAGTTCCTTGTTCCCATAACCATATACCGTGGGGGCTACCCCATGTTGTAAACCACTAGACTCATTACCATATCGACTACTGACTTAAGTTATGTTTGAGTGCCCTGCGTCAATGCCTATCATCATTGACTAAGTGCCCAAGTACACTAGTCCACTCCCGTCCTCTGCGGCACGGTGTGAGGCTTGTCAGACCTAATAGCGATATTTAACTAATGACCCGTTCGCTAATGGCCCAACGATTAAGTCGATATAAAAATGAGGGACTTCATGATAGAGTTGTTGTCTAGTAAGTTTAAGGTTGTTGTCATACCCAAGGAGGATGGAGGTACGTATTCTACCCAAGGAGAATACGCAGATTATATCCCACCTAAGGGGGATAGTTGTTATTTAACCCATTCCCAAACCACCGGGAATCCCATGCTTTGACGAAAGTGTGAACTCACCTTTGGTTGCTCGGTTGGACTCATAAAAATAGCTAACAGTCAGGGTTGGTCAATCACGTCCTAGTATGATTACCATTAAGTCCATTAGTGGTTTCAACTAGAGTACAAAGTTCCTGCACGCATCTACCACAAAACATGCACTCACTTTGACAGTTCACACCCATACATACAATTCACCTATAACTACTCAAGAGCAAGCACACGATACTTCACATAACACTTTCGTTGACATATAACAAGTTGGATCATTATCAGATAACATAACCGACATTTAGACACGCAAATCACTACTTATATTGTTTCAGCTTTAACATCCAAAACTGGTCTGTTTTCGGGTATTTTAATAAAATAGTTAACTTGTTCCAAAAATTCCAAAAATTTTATAGAATGTTCCAAACGGATGTATCGTTGTGTAAAAATCTCGGGACCCAATTCATTACCAGTTATTTTATAAAAATCATTTACCGGGCTGAACTCAGATTCATTTATAAGATTCATTACTTCCAGCACCATTTGAAGCGTTTTTCAAAAACGTATAATTTAGACTTCAGAAAATCAATTTTTCGATTTATAACCATATCAATAATCACAAAACCCTAGGTATAAGACATCATGATTTTCACCAAAAACGCAGCCAATGATCATGTGTGCATGCATATCATCAATCAATTCACATAATCGCATAAATAACAAAAACAAATCATGCAACAACAAAACCCTAGCATAACAACTAAAAATTACAGCCATCTTTACACCAATTTACACCATGAATCATAATCTAAATCAAGAATACTAACCTCAGAGCAAGAGAAGGGATTACGAGGAAGAAGGAGGCAAATCAAGAAGCTGAACAAGAGTAGGGTTTGCGCACAAGGGAGGGGGGGTCTCCTGGTCGACGCACTCAAGGGGTATTAGGGTTTTTGATTTCTAATTTCTTGATCCATGCATACGTATATATTAGAACACAAGGGAAATTTGGCTTAATGGGTTGCAAGGAACAAGAGGTGTGGGTTTGGGCTTTAGGTTTCGAATAAGGGGACTTGGGGTGGGGGTTCGGGCCTATAAGTGGCGCAAGAAGGGGAGGGGTGGGTTTAGGTTGGGTTTGCTAAGTGACGGTTTCGCAAGTTTCATAGAATAATTAATTGAAACGTTTCGTATCGCAAGACAATATTTTACAACGCTTCGATTCACAAAATAACGAATTCCAATATCTCAGTTTCAGGTTTCGGTTTCCCGTAATTCACCTTACACATTACCAAGTTCGGTAATTATTCTAGAAAATAATCAAACAACACATTCAATTCACATACCTTACGTGTAATTACAAAGCAAAGCAAAGCGAAACGTAACAAGGATTTATACGAGTTGTCACATCATCCTCAAGTTGAAAGAAATTTCTTCCTGAAATTTAGCACATAGTCACTGGAGAATCTTGTTGTGTTGTGTGTTTTCCTGGGGTATCACATAATCTTAAGAAGTGTTTAGCTGATGAATCATTGGTAGTACCTCTTCAGGACATAGTGGTAAACGAAAAATTAAAGTTTGTTGAAAAAGCTCTCCAAATAGAAGATAGAAAGATTAAGAATCTTAAACATAAGAGGTTAATTCTGGTCAAAGTAAAATGAGATTCAAAACGAGGACCAGAATATACATGGGAACTATTATTGGAAATGAAACGAAAATATCCTTACTTGTTCTCGTAAATCTCGAGGACGAGATTTAAAACAAGGTGTGGAGGATTTACCAACCTCTAGAATTTCAATTACCCACTCCTAAAATGCATGTTAAGGAACCCCGAGGGAAACCCCAAACTTGTACGGTGCGACCCGAGTTGAAAAATAGACGAAAGTAGTAACAAGGACCCCCAGAGACTCATGGGGAGATCCCCTAAATCTCCCGCGACGCGTGGCAAGTGATCTGAACGCGTGTGACTTGAATTTTACGAATGTCCAGCCTATAAAAACAACAAGGCTACCCTAGGCTAGGTGGGTGTCTCCCGTGTCACGCAGAAGGAACGTAGGAGGATGGCGCGACACGCGGGGCCGGTCCAATTTGGGTATAAATCCCTCAGTCTGGGACAGGGTTAGTTTGCTCATTTCGATCGAATTTTTCGTTCGATATACTTCTCGAATCTCCGTTTCTCTCAATTAAAGCCCGAAATTCCCGAAACTCTGCTTCGATATTAGGGTAATAACTCTATCACTGACACGGTACTATATCCAATCGATTGAAACCGATCCAACAGATGTTTAAGTGTTGTCGGTACCTTGCTATACTTTGGCATTTGTTGTGGGTTTTGATCTCGTGATTATCGTTAAAGTTGCATTGATTTAATACACTAATACATGTGCATTGTGTGTTTAATTAGGTATACTAAAGCTTTAAATTAGTAGGTAAAAGCTATCAACCTAAACGTGCAAAGTGAGTCATTCTTTCTTTTTATCAAAATGCTTTCAAAACCATATTTTGTTTCCAATTTGTAATTATAGTGATTAAGATTTTGTATTCTTGAATTACTATCGGTATGTGGGGTTTTGTATACACTACTTAATAAGCTTCACTAGTCGAGAGAATGATCAACAGTGAACCATAATCATAGATCCGGTCGAGTGACAAATACCGATTTGGGGTTATTGGTAGATATAAACAAATATAAATACCCTTAATGCTGTAAATTATAACAATGCGTCTTTTTGTACAAATTGAATGAACTCACTAATATTTTTTACTGATCAAATGTTTTTAAAACACATTTCAGGTGATTTATTGTGAAGAAAGCAAAAATGGTGTAAATCACTTCAGCTTAAATAAGTGGCTATGTAAACCTGAAATAAAATGTGTTTTCTGTAAATGAAGGATTTCCTAGAGAAATTCCTTTATGTAAATACGGGGTTTACCCCACAGTCTATGAAATGAAAATTCATTGTCTTGAAACTCTGATAAATTTTCCTGACACCCGGTCCTGATGATTTTTCCGCTGCCAAATAATAAACACCAGTACCACTACTGTCTCCCTCATGGCGCCCGAACTGAGGTACGGGTCGGGGGTTGTGACATCCTCTGTTCTATGGTCTGAATCAAAGCTTGGTCATGTTCCTTCATCCGATGTTCTACGGTTTGATTTCGAGTCATCATTTTGAAGAAAATTTTCAAAATCAACGTTGAATTTGAACCTAATTCGATGAAATTGACCGAACAACGACCAATTTGAACTGAAACAAAAAGAAAATTGAAACGAATTGGACGAAATTCATCAAACAATTGATCAATCCCAGGCTATTTACCGGTTGTACATACGTTATATTATACAACAAAAAATCACGCACGTTATATATACCAGTCGTATGCATCGTACGTTAACCCTAATTATATTTTACACTTTATATATATATCTATACTACTTTAATAAGCATATAGGAAGGACAGAAATGGTCATTTTCCACTTTACAATCATTTGAAGCCCATTGTACAACCTTTTAAGCACAAAGGTGTTGAAAAATCCTTCAACACACGCGAAGCAACTCATACAAACTAACCGGATCTCTTTGACCCGTTTTACCCAAATGGATCCAATATATACCTTCTTTCACTAAATCTAAACCCTAATTCAGTTCATTCACATCCGCCCCCATCCTTCTTCTTCTTCTCTCTCTCTCTCTCACCAGACGCGGATCTAGGGTTTCAAAACCAGGCGCTCCAAGATCAAGATCTAGGGTTTCTCTGTGATGAATCTCTTTACATTCGACACCAGATCGACTTCCTCATTATCATCACCACCATTTCTAGGGTTTCTTTACCAGTCGCTTCAAGATATACGCTTCCTCAGTGATGAATCTCTCTAGATCCAACACCAGATCGACTGGTTTGACCGCTCGGTATCTTTCTTTTTTACAGTATCTTTTTTTTTTGGTTATTTAAATCGGATATGTGTAACATTTCAGAGATGCCACCATTTCTAGGGTTTCTTTACCAGTCGCTTCAAGATATACGCTTCCTCAGCGATGAATCTCTCTAGATCCAACACCAGATCGACTGGTTTAACCGCTCGGTATCTTTCTTTTTACAGTATCTTTTTTTTTTGGTTATTTGAATCGGATATGTGTAACATTTCAGAGATGTCGTTGAGTTGTTCGTGTTAGGGTGCACCGGAATAACCAGATGTGGTATGTGTTCTGTAGTTTAGTTTTTTTTTCTTTAAAAAAATTTGTATTTTTAATTTGAAGTTGATTATTGATTATTGTGTTTATCTTGCAAGGTATTGTTTGATCCGTAGCTTTTTTATTCTGCGAAATGTTTGTTTGTTTACTACTGGATAACCAGATGTGGTATGTGTTCTTTACTTTAGGTTTTTTTTTAAGCCCATTGTACAACCTTTAAAGCACAAAGGTGTTGAAAAATCCTTCAACAACACGCGGACCAGCTCATATAAACTAACCGGATGCATTTGACCCGTTTTAATCAAATGGATGCAATATATACTTTCTTTCACTAAATCTAAACCCTAATTTCATTTCATTCACATCCGCCCCCATGCTCATATAAACTAACTGGTATGTTTGTAGCTGATTATTTTTGTTACAAATCTGGTATGTTTGTAGCTGATTTACATGCTTATGTTACTGATTATGTTTGTTACAGATCTGGTATGTTTGTAGCTGATTATGTTTGTAGCTGATTATGTTTGTTATAGATCTAATGTTACTGATAAGATTCAGTTTTGCTTTTACAGTTGCCGGAGGGTGGTAAAGGAGTTGTGTACTCCAGATTTTGTGTTCTTAATCTGTCTAAACTGAAAGTGTTTGAGGCTGTGATGCACAAGCTGAGCTTGTGTTCTTAATCTGTCTGAACTGAAAGTGTTTGAGGCTGTGATGCACAAGCTGAGCTTGTGTTCTTAATCTGTCTGAACTGAAAGTGTTTGAGGCTGTGATGCAAAAGCTGAGCTTGTGTTCTTAATCTGTCTGAACTGAAAGTGTTTGAGGCTGTGATGCAAAAGCTGAGCTTGTGTTCTTAATCTGTGTGAACTGAAAGTAACAATTGTTTTAAAGTAATGAATCAGGTTAAAACTCTAAACAGCTTTGCACTTGCATCAAATTATAACTCTTTTTAGTAAACTTTTTGAATTTAAAGTGTTTAAGGCTATGATGCAAAAGCTGAGCTTGTATTCTTAATCTGTCTGAACTGAAAGTGTTCGAGGCTGTGATGCAAAAGCTGAGCTTGTGTTCTTAATCTGTCTGAACTGAAAGTGTTGAGTCTATGATGCATAAGCTGAGCTTGTGTTCTTAATCTGTCTGAACTGAAAGTGTTCGAGGCTGTGATGCAAAAGTTGAGCTTGTGTTCTTAATCTGTCTGAACTGAAAGTGTTGAGGCTATGATGCATAAGCTGAGCCTGTGAGATTACATATGTGTTTAAAACACTTGTACATCATGCTTTAAAGGTTGTTTAAGTTTTGTGGCAAATTACTCTTGTACATCATGCTTTAAAGCGAGGTTACATAACACAATAGACTGTGATGATGATTGTATTTTGCGGGTACATAGAAGATCCGAGTAGCATCTTGGCGGGGCAATATCCAGGTTGCTTAGTTCTCACTCTGCAACCGTGTGTTGCAGCCATGGCTTTAACCGTAGTTGTGTTCATCTCTCAATTACATGTCTGAGTCTTCCAGATGTTTTGAAAGAAAGTATATATTGGATCCATTTGGGTAAAATGGGTCAAATGCATCCGGTTACTTTGTATGAGATGGTCCGCGTGTGTTGAAGGATTTTTTAACACCTTTGTGCTTAAAAGGTTGTACAATGGGCTTCAAATGGTTGTAAAGTGGCAAATGACCATTTCTGTCCTTGCTATATGCTTATTAAAGTAGTAAAGTATGCTTATTAATTAAAGTAGTATAGATATAGATAGAAGTATAGATATAGAGTATAGATATAGATATAGATAGATAGATAATGTGCTTAAAATGATTTTAACCTTTTTGTTTGTTACAAATCTGGTATGTTTGTAGCTGATTTACATGCTTATGTTACTGAAGGTTTTAGTATCTAAGTTGAGTGCTTGTAGAGTTTTGATGAATTGTGATGAATGTAGTTGAATTTATAGACTTCCAAGCATGCTTCCTTTCTGACAAATCCGAACAGTGTTTGCTTTTACAGCTGTATTTGAACAGTCATCGTCAGTAAAAGAATTAAAAAAGGATGGCAGTAAAATATTTTGGATTCTGAAAGGTTGTCAACTGTTTGAAGACTTTTTGTGAAAAGTCTTTGATAGGTTGTCAACTGTTAAACTGTTCAACTGTAAAATTAGGAGTTAGGTTTCTAAAAAAGGTTTCGAAAGTCTTTCTGACAAGTTACTGTTCAATTTTTTGGTCATAAAAAATTACTAAATCAATTTTTTACTTTACATTCAAAAATTTTATTAAAAAGAGTTATAAATTGATTCAAGTGCAAAGCTGTTTAGAGTTTTAACCTGATTCATTACTTTAAATCAATTGTTACTTTAAATTGCAAAAGCTGAGCTTGTGTTCTTAATCTGTCTGAACTGAAAGCATGATGTACTATGATGCAAAAGCTGAGCATGTGTTCTTAATCTGTCTGAACTGAAAGTGTTGAGGCTATGATGATTAAGCTGGGCCTGTGAGGTTACATATGTGTTTAAAACACTTGTACATCATGCTTTAAAGGTTGTTTAAGTTTTGTGGCAAATTACTCTTGTACATCATGCTTTAAAGCGAGGTTACATAACACAATAGACTGTGATGATGATTGTATTTTGAGGGTACATAGAAGATCCGAGTAGCATCTTGGCGGGGCAATATCCAGGTTGCGTAGTTCTCACTCTGCAACCGTGTGTTGCAGCCATGGCTTTAACCGTAGTTGTGTTCATCTCTCAATTACATGTCTGAGTCTTCCAGATGTTTTGAAAGAAAGTATATATTGGATCCATTTGGGTAAAATGGGTCAAATGCATCCGGTTAGTTTGTATGAGATGGTCCGCGTGTGTTGAAGGATTTTTTAACACCTTTGTGCTTAAAAGGTTGTACAATGGGCTTCAAATGGTTGTAAAGTGGCAAATGACCATTTCTGTCCTTGCTATATGCTTATTAAAGTAGTATAGTATGCTTATTAATTAAAGTAGTATAGATATAGATAGAAGTATAGATATAGAGTATAGAGTATAGATATAGATATAGATAGATAGATAATGTGCTTAAAATGATTTTAGCCTTTTTGTTTGTTACAAATCTGGTATGTTTGTAGCTGATTTACATGCTTATGTTACTGAAGGTTTTAGTATCTAAGTTGAGTGCTTGTAGAGTTTTGATGAATTGTGATGAATGTAGTTGAATTTATAGACTTCCAAGCATGCTTCCTTTCTGACAAATCCGAACAGTGTTTGCTTTTACAGCTGTATTTGAACAGTCATCGTCAGTAAAAGAATTAAAAAAGGATGGCAGTAAAATATTTTGGATTCTGAAAGGTTGTCAACTGTCTGAAGACTTTTTGTGAAAAGTCTTTGATAGGTTGTCAACTGTTAAACTGTTCAACTGTAAAATCAGGAGTTAGGTTTCTAAAAAAGGTTTCGAAAGTCTTTCTGACAAGTTACTGTTCAATTTTTTTGTCATAAAAAATTACTAAATCAATTTTTTACTTTACATTCAAAAAGTTTATTAAAAAGAGTTATAAATTGATTCAAGTGCAAAGCTGTTTAGAGTTTTAACCTGATTCATTACTTTAAATCAATTGTTACTTTAAATTGCAAAAGCTGAGCTTGTGTTCTTAATCTGTCTGAACTGAAAGCATGATGTACTATGATGCAAAAGCTGAGCATGTGTTCTTAATCTGTCTGAACTGAAAGTGTTGAGCCTATGATGATTAAGCTGGGCCTATGAGGTTACATATGTGTTTAAAACACTTGTACATCATGCTTTAAAGGTTGTTTAAGTTTTGTGGCAAATTACTCTTGTACATCATGCTTTAAAGCGAGGTTACATAACACAATAGACTGTGATGATGATTGTATTTTGAGGGTACATAGAAGATCCGAGTAGCATCTTGGCGGGGCAATATCCAGGTTGCGTAGTTCTCACTCTGCAACCGTGTGTTGCAGCCATGGCTTTAACCGTAGTTGTGTTCATCTCTCAATTACATGTCTGAGTCTTCCAGATGTTTTGAAAGAAAGTATATATTGGATCCATTTGGGTAAAATGGGTCAAATGCATCCGGTTAGTTTGTATGAGATGGTCCGCGTGTGTTGAAGGATTTTTTAACACCTTTGTGCTTAAAAGGTTGTACAATGGGCTTCAAATGGTTGTAAAGTGGCAAATGACCATTTCTGTCCTTGCTATATGCTTATTAAAGTAGTATAGTATGCTTATTAATTAAAGTAGTATAGATATAGAAGTATAGATATAGATAGAAGTATAGATATAGAGTATAGAGTATAGATATAGATATAGATAGATAGATAATGTGCTTAAAATGATTTTAGCCTTTTTGTTTGTTACAAATCTGGTATGTTTGTAGCTGATTTACATGCTTATGTTACTGAAGGTTTTAGTATCTAAGTTGAGTGCTTGTAGAGTTTTGATGAATTGTGATGAATGTAGTTGAATTTATAGACTTCCAAGCATGCTTCCTTTCTGACAAATCCGAACAGTGTTTGCTTTTACAGCTGTATTTGAACAGTCATCGTCAGTAAAAGAATTAAAAAAGGATGGCAGTAAAATATTTTGGATTCTGAAAGGTTGTCAACTGTTTGAAGACTTTTTGTGAAAAGTCTTTGATAGGTTGTCAACTGTTAAACTGTTCAACTGTAAAATCAGGAGTTAGGTTTCTAAAAAAGGTTTCGAAAGTCTTTCTGACAAGTTACTGTTCAATTTTTTGGTCATAAAAAATTACTAAATCAATTTTTTACTTTACATTCAAAAAGTTTATTAAAAAGAGTTATAAATTGATTCAAGTGCAAAGCTGTTTAGAGTTTTAACCTGATTCATTACTTTAAATCAATTGTTACTTTAAATTGCAAAAGCTGAGCTTGTGTTCTTAATCTGTCTGAACTGAAAGCATGATGTACTATGATGCAAAAGCTGAGCATGTGTTCTTAATCTGTCTGAACTGAAAGTGTTGAGGCTATGATGATTAAGCTGGGCCTGTGAGGTTACATATGTGTTTAAAACACTTGTACATCATGCTTTAAAGGTTGTTTAAGTTTAGTGGCAAATTACTCTTGTACATCATGCTTTAAAGCGAGGTTACATAACACAATAGACTGTGATGATGATTGTATTTTGAGGGTATATAGAAGATCCGAGTAACATCTTGGCGGGTCAATATCCAGGTTGCATAGTTCTCACTCTGCAACCGTGTGTTGCAACCATGGCTTTAACCGTAGATGTGTTCATCTCTCAATTACATGTCTGAGTCTTCCAGATGTTTTGATAAGCAAATGAGCAGGTTATGATGCATAATATGTCTGAACTGAAAGTGTTGAGGCTATGATGCATAAGCTGAGCATGTGAGGTTATGATGCATAATATGTCTGAACTGAAAGTGTTGAGGCTATGATGCATAAGCTGAGCCTATGAGGTTACATATGTGTTTCTTGTGCTTAAAACACTGGTATGTTTGTAGCTGATTTTCATGCTTATGTTACTGATTTGAATCCCATTGTACAAGCATTTAAGCATGAATGTGTTGAAACTTTCTTCAACACGCGGAGCAGCTCATGGATCCTAACCGGATCTCTTTGACCCGTTTTACTCAAATGGATCCAATATAAACTTTCTTTCACTCAATCTAAACCCTAAATTCATAAGCTGAGCTGAAAGTTTTGAGGCTATGATGTTGAGGCTATGATGCATAAGCTGAGCCTGTGAGGTTATGATGCATAATATGTCTGAACTGAAAGTGTTGAGGCTATGATGCATAACCTGAGCCTGTGAGGTTATGATGCATAAGCTGAGCCTGGCGGGGTAATATCAAGGTTGCATAGTTCTCACTCTGCAACCGTGTGTTTAGAGCCATGGCTTAACCCGGTTTGTAGCTGTGTTCATCTCTCAATTATATGCCTGAGTCTTCCAGATGTTTTGATAAGCAAATGAGCAGGTGGTGTATCGAAATCAATCTTCCTCTTAGGCGATTTAGCCCGCCGCAAGGATTCGGTTTGGCAGGAGTTTTCTTGTTATACGGTTGTGGACCAGCTCAATGTGAATGCTGGAGTACTTTAGAAGTGTCCAAGGCTTGGAAGAAGGTGGGAGTTGTGGCTTTCGCTACGATATGGAGACTTTGGACGAGTAGAAACGAGAAAGAATTTAATGGCAACAATATTCCGATCGCTAAAGTGTACCAGTTTTGTTTTGATAGTCATTATGTATGATTTCAGAAGCTTTAACCATGTTGATATGTGTATTTCAATTTGTTGTATTTATGAACACAGATTATATTAAGAAAAAAAAGAAAGTTATTTTTGTATTGTGTAATCATCATCTTCTTAGAGTTTTGGCGTGGTTTAATTTCATTCTTTGATGCGCAATGGAAAGAATCTTACTTTCACTTATACTTGTAGCATTCATACATGAAAACTGGAAACTGGCAGGTGTCGCCTTTAGACAAAATGTATATTTTCAAAGCAAAACATACATGAAGAACCCTCTGTTTTTGCACAAGCAAAACAAACATTAAGAACCCAAAATACCCAAATAACATGATGAAACCCTCTGTTTTTTCATCGAATCAAACCATAAATCAAAATGAGGAACACATCCAAACCATCTATTTTTTCATCGATCGAATCAAACCATAAATCAAAATGAGGAATACATCAATCCGAAACTGATCCGATCGGTTCTTTTTAAACAGTTCTCAAACAACCAGGGGTAAGACCGTCTTTTGGCATGAGTGAAATATCAACCTGAGCCCCTAAATTCATTTTTTGCTTTTTTCTTATGAAATCAAAATCAAAATGAGGAGCACATCCAAACCATCTTTTTTCTTATGAAATCTAATAATTCAAATTAACTCTTTTATTTTTAAATGTATAACAAATTATTAAAGCCTAAACTGTATATTAAATGTAAACTTTTAATACATACAATACAGAGACAAAACGTCATACCAACTTCGTAGACTTGACGGAACTTACAAACTCGATAACAAAAGACCGTAACATACAATACAGAGACAAAACGTCAAAGATCCACAAGCAATTGTGGATCTTTACTGACGGGTGCACTTCGGAATGATGCAGATATGAATGAATATAACCTCAGTGTAGGTAATTACATATCTACCACTGGGGTTATATTCATTCATATGAATGAATATAACCCCAGTGGTAGATATGTAATTAGCGAGCTCTGGAATTTCAAGGAAAATCGAAGAGCTACACTTGGGTTATATTCATTCATATTAATCACTTCCTTATGTGCACCGCGCCATCTTCTAGGAGGTTGTCAAGTGTTCTCGCCTTCATAGTTGGTGTTTTGCGTATCTTTACATCCGCAGCCATTCTGTACAACAAAACACATTCAAATGAGGAACACATTCGAATCAAACCAAAAATCAATATGAGGAACACGTCAATCCGAAACTGATCCGATTAGTTCTTAATATGTGGAACCCAAATCGTGCAATCAAACCAAAAATCAATATGATGAACACACAAGAATCAAAACCAAAACACATTGAAAACCACTGATCCGATTAGTTCTTAATATGAGGAACCCAAATCATGCAATCAAACCAAAAATCAATATGATGAACACACAAGAATCAAAACCAAAACACATTGAAAACCACTGATCCGATCAGTTCTTTATATGAGGAACCCAAATCATGGAATCAAACCAAAAATCAATATGATGAACACACAAGAATCAAAACCAAAATACATTGAAAACCACTTATCCGGTCAGTTCTTAATATGAGGAACCCAAATAATGGAATCGAACCAAAAATCAATATGATGAACACACAAGAATCAAAACCAAAACACATTGAAAACCTCTGTTTTGATACCCTAAACCCTAAACCCACAAGAATCAAAACCAAAACACATTGAAAACCTCTGTTTTGATGCATTTTGAACAATATACTCAGTTGATACATCAACCCTCTGTTTTTTCAAAATCAACCCTCGTTTTTTTCAAAATCAACCCAAAATCATCGAATGGATACCAAAATCAACCCTCTGTTTTTTTCAAAATCAACCCAAAATAATCGAATGGAACCCAAAATCAAACCAAAAATCATCGAATGGAACCCAAAATCATCGAATGGAACCCAAAATCAACCCTCTGTTTTATCAAAATCAACCCAAAATCATCTAATGGAACCCAAAATCATCGAATGGAACCCAAAATCAAACGAATGGAACCCAAAATCAACCCTCTGTTTTTTCAAAATCAACCCAAAATCATCGAATGGAACCCAAAATCATCGAATGGAACCCAAAATCAAACCCAGAATCAACAATATGTTTTTTCACAATATAAACACATTCAAATCATCGAATCAAACCAAAAATCAATATGAGGATGAAGATGAACCTGATCTGTTCGATGATGAAGATGTTCGATGATGAAGATGTTCGATGAAGATGATCTGTTGATCTGTTCGATGAAGATGATGATGATGATCTTGGGAGTTAGGAGAGATATTGGGAGTTGGGAGAGCTGTTGATGATGATAATGAAACTGGAGGTCGGCTATTAAGTGTAAATTGTCGCCACACTGGGACCTGTTTGCACAAAACAAAACCGTAGCATACTAATTTTAATCCGAATTCAACCAATTCAACTAACATGCGTTACCTTTTCTAACACATAAAATTAATAAAGTTGAGCCATGATGCATGTGTGTTAGTATGTGTATTCATAATTCATAGTACCATGTATATGCATTTACATTTATGCCTGAATCATACGTGTTTATGCTATTAAACGAGTTTACCGAGTTACATATTTGTTGCAACTTATGTTAACGTTCTTGAACACCCTCAAGTCGACACTTTGAATGTCAAATATAGATCAGAAATTATAGGCGGATTGGTTTGAATAGTTTTGAGCTTATGGTTGTGCTTTTGTTGGCTTGGCGCAGTTCGATTTGTTTACATCCTTGTAAAACTCTTTAAATCCCCATCACCAGTTTTGAAGTACCTTAACTGAAAATTTAGATTTTAGTTATGACCCATCTGAACTGAACCTTCTCATGCACACCCTTAGAATTACTAAGAAGTGATTTGTTTTCCCTTGCATCGCGAATTTGGTTTTGGTTATGGCTCAAAACCGAACTGCCCTAAGATAGCCCTAAACTCACTAACTTAAGTGATGTTTCCCGCCGCATCGCGCGGGTAAAAAACTAGTATATATATATATATATGTATATATATATATATATATATATATATATATATATTGAGATTTGAATATAAATTGTAAACAAAAAATAAAACAAAAGAGAATATACATAATGAGAATTTGTAAAAAAAGTTTGTAGCTAAATTTGTTGCAAAAACTTTACAAAATAAGTAGCAAAATCCATATAAAATTTGTAGGAAAAAGTTAATAAATTTATATCAAAATCCGTAACTAAATTGCATATGGGAAGCAAGAATCGTAGCAAAACTTTAGCAAAACTGTAGAAAAAAACTTCGTAGCTAATAATCCATAGCAAATTTGGTAGCTAAAATTCCATAGCTAAAAATCCATTGAGAAATTCCGTAGTAAACATTTTTCGTAGCAAATCTGTTGCTAAAGTAGCGACGTCCTTTTTTGTAGCTAAACTCGTCGGAAAGATGATTTCCATATCCAAAAATCGTAGCAAATAATTTAGCGACTAGACTTGTAGCTACGAACCCTATTCGTAACAAGTCCGTAGCAAAATTTGTGTTTGCTACGAATTTGGTCGTAGCAATTGCCTATTTTTGTAGTAGTGTGAAGCGAACCATTCATATTTTCATATATTTCTACCTTTTTATACCTTCAGTTTCTGTATTTCATATTTATACCTCCATTGTATGCATTTATACCTTCATTTCATGTACTTATACATCCATTTCATGTATTCATATCTAAATTTCATGAATTTCTAATCAAAAGTTTTAGCACAAGTTTGATTTTGGCTATTAATCCAAATTAAAGGAATAAAACCAAAAACCGCCAATCTAACTTAATAAAACAAAGCGATTAACTGAAAACAGATTGTCTAATAAAATAGACTAATCGATGACCTCAATTTCGGTTGAGGATAATAATCTAACCAACCGAACAATGCGCACTGTGGCAATGTCTGTGCTTCCCGCCGCATCACACGCGCACATGTCGGTTATTAACCAAAACCGGTTATCAATGAGCAATAACTAAACCGTTAACCTTAACCAAACCGAAAACAAATGAAATCAAACCGAAATCAACAAAAAACTGAAAACTGAATCAACCAAAAGCGAGTTATCAATTTTTTTGTACTATTGTTTAACAAAAATTAGCTGAACCGAACCTAATCAATCATATTTTCATATATTTCTAACTTTTATATCTCCAGTTCATATACTTCATATTTTATATCTCCATTTCATATATTTATACTATCATTTCATATATTTATACTTTCAATCAATCATACCTAGTAAAATCCCACAAATAGCAAAGCTACTTATAGGGTCTGGAGAGGGTGGGATGTAGACAGGCATTGCCTCTATCCATAGGGATAGAGAGGCTGCTTCCAGAGAGACCCTCGGCTCGAAAACGAACAGCATGCCAACACACCAGTCAAAAAATATAGAAATAAGAAGTCATCCTTACCAGCACAATACAATGTAAATCATGACTAATAGCATACAACATCATTTGGTTGTTGCTATTAACTGAAATTTAATGAATAAAAAAAAACCGTCAATCTAACCGAATAAACAGAAGTGATTACCCTATTATTTCGCTTTTGATGTATATGTATCACAATAATTCTACAATATTATATGAAAAAGAAAACTACAAAAAATGAATACTTATATCGCTCCCGCCGTATCACGCGGACACCTGCTAGTAAATCAATAAGTCATTTCCAAACTCAATACTTATATAAAATTATAATGGATTCATAATTTTATAAACAAATAGTTTGTACCAGGTCAATGTAAAAAAGTCAGTGGTGGCTTTAGAAAATTTTATTGGTAATCATATGCTTTGTGTTACTTTTCGTAGATCCTATCATCACGAATGAATTTTTTATTTATGTAGACCGAATCTATACGTGGATGTATCTATTTACGTGTGATTTTAGTTATAACATCACGTCACGTAATTTGTATTTTGACATTGTCGGAGGATATTAATTAAATACTAAAGTAATAGCTAATTCCATATTTTTTTATTTGTATGCTATTAGGGAATGTAATAAAATAAGTGTGAGCCTTGCATCCATGAATAGACACCTATGGTTCTTCTCGTGGCCTTCTTAACATCAATTCGTGCCCTCACTTTAACAATAATAGTGCAAAAAATGAATAAAATGGTGTGTTTCTCTGAAAATTTTATACGAAGCCGAACATGAACCAAACCCGAAAACCGTGTCAAACGTATGAATCCAAACACGCCACAAATATCCGTAGCTTCACGAATGTGACCTACTGAACCTGGTTTTTTTTTCACATATTAATATTTTATAATTTAAATTTTACAAGAAAAAATGCAAATGTATATAAAACAATTACATTTTAGTTATAAAATCTTATGATTGTTTCTCTTTTAAGTTATAACTAGACTGTTTCCCACATGCGCGTTGCGGCGAAGAACTAACCTGTTTTGAAAGAAAAGATAACTAACATAGCTAAAAACCTGGTGATATATATTATATATGCTAAAACCATGAACCTTGTTGATTCCCATTATTAAATAGCTATTAAATAACATAAGAACATGAATTCATCAAAATTATCGGTGTATCTTTTTACACAACAATCATGCTCAATCAAAACATCATGAATGTCCATTTGAATTGATATCCTGATTCAATCAATTGGTACCGGTTTGATCGATTAAAAGTTGGTACCGATTCGCGTTGTTGCTCACGTAAATTCTTACTTCCTCGTTGAAGAGTACATACACATACACCTTGGCCTCATACTGAAGCTGTGGGTGGTTGGTCTTAAAAAGATTCCTGGCAATATAAACACTTAAAGCCACACACAATAACGAAAGTATTACATATGTTAGACAAAATTATGTCAAGTTAATAATATCCGGTTGAATTAAAATGCATATTTTTTTTAGCTATTCTTTAGTATATTAGTGACAAAAATTGACATATTTGCCAACTCAGAAAGACACCACATCAGTTGCCAATCCTTTCTTGATAAACAACACAATGCTAATAGAATTTGTAGTAAAAAAAATTCGTTAACATGAATGTTCATTGTAATTAACTATTGATTTGGTCTTGATTTGTATTTTCTGGTAATTGATTTAACGTAGTAACTGCAAAAGAAGCGCATAATTGGTAGAAAATAGATCGCTAAAGATAATTGGTAGAAAATAGATCGCTAAAGATATTGGATTTTAAACCCAGTTTACTAAAATCACCTCAACTTTAAAATTAGTCTGAAATAAGTGGCGGCACACGGCAATAAAGACCAACTGAAATGAACCACCATTAGGAGTAGGGGTGTTCATCACTATCACTCATCAGTCACTCGCAACTTCTAATCAAGTTCTGTCATGTCATCAAACATTATTTCATCACTTGTGATGGATTTTAGTAGAAATGTCCATAACTTCTGATGGAATTCCATCACTCACAACCTTTTTTTTTGTTTTTAAATTATAAATTAACGATAAAACAATTAAATTATAAATTTAATTTAAATTAAAATATACTAGTTTAATTAAACGTACTATAAATATTTAAGACTACAATAAAAAATAAAAAATACATAAAGAAACTCTACTTCTCGTCCGAATTAGAAAATTCCAAACCTAAAGAACCTACTAGTTCAATTAAATCGTATCTCAACCGAAAGTTAATTTCTTCATCACGCAAGTCTTGTTGGATATTTTCGGGAACGTGAACTTGTGTAGGAGGATCCGTCACCCAATCTGGAGATATTGCACGCCCGTCTTGTTTGATTGGCATATTGAGCAACATGATACATGCATATACTATGATATGTATTGATTTCTTATTCATCGCATGAACCGGTTGGCTTAGTATGCCCCGTCTAACCTTTAAAACACCAAAAGCCCTCTCAACATCTTTTCTTGCCGATTCTTGTAACTTTTTGAATGCCTTTTCCTTAGTCTCGACAGGAAACAGACCATGATGGGTAGATACCATCCACAAGAAGAAAGTCTCGTCTGTAATATCGTTCGTTAACATAGAATGGACAGAAAGGTGTGATACCATCCGTTACGGTTTGGAACAACGGCGACGTGTGCAAAACGTTGATGTTGTTTGAACCTGGAACACCAAAATCTGAATGCCAAAACCATAAATCATTCGACGTCACCGCTTCAAGTATGATGGTTGGTCTTTTGACGTCACCCCTAACATACGCCCTTCGCAACTCTCTTGGACAATTTCTCCACTCGATATGTGTACAATCGATGCTACCAGGCATCCCTGGAAAATGCCATCTAGCTTCATGTGCGGTGTAAATACCTAAGATGTCTTGTCTCGTCGGTTTATGTAAAAACTCTTTACCATACAATTTAATGACCGCGTTAAAAAAAATTGCAGACATTCACGTGAAGTTCTGTCCGACATAGCTAAGTATTCATCAGATTGATCAGGAGGGTTACTTGTCGCTAGTTGGCGAATGGCGGACGTGCATTTTTGTATCGGCGTGAAACTTGGTTTGCCCCCCGCGTCGTAACGTTCTTGAAACCACTCTTCATTTGCTTCGATATCTCCAACAATCTTTAAAAATAATTCTTTTGGTAATCGAAACTGATCTTTATACGTTTCGAAGTTGTAGACCGTGTAAGGCCTCCTAATCCAAGATCTCACTCAGCTAATGCAACCAACAGGTGTGCGGAATCCACCTGATGATCAACCACTGTAGATGAAACACTAGAATGCAAAGATTTGTGAGAGGAATCAAGAATACACAGAGTATTCTTGATGAAGAAGATGAATGACGTCTCACACACAGTAGCCGCCAGACACACACACACAATGATTAGGGTTAGGTGCACAGAATTTCACACAGAATCGCTACCTTGTCTATTCCACATAAAGGTATATATACAAGGCAAAACCCGGACTTTCAAGACAGACTAGAAAGCCCGGACAAACAACTACACAAATCAAAACTCTGACTTTTGTCCCTAACATAAACCTCAGACAAAAGCCTTTCCTAAAACTTGGACAAAATGTCCCTAGGATAAAGTTGGGACTAACTTTCACTATATGTACAATAAAGACCCTACAAAATGGGAGACATGCACTTATCACCTAAAGTGCATTAACAGACCGGATTCTCCACAAAATAATTGTTCGTTAACACTTCGTTGGCATGTATACGATCAAGATCCACCATTTTTTTCTTTGGGCGGTTCGAACTTGCTTCAAGTTCGTTATATACCGACACGAAAAATTCAAGCGTCTCATTGTCGGAAGACGATTGGCTATCGTTATCGCTGTCAATCGGAAACGACGAAGATGTAGGAAAATCCGTTTATGAAATATGTAGAATGTGTGATATTTGTTTATGTTTTGGTGTGGGTGAAATGGTATAAAAATGTGAAGTATATATAGATTGTTTAAAGGTTTTTTTTTAATTATAAACAGTCAATAAAGCAACGGTCACCAACCAACGTTCGAATTTTGAAAACTTTAATGCGTGAAAAATAACAAGCATTGTAACATTGACGCGTGAAAGTATTTGGTGGCGGCGGTGTTCTCTTCTTTATCACGCGTGGTAGGGGTGGTATAACGGACCACCCCGGGTGCCCCTATAAATTCAGCAAACAGTAGGTTAGTTCGACAATAGGTCAAGCTAAAACGAATCGAATGGCTTCGATCCTGGAAGACGAATCCATTTAAAAAATTCTTGAAGGGCAAATTACAACTAACAAGGTTCACATGCCTGTGACAAACTATAACTTAAGCTACATTATATCCTGTGTACTTGCTTTCTTGAAACCTTTTTCCCGAAAGTATTTTTGAAAATCATACATTTTTTTAAATATATCTTTAGTCTCATTAACAGTTGGTCAGACGAAAGTAACAAATCTCTACTTTTTGATTGATTCACCCATGGAGGCTTGGATCCACAACATCAAGACACTAAACAAAAAGATAAAAATTCTAAGGGTGAACCGGAGTGGGCGGTAAAAGAGGGCGGTAACACCGCCGCCAACCCCCTTTACCGCTGGGTGATGTTTGATCATCGGTGAACTGTTATCGATCGACAAATGAAAGATGTGACCGTTGGGGTGATGCTCAACGGCTATATAGCCGTTTAAAACAATTTTTTTTTTAAATTTAACTATAAATACCAAACATAATTCATACCCAAACACATTCAAATTCATACCCCCAACCAAACCAAAAAATACCAAACATTTACCCAATCATTCAAAAACAAAATGGTGGATGAACTCCTGTTGTTTTTTCCACCCGATAGTAGCGACGATTCATCCGATAGTAGCATTCTTTTTTTCCAAAATCTCATCGAAGAAGCCGAACTTCAACACACGGGCACATCTAACCGAAGGAGATATATTGAACGTCAACGTGAGGTGGGGCATGAGACACTCATGGCGGATTATTTTGTCGAAGACCCAAAATACAACGAAGATATTTTTCGGTATAGCTTTCGTATGTCGAAACGTTTGTTTCTACAAATTTTGAGCGACGTGGAAGCGAACGACTCGTGGTTTCAAGAGGCCTTCGATGCACGAGGTAGGAAGGGCTTTATGCCGTTGCAAAAGTTTACATCAGCTATTAAACAGCTCGCAACTGGTAGCACTCTAGACGAGAACGACGAGTACTTGCATATGGCCGAAAGAACTTCCCGCGAGTGCCTAGAATATTTTTGCAACACGGTTTGCAAAATATACGCTCTAGAGTTCTTAAGTAGACCGACAAGCCACAACATGGCACTTTTATACGAAGCTCATGAGGAAAAACATCACCTTCCAGGTATGTTCGTTAGCCTTGATTGTACCCATTTCGTTTGGCGAATGTGTCCCACAGAGTATCGAGGCCAGTATATGCGAGGAGATCACCGATACCCGACTGTTATGCTCGAAGCGGTTGCATCTCAAGATTTATGGTTTTAGCATGCTTTTTGCGGTCCACCAGGTTCACAAAACGATATCAATGTGCTACAACAATCTCCGTTATTTTTAACGGAACGAAATGGAACCGCGCCAAAATGTCCATTTTACGTTAAAAACCATTTATACAAACGTGGTTATTTGCTCGTGGATGGAATCTACCCTACATGGTCCGTGTTTGTGAAATCGATCCCATACCCTCACAAAGTAGACGAAAAGAAGTTCAAGAGGCAACACGAGGCGGCAAGAAAAGACGTCGAATGGGCTTTTGGTGTTTTGAAGTCTAAATGGGGTGTATTGAGTCGGCCGATGCGAGCAAGAAGCGTTAGAAAAATTAGGAATGTTGTGTACACGTGTATTATTTTACACAACATGATTTTAAAAGACGACGAAAACGCGATAGCACCGGTACACATTCGGGATCCTTCGATCGTGCCCGCTCTAGACGATACGGTGTTGGACGAGCTGATGAATGAAGACACGCATTGGAGACTAAAACACGATCTCATGAATCATCTCGCAAGTCAAGATTTACCCCCCCCCTTTTCGTCGATTCCGACGAAGACTAGTTTAATTTATTTCAATTTAATGTAATTTTAATTTTTTTAATTTACTGTAATTTTAGTTCTTTTTAATTTAATGTAATGTTATTTTTAGTTTATTCTACATTTATTATTTATGTTAAAATACATGTTTAAATATTAAATATACTGCTTTAAAAAATAAAAATTAAAAAGATAGTTTACCTATTCCAAATGTCTAACCACCGCCAACGTTTTTGAGCAATAGGTAAACAAAATAGGTAAAATGACGTGACACTGTTTGATTGGGTGATTTGGAAGTTTACCCATTTCAAGTGTCTAACCACTCCCTTCACCCTAAGCAATTTGCTTTAGTTTAGAACCCATGAAGATCTATTTTGAACCGGAAGCTACCATTAATTCATACACACATTTATACCAAACAAAAAACAATTGAATCAGACATATTTTTAAGGAAATCAAATTCAACATATACTCTTAGTCAATGATCCTTCATTTACTTTTGTTATTGCAGAGACACCTGTAGGTTGAAACCGAAATGCAAAAGGCAAAAAAAAAAAAAAAAAAAAAAAACTTACCTTGTTGTTAAATGAAACAAACTGCACTTCAAGCACCAAGTCAAAATCACATAAACAAAAGCGGAAGTAACAAGCATTCGGGATGTGTTCGGTTCATGACTTGGCTTGATCTTCATTCGGTGCCTCGAACCTAAACTTTACCTACCACTGAATTCTATATGAACGATTAGTAATTAAGTTATTGAACTAAATCGTTAAAAAATCAAACAAAACATTTTTTTCTGGTTCAGGTGCCCCCACGCGTCGTCGAGGGGCACACCAGCTCCTTCGGTGGCGCGGGGGAGCTAAATTTGAATTTTTGTTGACTGAGCTTCTCCACGCATCGCGGAGGAGCAAGGTCTCTCCCCCATGACTCACAGGGAAGGCACTTATTCAGAAGTTTGCCAGAGCTGGCACTTATTACGTTAGTCGATATTTTGCCAATTTTTCACAAATTTCCATCCAAACTCGACCCAATTTCAATTTTTCTTTACATGAAGTTTTTCCCTTATATTCATAAGTCCGAATACACTACCCGAACCCGGATTCTTTAAGTTTTCACTTTTCTTACTTGGTTTGGTGTTTATTACCCAAACTGACCCGTTAGTAGGCGTTACGCATCTTGACTCGTGCCTCCCATTTTGTTATTGAAATTTTCTTCATTTCTTCCAACCATAATCTTCACTATGGTTGATTTTCTTGGATAGCCCCTTATCATTCATTCACTTATTCCTAACCGAGTCGACCCATTATGAGACTTTGAGGTATTTAGCTCAAATCTTTCACACCCTTTTTATCAAGGTTTGTTATTATTTCCCAACTACAATCAAAATCATGGTTGATATGTTGGAATAATACATTGGATTCTACGACCCCACGGCTCATTAATACCTTGATTTTACATGTCTGACACTTAGTTTATGACCTTATAGACCACAAACGACCCGTTTGGTTTGCCACTCGTGATTCTCAAGAAGCACGAGTGACTACCATCCTTCTCATCAATTTTTGCCATGGTCCATGACCACGTTTATTCCCGTTAGGCAATACCTCCACTTCTATGACCCCGTGGGTCATTTATACTTCAGTTTTACATGCCATTTAATATGGTTTTGTTTAAAAACATTTTTCGTCCATTAAATCCCAAAGGTATCCTTAAATCAATTATCTCTGGTATGTCATTTAGCATTTCCAACAACAATGTAGTATAGTAAAAATGTAACAGTATAGCTACGTACCTTAGAAATCACCCTTGACGTGCTTCTTTCCCTGCTCGGCTTCCCGAAGCTTCACTTGACTTTCCTAAATTTAACCCAAGTGATTATGAGACCACATTATCACTTATTGTCCTTTTATCAATGATCGCTTTCCATATTATATATATTAACAGAAAGAACTAATGAACAGTGTTTCACTCTTTTTTTAATATTGATTTTTTCTAATGTTTCATATTATATTGGTTTATTAAATAATTTGATTTTAAACATATTTTTTATATAACTTTTAACATGTTATCAAAGTATCTGTTATCAAACAGGAAACCATAAAAATTAATGTATACTGGTTTTGGTGTTGTTTGGTTCAGTTTGGTACAATATGGTAGCAATACGGTGTCAGTTTATCGAAAGCAAAAACAATAAAAATAAAACCGGTACAGATACAGAAATTTGTCAATCGGTTTCCATTTGGTTTGATAGTGGCACGAAGGACCATGAATAGTAAATAAATTTTTAACTATTTGTTTTAGTTTTGTTAATAGTATTTTACTTTTTATTTAATATGATATTTTTGCTAATAACTTGCGTATGTTAAATTTTAAAAAATGATCCAAAGACGCAACTATGTTTGATTTTTTTCCAATATCCCGATATAAATCTTATTGAAAATGGATGTTGCGCCGCTACCATGCCGAACGGAAAATCGACTGAATAACATCGGTACCGATATTCATTTTTATGGTTTTTGGTCAATCTTTTTGAAATGGATATCGTGTGCTACCGTACCGAACATAAAATTGACCAAACAACATCAGTATTGGTACCGATATTTACTTTTATGATTTTTAGTTTCGATAAACTAACACCATATCACCACTGTACTGCACTGTACCGAGCCAAACCAAACAACATCGGTAGCGGTACCCGTATTCTTTTTTATGGTTTTTGGTTTTGATAATATTTCATTTATACAACTCCGTCAGCGAAACAATACCGATACTGTGATCAACTGAACCTATATCATCCAAACAACATCGATACCGGTACCATGTTTATTTTTTTTATTTTCGATCGATGTAAAACATGTGATAATTGCTATACCGAATGTTTGTATCGTACTGGTACAAAAACAAACCAAATTGATATCGGCTGAAATGCCACCGCGAAGCGCGGTGCAAATCAACTAGTTCTTAATGATTTTATCAAGGTTTTAATAAGTTAAAAGCCATTAGTTCTCACTTAGACATATTATAAAACACTTGGTGTGAATTATCTACAAGCTTAATATGCCTACAGAATCACCACATCATTTACAACCAAAAATCCCATACATGTTATGGCATTAAATTAACAAAAACTTCAACTCATCAAAGCAACTTATCAATTAAGGGGGTGTTTGGTGTTGCGTTTTCAAAATAGATTATGCGTTTTCAAAATAATTTTTACGTTTTCAAAACTGCGTTTTGAAAAAGCATGTAGATACATGCTTCTCCAAAACTGTGTTTTTGATGCAGATAATCACTTTTTCATCCAAACACTTTTTTAGATTATTTATATTTTACAAATGTAATAATCAAATAACCACTTCAAAACGTAATCCCAAACACCCTCTAAGTATAATAGAATGGAGTTTTCACATCTTTGAAAAAAAACTTTTGGACCTACAAAAGAACAGATGATATTCAAAAGCCAAAACATAACCAAAAGATCAAGAAATAAATAGTTGATGAAGCATTCTCCTCCCAGAGATAGTGAATCTTGAACACTCAGATCAGAACAACTGTTGAAGACTAACTATGCACTGTTTGAAGCCTTAGAACTGCTATTAATGAAGAAGCAAAGTCTGTTCATGGCCAAAGCTCTATTGAATACAAAGGTCAACTCATGAAGACCAAACATCTGTTGTGGCCAAATAGATGTTTGGAATAAAGCAATAGAGGTCGAAAAACAAATGTTTCCTAATGTAACAATATTAGCTTATTAATATTGTTTAGCTTAGTTAGATCAAAGGTTTGATTCCCACTGATGTTTGCAACATCTGTTGAATCTTTTCTGTTAGGAATGTTACATGTCACTATCAGGGTGATGCCAATAAATCAAAAACAGACCTTTGTACATAGTATAAATAGATCTCACCTATAGAGATCTATCTATCACTTCACACATATTCTCTTTAGTACGAATAGATTTGTGACTGATCAGGCTAAGGGGTAGATTGTAGAATCATTACACTATAATTTGTAATCTTTTGATCCAATAGAAAACGGTTATTGATAATATCCTCCTATTTGTGTGTTTGCATTATTTGACTTTTAGTTTATAAATTGTTTGTGCTTATATTTGCTTAAAAACCACAAATATCAAACTCAGATCCTAACAATTAGTATCAGAGCTTGGTCACGTTCACAATCAATTTATGTTACACCATCAATTTCCACTATACGGAGTACTACCGCAAGGTGTGCGACTGACCAATTCATGCCACCAATCATATTGAACATACGAGATAAATTAAAGTAAAACAAACATTAAAAATACGACTAGTGACATCACCATTTAAGTCTTAAAATAAAGTTAGAGTATTTAGCGGAAGCATTAAACACAAGGTCTAAATAGTTTAAAAGTTAAAACATAAGTCTAAGAATCCATAATGGATTTCTAAATGACACCACACTCCTCTAAGCAGAAGCTCCATCGCTGCATCTACGGACCTGCAAGCATGTAGTAGTAGGTCAACATAAAGTTGGCGAGTTCACGATTTAAAAATAATTTTCTTGTTTTATCCCAAAAAACATTATTTAATTAAGTTACCGTTTATAAAACATGCCACGGGGAGCTACCCCATGTAAGCTACTAAAATGTGTAGTACTGAAACTGAGACTATAGTGCATTTGCCCATGATCAAGGTCTATCATCCTTGATCGGTTATAAGGCCATAATAGTTCATGCTCGTCCTCCTAGGTACGGTGTGAGGTTGTCAAACCTAATAGCGCTATCAACTAATACCTTGTTCGCCAATCCGGCGACTAATCAGTATAAGTGTTAGGGACTTCATGATAGAGTGTCGTTTAGTACACTAGAACATGATTTATGAGTATTTTTTTAGTTACTATTCTGTACCCCCGGAATATAAGGTTCCCAAATCCACCGGGAATACATGATTTAAGTGATAGTGTGAACTCACCTTTGATTGGTCGGCTAGATCGAGTATTTGTCCTAAATTGGTTAACCTTGTCCTATTAAGGTTACCATTTATTAGGACCGTATATAAGTAAATCACGTATCCTATACACGTATTCACATCAAGTAGTGTACAAGTAATAGGTATTTATACTAAACATATACATATAACATTTCAACAATAACAATTACACATAAAAATGGTGAACAGTGGCATTTTGCGATCACATAGAAGAATTTGGGCCTTTGTAGTGTGCGGCCACTTGAATAGGCCCAAATATCAGACTGCGCAGCCCACTTGCGAGTGCGCGGCCCACACTGGAGTGTGCAGCCTACCTGGCAAGTGTGCGGTCAAGCAATGACAGATTGTACGATGTGCTGAAATGGTTGTACATGATGACTGAGCGGGTTGCAAGGTGTGCGACCTTGCATATTCTTCTTGTACTCTATGCAAGAGAGGTTGCACATTTCAAGAGTGTGCGACCCTACATTAGTTCCATTGTACATGGTGTATTAGGGGTTGTACACCTGGAAGTGTGCGACCCCCAAGAGTGTGCGGTTGTGCAGTGAGTGTTTGAACGTCATGCAGTCTAACTTGTGCCTTCTAAGTGTGCGACCAGATTTAATCAAACAGTTGCAACATTCAAGTTTTCAGATCAAACAAAAACAAATCAACTATACTTCTTCAATTTATTCGTCCTAACAAAATTCATCATTTCATATCAACAGACTCATGCATTCATCATCTAATCATATGTTTAAGTAATCATTATCGTTATATCACCTTATATGATTCCAAGATATATCTAAAAACCCTTAACATGAACCGATTCAAAACATCTAGGACATATCTTCTTCTTAGAACAGTAATATGCTATAAATTAATCATATATTCACTTCACATGATTATTAATTTATAACATTTAAGATCCAACACCACTTTAACATAGCCTCATGAAGATAGTTGAACATATCAAATTATTTTACACATCATTAATCATGATTCCTATACAAGATTTATAACACTTTTCATCAAATTTCAAACTCACGACAGTGAACCGGAATCATTATGATAGCACTAGATCTTTTTTTTTTATTTTACCACATATAAGGATCATGTTATTCATAATTAAAATTATCCAAACAATGTCTCATCATACTCACAAATAAGAAGCATCATCCCAACATCATGAACACTACTTATTAACAACATAACCCTCCAATAATGTTATTTCTAACCTGGAAGTGATTCGGTTGTGATAGTGTAGGAAAAATAGAAGAAGCCTTGAAGGCGAGGAGGATAATCTTCAAGAAAAACGAGAGCCTTGATGAAGCTGATACACTTGTTGGCTGCCTTGGAGAAGAAGAATACCAAAAGGGAAATGTTTCTAAATGAGGAGACAGAGAGAGGGGTATGACGGCTGCAAAGGACTGTTGGTGGCAAAGGTTTCTAGGGTTTTGTGTAGGGTGTCCTAAATAGAGGCACACGATAGGCTGCACATTCTATCATGGGATCCAGCTGTCAAAATCAGTCGCACACATGTGTGAATAATAAGTGTGCGGTCCGAGGTTTGGTCAGGCTCGTGACATAAGGAGTGGCCCAAGTCTGAGAAGTGTGGGGTCCAAAGGACCTGGGCTCAATAGTGGACATGCCTAACTTAAAAGGGTGTACGAGTGGATGTGGGGTGTGCGGCTGAAACGAGTGGGCGGTTTGGGTTTAACAAAAATAATAATAATAATGAGAATAACAAATATTTATACACAAATACACATTTAATATTGTGAATTTTAATTTCAAAAATATAAAACCCTCTTAAATTAATATCACTTATCAATAAACAGAATTACATAATAAGGACAAACGGTACGAAGCGAAACGTGTGGGTTGTCACAGTTTAACATTCAAAGATCAGCTTATAGAGGTCCAATTTGTTCATAGCTATGAGTTGGAAAGTGTTAAATTCAAAAAGTATTTTTCACATACTCTGTTTTTCTTCAAAAGAACAAAAGAGAATGGCATATAATAATCATGACTCCCATAACTTCGGTTACAATGGTAAACCATCGATGCTTGATAGCTCAGATTATAACTTTTGGCAATGTTGGATGGTACACTTACTTGCTCAACAGAACATAGGGTGTTGGAAGTCTGTAATATTCGGACCTCATATTCCAATAGTACCAAGTACCGAAATTCCTAATGGTTAGGAGCCAAAGAAACCGTAAGATTAGTCTACGATAGATTATCAAAAATTTTAGATGGAATTCAAAGCGCTTAACATTGTTTCAAAGGCTCTACCAGATGAGATCTATGTTGAGCTATTACATTGTAATAGTGCAAAAGAGTTATGGGATGAGTTAAAAGAAAAATTCAGGAAAACTAAGAAAATTGTTAAAAAGAACCGTGAAACTCTTAATATACAAAATGTTGAGAGTGCTTCTAACATATTACAAACAACAGTTTGTGAAGAGGTAGATGCAAAAGTTGTAAAAAAATGACCCTTGGAACTCAACTAATTCTGAGAATGACTGTGAACATCAGTGGCGAAGCTTGAAAATTTTCACCGGGGGGTCGGAAGTCACCGAATCTAAAAATTCTATATAAGTAAAAGAAATATTTTATAAAACCGGGGGGTCGAAAACGTATATACCTAAAAAATTCTACACGAAACGTACATACATAACACTACTGAGCGAAAAGTTCGGTGGGTCGGGCGCCCCTCCCGGCCCCTTGAAAGCTACGCCCTTGGTGAACATGCCTTAATGGCTACCAAAATGGGAGTCTCTACATAACTAGATAGCCTATGGTATGTAGATAGTGGAGGACCAGACACATGACTGGGTGCAAAGCTCTACTATCAAGTTTCCATGCACATGGAAGAGGTGATATATCTTTTGGAAATATTCAATAGGTAAAGTGTTGGGGTTAGGGACTGTCCAAGCTGGTAGGCTAAAATTTGAAGACGTTAATCTTATTGATAATTTAAAATTCAATCTACTCAGTGTTTCACAAATGAGTAACAAAGGCTATGGCTCATTTTTTTACAAACAAAACTTGTAAAATTATTGGACCTGATGTATTTAAAAGAATTGACAAAATTTTTGCTGAAAGCACTACACAACTTGTTGCTTACAGAAGTGGCAATGTTTATATAGTAGACATGTTAAAAGATAACCCAAAAACAAATGTATGCCTATTTCTGTTGCCTCAATAAAAGAAACAAAATTATGGCATAGAAGGTGAGGACATGTTAATTTGAAAAGAATTAACTCTTTGACAAAACAAAACCTTGTCAGAGGTCTACCAATCAAGCAATTTAAGTGTGAAGAACATTGTGTTTCTTGCTTAAAAGGTAAGAAACACAAAGTATCATACATACCCATTGAAGAGTCCAAAACAACCCAATGCTTACAAATGTTGCATATGGATTTCTTTGGTTAAGTAAAAATCATGAGCTTAAGGAAAAGGACATATTGTTTAGTAAAAGTTGATGATTTTTCTAGGTTTACATGGACTTATTTTTTACACTCCAAAGATGAGACTGCAGGTATCCTAAAGGATTTTGTCATAAAAGTTGAAAAACAATATGATTTGCCTGTGAAAAGCTTTAGGAGTGACAATGGGACAGAATTCAGAAACCAAGAGCTTGATGAATTCTGTGCATCAAAATTAATAGTGAGACAATTTAGTATTCCTAGAACACCAGAACAAAATAAGGTTATTGAAAGAAAAAAACAGAACCCTAATTGAGGTTGCTAGAACTATACTTGCAGATTCTGGCCTCCCATTGTCCTTTTGGGCAGAGGCTGTGAATACTGCATGCTTTCTTCAAAATAGAGTCTTAATAATTCTACGCATAAAAAATCTTTGGCTGTCCGTGCTTTATTTTGAGTATAAAAGATTCAATTTCAAAATTTGCAGCCAAGGTTGACTGTGGATATTTTTTTGGGATTTTCTTCTACAACTAAGGCCTAAAGTGTTTAACACAAGGACCATGACTATAGAAGAAACTTTGAATGTAAACTTCAATGAACTTTCTTCCTTAAAAATCCCTAAGAATCAAGCAGAACTTTTTGACCTTGATAAATTCAAATTTGATAAAGTTACTTCAAAGGTTGATGTTGATGTAGGTAAACCAAAAGCAACACAATAGGATTTCAGATTTGACATTGAGATGCCATTTCACTATAAGGTCTCTTCTGATCCACAAAGTTCATCTGTACAGAACAACAGTCAGTCCACAACAACTGTAACCACTGTTGACCAAAGTCAACATCAAACCACTGATTAAGCAAGTGGTCAATCCACTAATCTATCCTCCACAACATATTCCCCAATTGGGCCAATTCCACAACCGAACACACATGATCAAAACCAGCACGAAAAAACGAGAAAACCCCAGGTTTAGGTCTCGTCGCGCTACGCGAAGACAATGGCCGAAGGCGGTCGCATGACGCGGCGCCTCTATTTTCAACAGAAGACACATGTCGCCTCATGGAAGCTCTATGTGGTGACTCATGCCACCTAAGCCCTAGCTCAGCTAGTCGCGTGACGCGACAGTGATGGGAGAAACTGGCCGCGCAATGCGACGAGGTCGTTTTACACCTATAAAATGGACGATAATTGGACATTTCAATGCATTCATTTCTTTTCTTTCTTTCTCGAAGTACTGTAATGATAGCCCTAAACCACTAAAACTGTACTCCGTAGTCAACGTACTAACCCGGATCACTGGTACGTTACCGTGTCCGACTGATCTGAAACCAAATCAACGGATGTTAAAGTGCTGCCTGAATAAGGCTATACTTTGTCATCTACGTTGAGGTTTTGATCTCGTGAATATCATTAAAGTTTGAATTAGGTTAATACACTTATTGTGACAACCCTCATAATTACGTGTATCTGTACGATTAATTGATGTTAATTAAAGTGCTTGATGACTGTGCTGAATTACTTAACTGCTTTCTGATTACTGCGTCATACTTACGTGTGCTTTTTAACATACTAGTCTTGTGCAGAAAATTGACTAAATGGTCTTGTATGCTTTCCTAAGTGTTGGGAATTAATTGTGACACAAAAAGTTATAAAAAGGACACTAAACGGAATAATTAAACACTTTAACGGAACGGTATCTAACCAAACAACCGGACATTACCCGGAACCTAAAATTTTTGTCAAATACGTTGTTTAATTATTTCTTGGCAAGTCATGATCCCCGTACACCCTAACACCCACTAAAAATCAAATAGCTAACCTATATAAACATATTACTTGAACTCTAACTAACCTTTACAACTTAGTTACAAAACTTGCAACCAACCCCCCCCCCCCCACAACCGAATTCGGTCCCAAAGAGGACCCACAAATCAACTACACCATGCCTCAATCTTGCTCTAGATTTTGTCCCATTATTTTATTAGATTATTTACTTGTAGAAGTTGCCATAATATATGAGCAATCTTATAAAAGCATGGCCTAAGATTACTACCTTACTTCTCATTATCACACCCACACCTTCACACCCCACCCCCTCCTCTCGGCTCCCCTTAACAACCCCCATCACCACCACAAGTCAACCATTTTCATCCAAATTTCAAGTTCCATTCAAGCATGTAAGGTGATTCAAGGAAGTTGCAACTTGTGGAGCTTCAAAGGACTTTTGTTTCTTGCTTTTTCATCATCTTCTTCACTAGAATCATCCATAGCCTTTGTGCTAGTAGTAAGTCCTTGACAAACTCTTGTTCATCTTGTTGTTACGATCAAAAGTTGTAGTATGGTGATTATGTTTAAAACACTAAAGAACAAGAACACTAAAAGGGGTTAAACAAGAAACTTGAACATAAAAGTTACATGAAGATGAAATCTTGTTGGGTTAAGGTTGGTTAAAGCATGCATGATATTTGATCATTGATTTCTTGATAAACCCGTTGTTAAGACATTTGTTGATACGTTTTAGTAACATCTAGACTATAAAAAGCATGCTGATTGGCATTTTCAGCCAACTTCAACTGGCTATAAACAGATCATAATAAATCGAAAAACTGATTTTCTGAAGCCTAAATTATGTATTTTCGAAATACGGTTCTAATGGCACTGGAATCATAATTTTTGAACTTTGTTTACTATTTTTAAAGGTCTGTTTTTGGACAGCAGCTCAAGCTGCATTTTTCAGCAGAAAATATGTGCTATGTTTTCCGTCATAACTTGAAATCTGTGTAGAATTAGCTCATGAAATTTGTACTGTAGATGACCACTGATGTCTTTGTAATTGTTCCACTGGAATTTCATCAATCGGACTTACGACGAATTTTAAATGAATTATTCCGTGGACTGCAGTCAGAAAGTGATGAATCTGATTGCAGTCAGGTAAATGAATTTTTATAAAATATTGGTAATGAATTGCATCCCGAGATTTTTGCACAATAATATTTGGATCGTTTAAGACCTTCTGTAAAAAGTTGGGAATTTTTGGAATAAGTTAACTATTTTATTAAAATTCCCGAAAACAGCCCAATTTTGAGGATTTAAGGTGAAACGACATAAGTAGTAAATTGTGTGTCTAAATGTCGGTTAGGTTATCTGAGAATAATCTAACATGTTATATGTCAATAAAAGTGTTATGTGCAATGTCGTATGTTTGCTTATGAATGGGAATAGATGGGAAGTTTATATGGGCATGAACTGTTAAAGTGATGCATGTTATGTGATAGATGCGTGTAGGAACTTTGTGCTCTATTTGGAACCACTAAATGACTAACTGGTAATCATATTAGGACGTGATTGACCGACCTTGACTGTTAGCTATTTTTTGAGAGTCAAACCGAGCAACCAAAGGTGAGTTCACACTCTTAAGGCATGGGATTCCCGGTGGGTTAGGAATGGAATTAAATAGCAAAGACGGAACTTGTACTTTCACCACTACTAGACTACTTACCTCTGTCCTCGGATTGGGAAGGAAACCAGCGCTAAAGCTACGTATTCACTACATACTTCCGTCCTCGGATTGGGAAGGACGCCAGCGCTAAACCTACGTATTCACTACGTACCACTGTCCTCGGATTGGGAAGGGCACCAACGCTAAACCTACGTATTCTTATACGTACCTCTGTCCTCGGATTGGGAAGGGCACCTACGCTAAACCTACATATTCAATACGTACCTCTGTCCTCGGATTGGGAAGGACACCTATATATACATCTAGTCTAGTGGTTTACAACATGGGGTAGCCCCCACCGTTTATGGATTGGAAAATATGGAAAGTTGATTTAACCTGCAGTTGCAAACAAACTCATAGTTCTTGAAAAACTACTTTATAACGAACACCTACTGTGAACTCGCTCAACTTTGTTGTTGATTCATTGTTACATGCCTTGCAGGTCGTTAGATGCTTATGGAGCTTGCACGAGGAGGAGGTCATTGTGGGACATGGACTGTCGAGTCCTATGTTAAACATTTGAACTTATGAACTTATTACTTATGTTTGGTTTTACATTCGATGCTTCCGCTGTTTAATTTGAACTTGGTTAAGTAGCTTTTGGTCACCAATTGTATTGTGGTTGGTTTTATTTACTTAATTACATTGTTCAATACGATTGGTGGCTCGATCCTGGTCATGTCACGCCTCCAAGCGGTGATGCTCCACGTGTGGATTTTGGGGGTGTGACAGATTGGTATCAGAGCCATTGGTTATAGTAAACTTGGTTTTTAAAAAAAGGGAAAAGCTTTTTGATAAAACCAGACTATAACCTGTACAGTGCTCAACGATCCACAACGATGCTTCGCTCCACGTGCAAGACTCAACACTATAGGTAATATGGTTTATGTTTGTATTTCCTACCTGCTAGTTGCGCATTTGATCATGGTATGCTTAGTTAGCGTAACAACTATTGCTTGAAACCCTGTGTGTATGCTCTCTTCTGCCACTCCACACTTACGCACTTTCGCGACTCCACTTCTTACTTGTGTTTCCTTCGATGTGAAGATCATGAGTGGACGACTGAACCTAACTCAAGCCCAGCTGACGGCTCTAATCAACGAACGAGTGGCTGAGGCACTCGCAGTTGTCCCTGCAGGAGGTATAACCTGCCATTTCGACCTATCCTGGGATGTTTAGATCCTACACTCGCGAACCAACTCTTGTGCTTAACCTTGTCTTTTATTCTCGCGCAATAGGTCAACATGCTCAACCTCCCGTATGTACGTTCAAAACATTCATGGATTGCCGACCAAGTACCTTCAGTGGCACTGAAGGAGCTGTAGGTCTCCTTCACTGGTTCGAGAAGCTCGAATCTGTCTTCGAAATGTGTGAATGCCCTGAAGCTCGTAGGGTGAAATTTGCTACTGGAACACTCGAAGGTGCTGCGTTAACCTGGTGGAAAGCACAGGTTCAACTGCTAGGGCTAGCGGTTGCTAATGCCACCCCATGGAACGGTTTCAAGGAACTGATCAAAGAAGAGTATTGTAGTCGTGACGACATCCACAAGGTAGAGGTGGAATTTTTCAATTTGAAGATGACGGGGTCTGAAATCGAGACATACATAAATAGATCGAACGAATTAGCTATCTTGTGTCCCACTATGGTGGACCCTCCTATTAAGCGTATCGAGCTGTACCTTAAGGGTTTGGTGCCATAAATTCAAAGCCATGTGACCTCAGCTAATCTTGGCACCATTCAGCTGATCATCAAATTGGCTCATCGTCTCACTGCTCAGGAAGTGGAGCAGAACAAGCTACCCAAGCGTATTAGCGCTACTACTACTGATGGTCCCAGTGATAACAAGCGCAAGTGGGATGGAAATTCGGGCAAGGGTTCTACTTCAGTTCAGTCTCAGTCCCAGCAGCGAATGACAGATGAGTACAGGAGCCCCAGTCAGCATTCTTCTGGGAATCAAGGTCAGGGTGGATACAGGGGAAATCACCCTAAGTGCAATCGATGTAATTTGCACCATAGCGGGGCGTGCAACAAGGGTCGTTGTCAAAGATGTAACAAGCCTGGACATGAAGCCAAAGATTGCAGGAGCTCACGTCCTGCGAATCAGAATCGACAACAGCAGCCACAAGCTCCCCAGAACCAACATCAACACCAGCAGGGTAATAAGGGATGCTTCCAGTGCGGTGCTGAGGGTCACTTCAAGAGGCACTGTCTGCAACTGAATCAGAATCAGAATCAGAACCACAACCAAGGAAACGGGAACAACAATGGAGGCAAAAATGGAGGAAACAACGGGGGTAACAATAATGGCAATGGTGCCAGGGGACGTGTTTACGTGCTAGGTCAGGGCGACGCGAGGAACGATCCCAACGTTGTGATGGGTAAGTTTCTTCTGGATGATTTCTTTGTTACCGTTTTATTCGATTCGGGTGCCGATACTAGCTATGTGTCCTTAAAAGTTAGTCAAATGCTTAAGCGCACTCCAACTCTTCTGAACACCAAACACATGGTAGAACTAGCAAACGGTAAAAGCCTTGAAGCCACACACGTAGTTAAGGGTTGTAACCTTGTTCTTGCTGATCAGACCTTTTCTATCGACCTCATTCCTATCGTTCTGGGTAGTTTCGATGTTGTTATTGGGATGGATTGGTTATCTCAACATCAAGCGGAAATTCTTTGCAACGAGAAGATTGTCCGCATCCCTCGTTCTGGTAAAGAACCCCTCGTAATTCGTGGCGACAAGAGTGGTGCTGTTGTGGGCATCATCTCTTTCCTTAAAGCCAAGAAGTGGTTGCGAAAGGGCCACACTGCTATTCTAGCCCTCGTTTCTGATACATCCTCGGAAGAAAGGAAGATAGAAGACATACCTATTGTACGTGATTTTCCAGAGGTATTTCCTGAGGAATTACCTGGTCTTCCGCCTCATCGACAAGTCGAGTTTCAAATCGAGCTAGCTCCTGGAGCAGCACCAATAGCCCGTGCACCTTATCGACTAGCTCCGTCAGAACTTGAAGAACTGTCCACGCAATTACAAGAACTCTTGGAAAAGGGTTTTATACGTCCTAGCTCTTCGCCCTGGGGAGCTCCAGTCTTGTTTGTGAAGAAGAAAGACAGTATTTTCAGAATGTGTATTGACTATCGCGAACTCAACAAGGTGACTGTGAAGAATCGTTATCCCCTCCCACGTATAGACGACTTGTTCGACCAGTTGCAAGGGTCGAGCTTTTACTCTAAAACTGATTTGAGATCGGGATACCATCAGCTGAGAGTCCGAGATGAGGACGTCTCCAAAACAACATTCAGGACTCGTTATGGGCATTACGAGTTTCTGGTTATGCCTTTCGGATTGATGAATGCACCTGCGGTCTTCATGGATCTCATGAACCGAGTGTGCAAACCTTACCTGGATAGGTTTGTCATAGTTTTCATCGACGATATCCTGATTTATTCGAAGAGTCAGGAAGAACACGAGCAACACCTGAGGCTTATTTTGGAACTTCTTCGAACAGAGCAGTTGTATGCCAAATTTTCGAAATGTGACTTCTTGCTTCGCGAAGTCCACTTTCTAGGCCACGTGGTGAACAAGGATGGGATTCATGTAGATCCATCCAAGGTTAACTCGATCAAGAACTGGCCTGCACCCCGTACACCAACAGAAATCCGCCAATTCTTGGGTTTGGCAGGATACTACAGAAGATTCATCAAGGATTTCTCCAAGATTGCGCAACCTCTCACTTCATTGACTCAAAAGGGTGTCACCTATCATTGGGGAGATGCATAGGAATCTGTTTTTCAGCACCTAAAAGATAGACTTTGTAGCGCGCCTATCCTCTCATTGCCTGAAGGCACAGATGATTTTGTGGTTTATTGCGACGCTTCCATCCAAGGACTTGGTTGCGTGTTGATGCAACGTGACAAGGTCATTGCCTACGCATCGCGCCAACTTAAAGTTCACGAGAGGAACTACACTACGCATGACTTGGAGCTGGGAGCAGTTGTTTTCGCACTTAAGATAAGGAGACATTACCTGTACGGTACCAAGTGCACCATTTACACCGATGACAGGAGTCTCGAGCATATCTTCAAGCAAAAGGAATTAAACATGCGACAACGCCGATGGGTCGAGCTCTTGAATGATTATGAATGTGCGATCAAGTACCATCTGGGCAAAGCCAATGTTGTGGCCGACGCCCTCAGTCGAAAGGATACTATACCTAAACGTGTGCAGCATTACAACTTACCATCCAATCTAGTCTTCCTGCCCAGATACGAGATGCTCAGGTCGAAGCATTGAAAGCAGAAAACATCAAGGCTGAGTCCATACGAGGATCGAGGAAACAGTTAGAACAAAAGGAAGACGGCGCCTACTATGTAAACGGGCGCATCTGGGTCCCGCTTTACCGGAACTTACGCGAGCTTGTGATGGATGAAGCGCACAAGTCTCGTTATTCGGTACATCCTGGTTCGGATAAGATGTACCACGATCTCAAGACTACGTATTGGTGGCCTAGTTTGAAAGCCAACATAGCAACCTACATCAGTAAATGCTTGACTTGTGCTAGGGTCAAGGTCGAATATCAGAAACCATCAGGCCTACTCCAACAACCAGAGATCCCGATATGGAAATGGAAGCAAATTTCCATGGATTTCGTTACTGGCCTGCCTAGATCTCAAAGCGGAAATGATACCATTTGGGTGATCGTGGATCGATTGACTAAGTCTGCACACTTCTTGGCTATCAAGGAAACGGATAAGTTTTCTACTCTAGCAGACGTCTACCTAAAGGAAGTAGTATCAAGGCACGGAGTGCCAACCTCCATCATTTCTGACCGTTCGAAATTATTGAGAAAATTGGCGTTATGTCGGACCGTTCGAAATTATTGAGAAAATTGGCAAAGTCGCTTACAAGTTGAACCTACCTGAAGAACTCAGCGGAGTTCACAACGTATTCCACGTGTCGAATCTAAAGAAGTGGCTTTCAGATGAGACGCTCATAGTTCCCTTAAAGGAGCTCACTATCGACGACCAGCTGCGATTCGTCGAGGAACCAGTAGAGATTACTGATCGGGATGTTAAGGTTCTTAAGCAAACCAGAATACCTCTTGTTCGAATTCGTTGGAATTCCCGTCGTGGCCCAGAGTATACCTGGGAACGAGAAGACCAAATGAAACTCAGGTATCCCCAGTTGTTTAAGAAAAGTGCAACCACTACTGAGGCTGAAGATACTGCGGAATTTCGGGACGAAATTCCAAACCAACGGGGGGATGATGTGACACCCTAGGAAAACCAGGAAACCACGCAACTTAACTAGCTTCCTCAGTAACCACGCGCTAAATTTCAGGACGAAGTTTTCTTAACAGGGGGAGAATGTGACAACCCTCATAATTACGTGTATCCGTACAATTAATTGATGTTAATTAAAGTGCTTGATGACTGTGCTGAATTACTTAACTGCTTTCTGATTACTGCGTCATACTTATGTGTGCTTTTTAACATACTAGTCTTGTGCAGAAAACTGACTAAATGGTCATGTATGCTTTCCTAAGTGTTGGGAATTAATTGTGACACAAAAAGTTACAAAAAGGACACTAAACGGAATAATTAAACACTTTAACGGAACGGTATCTAACCGAACAACCGGACATTACCTGTAACACAAAATTTTTGTCAAATACGTTGTTTAATTATTTCTTGGCAAGTCATGATCCCCGTACACCCTAACACCCACTAAAAATCAAATAGCTAACCTATATAAACATATTACTTGAAATATAACTAACCTTTACAACTTAGTTACAAAACTTGCAACCAACCCCCCCTCCCAACCGAATTCGTGTTAGTGCATTACGTCTATTGACTTCGTCTTGTATCATGTAATAGGATAACCAGTGTTCTAAGTACGAGAAACTAAGATTTAAGTGTTAATGGTGAGTTCGCTTGAAAAGAACAAGACATGTTCAAGCGAAACCAACTTAATCAGTTTCGCTTGAACTTGTCATGGTCAGTCTCAAGCGAAACCCACACAACTATAAATAGGGCACTTGTTGATTCATTTGGTACGCGACTTCTCGATTTGTAACGAAGTGCTGCCGAAATCTGTTCAGGTTGTAATTGATGTTATATTGAATCAAAGTGACAGATTTAATAGTATCAAGCTGTTTCCACGTCCGTTTCACTGATTCCGCCTTTGAATCGGATTATACGCTCTTCTGGTTGACTCGTTTGGGTCCAACAACGATTCTACAAGTGGTATTAGAGCTCAGGAAGAAGAGTTTAGCTTGATATCATCTATGTTCTGACTTCTACACCTTCTTTTTCAATCTGAACAAGTTTTAACGGTCAAAATTGGATCAAATTTTCACAGACTGTATAAAACTACATATTGACAAACCCTGGAAAGTTTCACTGCAAAATTCGAAGTAAAAATGACAAAATTGGACCAAAACTAGGTTTCGCTTGAACGAATACTTCAGGTTTCGCTTGAAAATAGCTGCTGGATTCGCTTGAAAGTGATATTTGGTCTAAGTTTCGCTTGAAAATATAATTGGTTTCGCTTCAAATTCAGCCTTCGCTTGAAATCAGACCTGTTGGTTTCGCTTCAAAACGGCATTCGCTTGAATAAGTGCTTTCGCTTGAAAGATCATCAGGTTTCGCTTGAAGGGCTATCCAGTTTGAAGTATCAGTTTTGCCTTTCGCTTGAAAGATGATTTTCAGTGTCAATTTGGTTTTTGCTTCAACTTGTTGTTTCGCTTGAAGTCTCAGTTCGCTTGAAAGTGAAAATTCCGAGTCAAGATCATTTCACACCAATCAAGTGTCAGTTTGTTTCAGGATATTTGATATTGATTGTACTGATTGTGTTTGTTTGATTGTATCTGTTCAGGTTTACATCATGGCTGAAGAATTCTACAACACGTTTTTCAATGCATTCACATCCGAATCGTCCGAGATTGCAAATGTTACACCAAAAACCATCACAAAAGCTATCCATGAGAACATCAAGCATGATAACTTCTATGGAACACACTCAAAGCCACCAACTCTTGAGAGCATTGAAGATTATACATGGTGGAAAGAACGTTTTCTCAATTGGGCGAAAGCGTATGCTCACGAAAGCTGGTTTTGCTTAGAGTTTGGATACGAACGGTCAAAAGATGATAAAGGCGAAGAACTGTCATTCAAGAAGTTATCAAGAGAAGATAAATCTGAGTTTGCTGCCGAATAAAGAACGATTTCTTTGATCCAGTCTGCAATCAGAAATGATATTTTTGCGTTGCTGAATCATGATGGGTCATCTAAATCAGTCTGGGAAGCTTTACGTGTTAAAGCCGAGGGGGGTAAACAGATAAAAAAGAACAAAATTGCTTTACTTAAAAAAGAATTTGATCTGTTTGATAGTCTAAAAGGAGAGACAGTAAGACAAATGATTGAGAGATTTTGTCATCTTAAAATTGAACTTGAGAGATTTGAGATAGTGAAAACAAGAGAGGAACTTATAGATAAAGTGATTGAAGCGTTACCACGAGCTGATCAGTGGCAAACGTTTGTGTTTATTTTGAAAAATGATGCTTTATATGATATAATTTCTCTTGATGCATTGTTTGAAAAGATAGAGAGTCATGATTTGGAGCTACAAAAGCAAAGCAAGATGACTGGTTCTTCACATCAACAGAATGTTGGATTGTATTACAAAGGCAGTGTACCTTCGGAGAAAGGTATTGGTTCACCAAAGACAGCATTCAGTGGTGAGAAGATGAAAGAACCTCAAACAACTTCAACAAGTCATCATTCTGGATATCATTCATCTTTGAAATCAAATCCTGATGAAGCTGAGGAGATTCTATGCAACATCGCTCTCAAACTGAAGAATTCTCCGTCGATGAGCATCAATGCAGCTAAACAACAAATGAGTTATCTTGCTTCTGTTCTGGAATCGTATGAAGGTCTTGTAGCTGGTAAAATTGGAAACTCAGAGTTAACTAAAGAAGATTATGACCAGATTAATCCGGAAGAGATGGAACTCATTGACATCCGTTGGTGCTTAGCAAGTTGCATCCGAAGAGCACAGAGGTATATGGAGATTACTGGGAAACAATATCTTGGAGGTTGTAACGCCCCAAAATCTAAATGTTAATAATTGTCGTGTGTTCCGATATGACACGTCATGAGATAAATAACTAGGCTATTTAACCTAGTTATGAGTATGGTCAAAAGAATTAAAAGAGGAAGGTAATGTCAGTATGTTTTAAAGACAAAACCCGAGGGGCTAAAGTGGAACTAACGAAAGTTGGGTTATTAAAAAGAAAAAGAACACACACACAAACACACACGAAGTGTGTGTTCTGGATAGATCGATCAGGGGCTCTCAAGAGCCCTAAAACCCTAGTTCTTCAAAAGCTTCAATTTGAAGGATGAATCAAGGCCCAAATCCATAACCGAGCATGGATCAATGATCACCAACACGAGAGGATCATAAGGTATGTTTTAAATCTAAGATTGGTGATCATGGGTGAAGTGGGTTATGTTCTAATCCGTGAGTTAATATGAAATTAATCATGTACAAGGGTTAGAATCCTCGTGTAGAACATGGGTTATGAAAGGTTTGCGTTAATTTGATATTTAGAGGTGACACCCGTTAGTTAGGGTGAAGATGATGACTAGAATCACCTCTTATGTTCAAGTCTTGTTGAATGATTGATGTATTATGTGGGTATGATGAATTATTGTTAGATGAAAGTATAGGAATATGATGATGTTATGTTTAATGTTCATTTGAAATGATACATGATGATTAGTAGTTGGTTTTGATGGGTTATGTATGAGTTTAGAAGAATTGTGCATGAAATAGTTGTACGTTATGCTTAAAAGGTAGTACTCACATCAAGTGTATGATAAAATGAAAATAGTGTCGTCCGTATGGTCGATTACAATGTTACGGGTATATGTAGATGAGTTGATGGTTACATATGGTTAATAGTTGACTTTTGAAAGTCAACAAGATTAGGAAACATGATTGGACTCGTTGTCGTAAAGGTAGGATGATAGGAAGCCGTTTGGTACATGTTATGTTAATATGTATTATTTGTAATTACATGATGAATTACATGTGATGAAAAGAGCATGAAGTCGATTATATGTTTTAATGCTTGTTAGAAATGACTAAGGAAAGTTAAGTGTGAATTATGCGAATGATATGATGGTTACATGTACAAATGAGTATGCTAATAAGGGCGTGCTTTCGATGAAATGAAAGTATAGGAAACACGTCGAGACGGACTCAAGCTTGAGGTGTTAACGGGTCAAGAAGAGGCGAGGAATCGGATACGAGCATGGACGCATAAGGTAAGTGATTTCCGTAATCACTTCTTAGTACCAGTAAGTAATAATGTGTTGTAATGAATTAAACATGATGTTTGAGGTCAAATATGTGTTAAAGTCTTTCGTCGTAAAAGTTGGGTTTAAGGTTGACCAAAATGCCCTTGATGGGTATTTTGGGGTAAACGAGCTTAAAAGTAGTTTTGAAGCAATTTATTCGATTGGTGTAATGTTTTGGACAAGTATGGAAGTGGGGATTACGGTTTGGCTAGTCGTAGACCAATTAATGCACGAATAACCTTAACGGGTCAAAAATAAGTATATGAACGATAAGGTGTTAAGAGGATGCAAGATATCCAAGAATTTGGTAATTTATGATAGACGTCACTTACATTATTATGTTTATAGGAGGTTTTGGTAAAACGAACAAGTTATGTTGACGTATGCATAAACGGGTCGAAAAGTGGTAAAAGGGTAATAAGCCGAAGAGTTAAAAGTCGGAAATTTTATTAAGTCGGATGTTGGATTTTAGTTCCATTAGATGGAGAATTAAATTACCGACGTGTAGGAAAAAGAATCGGGTAAAACGGATCAAAAACGAGTGAGTTATGCTCGTTTCCGTGAAACGGGATCGCGCTGAAAATATGCAGCACAGCAGCAGCAAACCTTCTGCTGTTTTGAGGGGGTCGCGTAGCGCGACAGCCCGTCGCGTCGCGCGATGGGTCCAGTTCTCCAAAAATTGTTTTCGTGCTCTGTTTTGGCTCGGGAACTCGTTTAAACGCGTTTTAAGTTGCGTACGACTAATTTAACTCATGTTTTGAGACCATTAGGGTAAGCGTATGTGTGGATAGGTATGTATGGATGTTGTATATCTCTATACACGTATGTAGAAGTGTATGTATGCGTGTATGCGCGAATGTATGTAAGATTATAGTATGTAAGTGAGTACATAAGGATATATATGAAGACGTGTATGAGTAGGCCAGTATGAGTCGGGTATATTGCAATGGTTGATGGAAAAAAATAAATGTAGGCATGTATGTAGGTGGGTACGTATGTATGTTGGGTAAGTATAAGTGAATGTATGTAAGGGTGTATGTAGATAGTATGTATATGTAGTCAAGTGAGTATGTACGAAGTTATGCACGGACGTAAGTTGTGAGAAGGTATGGAATAAGTATGTACGTATGTATGTAAGTATGTATGTCTGTTTGTATGTAAGTATGTATGTAGGTTTGTATGTATGTATGTATGTAGGTTTGTATGTATGTAGGTTTGTATGTATGCATGTAAGTATGTATGTATGTAAATATGAATGGATGTATTTAGGTATGCATGTACGTATGTACGTAGGTACATAGGTATGTATGTTGTTATGTGTGATCGTAAGTGTATGTATAGGTTGTATGAAAATATGTACGTATGCATTCAATGATATTGAGAACTAACGATAATAATATCGTGCCTGGTGGTGAAGTGTAACGCAGGATACCAAGGAAGTCTCACTACGGATCGTATGATCAGAGGGAAAGCCGAGATGTAAAGAGTTAATGAAATGAAAAGTAAACGTGTACAAATCTTGTATGCTTATGATATTTACTAACGTTATGAATTCTATGTGGTGAGCGCAGGTAGTACAAGCCATGAGGATTACCAAGGAGTAAAGATCGAAGATCGAGTCACAAGACGGATTGTACGGGAATGATTAAATATGTAATTTAGTGTCGATAAGTTATGTTCTTATATTATAAAATGAATTTTTAGAATGTCAAGATGTATGTCATGAAAGAAATTTTCAGACTCGAAATTCCGCTGCGTCGTTTTAAGGTTAAATGTGTTAGGGTGTTACAAGTTGGTATCAGAGCCCTGGTTTGAGGGAATCAAGTACGAGAAGGTAAGTACTTGAACTCAAACTTGTGTGCTCTTGAGATAAGAAATCCATACAATCTAAGACTCGATCAAGATCCAAAGGTAAAGGTTGATGAAAGTATGTATTTATGTATACGTATAAAGAAACTGACGGTTTTGTATGTGCAAGGTAAGCATGAGTGTTGGAAGAGGATGATCCGTGAATGCAGTCTAGGATGAGTACTAAGACAGGCAAAGAGGTAATAAGACAAATAGGCAAATGAGCCCAGGTATGTGAATTTAATATGGGGATGTAGGAAATGGTAAAGTTCATTAAGGGAAGGAAAATTTTAAGATGAAAGACAATGATAGTATAGTAATGAAGTATTGGAAGAAATACACGCGCCGAAACCTAAGTCTACGGACATAAGGTGACAATTACATGAAGGCACGAAACTACTATGTGGATTGTGTACCTGGCCAGTACACGAGAAGCATATGACGTTCGTGAGATCATGATAAATGTTACAGGTATGCCCGGTAGAGTTGGGTAGCAGGCGGGCGTGTGGGTAAAATGGGAAGTAAGACTCTCGGGAAATTGAGAGTACTATGTAATAATGAAAAACATGCCTGATAAGAATGAAGAATGTTGAATCCGTGATTTAGTGCGGATCAACGAGACATGAATAATATGTTTGAATCCGTAAGATGGATTCAGGGAATGAAAGGTATGAATGCAATGTTTGAATCCGTGAGACGGATTCAAAGATGAAAGGCATGAATGTTATGTTTGAATCCGAGAGACGGATTCAAGGATGAAAGGCATGAATGAAATGTTTGAATCTGTAAGACGGATTCAAGGATGAAAGGTAAGAATGAATGTTTGAATCCGCGAGACGGATTCAAGGAGGAAAGGTATGAATGTAATGATTGAATCCGTGAGACGGATTCAAGGAGGGAAGGTATGAATGTAATGTTTGAATCCGTAAGGTGGATTCAATGAATGAAAAAGCATGAATGATGCGTCTGAATCCGTGAGACGGATTCAAAAATATAAGAAGATGAAATTAATCCGCCTAAGAAGATGTCGACAGTTTGACCATGATTGAGTCGAACGGGTCATAGAAATAAGTAAAAAGTAAAAAGTGATAGTATAATAAACGAAGTTTTGTATAAGATTACGTGATAGATGTGTTAGTAATTGACTCTTAGAAGTCGGAATGATGACGGGCTGTGACCCGGACAATAACTTGAGTATGGGCGGAAATGGTAAGCTCAGTAAGAAATATTGAAACGATGTAATAAGGTCTTTGCAAGTAAGTACGAATGGAAGGAAGTACGAGCGTGTACTTCCGTTGGCAAAATGATTAATTGAATGAAAAGATTGCATGTAAGAAATAGAATGTGCGGTAGGTTATAGCAGGTACGTAGGAAATTGTAGGAAAGTTATAGGTGGGTAATCACCTAGTTTAATGAATGTTTAAATGATATATGCTAACCGCCGATGATGTTGATGATAATGCTAGAATTATTGGTGTGATGAAACCAATCGTATTGGGGAAAAGATGAATCGATCTGGGTTGCAGATTGTGGTTTGGGAAATGAAAAAGAGGTTAGTAAGAATATTTAACTCATGATTGGATAGATACGAACTAGTATGACACCTGTATATGTGTAATTTAAGTAATGCATGAAGTGAAAGCAATAGTAATGTGAAATAAACGAAATGATTTAAAGATAAAACAAAGGTATGCAAGGTATACGTAACTGTAGAGAATGTAGAATGAGGTTAACGTTAGAATTAAGCACGTAGGCGTGATTATGTAATAATAGTTTTGTTGTGATAACAAAACAAAAGTTAAATGTTATACAGAGTATGTAGAGAATGTAAATTTTAAAGGTGAGATGGAGATATTAGATCCATTAAGAAAGGATGATATTAAAGGACGGAAGAGTATGTGTATTGACCAGTTATTGACAGGTCAAGTGAAGGAAAATGAAAATGATATAAGAAAGAATGATCAGGAAAGTATGGGCTAGTAGTCGTATGGACGGACTAGAAGAAAAGATAATGTGTGTTTGATGAAAGTGAGAAAGGTTTCGGGGACGAAACCTTGTTTAAGGGTAGTAGACTTGTAACGCCCCAAAATCTAAATGTTAATAATTGTCGTGTGTTCCGATATGACACGTCATGAAATAAATAACTAGGCTATTTAACCTAGTTATGAGTATGGTCAAAAGAATTAAAAGAGGAAGGTAATGTCAGTATGTTTTAAACACAAAACCCGAGGGGCTAAAGTGGAACTAACGAAAGTTGGGTTATTAAAAAGAAAAAGAACACACACACAAACACACACTTCGTGTGTGTTCTGGATAGATCGATCAGGGGCTCTCAAGAGCCCCAAAACCCTAGTTCTTCAAAAGCTTCAATTTGAAGGATGAATCAAGGCCCAAATCCATAACCGAGCATGGATTAATGATCACCAACACGAGAGGATCATAAGGTATGTTTTAAATCTAAGATTGGTGATCATGGGTAAAGTGGGTTATGTTCTAATCCGTGAGTTAATATGAAATTAATCATGTACAAGGGTTAGAATCCTCGTGTAGAATATGGGTTATGAAAGGTTTGCGTTAATTTGATATTTAGAGGTGACACCCGTTAGTTAGGGTGAAGATGATGACTAGAATCACCTCTTATGTTCAAGTCTTGTTGAATGATTGATGTATTATGTGGGTATGATGAATTATTGTTAGATGAAAGTATAGGAATATGATGATGTTATGTTTAATGTTCATTTGAAATGATACATGATGATTAGTAGTTGGTTTTGATGGGTTATGTATGAGTTTAGAAGAATTGTGCATGAAATAGTTGTACATTATGCTTAAAAGGTAGTACTCACATCAAGTGTATGATAAAATGAAAATAGTGTCGTCCGTATGGTCGATTACAATGTTACGGGTATATGTAGATGAGTTGATGGTTACATATGGTTAATAGTTGACTTTTGAAAGTCAACAAGATTAGGAAACATGATTGGACTCGTTGTCGTAAAGGTAGGATGATAGGAAGTCGTTTGGTACATGTTATGTTAATATGTATTATTTGTAATTACATGATGAATTACATGTGATGAAAAGAGCATGAAGTCGATTATATGTTTTAATGCTTGTTAGAAATGACTAAGGAAAGTTAAGTGTGAATTATGCGAATGATATGATGGTTACATGTACAAATGAGTATGCTAATAAGGGCGTGGTTTCGATGAAATGAAAGTATAGGAAACACGTCGAGACGGACTCAAGCTTGAGGTGTTAACGGGTCAAGAAGAGGCGAGGAATCGGATACGAGCATGGACGCATAAGGTAAGTGATTTCCGTAATCACTTCTTAGTACCAGTAAGTAATAATGTGTTGTAATGAATTAAACATGATGTTTGAGGTCAAATATGTGTTAAAGTCTTTCGTCGTAAAAGATGGGTTTAAGGTTGACCAAAATGCCCTTGATGGGTATTTTGGGGTAAACGAGCTTAAAAGTAGTTTTGAAGCAAGTTATTCGATTGGTGTAATGTTTTGGACAAGTATGGAAGTGGGGATTACGGTTTGGCTAGTCGTAGACCAATTAATGCACGAATAACCTTAACGGGTCAAAAATAAGTGTATGAACGATAAGGTGTTAAGAGGATGCAAGATATCCAAGAATTTGGTAATTTATGATAGACGTCACTTACATTATTATGTTTATAGGAGGTTTTGGTAAAACGAACAAGTTATGTTGACGTATGCATAAACGGGTCGAAAAGTGGTAAAAGGGTAATAAGCCGAAGAGTTAAAAGTCGGAAATTTTATTAAGTCGGATGTTGGATTTTAGTTCCATTAGATGGAGAATTAAATAACGGACGCGTAGGAAAAAGAATCGGGTAAAACGGATCAAAAACGAGTGAGTTATGCTCGTTTCCGTGAAACGGGATCGCGCTGAAAATATGTAGCACAGCAGCAGCAAACCTTCTGCTGTTTTGAGGGGGTCGCGTAGCGCGACGGCCCGTCGCGTCGCGCGACGGGTCCAGTTTCTCCGGAAATTGTTTTCGTGCTCTGTTTTGGCTCGGGAACTCGTTTAAACGCGTTTTAAGTTGCGTACGACTAATTTAACTCATGTTTTGAGACCATTAGGGTAAGCGTATGTGTGGATAGATATGTATGGATGTTTTATATCTCTATACACGTATGTAGAAGTGTATGTAAGCATGTATGCGCGAATGTATGTAAGATTATAGTATGTAAGTGAGTACATAAGGATATATATGAAGACGTGTATGAGTAGGCCAGTATGAGTCGGGTATATTGCAATGGTTGATGGAAAAAAATAAATGTAGGCATGTATGTAGGTGGGTACATATGTATGTTGGGTAAGTATAAGTGAATGTATGTAAGGGTGTATGTAGATAGTATGTATATGTAGTCAAGTGAGTATGTACGAAGTTATGCACGGACGTAAGTTGTGAGAAGGTATGGAATAAGTATGTACGTATGTATGTAAGTATGTATGTCTGTTTGTATGTAAGTATGTATGTAGGTTTGTATGTATGTATGTATGTAGGTATGTATGTATGCATGTAAGTATGTATGTATGTAAATATGAATGGATGTATTTAGGTATGCATTTTCGTATGTACGTAGGTACATAGGTATGTATGTTGCTATGTGTGATCGTAAGTGTATGTATAGGTTGTATGAAAGTATGTACGCATGCATTCAATGATATTGAGAACTAACGATAATAATATCGTGCCTGGTGGTGAAGTGTAACGCAGGATACCAAGGAAGTCTCACTACGGATCGTATAATCAGAGGGAAAGCCGAGATGTAAAGAGTTAATGAAATGAAAAGTAAACGTGTACAAATCTTGTATGCTTATGATATGTACTAACGTTATGAATTCTATGTGGTGAGCGCAGGTAGTACAAGCCATGAGGATTACCAAGGAGTAAAGATCGAAGATCGAGTCACAAGACGGATTGTACGGGAATGATTAAATATGTAATTTAGTGTCGATAAGTTATGTTCTTATATTATAAAATGAATTTTTAGAATGTCAAGATGTATGTCATGAAAGAAACTTTCAGACTCGAAATTCCGCTGCGTCGTTTTAAGGTTAAATGTGTTAGGGTGTTACAGAGGTGCATCAACAAAGCTTGGATTCGACAAATACAAAGTGACCTGCTTCAAATGTAAGCAGAAAGGTCATTTCAAGAGAGAATGCACTAATTCTGTAGTTGGTGGAAATGAACATCCGTTCAATGATGATTAGTACCGAAAGGCAATCTACCATCAAAGCAGAGAAGAGCCTAAGATGATTGAAGATAAACCTAAATCAAGAGCTTGTTTTGTAATTCAAGATGATGAAGGTTTTGATTGGTCAGAGGTATGTCCAGAAGAAGATCGTTTGGAAAATGTTCGAAAAACAGCTCATGGAAAAGCTATAACAGAGGAAAGAAAGTTTGTTTTTGTTGCTGAAATCTGTGAAGAGAACAATGAAGATAAAGATAAAGTTAAAATGTAGGAGAAAACCAGAGAAGAGATGCTGGAAGAAAAGACCTACAGAGTAAGAAACATTGTGTTGAATAGAATGGATGAAATGCAAGAAGAGTATGAGAGTGCAGTGAGCAACAGAAGATGGGATAAAAAAGAAAGATATAATCTTTGATGATGTTCTTCTCATAATTCCTTTGAGAGCTAAATACTATAGAAATGTATTGAAAGATGACACATATGCTAAAAGGCATGAAAAGGAGATCAGATATGCTATGACATCTTGTCTGAGAAAAAGGGATGAAGAGAGAATGAAGAAGAGTGTTGAAGAGTTGGTGAACAATCTGAAGAAAGTTGCTGAAGAGGTTAAAGTAGAAACTGTTGAAGTTGAGGTTGTGAAGGAAATCAAAAGTGAAGAAGTTGTTATGAATGAAGAGGTTGAGAAAGCTATTATTGAAGAACAGCAGATTGGAAAAGAGGTAAAGAAAACAGAAGAAGAAGTAAAGAATGAGAATTTGGAAGTTGGTAATGTTGGTGATGAAGTCGGTGTTGAAGAAAAGCAAGATGATGCTAATCAAAAGCAAACTGAGGCAACTGCATTAAACACTGAAGTGCCAATCACTGAGGTACATTCTGATTCTAAAATCTTAAAAACGATTGATCAGTGCAAGAAATGCATGGAACAGTGCAGAGCTTGTACTGAAAAAGATGAGCAATTTAGAACAAGGGATCTTGAATTCACTAAAATTGAAAACATTTTTAAAGAAAAATGCAAAGAAATGCTAGAAAAAGAAAAAGTTTTGAAAGAAAATGATGAAAAACTTTCAGAAAAATGTAAAAAGTTAGAAAAGGAAAATGAAGTTTTGAAAGAATATGTTTCTAAAATGACAGAAGAATGTTCACAAAAAGAAATTGCTTGTCAAGAAATGAAGAAAGAATATGATTCAATGAAATTAGCATATCATATTACGAAAGAGTCATATTAAAAAGTGAAAGATGAAATGAAATATGCTCAATTAAGAATGAATTATCTTTCTGAAACAACTAAAGAGCTTAAACGAATGTATTCCATAAAACAAGATGTTGTTAATTCCTATATTGAGGATGTTGCTAAGTTAAAGCGACAGATTGCTGATTTAGAACAGGATAACAACAAGTTAAAGAGTTATCACGTGTCGTCATATGTGCTTGAACGAATTTTCAATATAAAACCGGTAGATGGTGAGTCTGAGCAAAACAAGAAAGGAATTGGTTCAGAATTTCATCAAGTTCCACCACCGGGAAAATTTGCATTTTATGATGAGGAAAAGGTTGAAAAAGCTTTCAACATGGTAGACCAATTGCCAGACAATATTGACATAACCTATTCCAAATCTGATGATTCTCATGATTCAGAAGTGGTAGGTAAAGTCGTTGAAAATGTGTTGAAAGAAGAGTCGGTTGATACAGGTAAATCTGAATCACAGGATGAAGATGAAGGAAATCTTCATGATAGTTATCTGAAAAACACAAAATCCGAGACAAGTTTGAATGATGATTCAAAAGGATTGGTTTATACCATGATTGGATCGGACAAATTGTTCTTAGATGTTGTATTCCCGATTCAGAATGTGATTTCAGAAAAGGTTGATAAAGTTTTCAAAATGGTTGAGATTGAAAAGTCTTAGATTTCAAAGTTTGCTGGTAAGAGTCATAGAGGTTCGTATAACAAACCTAGTTTCAAGAAGAAAAACATGAAGGCTGGGTTGGGTTATAAGAAGAAACAAAGTTGGAAAAAAAATGAAACTCCGAATTTTCAGACAAAAATGAGTTTTGTTCAAGGAAAGAGTTTAGCTGAAGAAAAAGAACTTAAAATTGGACAACAGTCTATTGAAGAGTTCTTAGCTCAAAAGAAAAAGCAACAACCACAGGTCAAAGATGTGTCCATGAGAACATGTTTCAAATGTGATCAAAAAGGACATCTTGCACGCAAGTGTCCTAATCTGAAATCTATGGATGTTGACAAAAAGAAGATTGATGTTGAGAAACAAAAATCTGAGAATGTGAGATAAAGGTCAACCAGATTTGACTCAAAACAAACTTGGAGGTACAACACAAACAAGTTTCCTTCGACTCAAAACTGGAAATCAAACCCGAATAGGTTCGATTTTAGACAGACTTGGAATTCTCACACACCCAGAGTCAGAACAACTCAAAGTTGGAAAACAACAGTTGATATGACAAAACCCCAAGAGTTTTGGAAACCAAAAGTTGTTGTTCAAAATCAAAAAGTTCAAAACGAGTCACATTTTTACAAACGCGGTACTCCTAAAGGTCAAACATGGAGTGCAAAGAAACAGGTGATTGTTGAAAAAAATGAAAAAGTTGAAGTAAAAGTTGAAAAGATTTTTGTGAAAGATGACAAAGAGTTTCCAGCATTGAATGAAAATTATTGTGCTGAAATGCCTAAGGTTCAACAGACCTGGGCTAAATTGTTCAAGTAATTGAGTAGTTTGTTTGTGCAGGTGCTCATAGAATTTAAAGATTGTGAGTTTGAATCTCAGAGCAGCCTGGCACAACAAGAGGAGGAGGCTGCTGAATCCTGTGTTGGTTGAAACAGGAAGTTTATTTTCATTCTGTAAATAAATAAACAATATTTTCAAAAACCCTAAAAAATTGAAAATTTTGAAAAACCAAAAATATGTTTTGTTTTTGTCAAAAATATTAAAAAAAAATACAAAAATATGTGTTGCTTGAATACGCCGAAACCTTCACGGCTGAACAAACATGATTACTTTCACAAGATTGAAAAACGGTTTTCAAACTGTAAAATATCAATGTGTTGTAAATCATGGGGGTACATTAGATATATGTTATTTTTTGCAAATCAGTGCATGAGAAGCAGAAAATGGATGGCGAGACAAAGCTATCAGTATTGGTTGTCAAATTTTCTTTAAATGGTTTTGCATTTTAGGGGGAGTAATATTGTCAGAAAATCCAAAAACATTTGAAAATTTGAAAATGACAAAAACATGATAAAAACCTATTGGCAAAAAGACAAAAACATTAAAAATAAAAACGAGTTTTGTGTAAAAAGAGGAAATGATAGTACATTAGTGGACAGTTACAGTACGCTAAAGAATTGGAAAGTTAAAATGTGTTAAACGATCTCACCGTGGATATGTCGGTAGATTTTTATACATTTAGTAAACTTTTTCGGGATATAAACCTAAATTCAAACTTGCTTATTTCGTGGGGAACACCACTTGGATATATAGGTAACCCCTGAAATCTCGTTTGAAAGGTCCCTCTTTCTGAGATACTAGGTCTTTATACTCAGTGATATCTGGGGTATTATCCCGGGACTTCTGATTTTGCGGAAGCAATGGCCTAGTCCCCGGAGAATACTTTCTGCATTGCTTGAAATACAGCGCCGCCCTCATCAAATTGATGAAACAATAAAATTGATATTCATTGCTGTTGTAATACAAAAGATCCTCTAAAGGGGACACACCAAAAGTCGAGCCGTCATCTCTCTGCTGAATGGAAGTTCTGACCTGAGCTCTCACGGTTTCGTACTATAATTTATTCCCCTTACAGATATCATCTAGGTATACTCACCTGTAAGAATGAATATTGGGATCTGGATACGGGAGTATATTCAAGAGGTGGGACATATGAATGGGTTTAAGTTCTTAATACACCTAAATTCGTATCCTGAATCAGTTGAAATTTGTGTGAAAATTTAAGTGGACAAGTATATCGACAATCTAAGTGAATTGTTTAATTCTTAATGTGTAAATAAGCTCAACGGTACTTGTGACTTGTCAAAAACAGATATGATCCTCTGATGCATACTCAAACAAAAATATTGTCTGTAAATATGTTTATACATATTTCTTTACCGCTTTATATTTTTAGAAACATACAAAAAGATTTTTGATTCTGCTTTATTTTCGACAACCAATGTCTGAGATGCTGAGTTTCAAAATTTAAGTAAGTTGATTGTGTTTCTGAAAATAAAACAAGTACATTAATTTGAAACTTGAATTAAAAATCAAAAATAAAAAAATAGTTTGTGATATCTCCAAGGTCATTAATTTGGACTTGGATGATTTACTCTGAGGATTTTGGATATTGTACATTGCCATATCTTTTAGTATGTTGATAGGGGGAGTGTTTTAGAAAGTTGAATAGAGTCGGATTATGATTTCTGGGTAATTGAATTTGAAAGCATTATATTTATAGATGTTTGAGGAATTGCAGATAGTCCAGATTACGATCCCGAAAGCAGAGTCTAAGGGGGAGTCTGAAGACAAGCTTGAATCAAGGAGGAGATTGTAGATGGAAAGCTAGGTGACGATTCCAAAGCACGGAAGCTTGACGAAAGGGGGAGCCTGAAGCTGATGGAAGAAGAGAATGATTATTGGATGCTTATAATGTTACAACTTGGATGAGAAGGCAGAATGATCAAGACCGAAGATGTGTCATGCTGAAGACTAGACACTGAAGACTTCGTCAATATCCGAGGGGGAGTCTGTTAGTGCATTACGTCTATTGACTTCGTCTTGTATCATGTAATAGGATAACCAGTGTTCTAAGTACGAGAAACAAAGATTTAAGTGTTAATGGTGAGTTCGCTTGAAATGAACAAGACATGTTCAAGCGAAACCAACTTAATCAGTTTCGCTTGAACTTGTCATGGTCAGTCTCATGCGAAACCCACACAACTATAAATAGGGCACTTGTTGATTCATTTGGTACGCGACTTCTGGATTTGTAACGAAGTGCTGCCGAAATCTGTTCAGGTTGTAATTGATGTTATATTGAATCAAAGTGACATATTTAATAGTATCAAGCTGTTTCCACGTCCGTTTCACTGATTCCGCCTTTGAATCGGATTATACGCTCTTCTGATTGACTCGTTTGGGTCCAACAACGATTCTACAATTCGGTCCCAAAGAGGACCCACAAATCAACTACACCATGCCTCAATCTTGCTTATTAGATTATTTACTTGTAGAAGTTGCCATAATATATGAGCAATCTTATAAAAGCATGGCCTAAGATTACTGCCTTACTTCTCATTATCACACCCACACCTTCACACCCCACCCCCTCCTCTCGGCTCCCCTTAACCGCCCCCATCACCACCACAAGTCCACCATTTTCATCCAAATTTCAAGTTCCATTCAAGCTTGTAAGGTGATTCAAGGAAGTTGCAACTTGTGGAGCTTCAAAGGACTTTTGTTTCTTGCTTTTTCCTCATCTTCTTCACTAGAATCATCCCTAGCCTTTGTGCTAGTAGTAAGTCCTTGACAAACTCTTGTTCATCTTGTTGTTATGATCAAAAGTTGTAGTATGATGATTATGTTTAAAACACTAAAGAACAAGAACACTAAAAGGGGTTAAACAAGAAACTTGAACATAAAAGTTACATGAAGATGAAATCTTGTTGGGTTAAGGTTGGTTAAAGCATTCATGATATTTGATCATTGATTTCTTGATAAACCCATTGTTAGGACATTTGTTGATACGTTTTAGTAACATCTAGATTATAAAAAGCATGTTGATTGGCATTTTCAGCCAACTTCAACTGGCTGTAAACAGATCATAATAAATCGAAAAATTGATTTTTTGAAGGCTAAATTATGTATTTTCGAAATACGGTTCTAATGGCACTAGAATCATAATTTTTGGACTTCGTTTACTATTTTTAAAGGTCTGTTTTTGGACAGCAGCTCAAGCTGCATTTTTCTGCAGAAAATATGTGTTATGTTTTCCATCATAACTTGAAATCTGTGTAGAATTAGCTCATGAAATTTGTACTGCAGATTACCACTGATGTCTTTGTAATTCTCCCACCGTAATTTAATCAATCAGACTTACGACGAATTTTAATTGAATTATTCCGTGGACTGCAGTCAGAAAGTGATGAATCTGATTGCAGTCCGGTAAATGAATTTTTATAAAATATTGGTAATGAATTGGATCCCGAGATTTTTACACAATAATATTTGGATCGTTTAAGACCTTCTGTAAAAAGTTGGGAATTTTTGGAATAAGTTAACTATTTTATTAAAATTCCAGAAAACAGCCCAGTTTTGAAGATTTAAGCTGAAACGACATAAGTAGTAAATTGTGTGTCTAAATGTCGGGAAGGTTATCTGAGAATAATCTAACATTATTATGTCAATAAAAGTGTTATGTGCAATGTCATATGTTTGCTTATGAACGGGAATAGATGGGAAGTTTATATGGGCATGAACCGTTAAAGTGATGCATGTTATGTGATAGATGCGTGTAGGAACTTTGTGCTCTATTTGGAACCACTAAATGACTAACTGGTAATCATATTAGGACGTGATTGACCGACCTTGATTGTTAGCTATTTTTTAGAGTCAAACCGAGCAACCAAAGGTGAGTTCACACTCTTAAGGCATGGGATTCCCGGTGGATTGGGAATGGTATTAAATAGCTAAGACGGAACTTGTACTTTCACCACTACTAGACTACTTACCTCTGTCCTCGGATTGGGAAGGACGCCATCGCTAAACCTACGTATTCACTATGTACCTCCGTCCTCGGATTGGGAAGGACGCCAGCGCTAAACCTACGTATTCACTACGTACCACTGTCCTCGGATTGGGAAAGGCACCAGCGCTAAACCTACATATTCTTATACGTACCTCTGTCCTCGGATTGGGAAGGGCACCTACGCTAAACCTACATATTCAATACGTACCTCTGTCCTCGGATTGGGAAGGACACCTATATATACATCTAGTCTAGTGGTTTACAACATGGGGTAGCCCCCACCGTTTATGGATTGGAAAATATGGAAAGTTGATTTAACCTACAGTTGCAAACAAACTCATAGTTCTTGAAAAACTACTTTATAACGAACACCTACTGTGAACTCGCTCAACTTTGTTGTTGATTCGTTGTTACATGCCTTGCAGGTCGTTAGATGCTTATGGAGCTTGCACGAGGAGGAGGTCGTTGTGGGACATGGACTGTCGAGTCCTATGTTAAACATTTGAACTTATGAACTTATTACTTATGTTTGCTTTTACATTCGATGCTTCCGCTGTTTAATTTGAACTTGGTTAAGTAGCTTTTGGTCACCAATTGTATTGTGGTTGGTTTTATTTACTTAATTACGTTGTTCAATACGATTGGTGGCTCGATCCTGGTCATGTCATGCCTCCAAGCGGTGATGCTCTGCGTGTGGATTTTGGGGGTGTGACACTTATACGTGTTACATTGTGTGTTTAATTAAGAACCCAGGACTTAGACCAGAAGGCTATTACTGAAAACGCTAAATCTACAAAGTGAGTCATTCTTTTTTATTAAATGCTTTCAAAACCCTAAATGGTTTTCAGTTATATTTACAGTGATTAATTTTTGTAATCTAAAATTATTGTCGGTATGTGAGGTTTTGTATACACTACTTGATAAGCTTTGCTATTGGACAATTGAGGGCCAATAGTAATATGATAGTAGTCTTAGGTGTCACACCCCAAAAACGTCGCAGCGGAATATTAAACGTAGTGGAGACGGAAGTTGGTGCCCATTTATATCTTGTCGATCGATGCAATTAATTGTTGGACATTTTAGTATGTTTTAAATGTAAGTTATTTAAAAATTACGTTTTAAGACACGACATAACCATAACATAGTTAAGTTGTTTATGATCCTCATGGATCTTATTACATTCGTCCTAGAAGTTTTATAAGTTAGTCCAACATTTTTAAGTAACAAAACATGCATCAACAACCACAAGATACGCCATAATTTCCCAAATCCAAGCTCAAGTACCTGTAGAACACGTTAAAAATCAAGTGTCAACACAAAGGAAGGTGAGTTCACTTATTCGTTTACTAACAGATTTTATTCCAAAGAAAACTTTCTGTTTAGGTGTTTATTTAAAAACATCCATTTAATTCTTAGAAAGTCCATTTTACTTTCTTATTAAAAATCCATGGCCCTTCCGTCGGTTCATTACTCCGACAACAGTAATACTGCCCAGGTTTTGTATATTAAATTATTGCGTCAACTTTCAGACTCGTATGTTAGCTAGACGATACGAACTATATATTAACCATGCATGGATAATCAATGCTAGACAATAAACAGAATAATAATTCGTCATTTGACATTGACATGGGGCGACCGGTCACGACGGGGTTGTCAACCCGATAGATCTACCAACAATTCCTCGCGTACAATACTTAACTGATTAAACGACATCATGGGCGCATGGTTCTTTCTCGAAGAACAATATGATGTCTGCCTCACGTACAATATATATATCCTACTAATATGACAATTTAATATACTACGACTTACAAATTCCCCTGTCACTCAAATGTTGAGACTCAGTCCGGAATTCATTGCCATTTCGTACGGTCTCGTTTCACTTAAGAAATACCGCACTTATAATAATCATTCTTCAAAATCGTTTTACTTCGAAACGTATAATTTATCAAATTCATATATTTTCAGCGAAAATATATATTTTTTATTAAAATGTATGTTTTATTTCGAAAACATTATTAAACCCTTTTAACGACGTGTTCCATCCCCAAAATATATATAAAACAGTAAAAAAGAGGGGTTTAGTGACACTCACCTTTGGGTGCGTATTTTAAATAGCGCAATCCCAGAGATTGATTTCTACAAGTCCTATTATATATATATAGGAACGATTCTGAATCAATATTTATAACACAAAAATCCTAGGTTTCTCCGTTTCTTAGAATTATCACATAACTTGAGATTTTCTCTAAAAGTTATTATTTTTAATTATGTCGGCACGTTTATATATATATATATAGGGGATGGATCATGAGAAAACTTGTTTAAATGAGAAAACCAAAAAACTAACCAAAAAAGCCAAAAAAAAAAACCTAAAAACATACCAAATTTTTTTTTTTTTACAATTTTTTTTTAAAAAAATCGCTACTTTTTATGTATGAAAAAAAAAATTAAATTTTTTTTTTATTGGTTGTACTGCACATGTGCACTAATACATAAAGCTTAACCCACCCCCCACCGACACCCCCCAAAAACCTAAACCCCCCCACCCCCACCCCCCAAAAACCTAAATTCACCCTCCCACCAAAAGCCTAACCACCCCCCACCCCCCAAAAACCTAAACCCCCCACCCCCCACCCTCCCGAAAACCTAAAACTAAATCCTAAACATAAACCCGAAAAAAACCTAGACCCCCCCCACCCCCACCCCCCAAAAACCTAAACCCCCCTCCCCCCCACACCCAAAAACCTAATCCTAATCCTAAACCTCCAAAAAAACTAACCCTAAAAGCTAAACTAGACTAAAAAAGCTAATTTTAAGCATGTAATGCAATAGAAAAACCTAAACCCCCCCACCCCCACCCCCCAAAAACCTAAACCCCCTCCCCCCACACCCAAAAACCTAATCCTAATCCTAAACCTCCAAAAAAACTAACCCTAAAAGCTAAACTAGACTCAAAAAGCTAATTTTAAGCATGTAATGCAATTGTAGTACATGTTATATTGCACATGTGCACTACTATAATAATAGTATTGAAAACAAGACGACACCATAAATATTTTTTTATGTCATAAAAAATATGCTCGAATATACTTGAATGAAAGATACAAAAATTTGTGATCTTATGGTGTCATTTTTGTTTTAAAACGATAACGTATGGAAAGTGGGAAATGTTTGAAAAGTTATATATTTTTTTTCCAATTTTACCCCTCCTTCATTAAAAGTCCCCCCCTCCTTCATTAAAAGTCTCCCCCCTCCTTTTTAATGCTTTTTTTGTTAGTTTTTTGGTTTTCTCATTTATATCTAGTTTTCTCATGATCCTCTCCCTATATATATATATTTATGGTTTTGCGACTTGAACGATTTTATTGGTGATCATTATTGTGTAAATCCGTTAACTCTTCCGTTTATACGCAATATATCTACGATTTGCGCGTCGTAATGTATATACATAAACGTCCACATAATTTAACACCGAAATACGTAAAATATTGTTAACTTATATATTTTGTCATTTTTAAAGCAAATATACATAAAACATCTGATAAGTATCAAATTTCATGCTCAACAAACATGTTACACATTTAACGCAGTTTTTACCGTTTCTACCGCACAAAACACACAAATATATACATGCAAGGTCTAAACTTCCAACAACATGTTAAAACTAAACATACTTTCACATTTTCATGTTTAAGTCACATAACACATTTTAACACATAAGGTTTACCCAAAATTTTACCTATACTAGTGTATATTGAAAAATGCGTATTTTAGCGATTTCGGTAACGGTTTTGGGCGTCGGAAGTCACATATGACCAACCAAACACCAAGTAAACTAAAAATTAGTTAAAATAATTATTTTTAAGACAAAAATATTAGTTTACTTACTGATCTAAATCAGTTTTATAAAAATCACTTGAAAAGCCGATTTTTGACCGTTTTAACGCATAGTTTTGCGTTAAACGTTACTATAACCATCCCAACTCGAAACGACTTGATATTTTAACACAATACATGTTATTTACTGATTAAAATAGTGGTTATAATCAGATTAGTGCAGTTTTTTTTGTAAGTCACATAAATCATGCGATTTCACGTATTTTACAACTTTTAAAGCACCAAGTACAACATGCAAAACTAGCAAACATTATGACAAATTTATATGTCATTAAACACTTTAAAATAACTTTATTTTAGTGTTTATAATCTGATTAAATCTGATTTTTACTAAATCATACTCGAATCACCTTTTTATAGTCATAAATCACCATGCATGTTCGTGTACAAGTATCTAAAGCACATATATGGTATTATCATCATTTCATATGAAATTTTATGCATCAAACCTGAAGTTAATTCATGCATATCCAAGGCATGTTCATCATCTAATCATCTAGACATAATTTCATACAACAATCTTTCATAAATGAACATATGACTACATGCATGTCATTTTAGAAGAATTAACCAACAAGCATCCATCATAAATCAAACTCAACCCCATGTATATACACACATACGAATATACGGTTATGTATACATACATATATATGTCCATTTTTATTTTGCATAAAACCCATTTCTTATTAGTTTCAAGTTTGTGTTTTATTCCAAGAACAAGAGAAACTTTTCAAGATCATCAACATCATTATGAACCAAGAACAAATTTACAAAAATGATTTTTAAACCTTCAAGGTTCTTAGTGGGTTTTAACAAAAATGATGATATGGAGCTTGGTTGATGCTTAAAACACCTTAAAATCACTTCTAACCACCAAATAGACTTGATATCTCCTTAAAATGGATCTTGTATGAAGATGGATCTTCAAAAATTTCGAATGTTAGTGTGTGTTTGTGTGTGATCAGCCGTGAACAAGAGAGAGGGAGTGAGAATTGATTTTCTCAAATGATTTTCTTGATTTATGGAAGAGATTGGAAGTTGTGTTAATTCATTAGTCATGCATGCACCTCCATTTTTGTCCAATGAATGCATGAAAGAGGAGAGAGAGAGAAGTCTTCTACTAACACATGTTCCATACTCACATATATATATATATATATATATATATATATATAATTTCCGATTTTTATATATATACATATGCATATATATGTAATTTAGGCTAAAAACTGGTATTTTACTGGATACCGGGTATTTTATCTAGCGTTTTAATCCCGTTTTAGTGCGTTTTAAATTATTTTTAACACTCTATAAAAATAAACTCACCAAAATATTATTGAATAATATTTTGTTTGCCTGGACTGGCTACGTTGTCGGTATTGGTAATATGCGCGTTGTGCTGCGCGGTACGCGCTTAGAATCGCAAAAATAGGGATTTATGCGTTTTTATTTATTTTTATCATTCTAAAATAATAAAATCATTAAATTATTACTAAAATGATTTTCAGTTTCCTTGACAGGCTATGTTGACAGTATTTTTTCGGTACACGCACTGCATTGCGCGGTACACGCTTAAACTCGAGAAATAGTGTTTCCTAGCATTTTAAATTATTTTTCCACACGGATATGATTAAAATAATTATTCTAATCATAACAGACTATTTTTAGGATTTTAACACTGATCGGGTGGTCACCGACGTTCGTTTCGCATTTTATCCGTTACGCGATAAGCGTTTATCTTATCGTTGCCAACATAATTTTTACCAAATTTTAAATTTACCAACTCATTAAATTCCATATATAAACATAATAATCAGTCAAATATGGCCTTTTATCTATTCACAACACGTGTTACAATTGTACGGTACGGCCTGAAAAGTCGGGTGTCATAGTCTCCCCCTGTTTAGGAAATTTCGTCCCCGAAATTTTTACTCTTTAGGTTTTGTTTTCACACTAAGTAAGAATACAAAAACAGATTTAATGAATATAGTCTTATAGTTTCTGTGAGAAACTTGGATTCTTACGGTGAATCCTCGTAGACCTATATTACACACATTCTCAATTCCTAAACTCACATCTCAACGCTCTCCACCCTTATGGTAGCTTGAGCCTATAAGCGACTGATCCAACTCAAGATAGGCTCTCGAAAGGACCAAGTCAATGTAGCTCAGCTTTTCTTTCCTCTGCTAAACCTACTAGTATCTCTCTCAAGATAATATCTTTAACATAATTAAATCTTCAATCTGCAATCCCAATAGTTCTTTCAATTGTCCATGTAATCCTTTTGTTGATCATTTGGAGACTTTTAACCTTCTCTCGATCCAGGAAAATCCTGTCACTGGTTTCCTAGATAAACTAAGGTCTGGTTAGTCATCTTTTGCCACATTAGCTTAACAAAGTGGCGATCGACACTTCCATCCATGCAAGGCTTTAAACCGAGCAGCCTGAATACTAGCGTGTTAATTATTATTGTAAGATAACTCTGCCAAGGGCATTTGAGTATCTTAACTTCCTTCGGAGTCCATCATACACGCTCCCAACTTTTCTCCCAAGGGTCCGAAAAGCTTCCTACTATCTTGCTGTCCAATCAATTTCCCTTTTCCTTTTAGGGTTATTAGTGTCGAAGGCTTCACTAATTTGGGGAAATTTTTAATAAATCTCCGGTAGCACCTAGCTAGTCATATGGATCCTCATACTCCCGACGGGGTCTTTGGCGCTCCTCATCATTTGGTTGCTCCAATATCAAACTGATTCACTAGCATACCTTCCTCATTCCTCACCAACTCCATAGTTACTTCAAATGTTACTCATGATTCTCCTTGGTTCGCACATAGGCAAGTATGTCGTCAACAAATATTATTACGAATTCATCCGGTTAGGGTTCCCATACCCTATTCATGAGATTCATAATTATAAATGGCGCATTAATTTAGTCAAAAGGCATGACTAATAACTCGTAATGGCCATATCACGTTTGAAAAGCAGTCCTCAGCATATCTTTGTCAACAACCTTCAACTGATGGTATCCTGATCGCAGATCAATCTTCGAGTAGCAGCTGGATCAATGTAGCTGATTGAACAAATCGTCAATCTTCGGTAAAGGGTACCGATTCTTGATAGACAACTTGTTCAGTTCTCTGATATCATCACATATCCTGAGGGATCCATCCTTCTTTCTCTTCAACAAAACCAATGCACCTCAAACGAAAAGCTTGATCGAATGAAACCCTTGTCTACTAGCTCTTGAAACTGACTCGACGTTTCTATCATTCTCAAATGGTGCTTAATCTATAAGGATATTGTGCAATTGGGCGCAACACCGGGTGCCATATTGATTCGAAATTCGATCTGTCTCGCATGGGGAAATCCAGGTAAGTCTTTTTAGGAAAACTTCTGGATAATTGCGAACAATAGGAATCTTTCCGATATTCCTACATTCGGCCTTCGTATCACCACGTTAACAAAGAACGCAGGATAGCCTTTTCGCAACAAATTGAGCATCCTCAAAACACTGACAACTCTCAACCATCAACACTCGATACTCAACACTCGACTCGGTCGGTTTCCGAGAACAACTATCACTTCTCCACTATCATCAGGGCGAGATATCCTATCTAGCTTCTTCAAGCGATAGTCCCTACTTCGTTCTCGGATAATCAATCCATCCTTGTATCTATGTCAAAGCTCCCCAGCTCCACTGGAAATAAACCAACACTAGAACTACGATCGCCTAACTAAATACTACAACTGCAAACGACCTAACTAGTTTCTATTAACTTACCCATTGCTAGTTCTATCGGGCACTTTATACTCAGCTTACTTGTAGGTGAACACAAAAACGGTTCAAAGTTTTTCGAAACAAAACTCAAGTCAGCTTTGGTATTAAAAGTATGAACATAGATTGGTTTTTGATTCGAAACATACCGGTTACAACAGCAAGATCGTCTCGTGCCTTCCCAGCGTTTAGCTCAAACGCTCTACCCCTGGCATCCTGACCCTTCATTTTCAGACAATCTCTCTCGAAATGTCCTTACTCACCACACTCGTAGTATCTCTCGAGCGTAACTCCATCCAACGTACTATTAGCATAGCACTTGGGGGGGGGGGTCACATGTCCAGTCCAACCACCTCTGGCGCACTTTATCCACTCATCCTCGTGAGTCTTCCTCTCAAGATCACTCCTGCCATCCCTGGCATTATCCTTTCCCGACTCACTAGGGTTAGCTACACACGCTTCCTCCAATCTGCGTTCCTCACCACGCTTCTCATCGATATCTTTCCTCGAACATTCAAACTTTCACTTTTGTGAATCCCCAGATCTAGGCTCGGAATGCGGAATTATTTGAATGGTCGATCCGTTCTGACGGCTCGACATCACGCATACCGTTGCCATGTCATTGCACAGGGTACCAATAAATGATCTTGGGTTACAACCCTGGATTGTTTTATGTGTAGATCTATGTACTATTCACAAAGTTAATGAAAAATCAGAATTATGCTCCGATTATATCATAACACAGGAACTACTAAAACTTTCCGATCATTATATCACCTGAAGGGTTTCCGATTCTGTGTCCCACCAAAACCATGCCCATGAGCATCACTCCACATTCCTGGCCATTATTTTGGTTAGCATCGCACTGTTCCATGGTAGTATTAACGCGTTGGGCTATGAGTTGTGCCAATTCTCCCGAGGTAATAGGTAGTCCAGAACCCTGTCTCGCTTTTGGGCGGCATTTTGTCGTTTCTATTATTTACGACAATAATAATCATATATGACGATAACCAAAAATAATTCAATCATTATATGTCAGTGGACCAAACATTGCGCATGTATAATATCCACGTAATAACGAGAAAAAACTTTTAAACCAAAAGAAACCCATTCGATATTTATACCAGAAATTACATAGCTTGTTTTTAGTACTAAGACTAATCAGAATTTGGCATGTCGACATCAACACCCTTAACAAGCCTATATGAAATTTCCTCCTAAATATCTGAAAATTTGGCATGCAAGCCATAAATAGGGTTCATCAAATAAGACATACAAAACAAACAACAGAAACAACCAACAACTAACGCTTCAATCCTTGAAAGTCCAACATCTTCCTAACAAGTTCTTCTAGTTCATCCTAACAGTCCATCTGTTCCTCTCAGTCCTTTATCGTCTTCATGCCTACGCGTAACGTGGCGAACTGACAATCACCGTGAGAGCGATTGACCCAAATCTCCTTCTACTACTTCAAAGTGGACGTTATCTCAGCTCTCGAAGTCGATGCGATTTCTCTAACGGGTCGAGTCCTCTTCCTATGGCGAGTGTAGACTAAAAGAGGTGTAGCAAAACACGTGACTCGAATAGCAGAACAAACAATTCTGTAACGGCGGGCGAAAGAATCTCAAGTGTAGGCTTGACAATATCAGTAAGCAAGTTTACTAATTGCTCTATAGGCCAAGACGTGACATATCGTAACCGTACAAAGTAAGTGTGTGATCATTATGAATAGTAACACATAAAGCCTAAATAAACAGAAAATCACGCATGCACATAGACACATAAAGGTTTTCATATATGATAAAATTTCCCATGTTTATATAAAAATCTTGGCTTCGAGAATTTTGGACTTTAAATCTCAAAATTCTTCGGTTGAAGCCTAGTGTTTTCCTCCGAAAACATCTTGTTCACTAACAACCATTGGCTCTGATACCAACTTCTGTCACACCCCAAAAACGTCGCAGCGGAATATTAAACGTAGTGGAGACGGAAGTTGGTTTCCATCTATATCTTGTCGATCGATGCATTTAATTGTTGGACATTTTAGTATGTTTTAAATGTAATTTATTTAAAAATTACGTTTTAAGACACGACATAACCATAACATAGTTAAGTTTCTATGATCCTCATGGATCTTATTACATTCGTCCCAGAAGTTTTATAAGTTAGTCCAACATTATTAAGTAACAAAACATGCATCAACAACCACAAGATACGCCATAATTTCCCGAAGCCAAGCTCAAGTACCTGTAGAACACGTTAAAAATCAAGTGTTAACACAAAGGAAGGTGAGTTCACGTATTCGTTTACTAACATATTTTATTCCAAAGAAAACTTTCTGTTTAAGTGTTTATTTAAAAACATCTATTTAATTCTTAGAAAGTCCATTTTACTTTTTTATTAAAAATCCATGGGCCTTCCGTCGGTTCATTACTCCGACAAGAGTAATACTGCCCAGGTTTTGTATATTAAATTATTGCGTCAACTTTCAGACTCGTATGTTAGCTAGACGATACGAACTATATATTAACCATGCAGGGATAATCAATGCTAGAAAATAAACATAATAATAATTCGTCGTTTGACATTGACACGGGGCGATCGGTCACGGCGGGGTTGTCAACCCGATAGATCTACCAACAATTCCTCGCGTACCATACTTAACTGATTAAACGACATCATGGGCGCAGGGTTCTTTCTCGAAAAACAATATGATGTCTGCCTCACGTACAATATATATATCCTACTAATATGACAATTTAATATACTACGACTTACGAATTCCCCTGTCACTCAAATGTTTAGACTCAGTCCGGAATTCATTCCCATTTCGTACGGTCTCGTTTCACTTAAGAAATACCACACTTATAATATTCATTCTTCAATATCGTTTTACTTCGAAAGGTATAACTTATCAAATTCATATATTTTCAGCGAAAATATATATTTTATATTAAAAAGGTATGTTTTATTTTGAAAACATTATTAAACCCTTTTAACGACGTGTTCCACCCCAAAATATATATAAAACAGTAAAAAGAGGGGTTTAGTGACACTCACCTTTGGGTGCGTATTTTAAATAGCGCAATCACAGAGATTGATTTCTACAAGTCCTATTATATATATATAGGAACGATTCTGAATCAATATTTATAACCCAAAAATCCTAGGTTTTTCCGTTTCTTAGAATTATCACGTAACTTGAGATTTTCTCGAAAAGTTATTATTTTTGCGCGTCGTAATGTATATACATAAACGTCCACGTAATTTAACACCGAAACACGCGAAATTTTGTTATTTGAAGCAAATATACATAAAACATCTCATAAGTATCAAATTTCATGCTCAACAAACATGTTACACATTTAACGCAGTTTTTACCGTTTCTACCGCACAAAACACTCAAATATATACATGCAAGGTCTAAACTTCCAAAAACAAGACCAACCAAACACCAAGTAAACTTAAAATTAATTAAAATACTTATTTTTAAGCCAAAACTATTAGTTTACTTACTGATCTAAATCAGTTTTATAAAAATCATTTGAAAAGCCGATTTTTGACCGTTTTAACGCATAGTTTTGCGTTAAACGTTACTATAACCATCCCAACTCGAAACGAATTGATATTTTAACACAATACATGTTATTTACTGATTAAAATAGTGGTTATAATCAGATTAGTGCAGTTTTTTTTGTAAGTCACATAAATCATGCGATTTCACGTATTTTACAACTTTTAAAGCACCAAGTACAACATGCAAAACTAGCAAACATTATGACAAAGTTATATGTCATTAAACACTTTAATATAACTTTATATTAGTGTTATAATCTGATTAAATCTGATTTTTACTAAATCATACTCGAATCACCTTTTTATAGTCATAAATCATCATGCATGTTCGTGTACAAGTATCTAAAGCACATATATCGTAATATCATAATTTCATATGAAATTTTATGCATCAAACCTGAAGTTAATTCATGCATATCCAAGATATGTTCATCATCTAATCATCTAGAAATAATTTCAAACAACAATCTTTCATAAATGAATATATGACTACATGCATGTCATTTTAGAAGAATTAACCAACAAGCATCCATCATAAATCAAACTCAACCCCATGTATATACAGCCATACACATATACGGTTATGTATACATACATATACATATACATGTCCATTTTTATTTTGCATAAAACCCATTTCTTATTAGTTTCAAGTTTGTGTTTTATTCCAAGAACAAGAGAAACTTTTCAAGATCATCAACATCATTATGAACCAAGAACAAATTTACAAAAATGATTTTTATACCTTCAAGGTTCTTAGTGGGTATTTAACAAAAATGATGATATGGAGCTTGGTTGATGCTTAAAACACCTTAAAATCACTTCTAACCACCAAATAGACTTGATATCTCCTTAAAATGGATCTTGTATGAAGATGGATCTTCAAAAATTTTGAATGTTAGTGTGTGTTTGTGTGTGATCAGCCGTGAACAAGAGAGAGGGAGTGAGAATTGATTTTCTTAAATGATTTTCTTGATTTATTGAAGAGATTGGAAGTTGTGTTAATTCATTATCATGCATGCACCTCCATTTTTTTCCAATGAATGCATGAAAGAGGAGAGAGAGAGAAGTCTTCTACTAACACATGTCCCATACTCACATATATATATATATATATACATATAATTTCCGATTTTTATATATATACATATGCATATATATGTAATTTAGGCTAAAAACTGGTATTTTACTGGATACCGGGTATTTTATCTAGCTTTTTAATCCTGTTTTAGTGAGTTTTAAATTATTTTTAACACTCTATAAAAATAAACTCACCAAAATATTATTGAACAATATTTTGTTTGCCTGGACTGGCTACGTTGTCGGTATTTGGCAGTATGCGCGCTGTGCTGCGCGGTACGCGCTTAGAATCGCAAAAATAGGGAGTTATGCGTTTTTATTTATTTTTATCATTCTAAAATAATAAACTCATTAAATTATTACTAAAATAATTTTCAGTTGCCTTGACAGGCTGTGTTGACAGTATTTTGTCGGTACACGCACTGCATTGCGCGGTACGCGCTTAAACTCGAGAAATAGAATTTCCTAGCGTTTTAAATTATTTTTCCACACAGATATGATTAAAATAATTATTCTAATCATAACAGACTGTCTTTAGGATTTTAACACTGATCGGGTGGTCACCGACGTTCGTTTCACATTTTATCCGTTACACGATAAGCGTTTATCTTATCGTTGTCAACATAATTTTTACCAAATTTTAAATTTACCAACTCACTAAATTCCACATATAAACATCATAATCAGTCAAATATGGCCTTTTATCTATTCACAACACGTGTTACAATAGTACGGTACGGCCTGAAAAGTCGGGTGTCACATTAGGAACTGCCATCGAGTGACACATACTGATTTTAGTAATTGAAAGATATAAACACATGTAAAAACCCTTATGTTGTAATTATAACAATGTGCTTTTGTACAAATTGAATGAACTCACCGGTATTTTTTGCTAATCAAATATTTTTAAAACGCGTTTAGGTAGTTTACTGTGAAAAGAAGGAAAAGTGTGATGAGGCACTCAAGCTTAAATAAGTGGCTATGTAAACCTGAATAAAATATTTTTTGTAATCAAGGATTTGTCCCTGTGAAAATCCTTTATGTACATATTGTAAGTCCCCATACTACCAATCGGGTATCAAAATCACAATCAAAAGTGTGGAACACTAATGAAAGTTTGATAAACAAGAACGAAATGGATTGAATAATCAAAGTGCACACGGTTTCTAAGAACCGTCTGGTACACAAAATTTGAAAAGACTAGGATGAACAATAATCTAAACAGCAACCCCTAAAAGTCTAACCCTAATAATGAACTAAAACATCATTATATAGGGTTCTCAAAGAATTCGGCCCACATGGCATAGCCCAAACCCAATATGCTTAAGTTAGCCCACATGGCTTATTCAAATACAATTTAACCCACTAGAAGGCTAAGCCCAATAGCCTATACTTGTGTTTGATAAAGATAAGCGTAAACCTACACTATTATATGGCCTTACAATATCCCCCTAGGTTTATGCTGTCTTTATCAAACTACCGTCTATCCCATGTCTCTGTGAGAAGATACTTCATCTTTTCATCTTCAAACATGGGCTCTTTTGTTCTTCTCAATCACGATCAGCTTTGCTTGAAAATCTTGTTGAAAAGAATGCAGGCGGAGATGTATTCTCTTTCAAGCATGTTCACAGGTACCTCTTCAAATGTACTATCACTGTCATATGATGACTCGTATCTTGTTCTTCTGACTCAAGCACATCTTGTTGTTGTGATACTTCATGCTTTATCAGCAGCCAACAACTTCTTTCCCGACGCCGCACTGTTTCTCGACGGTAAAAACTGTCGCAATAAGTCCTTTGCTTCTTCTTCGTTTTTAATCAACTATCAGCGACGAAGGAGATAAACAGCGTTTGACAATTCGGGGAGGTTATCGGAGATGGAGATTGATGGTGAGGGCGGCCGGAGTTTGTCAACTATGATGGTGGTTTACTGTTGCAGTAATGCTTCAATGTAGAGGAGAGTCGGGTGTACGGTGTCTCGAAGAAGATGGTGGAAGTGGTGATGGTCGAAGATGGTGAAGTGATTTTAATGACCGGAGAAGATGGTCGAACAGTGACCAAAGAAGGATCGGAGATGGTTAAATTGATGAACGACGATGAGAAAGGTGGTGGTTTTCGTGGTCGGTTTTCCGATGATAATGGTGCACCACGATGACGTACTATGATGTTGCAGGTTTGCGGCGAACGGTGATGATACGATTTCAGAAACGTGTTTCGGATGATGATATGATGATGACGTTCAGTTCGGTGTGTGGGTTTGGTGTGCGGGATCGGTTTAGATGATGATGAAGGAGATGACTAGTATGAATGCCGATCACGATTTCAAACTGGGAAAAATGTTTCGGTTGTAAAGGAACTCGAAGATGTGTTTCGAACAGAATTCCGATGACGGATGATAATGATCTTGTTTTCAAACAGAAGATATGTTGACGATGGTGAACCTTGTGTAATTCGGAGTGAAGTATTTCGGATGATGTTGATGTTGCAGTGAATTCGAAACAGTTGGATGATGAAGATGGTCGCACACTTGTAATTTTGTCGCACAGTATGAACGTAGAACGTGATTCTGGTCGCACAGTCTAAATTAAATTGGAAGTAACACACTGAATTAATAAAAAAAACAAGTTGCACACTTAATATGTCGGTCGCACACTTAGAATTGTGGTCGCACACTTAAGATACTTTCTTTGAATAATGAAGATGATGTTGATTATTTGTTGATGTAGTCGCACACTTCAATGAATTTGAATTTTCCTTTGCAAATCAGATATATTCAAATCTTGAAAATCAAGGAGAATCAATATCTTTTTCAATTCTTTCCACCAATATGCTCCTAAATAATAGCAAACACAAATCAAATCTTCACCAAACGAATCAAAATCAAATTCTTTGATTTTTCTTGAACTGTTCTTCGAGATCTTCAACAATTTCTTCGTGTTCTTCGTATCTGAAAATAATTTTCTATTCTTCGAATGATATCCAACACAACCGAGCCTTCGAAATACTTCTTAGGCTCTGATACCAATTGTATGTCCCAAAACTACCAATCGGATATCAAAATCACAATCAAAAGTGCGGAATACTAATGAAAGTGAGATAAACAAGAATGAAATGGATTGAATAATCAAAGTGCACACGGTTTCTAAGAACCGTCTGGTACACATAATTCGAAAAGACTAGGAAGAACAATAATCTTAACAGCAACCCCTAAAAGTCAAACCCTAATAATGAACTAAACACATCATTATATAGGGTTCTCAAAGAATTCGGCCCTCATGGCCTAGCCCAAGCCCAATATGCTTAAATTAGCCCACATGGCTTATTCAAATACAATCTAACCCACTAGAAGGCTAAGCCCAATAGCCTATACTTGTGTTTGATAAAGATAAGCGTAAACCTACACTATTATATGGCCTTACACATATGGGTTTCATCCCATAATTTATGAAATGAAAAATACGGTGTTTGAAAATTCTGATATTTTCCTGACACCCGGTCCTGATGAATTTTCCGTTGCGATAAATTTAATAAAAACCAGTACCACTTGTATCGGGGGGTTGTGATAGAAGGTGGTATCAGAGCCACTGGTTTAAGCTAATTAAGTATTGTAAAAAATACTTAAAATTACTAGTCAGGAAATAAATGAAATAACTTTTGTGACCATTGTGATACTAACCATTTTCGGAGTTCGTTGTTTTTATTGTTTTTGACTAACATATGAGCGATAGAGAGTTGTCCGATGCTTTTCAGAACACATCTGATAACAATTCAGATATGGACACTACCAAATATCAAGCCGATATACAAACTGGGTATGAAGCAGACAAATATGAGCCAATGATATTTCAGCCGGCTCAGCCATTAGAAAAAGCACCTCCTAAAAAGAGTAGATTGGAAAGGAAAGTAAAAAGGGACAAAGGAAGAAGAAAAACCTAGTAGCAACAAAAATAAAATTACCCGGAAAACCAACCGAAGGCAAAAGTTTAAACCCAGTACCCATGCCACTAACATGGGAAGAATTAGACCGATGCCTGGACAAATGTGAAATGTTCAGGCCAATAATTGATGAAATCAATCTAAATATGCCACCTTACTCACCGATACCAACGAACCCAGAACCCATAAATCCTGAACCAATCATCCTACAACAACCACTTCCAAACCCAGTTAAAGAATAGTGGACCAACGACTAGGCCTTTCAAAACCCAATGAATAATCCTTTTCCATTTTACCCAAACTACCAACCTGAACCCCCAGTATATCCCCAAATGAACCTTGAGAATGTGGCAGAACTTCACCACTATGGAGAGCAGCTGATGGACACATGAAATCGGATCTAAACCATGGGAGAGAATCTCGTCTGGAAATACGACGAGATAGAACACCACTTTTGAAGATAAAACTAACCTTATAATATATATATATATATATATATATATATATATATATATATATAGTGTGAGGTTAATTGGGGAACACTAAAAAAGTGAGGAACAATGGGGATCCGGCTCGTCGAACCCTAACTAGGATATCTTAACCCTAAACCCTAAATCATAACCCCTAAACCCTAAATATATTAGGGTTTGGCTTTTTGGGTTTAGCTTTAGGGTTTAACTTTAGGGTTTAGCTTTAGGGTATAGGATTTAGCCTTAGGGTTTAGCTTTAGGGTTTTGCTTTAGGGTTTAGCTTTAGGTTTAGCCTTTAGGGTTTATCTTTTAGGGTTTATAGTTTAGATTTTACAGTTTAGCTTAGGTTTAACCTTATTTTTTAGCTTTAGGGTTTAGTGTTTAAGAGTTAGAATTTAGGGTTTAGGGTTAAGAAATCTTAGTTAGGGTTCGATGAGCCGGTTCCAACGCCGCTGGAATGAGTCCAATCGGAGTTCGTTTGAGTCGGTTCCCCGCTGTTCCCCACTTTTTTAGTGTTCCCCAATGAACCTTCCCCTATATATATATATTCGCGGTAGTGTATGTAAGAGATACGAAGCATAATATATAAAAAGAGTAGAAGTCACAATGATCGACGATTTTAACAAATGAAGTTAATCAATCTGTCCAGAATAATCATGAAAACTCTTTGGATAAAAGTGCCATAGAAAATATAGTAGCTCAGGGAATAGCTGACGCAATACCCTTAATTATCGAGGCTGTTAGAAACCCTATGCCTATAGAAATAATAAAGCTGTGAGTAGTAAACATAATCGTAGCAATGATTCCAGCAATAGTGTTATCGGAGATGATGATATTATTATCAAAGCTCCAGTTCCTAAGAAAATGAAGGCGATAACTTCTGGATGTACTTCCAAAGATTTTCTAGCTTGTAAGCCAACTGATTTCGTAGGCAGCGAAGAAGCCATGGCTGCTCTACGATGGTTTGAAAAGACTGAAGGTGTTCTTAAGATCAGCAAATGTGCCAAAGAAGATAAGGTAATGTATGCTTCTAATCTCTTTAGAGATGAGGCATTATAATGGTGGAACACGAATCTTCAGGAAAAAGGGAGTGACATGGCCTATGCCATGAACTGGAGGGAATTTAAGGTAATTAAAGAAAGAAAATTATGTCCTCCTCATGAAAAGGAACAAATGACTAATAAGTTCCTAAATCATAAAATGGCTGATGTGAATAGTGCTGAGTATACGACAAAATTCTTTGAATATGTAAGAATTGTACTAACTCTGGCTTTGCAAGAATCTGTACAAATTTCTCGTTATATTTGGGGATTAATTAGTGAAATCCGTGATATAGTTAAGGCAGCTAGACCTCAAACTATTGAGGAAACATTCAAACTAGCCAACACTTTGACTGACGGGTTAATCCGCACAAGATAAGAAAACACGAAGAAAGAATTAGCCCAGTAAATTTCCCAAGAATTTCGCTCGGGTAATACCGATAGGGGAAGAGGAGTTGGACAGTCATCTTAACCGCCTTTCTGTAAATTCTGTAAAATGAAGCATTCAGGAAGATGCGCAAGTACTGCAATTTCTGCAAAATGACTAGTCATACAGAGAAAGAATGAAGAAAACTAATATCGGTTTCAATTGCGGAGAAATGGGTCATATTCACCCATATTGCCCGAAGCTGACAGAAGAACCCGACAACAAGGCAAAAGCAGCATACGGAGCTAAGAAGAATGCATGGGCCTTTGTACTTACTACGCAGGAGGCATCAATGATTCCTGATGTGATTGCTGATACGTTTTTGTCCATGATGTATACGCTGAAGTATTATTTTACTCCGGTGCAAATCAAAGTTTTATAAATACCGCGTTCTGTAAGGCGCTTAATCAACCATTGACTAAGCTCAGTCAAGCTCTTACAGTAGAAACGACTGAAGGAAACTCCACCAACATACGCGAAGTACTTCATGGAAGAAAGATAGAATTATTAAGACATAAGTTCACGGCTAACCTGCTACCAATGAATCTAGCTGGATCCGATGTAGTGTTAGAAATAGATTGGTTAGTAACCAATCAAGCTCAAATCCTATGTGATCAAAATTCTATTGAGATTCGTACGCCAATAAGAGAAGTGATCATGATCCGAGGAGACAAGCTAACCAAGTCAACAAAATTCATCTCTGTGATGAAAGCTGCAAGTTAGGCATGGAAGTAAGGCATAATGTATATGGTTTGTGATCACTAACACTAAAGGCAATGAATTGAAGGAAATCCTTATAGTATCTGAATACCCTGACGTTTTCCAAGAAAATCTACCTGGACTACTGCCTGACCAAGAAGTAGAGTTCAAAATTTATCTGATACCTGGAACTGCACCAATTGCTAAAGTACCATATCGTTTAGCACCGACGGAGATGCTGGAATTAAAGAAACAATTAGATGAATTGCTAGAAAAAGCTTTCATACAACCAAGCTCATCCCTTTGGGGATTAACGGTGTTATTTGTTAAAAAGAAAGATGGTTTGATGCGTATGTGTATCAATTATAGGGAATTGAATAATGTCACAATTAAGAATCGGTACCCATTACCAAGGATTGATGATCTATTTGATCAACTCCAAGGAGCTCAATATTTTTCTAAAATTGATTTACGCTTAGGATATCTTCAACTGAAAGTACAGGAAGAGGACATTTCTAAAACTGATTTCAGAACAAGGTATGGTCATTACGAATTTACAGTTACGCCATTTGGCCTAACAAATGCTCCAGCAACATTTATGGACATGATGAATAGGATATGTAAACCATATCTGGATAAATTTGTAATTGTCTTTTTAAATGATATACTTTTTTATTCCAAGAGCGAGGAAGAGCACACTAAGCATCTACATGTACTTTTAACACTGCTGAGAAAAGAAAAGCTTTATGCTAAGTTCTCTAAGTGTGAATTCTTGTTGCAAGAAGTGCAACTTTTAGAACATTTGATTAATCATGAAACAATTAGATGAATTGCTAGAAAAAAGGTTTCATACAACCAAGCTCATCCCCTTAGGGATCACCGGTGTTATTTGTTAAAAAGAAAGATGGTTCGATGCGTATGTGTATCGATTATCGGGAATTGAATAATGTCACAGTTTAGAATCGGTACCCATTACCAAGGATTGATGATCTATTTGATCCACTCCAAGGAGCTCAATATTTTTCTAAAATCGATTTACGCTCAAGATATCATCAACTGAAAGTACAGGAAGAGGACATTCCTAAAACTGCTTTCAGAACAAGGTATGGTCATTACGAATTTACAGTTATGCCATTTGGCATAACAAATGCTCCAGCAGCATTTATGGACATGATGAATAGGATATGTAAACCATATCTGGATAAATTTGTAATTGTCTTTATAAATGATATACTTATTTATTCCAAGAGCGAGGAAGAGCACACTAAGAATCTACGTGTACTTTTAACACTGCTGAGAAAAGAAAAGCTTTATGCTAAGCTCTCTAAGTGTGAATTCTAGTTGCAAGAAGTGCAATTTTTAGGACATTTGATTAATCATGAAGGAATTCATGTGGATCCCACAAAGATCGAGGCAATTACCAAATGGAAAGTCCCTAAGTCACCTACAGAAGTCAGAAGCTTCCTAGGGCTAGTAGGATACTATTGATTATGTTTAAATGGGGACCCAAGCAGGAAGAAGCCTTTATAACCCTGAAGCAAAGGTTAACAAATCAACCAATACTTGCATTACCAGAAGGGACTGAGGATTTTGTAGTCTTTTGTGATGACTCTAGATTAGGAAACGTTTTGATGCAACGCGAGAAGGTGATTTCTTACGCGTCTAGGCAACTGAAGAAACACGGAGAAAACTATACAACTCATGATTTAGAACTAGGAGGGATAATTTTTTCCCTCAAAATTAGGAGACATTATTTTGTATGGTAGTAAGTTTACCATCTTTACAGATCATAAAAGCTTAAGATATAATTTTGGGCAAAAAGAGTTGAACATGAGGCAAAGACATCATTATCATCATCATCATCATCATCATCATCATCATCATCATCATCATCATCATCATCATCATCATCATCATCATCATCATCATCATCATCATCAGTAAATCCCACCAATAGCAAAGCTAAGGCAGGGTCTGAGGAGGGTAGATGTAGACAGCCTTACCTCTACCCCGTAGGAATAGAGAGGTTGCTTCCACTGAGTCCCCCGACTCCTTGTACCTAAGATACATAACACTCAAAACAATCGGGATAGAGACTGATTGGTGCATGTACCCCCGTGTCTTTCAGCTATCAACCTCATCACATAATGCATGATTAACCATCCGCCGCTTTTAACGTTATTTTCACAAAATTAGTAAAATAACATTAAAGTTAGTACCATTTCACTTTTGCCCCCCGAGCGCCCACACATATATACATTATATGTGCACACCGCAAGCGGGGCATCAACATGAGGCAAAGACGATGGATGGAAATTTTAAGTGACTACGATTGTGATATCCAATATCACGAAGATAAAGCTAATGTAGTAGTTGTTTCTTTTAGTCGTAAGTATCATGAGAAGCCGAAACAGGTACATGCTCTCAAATTAAATTTGCAAATAGATTTAATGGAACAATTGAAGAGTACCCAGGAAGCAACAATCAAGGATAATGCTGAAGGATTAAAACAAATAATGAAGGAATTACAAAAAGGAACAAATGAAATTTAGAGATTCCATAAAAAAAGAATTTGGGTACCTATCTAAGGAGACCTACGAGAAAAGATTATCGAGGAAGCTCATAAGTCTAACTATACGATGCATCCCGGTAATGACAAGATGTATCAAGATTTGAAGAAGGATTTTTGGTGGATAGGAATGAAAAAGGATATAGCTAATTACGTTTCTAAGTGTTTAACTTCTTCACAAGTTAAAATGGAACATCAGAAACCATCCGGTTTACTTCAACAATTAGAAATGCCAGTGTGGAAATGCGAATTGATAACAATGGATTTTGTTACCAAATTACCCAAAACAAGAAAATGTAACGACATAATATGGGTGATTGTGGATCGTATAACCAAGTCAGCTCATTTTCTACCAATGAAGGAAACGTTTAGTATGAAAAGATTAGTTAAGCTATATGTAGATGAAATAGTTTCATTACATGGAATTTCGTTATCCATTGTGTTTGATAGAGATAGTCTTTTTTACTTCTCATTTTTGGAAAATTTTCCAAAAAGCTATGGGAACACGACTAAAGTTAAGTACAGCTTATCATCCTCAAATAGATGGACAAGGTGAAAGGATAATCCAAACATTGGAAGACATGTTGAGAGCATGTGTAATAGATTTTGGAGGGAGCTGGGACGATCACTGGCCATTAACAGAATTCTCCTATAACACTAGTTATTATACAAGCATTAATGCTGCTCCATTTGAAGCACTTTATGGATGAAAGTGCCGAACTCTAGTATGTTGGGCAGAAGTAGGAGAAAAGCAATTATTAGGTCCTGAGATTGTACAAGAAACAACCGACAAGATAATTCAAGTCAAGGAAAGACTGAAAATAGCACGAGATCGTCAAAAGAGTTATGCAGATAATAGACGAGGTTGTTTTACAGCTATGAAATGGACAAGAATTGGATATTTCAAAGCATTCATTTCTTTTGTTTCTCTCTCGAAGTACTGTTATGATACCCAAAGCACTAAACTACTAAAAATCTGCTCCCTAGTTAACGTACTAACCCGAATCACCGGTACGATACCCTGTCTGACTGATCTGAAACCAAATCAACAGATATTAAAGTGTTGCCTGAATAAGGCTATACTTTGTCATCTACGTTGAGGTTTTGATCTCGTGATTATTGTTAATGTTTGAATTAGGTTAATACACTAATACGTGTTACATTGTATGTTTAATTAGGAACCCAGGACTTAGACCAGAAGGCTATTACTAAAAACCCTAAATCTATAAAGTGAGTCATTCTCTTTTACTAAATGCTTTCGAAACCCTAAATGTTTTTCAGTTATATTTATAGTGATTAAGTTATGGTATTCTGAAATTACTGCCGATATGTGGGGTTTCGTATACACTATGTGATAAAATTTGCTATTGGACAATTGAGGGCCAAAAGTCATAGGAACTACCACCAAGTGACAAATACTGATTTGAGTAATTGAAAGATATAAACAAATGTAAAATCCCTTAATGCTGTAATTACAACAATGTGATTTTGTACAAACTGAATGAACTCACCGGTATTTTTTGCTGATCAAATGTGTTTAAAATGCGCTTCAGGTAGTTTTCTGTGAAGAGAAGGAAAAGTACGATAAGGCACTCAAGCTTAAAGAAGTGGCTATGTAAACCTGAATAAAACATGTTTTGTCTTCAAGGATTTGTCCCTGTGAAAATCCTTTATGTACATATGGGTTTCATTCCACAATTTATGAAATGAAAAATACGGTGTTTTGAAAACTCTGATATTTTCCTAACACCCGGTCCTGATGAATTTTCCGCTGCGATAACTTTAATAAACACCGGTACCACTTGTATCTGCTCACGGCTCCCGCCCAGGGGAGAATCGGGGGTTGTAACACCACTGTTGACCATAACACAATGGCAACAGAGGTTTCACCAAAAAAATTCCCATTTCTGCCCTCACCACAAAATTCCATTATTCCATACACTAGGAACAACGTGTTCCTCAGATCTTATCCACCAGAATAAGTTACAGGAGACATCAATGCAAGAGTGCTAACAAGATGCCAAACCTCAAATGTTTGCCTTTTTGTTGGTTTTCTATCACTAATCCAACCTGTGAAATACCAAGAGGTATTAAAAGACAACAGTTGGGTAGATGCCATGCAAGAAGAGCTCCTTTAGTTTAAAAGACGACGAGTATGGGAACTTGTTCCATTACCAAAGGATATAAGTCCAATTGGTACAAAATGGATCTTCAAAATCAAAACTAATAAAAGGGGCATTGTTATAAAAAAATAAAACATGGCTTTTGGTTCAAGATTGCAGATAAGAAGAAGGAACAGAAACCTCTGTGTCACACCCCAACCTATGGCGGAAACATCGGAGTGAGACGAAGACATGAATTCTCGAGACATCATAACTTGAAAATTGTGACAAAAATTAAGTAATTCAAATTTCATTGATACTAAAACGGAAAGTACATTGTTTTAGAATGAAAAATACAACATAATGTATAAAAGCGAAACAAAATGAAATAAAACATAAATTAAATTTTTAGGTGTGTATTTAGTCCATCCTAAATATCATTTCTTCCTTCGTCATCAACTAGTTTCATGCAACATGTATTAAAATAAAATCAACAAAAGTTGGCGAGTATACAAGTTTGAATACATAACATACTTTGTCTAAAAGTTATCTCATATCCCACATGGTAACTAAGCATACAATGTTTATTAACATATTAGCATGTGTTAACTATAAGTCAAACCAAAGTATACCACAATCGTGCGTATCCTTTTCACCGAGTTGACAAGGCCATAAAATAGTCTACTTAACAATACCACAAGAATACGGGCAATGTGTTAATCCTGTAGTACTATAAGCAAAGTTAATTAGCATATCGAACACACATTTGAACATAGCATGTAATAACTAGAATATAACAAGTATCACGTGTTTAACGGATAGAGTCTCTATGTGAATCATTTTAATCATGAATACGTTATTTGTATAGTGTGTACATGTTGCACCTAAAGTGTGTAAAACTGTAAATGGGATTGAGTATACTCACGGTTTGTGAAATAAATTCCAAGAACGTGAGTTGACGAGTTTTGAGGTTAGAACACTGAAATTACCCTAAGAGGGAAACAAAGGTGTGTTAGTTGCGGTTTATGGTTTAACAAACTTGATTCAGAATTTGAAGGATAACACAGTATGAATGTAAATCTAAGTACCATGAGAATGGTCATGCAAGGAGGTAGGATGAATTCCATCCATTTAACCTCATTATATGATTCACCAATGCACAAAACATCAACTTTGGTGATGATTTTGGTCGGTCATGAATAGGGAAATAATAAGACTTAAACCTTCTAAATGTACAAACAACCAAGTGAGCTAGCTAGACGCATGCATCTAAAACATGGAAAGTGTTTGGGGACGTGATGTAGCCTTGTCCTTTGTTGGAAATTATTCGAGATTGAGTGGTATGAATGTGAAATCAACAAGTGAGGTTGTGGAACAAAGTTGGAAAGCCAAACCTTCCATGGTTCACACATTCACCAAAACACAAGTCTCACCGTATCGAAGATGGTGAGCTTGGATGGTCTCAACACTTGTAGATTGTTTGAAAACTTGGCAAAATAGAAAGTTTAGATGGTGTTTGAACCTCTAAACTTATAAGAATCAACGATACTCAAGTTCCATAACTATAGGTTTGGTTAGAAGCAAGGTTGGTGCAAGATTGTACAAGTTAAACATGTCTGAAGAATGTGTACGTAAAGTATTTATCAAAACAGAATTTTTGTACCACTTTGGACCTCAAATGTGGTGAGGTTCCACCTTAGTTTGCCATGGCAAACTTGTGGAAACCTCCTAGAGGTTATCCAAGTAGTTTGAAAGAAGGAATGAAGAAGAAAAGTGAAGAAAAGTTGGTGAAAACTCACTTAGAACACCAAGAGTTTTCTACCAAATATGGAGAAATTCTTGAGAGATTAAGAGAGTTTGAGAGTGGATTTAGTGTTTGGAAAGTGTTTAGGAGTGTATGGAGGCTCCTATTTATAATGCGGTTGATTCGGGTTAGAGTTAAATGAGTTAGGAGGTGATTGAAAGTGAAAATGTGGCGAAAATGGACCAACCCGTGAGCTGGCTGCAATCCGCTACAGATTGACATCTCTCGCACGTCACTTGGGAATCCTGGATTCTTCCTCGTGGCGCCTGGGAATCCAGTCAGAAAATGTTTGCTTTTAGCCCCTGAACTTTGTAATTATGTTATTTTTTGTCGTTGACTTGTATTTTAGCCCGTTTTTAGGTAATCAAAGTATCGTATAAATACCATGCAAGGTATGAATGATGTTTAAAGCATATGGTAGGTCTAGGTTTTATGTAAACATGTATCAAAAGTCTAATTACGTATAAATACGAGTATAACATGTATAAGTATAAAAAATGAATTTCCATTATGATCAAAGCTTCGGATTACAAGATTGGAACTGAAATACGAATACAAGATGAATACAAGTTCCTAAAAATAGAAAGGTGAATACAACTTCCAAAATAAGGAATGTACAAAAATGTGAAGCCTTAAACTTTGCTCCTATAGTAAGGTTGGAAGCAATAAGACTCTTATTGGCCTTAGTTTGAGACTCAAGCACCCAACTGTTCGTCATAAAATTTATCCTCATTAATGGATGAGTATTGTGCCTCGCTGATACGGTTTTGAATGTCATTTTGGATTTGGAAGCAACGAATACTCTTTACATAAGTTTTTCTACTAAGGATGTTGACCACGACATTCGCTTTACCGGGGTGGTAGCGAATCTCGCAATCATAGTCGTTGAGCAACTCAACACATCGTCTTTGACACATGTTGAGTTATTTTTGGTTAAAGGTATGTTGAAGGCTCTTATGGTTAGTGAAGACCACACACTTGGTACCATAAAGGTAGTGTCGCCAAATCTTTAACAGAAAAACAACTTCACCAAGTTTAAGGTCGTGGGCAGTGTAGTTCTTCTCGTTTATTTTGAGTTGTCTTGATGCGTAAGCGATAACCTTGTCTCGTTGCATAAGAACATACCTGAGACCTTGGTTAGAAGCATCACAATAGACAATGAAGTCATTGTTACCATCGAGAAGAGCAAGGATAGGAGCATTGCAAAGCAGATCCTTGAGAGTTTGAAAATACTCCTCTTGTTCGGGACCCCCAAACAAAAGTTTTATCTTTTTGAGTCAATGAAGTGTGCGGAACAATGATTTTGGGTTAGACATGAATCGGCGGTATTAACCAGCCAATCCATGGAATGAATGAATTTCGGAGGGGACTTTGGTGCAACCCAATTCTTGACAGCTTCGATTTTGGTGGGGTCAACGTGAATGCCTTTCTCGTTCAGAACCTAACAGAGAAATTGAACTTCCTTTAGCCAAAATTCACACTTGGAGAATTTGGTATATAGTTGTTCGGAACGTAGGTGTTCTAGGATTAAATGTAGATGTCGCTCGTGTCCGGCTCCTGTTTTTGAATAAATGAGAATGTCGTCTATGAATACGATCACAAAGCAGTCTAGGTATAGCTTACACACACGGTTCTTCAAATCCATAAAGACCGCGGGTGCATTGGTCAAACCGAAAAGGCATGACCAGGAACTCGTAGTGACCGTATCTTGTACGAAATGCGGTTTTTGGAATGTCCTCTTCGAGGACTCAAAGTTGGTTGTAGGATCGTTTGCATGACCAAAACGAGTCGTTCAGAAGAGTTCTAATCAATACGAGAGGCGGAAACAAACGTATCGACTTTGAATCAGCTTGATATTCACTTTAAATGTCTTGTTTATTGATATAACAACGTTTTACAATGCTGGAGACACTTCGGCAGCACTTCGGCACCGGAATCAGAAGTTACAAATGAAAGACCCAAGTCTGCTATTTATAGGAGTTCCATTTCACATGGAATGGACATGTTCATTTCGTGCGAAATGGCAAGTGTCATTTGGTGCGAAATGGCAACTGTTGTTTCGTGCGAAATGGAAAGTCCATTTCGTGCGAAATGGTTACATCCCACACATTTCTCAGTTTTCTCGTTCTACGCGACTTGATCTATCATTCTAGTTATAAGACTCGATACAAGACGAAGTCGACAGACATATACACCAATAGACTCCCCCTTGGATGTCGACGAGTCTTCAGTACAAGTCTTCAGTATGTCGAGTCTTCAATCTTTATTAGTCTTCGTGCTCTCTTCCAAAGTATTCTCCATTGTAAGCATCCTTCAATCTGTATCTTCTTCCATCAGCTTCTATACTCCCCCTTGAATGTTGATCTAATCCTCAATCTCCTCTTTCTCTCACTCATCAGCATTAGCAGCTGGCATGATCATCAGGATTTGAAACTGGCTCTACTATCTTCAGACTCCTCTTTGCTAGCAGACTCCCCTTTAAGTTGTTTCGGGATCGCAATCTGACATAGCTTTTGTTTCAGAATCGAGACCTGGCTCAAACTCTACTCAGGCTTTATGCGGAAAGTCTTCAGGAATCGAACCTAGCTTACCTGCACATCCTCTACCACAAAATAAATTTCACGAATTTAAAATTTTGACAAATTTATAAATCACTTGCAAATATCGCATCAAAAATGATTTTACAATTATAATCTCTGATAACCACTTGTAAGAAAAAAATTTCGAACACACTCTCCCAAACCTGTTCATCATGTTTAGCACTTGGAATTTTGATAATCAGCTTTCCAACACCAGTTGTCAAAAATAAGATGACATAAAATCTTTTTGACTTTTCAAAATTTTATGCTAAAACCACTTGTAGGAAAAATATTGAAATGCAGTAAAGAAATATTTACAGACAATATTATTGCGAGTTTGTGTAAAGGATCATATCAGTTTATGAGACAAATCACCAACACCGTTAAGCTTTAAACATTTTAAGTTCTAAACGATTCACGTAGATTGTTAGTATACTGATCCACTTAAATTTTTACACAAAGTTCAATTGTTTCGAGATACGAGATTAGTATTTTAATAGACTTAAACTTATTCGCGTGTCCCACCTCAGAATATACTCCCGTATCCAGACTTCTATATTCAGTCTTACAGGTGAGTGTACACTAATGATATCTGTAAACGGGTAAATGCGAGACCATGAGAGCTCAGGTTAGAACTTCCGTTCAGACAAAGAGATGATGGCTCGACTTTAGGTGTGTCCTGTTTGGGGATCTTTTCTTCAACAACACATGATTAGCATTTTTCAATGTTTCATCATTTTTTATGCTGATGGTGGGCTTTAAGAATAAAGCAATGCAAAGTATTATACGAGGACTAGGCTATTGCTCCCGCAAAATCAGAAGTCCAGGTATAATACCCCAGATATCACCACGCACAAAGTCCTAGTATGTCAGAAATAGAAAATCTTTCAAACAAGATTTCGGGGGTTACCCATATATCCGAGAGATGTTCCCCATGAGATAAGTAAGTATTTCATTTTTAGGTTTATATCTCGAAAACAATCTACTGAATGTGCAAAAACCTACTGGCATATCATCCGTGAGACCGTTTATCACATTTGACTTTCCAAATCTTTAGCGTGCTGTGATAGTCCACTGATGTACTATCATTTCCTCTTTTCACAACAAAACTCCTTTTTTTAATTTTCAAATGTTTTTGGTTTTTATAGATTTTATCATGTTTTTGGCTTTTTCAAATTTCGAAATTTCGAAATTTCTAAAAATTTTCTACTCCCCCTAAAATCAAAACTATGTGTCAATTTTTTTATTTTACGGGAAAATTTGAAAATAAGCTGTACAAATAAAGTGACAACTGTAGTGAATTGCATCAATTCTCCATCCACTTCGCATAAATAATCAGAACTCCCCCTGACAACAAACTATTTTCCCATTATGATTTCAAAACACTTAAGTTTGTTTTAATCAAAATGGTTTTTCTGGATAATTAGTTTTACTGTTTTCACAAACCACTTGTAGGTTAGGGGCTTTCATCACATTGTTCTTCTTTAACCACTCGGAAAAATTTAACACTTGTAGGTTCTATCAACAATACCACTTGTAGGAAAGATAAATCAAGTACAACTTAATGTCCTTGATTAATCCTTTGAAATTCGAAATATCACCGAAGTGAATTTCTCAAGAAATATTCCGATTCCTGCTCCACGATTACCAACTTGGGAGCTCCTACAAGTCAGGATTTTAAGTAAAGAATACAGACACCCAAGCCTGACCAGCTTTGGGTGTGACCTTCTCAGTTTCACTCGGGGTTTGAACATTCCTTTTTTCTTCATAAAAATCTTTTACCCCTTTGGCCTTACCCTCGACCATTTTTCCAAAAATATGTTTAACTTTTCCATTGAACGCCTTTTCGATATCAAATTCATTTTTTTCAGAATAAAATTGATTCGAAATCTCCACTTTACAAACTCTTGATTTTAAAATTTCAGCCCGCAATGGTGGAAAGTTGTCATCATCCATCGGCGGCACTGAATTTTCTTGTTTTAGCTCAACTTGTGGCTCCTCTGACTTTGACGAGTCAGATTCATCGCTAGATTTCACTTCAGATTTCTTAACAACCCATGTTTGATTGTCAAGATTCACCCTTCTTTTGTAAAATCTTTTGGAACATTCACCAACTTCATATGTTGAATTTTTAAACATTTTGAACTTTTCAGTTGGTGGTTCAGTTTTGTCAACAACTTTTTCTTTGAGTTTAGAAACAACTTCCTGTTTTGTGTTGGTTGCCTTTGGAAAAATCCAGGCAATGTGACCAACTTCTTGACATCTATAACAGGTTCTTGTCTCCTTTCTCTGATGAACTCCATTCTTCTCATTTTTCAATTTTTCAGCAAGAAACACTTTGTTTGATTGCTTCCAGAATGAGCTCTTTTCTTCTTCTTCTTCTTCTTCACAAGAAGCACCTGAAACAAATATTGTTTTTGTTTTAGAAATTTTCTCATTTTTATGATTTTCGGGTGGAATAAAACCCAATCCCTTCTTTTTGAAATTACCGTTATGGTTTGGTTTCTTTCGATAACCTGAACCAGAACTGTAACCCTTTTTCTTGTTTAACATTTGTTGAACTCTTGAGGTGTAAGGTTTAGGTTTTTCAGCAAGATTTACATCTTTTATTTCAGAAATATTAATTTCTGTTAGTTTAAAAACCTTTTTCATCATTTCAGTTTTAACACCTCTTATTGGGAATTCTTTATCAAAATATAATTTGTCAGAATCATTAAAAGTATATGCAACTTCAAATGTTTCGTTATTCAAATTAGATTTGATATCATAAATTCTTTATTATAAACCCTTTTAACCGATGATTTTGGACTGTTGACCGACGAACTCAAACTTTCCGACTCGGACTTTGACTCTGACTCCTCATCTTTATCCAACACCTGATCGACCACCTTTTTTATTAACTCAGACTCATGATCAGTGTCAGACGATGTGAATGTTACGTCAATGTTGTCTGGTAAATCATCAGTTGTTTCGGACTTTAACTTTATATTGACACCCTTTTTGACCTGTTCCTCATTTGGTTTTCTTGGAGAATAACCTTCCCAAATCGGAGGCGGACACTTTTTATAATTTGCACTTTGTTTCTTACCAGTATCCTTCTCTTCAGACTTCTTTTCTTGAAATACTTCAAAACCTGCAACAGTTGGATAAATTATATCAATCAAATAATCAGAACTTGAATAACTTTGCAGCAATCGTCTGATTCTTTCATTCTCAATTTTTTCAGTTTCCAACTCCTGCTTCAATTTTGCACATTCCTGAATATAATGATTTATAGCCTTCTGCTTCGATATGATTACTGCATTCATCATTGTTAAAGCATCTTCCCTTTCTGAGTTTGTCTTTTGCAAACTGTTAATTGTTCTGTTCAACACATCATACGACTTTTCACATACTTGACATCAAACAATAATTTCTCTTTCATCTTCTCAAGCTCACTAAACTTCTCATCTTTTTCTTCACAATGTTTGCATGGTCCAAACATTTTAAACAAGGTTTAGTGACTTCTACAATTTTTTCAATTTCAACAATCTTCTCAATTTCAACAATCTTCTCAACAACTTTAACTTCTTCTTTCTTTTCTTTTGCTGCTCGTTTCTCCTTTAGCTTCTCCAATTTATCTGCAAAATAATATTTGAAACTTTCAGTAGATAAATGAGTTTTTCCAATGTTTATTTGATTAATTTCCTTATCATCATCAGTGCTATCAGATGATGTTTGATCAAAATCTGGTGTCTTTTCTGAGCTTTCTGAAGAAACAGACTCTCCATCTTGGCTTTTCTTATCATCAGCAAACACATCCATCCACTCTTTCAACAACTCTGGCTTTTGAACGATTTGTGCAATAAATGCTCCAAAATTTGAATTAGCCGGAATATATTTGTCCCAGCTAAAACCTTCTGCCAATCTTTCATCATCTTGATTCACTAGATAAGCTTTCTTCTTTCCATCTTCAATTTGTTTATTATTGGATGATGATGGTTGTTGTTGATGAAGCTGTTGAGCAACTTGATGATAAATTATTTTCCGATAATAATCATTCTTGCTGAACAGATTCTGAGCTCCTCCTGCTTCTCGATTAGTACATTCCCTCTTGAAATGTCCTTTTTCCCTACATCGAAAACAAGTAACTTTAGATTTATCAAAACCTAAAGAAGAAACATTAGCATCACGAAAGTCATCTCTTCCGGTGATTTGCTTAAATTTCTCAGCTCTCCTCAACACACTTGCTAAACACCATTTAATATCCATAAGCTCCATTTCTTCACCATCAATCTGATCATAATCCTCTTTAGTTAGCATAGGATTTCCGATTCTTCCCGCAACCAAACTCTCGTAAGATTCCAACACAGTAACTAGCAATGCCATATGACCCTTAGCTACTTCTTCAGAGAAATTCTGACCATTCTGAAGATGCAATGCGATGTTGCAATGTAACACATGACCATTATTGTTGTTTTTAGCTTTGAACACTTGGATTAACACTTGGATATGAAGAAAATCCACTTGAATTGAATGAACTTTGATTGACTGATCCGGATGAGTTTTCTGCGTTGAAAGCAGATTGGATCTTTGGACTAGCTTCAACATTTTGACCATTACCTTTATAGTACAATTTTATGTCTTGTTGACCGCTTGAATTGTTCATTCTAGCATTCTTTTGTTGTTCAAGATCTTGTCCCTCAAGTTTTTCAATGAATTGTGCAATTGACAATCTTCTATACTCTCCGGAATTCTTCAAAATCATGAGGTATGTACCCCATTCTTTTGGAGGTAAAGCATCAGCTAATTTCTCAACCCATTCCTCTGGAGTTTTAGTAATCTCCAATCGATACATTGAACGCACAAGATGACAATATCTCTCAATGAGAGTCTTTGTAGTTTCACTTGGCCCACTTGTAAACAATTCAAACTCCTTCTTCAATAATGATTTTTTACTTTTGATCATCTCTGCACTTCCTTCGAATTTTTTGCTAAGTGCATCCCAAATCGAATAAGCACTACCATCATGTTGAAGTAATATGAAAATATCCTCTTTCACAGTTTGTTGAAGTAAACTGACCATCATCTTTTCTGCCTTGTACATATCTCTCTCTTTATCTGAAAATTCCAAGATAATATTTTCAACTCTCAAATCAGACAGTGGTCTAACATACTTAGTTTCAATACTTTCCCAAGACCTTAAATGATTTGCTTGAACCCAATTCTCAAAACGTTCTTTCCAACTATGATATTCTTCAATGCCCATCAGCTTTGGAGGTTTCTGTAACGTTCCAGTTTCATTTTCCATGGTAACACTCTGAGCAACAGTAATTGGAGTACTCGGGGTTGTAGCAAACGCATTGTAGAATTCAGAATCCATGTTTCGGTTTCAAAACTTTCACAAACTAAAACACTTTCAAACGAAATGACTTGGCGCTAACTGGCTCAAACGAAGTGGTTTGATACGAAATGGCCCAAACCTCAATCCGTGCGAACTGGTAACAATCTCAAACGAAATGAGCCTTTCAAACGAAATGGACCCTTCAAGCGAAATGGATCCTTCAAGCGAAATGTACTTTTCAAGCGAAATGGACCCTTCAAGCGAAATGGACCCTAAATATACCAATCCGTCCGAAATGAAAATCTGCTATGTCCAATTCGTGCGAATTGGACTTTTGTCTCAAGCGAAATGACTGTTTGGTGCGAAATGGGGTTCTATCTCGTGCGAAATGAAGATAACGTTACACTATCGGACGGTTTTTACCAAAATTGATCAAGTATTAAGCCGATTTTAGATCTGGTACTTTCAAGGATTGAATAAAACAGTGTTTCGCGTGTAATGTATGAAAAACAATCCATTTTAACCGCTAAAACTTGTTTAATTTTGAAAAATGTGTAAAAGAAGGTGTAGAAATCAGAATTTTGATGAAATCAAGCTGAAATCGGTAAGAACTCTTCCTCCTGAGCTCTGATACCACTTGTAGGATCGTTTACATGACCAAAACGAGTCGTTCAAAAGAGTTCTAATCAATACGTGAGGCAGAAACAAACGTATCGACTTTGAATCAGCTTGATATTCACTTTAAATGTCTTATTTATTGATATAACAAAGTTTTACAATGCTAGAGACACTTCGGCAGCACTTCGGCACCGGAATCAGAAGTTACAAATGAAAGACCCAAGTCTGCTTTTTATAGGAGTTCCATTTCGCATGGAATGGACATGTTCATTTCGTGCGAAATGGCAAGTGTCATTTCGTGCGAAATGGCAAGTGTCATTTCGGGGTCCATTTCGTGCGAAATGGTTACATCCCACCCATTTCTCAGTTTTCTCGTTCTACGTGACTTGATCTATCATTCTAGTTACAAGACTCGATACAAGACGAAGTCGACAAACATATGCACCAGGTGATAACTGGAACGAAGATCGATTTTTGAGAAGCACGTTACGCCTTGGGGTTGATCGAAGAGATCGTCGATGCGTGGAAGGGGATAACAGTTTTTAACGGTAAATTTGTTAAGTTCACAGTGATCAATACACATTCGAAAGGATCCATCTTTCTTTTTGACGAAGAGAACTAAAGCGCCCCAAGGAGAAGTGCTAAGGCGTATGAAACATTTGTCAAGTAATTCTTGAAGTTGGCATGATAGCTCTTGCATCTCCGAAGGTGAGAGACGGTAAGGAGATTTGGCAACGGATGTAGTACCGGGGATGAGGTCAATATGATAATCGACTGAATGAGGAGGAGGACCTGATAGATCTTCAGGGAAAACGTCTGGAAAATCGCACATTGTTGATGGTCAAATTTGTTGATGATTTCCGTTGGTCATGAATACATAAATAAAAAGACTTAAACCTACTAAATCTACAAACAACCAAGTGAGCTAGCTAGATGCGTACATCCCAAGCATGGAAAGTGTTTAGGGACGTGATCTAGCCTTCACCCTATGCTGGAAATTATTCGAGATTGAGTGGTATGAATGTAAGAAATCAACAAGTGAGGTTGTGGAACTGTCACACCCCGAAATCCGGTGGGCCCAGATGGGTCGTGACGATTGGATAACAGTATCACAATTAATAATATGCAGCGGAAGTATTAGAGTAAAAATATTCATATCATTAAAAGTCTGAATTTATAAATAAAAGATGTACAAGTATTCAAATGAAAGCCCACAAGTAGGATCTAGTAAAAGAAGCTTAGACATTATTGGCCTTAAGCTAGGAGTTGCAAATTCCATAGCCTTTATCATAGCCAACCCGGATTCCCAGTCTAAATCAAGGTTTGGTACCTCCAGTTCAATTTTTTGAAAATATGTCAACTTTCGCTGGTAATCATTTAGTATTTATTGTGATTTTATCTTGTCACCAGAAATCAAAACCGGTCATTTTCAGTGCTATAATGATTAAGGTACACACCAAAGTTGAATAACGTGTCTTATAGTCAGTATGCCTACCCAGGCACGTTATTTCGTATGGCCATAATAGTTCATGAGTCGGGACGCCCGGACACGGTACCAATAACACCCAATTGTTTCAGTTATCAAGTAAAATGGATTAAACCGAGTTCTTACATTTATGAGCTATCTTAGGGTGCTCATTTATGTAATACCCGCTCCACATGGCGTATTTGCCATACCCCAAGTTTTAAGACAAAATAAGTTAAGAGTAATTACCTTTTTGCTAGCTTCCAATCAATAACCGTTTTAATATATTAAAATCCGTAAAGTCAAAGTATTAAAACTCAAGTCCGAATATCTGGGGGGTTCTATAGTCCAGAATGAACAGAAGCAGTTATCTGTTAGAATGTATACATGTCATAGGTTAGTTCCTTAGACACGACCCGTTACTTAAGAATAAATCGGTTCGCTAGATTGAGCGTAGATCGGTTAGAATGAGGTTTATACCAATCCGAGTGTAAGGAATCATTGGATAGAGTTTAATTAAAAGAACATTCTGATTTTGAATGGTTTTAAACGGTTTTGACCCGTTACGCCTAGTTTATGCGAACTAGGTTCGCGTAACTAGTTATGCTTATAAACACGAGTTCGGAAGGTCAGATGGGCTTACGAAAAGTCTAAGTATTAAAAATATATCTTTAGTCGATATATATTATGTTCCAAAGTCAGATTATAGTTTGGTTTAGATTAAAACCATTTAGTTAGCTATTTTGACCACATAAGGGCATTGTGGTCATTTTTAACAATATAATCAAGACTTGTCATTTAACCCATCAAACGGAACGACCATGTGGTTTAACTTTAGAGAGTTATACTCAACAATAATATGGTCTCAAAACAAGTTTAAAATAGGTCTTAACGTTGACCAAATGGGCCAGAATCAAAAGTCAACTGCTTGACTTTTAACTAAGAATGAGGTTCTAAATTGAATTAAACAAGTTAAGCATGCTAACATTAGTTTATAAAAATTGTATAACTTGCATAAATGTGAAAACAACTATGTTGTAAGTTATAAAAACTATTCACATCATTTATGAAGTGTAATAAAAAAGTTCAACTTTTACGTAGCATGCTTGACTTATCTATTCAACTAGTAAACGTGATTATCCAAGGGTATGATTATATAGGGATCATACCATTGTAATTATGATCACGTAGGAAAGTTCGGATTGAACTTTTCCTTGACCAATTTGGTTAGAAGCTAAAGTCAAACAAAAATTCAACTGTTTGACTTTAAGCTTAAATTAACTAATATAATTAAAAAAGAACAAGTAGAAACACCTACTTGGAAGTGTTAGAGCATAATAGAATTGAGAGTGGAGTCCTCTTGTCTAGAGGAGAGCTCCAAGAGACTTTAGGGTAGAGAAGTGAAGGTGTGAGTTGAAGATGATGAAGATGGTTGCTATTTATAGCCGAAGAGGAAAAATGAGGTGATGCCAAGTGTTTCCAGAGGTCCTTAGGTGTTACCAAGTGTCTAGAGATGTGGAAGAATGGTAGGGGAGGTGGCATGATAAGAAACAAGGTGGCAAAATAGCAGCAGTAGTAGCCAGTTGTTTGCTGTCTACAGGTCCCTTACGGGCCGTAAGCCTCATGCCCTTACGGTCCGTAAGGACCTTGTTTACTTGCCCACCAGTCCTTCTTACAGATAGTATATATATATATATATATATATATACATCTTACAGTTCGTAAGACCTCTTAGCACGCAATCATTCAAATTCCTTACGGTCCGTAAGGACTTCAAGATTACAAATTTCGCATAATTGACCCCTTGGATTTAACAAGTTATTGATATGTGCAATATTAGTCCCTGTCCTTCCACACTGTGGGGATTTGTTGGATATCTAGGATACGTTTTAGTTAACACACAATCAAAGTCCCTATCCTTCATATAGTCGGGATCAGTCGGAGATTCAGGACACGTTTCAGTGAACGTACATTGTAGGTCCTTCCTCCTTCCACATAGTCGGGATTAGCTGGAGGTTTCTCCCTCCACGTAGTCGGAATTATTTGGAGAATTGGACATGTTTCATCACGTAGTTGGACGAAATTTTCGGGGTGTTGTAGGAACAAAGTTGGAGAGCCAAAGCTTCCATGGTTCATACATTCACCAAAATACATGTCTCCCCATATTGAAGATGGTGAGCTTGGATGGTCTCATCACTTGAAGGTTGTTTGAAACCTTGCTAAAACATATTTTTTCGAAGGTGTTTGAACCACTAAACTTATAATAATCAAGCATACTCAAGCTCCATAACCATAGATTTGGTTAGAAGCAAGGCTGGTGCAAGATGTACACGTTAAACATGTCTTAAGAATGTGTAAGTAAAGTATTTATCAAAATAGAATTTTTGTACCACTTTAGACCTCAAATGTGGTGAGGTTTCACCTTAGTTTGTCATGGTAAACCTGTGGAAAGCTTCCTAGAGGTTATCCAAGTGGTTTGAAAGAAGAAATGAAGAAGATAAGTGAAGAAAAGTGAGTGAATACTCACTTAGAACACTTAGAGTTTTCTGCCCAAAATGGAGAAATCCTTGAGAGATTTTGAGAGTGGATTTGGTGTTTGGAAAGTGTTTAGAAGTGTATGGTGGCTCCTATTTTATAATGAGGTTGATTAGGGTTAGAGTTAAAGGAGTTAGGAGGCGATTGGAGGTGAAAAAGGTGGCAAAAATGGACCAACTGGCGAGCTGGCTGCAATGTGCTACAGATTGACATCTCCTGTGCTTCACTTGGTTAGTCCATAATTCTTCCGCATGGCGCCTAGGAGTCCAGTCTTAAAATGTTCATTTTTGGCCCCTAAACTTTGTAATTATGTTATTTTATACCATAAAGTTGTATTTTAGCCCGTTTTAGGTAATCAAAGTGTATCAAAGTATCGTATAAATACCGTGCAACGTATTAATGATGATTAAAGCATATAATAGGTCTATGTTGTATGTAAACATGTATCTAAAGTGTGACTGCGTATTAATACGAGTATAACAAGTATAAGTATAAAAATAAATTTCCATTATGATCAAAGCCTTAGATCACAAGATTGGAATTGAAATACGAATACAAGTTCCAAAAAATATAAAGGTGAATAAAACAGCCTAAATAAAGAAAGTTCAAAAATTCAAAGTGTTACACTTTGCATCAAGGTTGGAAGCAATAAGACTCTTCTTGGCCATAATTTGAGACTCCAACACTGACGGGTGGTCCGTTGGACGACCCTTAAGTGCTATAAATGGTATTTTAATCCTACATTTAGTCGAGTAATTGTCTAGATTTAGATGACTACGTTCGCTTATGTTTCAGGTACATTCGGAGCTTAAAAGTGTGGAAATGAAGCTTCGAACAGGCGCGACTTGATTGGAGATAGAAAGATGGTGCATAAATGAAGAAAATAATTTATTGGAATTGAAGAATTAAGAAGATAGCATGATAGAGGATGAAATTACGAGAACGTAGGCGAAAACGGTGAAGAAAACGGAGTTGAAACGAAAACGTTATGCTGAAAACAAAATTTCATGCTGAAGCCTACCGTAGCTTACGGTAGAGGGCGTAGCCTACGGTAGACACTGGAAATTTTTGACCACCGTAGCCTAGTTTTGAATCACCGTAGCATTTTATTTGCCACCGTAGGCTATGGTAAGGGCCGTAGCTTACGGTGGAGGCCTGCGTGAAACTTGTAACTCCCACTTATAAAGAGTTTTATTGTGCATTTTCATCATCCAATCATTGTCAATTGTTTCCAGAACAGTTTCCTGGCGAAATTTGGTGTTCTTGTGTGGATTTGGCAAGATTCTAACATTGGGTTTGTTGTTTTAATTCCTATGAACAATACAATTGATGTAAGGATGATTCACCACACTATGCACGGCTAATTTCATTGGTGATCATTCCGAATGTAAGGTTTGCTTGTGACACATATGTTTTGTTCTTTAATTTCTGGAATAATAGAATTTTCATGTGTTGTTTAGTTTATTTTGATGTTTGAATGATTGTTTGTAAATTGTTAATGTGTGTTTGATCATAGTTCCAAGCCATACATACTTGGTGCCGTCGACAATCGAGATATCATGGGAGGGGTTAGGGTTGGATATATATTAATTGATCATCGGGTAACAACCTCACGTTCTAGGAATCCTAGTACTTAGTTCCCTTTCATTACAAACAGTTGATCTTATATGAGCCATGGTTCTTTCTAGTTGAACATGAACATTAGTTGTCACTTAAAACCTGAAACTCAGGATGATGGCCATTCCCTTAAACTGTTTACAAAACTAATATTTGATTTGCAATTTAATTATTTAATCTTAGTTCTTAAAACCAATCAATCCAAATTCTGAACTTACTTTTCTTGCAATTTAATTAACTTTAGTCAGTTTAGATAAACCATCTAGATAACGCATATTCTACAAACTCCCTGTGTTTGATACCCACTTACCGCTAACTATTAGTAGTAATTGGCTTAAATTTGAGTGAGACTTCAACCTCAAGTCAAATTTTGGCACTGTTTTCGGGGAGTAGTCCGCAACGTGTGTTATCTTTGATTGTTTTAGTTTGTTATTTTTCGGGTTTACGCTGGTTGTGTTTAGTGTGCAGGTATTTACAGGTGCATGCATACTAGAGGCTCTCACAAGCTATCACCATTGGCATTTGATCCGGAGATTGAACGAACTTTGAGAAGAAACAGAGTTTTACTACGAGAAAATAAAATCAGTGGTTCACCAACAACACCTACAACACCAGTTACACCAACCAATACAATGAATCCACCACCACCACCACCCACTACGGGTCAACGAACACCATCCACACCTCCACCAAATTCTTCCATTCCTACATCCACACCTGAGATTAAACCAACCAACACTACACTACCCACAAGTACCGAACCCGACCACTCATTTAGCTATAATCCTTCATCAACGGTACCAGCTTTTTCATCATTCTTCCCAACATCCGGCCAATCATCATCATCTTAATAAATACCACCACCAGGTCTATTTCCACCAGGTCCATCCATAGTCCATACAACATCTACATTTCAACCACCTTTACAACCAGGATTACAATATCAAACATCACAATTTCTACAAACTTCGAGAGCAAGAAGAGATGGGTATGATGATGGATATGATGAAGAGTTTGGGGGATAAGAGGAGGAAGGGTACATGTATGGAGGAGATGGAGATCAAGGGGAGTATACCTATGTGCAAGGTCAAGGTCAAAGTCAAGGGATGCAAGGGTATAGTAGACCTCAACAACAACCAATGATGCAACAAATTATTCCTCAACAATTGCCACCACAAGGTCCACCAATTCAAAGGCAAGTTCAACAACAACAACATGTGGGGCCAATGTTTCAACCACCTCTTCAACAATTTGCACCTCTAAGAACACAAGTTTAAGGACCAATGGGTCCACCACATCTAAGAGTGCCTTTGGGTGTACCAAGAAGACATCACCGTGAAGTGGTATGGGGGAATTGAGGCTCATTTCCGACCCGTTATCACTAACAACCCTTCTCCGGTAGTGATTCCTCATCACCCGGATGGAAGAACGTTTGAGGTTAGAACTAACGTGCTTCAAAGTTTACCTAAGTACAAGGGGTTAGCAACGGAAGAACCGTACTTTCATTTGGAGGCTTGTGATTCGATTGTAACACCATTGGAGGACAAGGTTTTACATCGGATGATGTAAAATTGGTGTTGTTCCAATTTTCATTGGAAGATAAGGGAAAGAGATGGTTTTATACATTGCCTTCCGCATCAATCTATACATGGGCCGAAATGCAACAAAGGTTTTTGGAAGAGTTCTTCACGGCTCAAACACATACCACCTCGGGTTACGAAACCATCCAAATTTTAGATACGGGAACCCGTCAAATCAAGCTAACCCGAACTTTCAAGGAAATTTTGTTCCACGCCAACCGTTCAATAATCATGGTTTTCAAAGGCAATTCCAACAACCGGGTAATGATCAAAGTAGGTTTTCGGGTCAAGGCTCTCCGGGTGGAAATGAAGTCATGGAGATGTTAAAGGCGATGCAAATGGAGATGCAACAAGGAAATCAGCTTGATGAGGTTCGCATGCAAAAAGATGAAATCCGTGATAAAGCTATCCAATCGTTGACCACTCAAATGGGTCAACTTGCAAGTGAAGTGGAAATATTGAAGAAAGCAAAGGTCAACTACCGAGTGATACGGTGATAAATCTCAAGAACATAAAAAGCGTTAACATCAATGTGGTAAGCACCGTTCCTAGTACTGAATTTAATGAAAAATTTCTAACCTCTTCATGTCAAATGAATACAGGTATAGGAAAGGACACCAACATTGAAAATGATAAAGAGCATGGAGCACCAATCGTGCCTATCCGAGTGTGACAATTAAAAATTCCTCACGCATTGCTGTACTACGGAGGGGCGGACATGAGTGTGCTAGCAGGCGATTTATATGACATGTATGATTTTGGTCTGCTACAAGATATAGATACCATGGTTAGTTTGGCGGATGAAAGTTGGAGGCGTCCATGGGGAGTGGTTAGGAATGTTTTGATCCACTTAGGAGATTTTGAATATCCGGTGGATTTTCTGGTCTTAGATTATGCTTCTACCAAATTGGCATCACAACAAAGGGTAATTTTAGGTCGACCGTTTCTTAATACAGCAAATGCTCAAACCAACTGTAGAAACGGGATCATTACTATGACCGAAAAGAACCGTAAGTTGTCCTTTGATGTTCAGACTAGGGTGATTAGTTATGAATCTATTGAGGAGAAGGGTAGAGAGTTTAATGATCATATGAAAAGTGTGCGTTAAAGAATGAAAACGAACAAACCACTGGGTTGTGAAGAAAAGCATGAGGGTTTAAGCAGGTGTGTCTTTGACTATCCACCGAATAGACATTTAATGGATGCATTTCACCCAATGGCACACTACAGTAATGATGGTGGCAGGACCGTTTCTTTGAGCCACCATAAATGGGGTGGCACGGTCTGGCTGAAGACCTAAAACTTAGCCCTGCACGGGAGGTAACCCGGGGTTTCTCACTGATCTTGCTATTTCTTTATTTTTCTATGTTTCAGGGCCATGGCAACACTCAAGTGTGGGGAAGATGTGCGGATATTTGTGTGAAGGTGGTGATGGGAAATCGGATCATTTACAACATCTGTTGTGTCAAACTTCACCAGGTCAATGTACTATTTCCTTAGTCTTGTTATGTTCTTTAGCTTTGGAATGTTTGTAGTTAGTTTGTGTGCTTTCGTGTTGTTTTCTTAAAAAAATAATAAAAAAATATATATATATTGTGTTTTTGTAGTTGGCAAGCGATCATTTCCTTCAAAGCCATACATTGGGGACAATGTATCCCAAGTGTGGGGATGGGGAAATTTTTGAAAATTTTTAACAATGAAGTGAGTACCGTTTGAATTTAACACTTAACATTGTACCGGCGCGATATACCGGCAACCCTTTTGTCCTTTCATTGGTGAGTATTTGAGCCACATAATTACATGATTATAAATTTGTTCTTCGATTGAGAGTGGCGACGTGTGTGAGTGTATTAGAACTTGTGCTTTAGATGCGTTTCGAGGCCATAGCTTAGCATGTTTGTGAAGATGATAAAGGCATTTAGGTAGCTTCGTCTCGGTGTGAGCGAGTGTGGGTTTTGGGGGGTTAGACCTCATACATTACATATATGACCTTGGTAGCGAGAAAGGGCAGGGGTTTGTACTTTTAGTAGCCATTTTGAGCTTTAAACCGATCGTTTGATAGCCCATGCCTAGCCCCCAAAAATTTCACCCATATTTGACCCGGTCTACTAGTATTATCATTGTGTATTAGTATGTTTATTTGAAAAAAAAAAACAGAATAAGCGATGAAAAAGAAAAACAAAGAAAAAAAGAAAAGAAAAGAAAAGAAATTTTTTTTGCAAGTGTTCGTAATTAGTTAGTCGTAGTTGCTTAGATATAATCATAGGACCGGGTCGAATCATTGAGCTACTTTACACATATTTCCTCATTCCATACCCATACACCTAGCCTCGTTACAACCTTTTAAGTCCTTTTTATTTACATGCATGTTTAAGCGTTTATCTTGGCGAAGGTTCGATTTATGCACAAGCTTATTATTACATGATCACACATTTGCATTGAGTGTTTTCTAGCAAACTTTTGCTAGTTATCATTGTTCACCGAGAGGAGTGTTATTGTGAGGGGTTTGTGTGACACCTGTGTCACTACAACCATCATACAAATACCAAACCAATGAAATATTGTATTTCATACTTGAGATTTGTATAAATATGAGTTTCATTTGTACATATCAATTCTTGTGCGATTTCGAGCTTTAAATCGCTTTCTAGAATGTTATACGCGATCTGATGCGTATATATAACCAGTTTAACGCAACAAACACTCCGGAACAGTGAAATAGGCTAAACATACCTTAAATAACCTTTACATAACTTATAAATAAGTTTTTGATGGTTTGGTGTGTGGAAATCAAGTTTATTCGCTTATAGGGACTAATTTCGACAAACTGTGAAAGTATGCCTATTCGTACTGTAACGAACATTCCGGAACATGATCATAAGTTAAACATGCCCTAAATATCATTTGCATAGCTTAGAAATAGGCTTTGAGGGGTTCGGTATGCTAAAATAAACTTATTTGATCAATAGGGACTAAAAGCGTCAAAAAGTGCATAAGTTTGCCTTTTCACGCATATCTTACGTTCTGAATATATCTGGACATCCAAAATTTTTGTACACACTAAAATATTTTTATTTTAGTGATCGGCATGCAAAAAAATTTCATTCGTCACTTAATTTGGATCGTTTTCGCGTCCGTTTGAGTTTCATCGTAATTTGACGAATAACGTGACCATACGACCAAACGAACCGACATCCGAGAGTTTTCCGAGCATATTTTGAGTCCTCTAAACTTTAACGATCTTGTAGATCCTTGAAAATGTCTTAACGGGTGTTAAAAGTGCCAAAAATGGGCTTATGTATGTGAAGGGACTAAAACTGCAAATGTTGAAAGTTATGCTGAACTGCAGGGACTAGGCGGGCCGCGTAAGACCTGTCCCTCATCTTACGCGGGCCGTGTAAAAGTGCCTAGTGACCAAAAAATATTTTTACCAATCTGTTTGATGTTCAGGGGCTGTTTTTGCAAATTTCTTGGTGTGTTACCTAAGTTAACACCTCTCCAAGGCATAACACCTGCTCGTAACACTTGTATGGTTGAGATTTCATGCTTGTTGGCCACACAAACAAGTGTCTTGATCCTATGAACTTGAAACAACTATAAATAGCATGGCCCTCATTCATTTTTCTTCACCCTAGCAAGGACCCTTTGTAAGATTCTTTCGTTCTTTTATCGCTTTTCGAGCGTGAAAGTCAAACAGTGTTTGACTTTCTGCATTGACAAGTCTTTAGTCAACACAAAGTTCTTTTGAACTTTGCAACGTGAGCGTAATCACGATGGTTATAGTCCCTTGTGACTATACCTACTGATTACCACGTTGACTAGGCGTAGTGACGAGTCGTAGTTTCGGTCAAATTGCGCATTTAAGCGTATTTTGCAACCAAACTACTCTTGGGTATCAAAACACTTTGTTTTGATATCAAAAGCTGTTTTCTAACTTAGTTAAGCATGTTTTAACATGTTTAGCTCGTCACTTTTAGATTAGTGCTTATATAGGGTCGTAAGATAAGCGGTCTAAACAACCGCTTAGACTTTCGAACCCGACCCGTTTGGTCGATCATTAGGATCCGACCAAACATATTATGTGACCATAGTTGTATAGGGAATAACCTTCCGAGGTTATACCGTATGGTCACTTCGTTTAAGTAGTTGTATGATAGGTAATTTATATGCCTTAGGTAAATGACCAAAATGCCCTTTTTACGCATAAATTCATATTAAGCATATGTAACCTAAATTTTGACATCTAAACTTATTAGGGAACATTATTAGACATGTTAAGGCATATATTACCTGTCATTGGACTAGTTAGACAGTTCGAACGCGATTTACGCGAACGACGCGTTAAAGTAGCGTAAGTTACCTAAACGGGTCGTAATGGGTCGTAAGCACTTAGGTTAGGTTTTGTTTTAGTATGTAAGCTTTGTTAAACCATATTACATGAGTCCCATACTCATTTGGTTTACGAAACCTCATTCTATCCGATCTTCCAATTTAGGTCCGGTTTATTTACTTAGTTACCTATATTAGGTGTCGTTTGATTCCGTGATCCCTCTAGCTTTGCTTGGTTGTTATTCAAGACTTCTAAGCATTCTCAAGTGAGTACATAGTCCCCTCTTTTACTGTTTTCAAATGTTTTGGGGTGAAATATGTGTACCTATTTGTTATGTTCATGATTTCAAAGTATAAATTGATTATACATGTTAGTACTTATCTTTTGACAAAGTGAATGATTATTATTGGTTTAAACACTAATTTTTTTAAAGATTATAAAATTAATTGTTGGATTGTACATATTTTTGTTCCCCAGACCGATTGGTAGTATGATATAGCGCTATAGGATTAGACACCCCATTCCTGTTGTTTGGAATGTCAGAAACCGATATTTTATCCAAATAGAGATTGCCTTTGTGGTATTTCTATAGTCTCAATTGGTGTAGTTTGATGCACTAAGGTTTGAATGAATTCTAAAATCACATTTTTATTGTATATTTTGTTATACTCCCAAAAGTATAGCTTGATATGCTCTCATGTGTGATATTGTACAAAACCAACATATATTTTATTAATTATAAAAAAACATAGTTTGATATGTTATTTACAAAACCAAAGTATACTTTTGATATACTACTGAAAATTATTATTTTGACACCAAAGTATATTTAATATACTATGTGTTTAACGATTTTTGAACTGAATTATATTTTAATATATTACTTATTCGACTTTCTTAAAACCAAAGTATATTTTTATATGTACTATAAACCTTTTTATGAAAATATATTTTATACAAACTCATTTTATTTGGTTATTTATTTGTCTATGCATCATTCTGTCATATTATCTGATTTCTTATCAATTTTAGTGTGATTGATAAAAAAAATATTTTAAGGTTCATGACTATTTTCTGATTAAACATTTTTCTCTAAACTTATAAGTCATGAATCCTATTATAATAAAACTTATGTATCTCACAGGCATTTTTATACTGACGTACCTATTTTTACACATGTTTCAGGTGCTGTTATGTGATGATTGTTGATGCATGTTATACATAGGATGGACTCATGCCTTAGCGACTTTAAAACTTGAAAGACAATATTTGTATTTATCTGATTTTTAATAAAACAATGAGTTCAATAATGCAATAAAACAAAATTATATAATCCATGGTTATGAAACAATGATTCTGTTACGACACTCCCCGACGTTTCCGCCACGATTTATTGTTTTTTGGTGGTCAGGGTGTAACAGGAAAGTTGGTATCAGAGCCAATGGTTATAGGGAATTAGGTTATTAGTAATGCTTTGACCTAGACTATAACCTTCCTAAGACCCTAACACAAGTTATCTTGTATTTAGTTTTAAAACAATACCGTCACTTATCCTTAGGTGACAACCACAACAAGAACACAAATTTCGAATCCTCTTTGAAAACCAGTCATCTGTTCTAGGATGATTGATTACTAGGTTTTGAACCTTCAAAGTTTTCAAAATCTCGTCAAAGTTTGGGTCTAAATAATGTGAACATGTGCAAACTGGAAGGGTGGGTGCCTGTACCCTGAGTTTTCTGTCTAAGGCTAGAGTGTCATACAAATCCGCAGTATCAGACCAGTCACTCTTACTTGGGAACTCTTGGGGTGAGTGTCCACTTATAGGCAAGCATGTCTTCGCGATACATTATAAGGACCTATTTACTTTGTTCAGCCTTTCTGTGTCATTTGTTTGTTTTGTGGTACGAACAAATGACCATCATCCATACCTTTTGGTCGGTAATTGTAACATTCCATTCTTACCCAATACCATTTCACTTGTTTCCCCTCATGTTTTCTTTAGACAATGCCTCCTCGACGAGAAGCACAACCTCAAACTAATGAAGAAGTCGCAACCCTTGTCGCTCAGCAAATGGCTGCTATGCTTCCAGGCATAGTAGCCGAAATCCATCAGTTATACAACAACAATAACAACAACAATGCTCAATGTAGTTTCAAGAACTTCAATTCTGCTAAACCTTTGAAGTTTTCTGGGTCTCAAGGAGCAACCGTGCTCTTGCAATGGTTCGAGAGTTTGGAGAGCACATTCAGCCATGTGCAATGTCCGAATGAGCGTAAGGTTGAGTTTGCATCCAGTACATTCGAGAAGCGTGCTCTTACATGGTGGAACGGTGTGATGCGTGATAGGGGTGCCGATGTGGCACTAGCTCAAACTTGGGAGGAGCTTCGAGCTCTAATGATGAAGGAGTTCTGCCCTCGTCATGAGCTTAGAGCTTTGGAAAGGGAATTCGACGATTTAAAGCAAGACAGTGGTGAACATCGAGCCTATACTGACCGTTTTGAGGAACTGAGCCTGTTGTGTCCTGCCATGGTTACGCCTGTTGAGAAGGCGATTGAAAAGTACATTGATGGTCTTCCTGACTTAGTTCAGGATATCGTTACTGGCAACAACCCTACTACCGTCAGACAGGCCATTGAATTGTTTGCCACCCTAACTGAATCCCATATCAGGAAGGGTAAGCTTTTTCGAAAGGGCGACCCGAGACCATCTGACAAGACTGCACCAGTTGAACCAAAGGAAAAACAGGACGAGACACCTAAGAAGAAAAAGCGCAAGGTTTCTCAAAACTGCGCCATAACAGCTTAGAACAATCAGGTTGCACCGAACCAGCCAGCACAACCTCGTAAAAGGAAAAATTATGTTGGTACCGCACCTTTGTGCAACAAATGCAACCTTCATCATCTAGAGCAAGTGCAGTGGCACAAATGTACCCACTGTGGGCGATTGGGACATTTGATCAATACCTGCCGTTATGCCAACCAAAACCAAGCTGCTGCAAATCCTGCTGCTGTTCAAGCACGGTTTCCACCTGGGTCATGTTATAACTGTGGTGACCTTACTCACTACCGCAACAATTTCCCAAGAATTGTTAACACAAATCCAGCGCGTAGACGAGTGTTTAACATAAACAGGGCAAACGCGAACAACGATGCAGTAGTGAACAATTAGTCTTTTGAAATTCCTTGGTTGTTATCTTTCGATGTTTGAATCGACTCAATTGTTATATAAATAAAATTTGTTGTTTCAATTTTTTTTTGCGAAACTGATACAATTGTGTGAATGTTTGATACAACCCTATAATGCCGACATAAAGACAAACTACTCGTGTGGTTCTGTCATTTTTATGATCACTTATAATCTCCCCAAAAATCTTAAATACTCATTTCTTTTTAAGAAACGAAGACGAATTCCTATTAAGATCATTCTATCTCCATAGTTAGATTCTTGAAGATATTTAAAATGCCAAATGAAATCCACGGATTGGATTCCTGGTATGCTTTAAATACTCGTGTCCAAAGATAACAAATTAAAGATCAAGTTAAACAATTATGTGATTATGTGCTTATGTGTTTTCTTATATGTTTTGTGTTTTATGTGACCCAAATATTCATTATCCAAATCCTCGTAGAATCCTCCATATCTCCATATGAGGAATTCTTAGTAGGATATCCAAAGGTACTCTCTTAAATCCTTAATGGGTTTCTACGTTATAGTTAATTCCCTTGGATTATGAAGTACTATTCTATAATTGGACCCCTTGAGTGGTCTAGTTAAACAGATTGATTCAAAAATCTGGATAGGAATATCATGTGATGATATAATTGAAAAGATCCCTTAAGTGGTCATTTTAAGGAGATCGTACGACGGTCTAGTTAAGGAGATCATGTGTTAATCTAGTTAAAAAGATCGTTCATTGGTCTAGTTAAAAAGATCCTTTGGTGGTCTAGTCAAGTCACTTCATGTTTATTCGATTGATTTTTCCCTTACGTATTATGAAATGAACTGTGCGGACTGTGCAAGAAATTACGTAATTATGGATGCATACATAATTATGGAATTCAGTGCACAGAAACCACATCAAATTTTGTCACGTGTTAAGACCTATAGTGATGAGAATAACGAGACGGGAACAATGTAAAAAGGGGCATGGTGGATATGCCGCTGGTACTTCCTATATATAAGTGTTCCTTATTACATCGTGAACGTAGCGTTATTTAAGTTACTAGAAGTCCTGGACCTTGACCAATGTCATTTTATCTTACACTCTCCGATTCTGATTTCGAGCACACACAAGTTTCCTATGATAAGTCTTCATAAGAAACGTTCTTTTGTCCGTAGTTCGAAAACTCCATGTTTTGTTACTACAAGGACTTCACTTTGACAGTTGACAATTTCGCTGAGAATCCAATCATGACCCAGATTTTTACTTAGGGTTCAAGGGATTCATTCGAAAGCGAAACAATCACAGTTGTCTTCACAAGTTTCCTTTAAAATTAAATTTCGGGACGAAATTTCCTAAAGTAGGGGAGACTGTGACACCTGTGTCACTTCAACCATCATACAAATACCAAACCAATGAAATATTGTATTTCATACTTGGGATTTGTATAAATATGTGTTTCATTTGCAAATATCAATTCTTGTGTGATTTCGAGCTTTAAATCGCTTTCTGGAAGGTTATACGCGATCTGATGCGTAAATATAACCAGATTAACGCAACAAACACTTCAGAACAGTGACATAGGCTCAACATACCTTAAATAACCTTTACATAACTTAGAAATAATTTTTGGATGGTTTGGTGTGTCGAAATCAAGTTTATTCGCTTACAAGGACTAATTTCGACAAACTGTGAAAGTACGCCGATTCGTACTGTAACGAACATTCCGGAACATGATCATAAGTTAAACATGCCCTAAATATCCTTTGCATAGCTTAGAAATAGGCTTTGAGGGGTTCGGTATGCTAAAATAAACTTATTTGATCAATAGGGACTAAAAGCGTCAAAAAGTGCATAAGTTTGCATTTTCGTGCATATCTTACGTTCTGAATATATCTGGACATACAAAATTTTTGTACACACTAAAATATTATTATTTTAGTGATCGGCATGCAAAAAAATTCCATTCGTCGCTTAATTTGGATCGTTTTCGCGTCCGTTTGAGTTTCATCGTAATTTGACGAATAACGTGACCATATGACCAAACGAACCGACATCCGAGAGTTTTCCGAGCATATTTTGAGTCCTCTAAACTTTAATGACCTTGTAGAGCCTTGAAAATGTCTTAACGGGTGTTAAAAGTGCCAAAAATGGGCTTATGTATGTGCAGGGACTAAAACTTCAAATGTTGAAAGTTATGCTGAACTGCAGGGACCAGGCGGGCCGCGTAAGACCTGTCCATCATCTTACGCGAGCCGTGTAAAAGTGCCCAGTGACCAAAAATGATTTTTAGCAATCTGTTTGATGTTCAGGGGCTGTTCTTGCAAATTTCTTGGTGTGCTAACCAAGTTAACACCTCTCCAAGCCATAACACCTGCTCATAACACTTGTATGGTTGAGATTTCATGCTTGTTGGCCTCACAAACAAGTGTCTTGATCCTATGAACTTGCAACAACTATAAATAGCATGGCCCTCATTCATTTTTCTTCACCCTTGATCTGATTTCTCTAAGTTGAAGTTGCTAAACTTCATACCTGAGATATTTAGATCAAGTTCTCCCTAGCAAGGACCCTTTGTAAGCTTCTTTCGTTCTTTTATCGCTTTTCGAGCGCGAAAGTCAAACAGTGTTTGACTTTCTGCATTGACCAGTCTTTGGTCAACACAAAGTTCTTTTGAACTTTGTAATGTGAGCGTAATCACAATGGTTATAGTCCCTTGTGACTATACCTACTGATTTCCACGTTGACTAGGCGTAGTGACGAGTCGTAGTTTCGGTCAAAATGTGCATTTAAGCGTATTTTGCAACCAAACTACTCTTGGGTATCAAAACACTTTGTTTTGATATCAAAAGTTGTTTTCTAACTTAGTTAAGCGTGTTTTAACATGTTTAGCTCGTCACTTTTAGATTAGTGCTTATATAGGGTCGTAAGATAAGCGGTCTGAACAACTGCTTAGACTTTCGAACCCGACCCGTTTGGTCGATCATTAGGATCCGACCAAACATATTATGTGACCATAGTTGTATAGGGAATAACCTTCCGAGGTTATACCTTATGCTCACTTCGTTTAAGTAGTTGTATGATAGGTAATTTATATGCCTTAGGTAAATGACCAAAATGCCCTTTTTACGCATAAATTCATATTAAGCATATGTAACCTAAATTTTGACATCTAAACTGATTAGGCAACATTATTAGACATGTTAAGGCATATATTACCTGTCATAGGACTAGTTAGACGGTCCGAACGCGTTTTACGCGAACGACGCGTTAAAGTAGCGTAAGTTACCTAAACGGGTCGTAATGGGTCATAAGCACTTAGGTTAGGTTTCGTTTTAGTATGTAGGCTTTGTTAAACCATATTACATAAGTCCCATACTCATTTTGTTTACGAAACCTCATTCTATCAGATCTTCCAATTTAGGTCCGGTTTATTTACTTAGTTACCTATATTAGGTGTCGTTTGATTCCGTGATCCCTCTAGCTTTGCTTGGTTGTTATTCAAGACTTCTAAGCATCCTCAAGTGAGTACATAGTCCTCTCTTTTACTGTTTTCAAATGTTTTGGGGTGAAATATGTGTACCTATTTGTTATGTTCATGATTTCAAAGTATAAATTGATTATACATGTTAGTACTTATCTTTTGACAAAGTGATTGATTATTTATGGTTTAAACACTAATTTTTTTAAAGATTATAAAATTAATTGTTGGATTGTACATATTTTTGTTCACCAGACCGATTGGTAGTATGATATAGCGCTATAGGATTAGACACCCCATTCCTGTTGTTTGGAATGTCAGAAACCGATATTTTATCCAAATAGAGATTGCCTTTGTGGTATTTCTATAGTCTCAATTGGTGTAGTTTGATGCACTAAGGTTTGAATGAATTCTAAAATCACATTTTTATTGTATATTTTGTTATTCTCCCAAAAGTATAGCTTGATATGCTCTCATGTGTGATATTGTACAAAACCAACATATATTTTGTTAATTATAAAAAAAACATAGTTTGATATGTTATTTACAAAAACCAAAGCATAGTTTAATATGTTATTTATAAAACCAAAGTATACTTTTGATATACTACTGAAAATTATTATTTTGACACCAAAGTATATTTAATATACTATCTGTTTAACGATTTTTGAACTGAATTATATTTTAATATATTACTTATTCGACTTTCTTAAAACCAAAGTATATTTTTATATGTACTATAAACCTTTTTATCAAAATATATTTTATACAAGCTCTTTTTATTTGGTTATTTATTTGTCTATGCATCATTCTGTCATATTATCTGATTTCTTATCAATTTTATGTGATTTATAAAAGAAAATATTTTAAGGTTCATGACTATTTTCTGATTAAACATTTTTCTCTAAACTTATAAGTCATGAATCCTATTATAATAAAACCTATGTATCTCAAAGGCATTTTTATGCTGACGTACCTATTTTTACACATGTTTCAGGTGCTGTTATGTGATAATTGTTGATGCATGCTATACATAGGATGGACTCGTGCCTTAGCGACTTTAAAACTTGAAAGACAATATTTGTATTTATCTGATTTGTAATAAAACAATGAGTTCAATAATGCAATAAAACAAAATTATTTAATCCATGGTTATGAAACAATGATTCTGTTACGACACTCCCCGACGTTTCCGCCACGATTTGTTGTTTTCTTCGTGGTCGGGGTGTGACAGTTTGTCGTCTGGGTTGCTATGGAAAGTTTGTAAAAGATGACGGTTACTTGTTTTATTTGACTTAGGTCGCGTTGTTGAACAAAGCTCATTTTATGGTTTCTCATTATGTTGTTTGAATGAGTTGCTTAGGACAAGCAATGGTTAAGTGTGGGGATGTGACGGGTGGTCCGTTGGACGACCCTTAAATGCTATGAATCCGTAATTTAATCCTACATTTAGTCGTGTAATTGTCTAGAGTTAGATGACTACGTTTGCTTGTGTTTTAGGTACATTGGGAGCTTAAAAGTGTGGAAATGAAGCTTCGAACAGGCGCGACTTGATTGGAGATTGAAAGATGGAGCATAAATGAAGAAAATAATTTATGGAAATTGATAAATTAAGAAGATAGCATGATAGAGGACGAAATTACGAGAACGTAGGAGAAAACGGTGAAGAAAACGGAGTTTAAACGAAACAGTTATGCTGAAAACAAAATTTCATGCTGAAGCCTACCGTAGCTTACGGTAGAGGGCGTAGCCTACGGTAGACACTGGTAATTTTTGACCACCGTAGCCCAGTTTTGAATCACCGTAGCATTTTATTTGCCACCGTAGGCTATAGTAAGGACCGCAGCTTACGGTGGAGGCCTACGTGAAACTTGTAACTCCCACTTTTAAGGAGTTTTATTGTGCCTTTTCATCATCCAATCATTGTCAACGGTTTCCAGAACAATTTCCAGGCGAATTTTGGTGTTCTTGTGTGGATTTGGAAAGATTCTAACATTGGGTTTATTGTTTTAATTCCTATGAACAATACAATTGATGTAATGATGATTCACCACACTATGTGCGGCTAATTTCGTTGGCGATCATTCCGAATGTAAGGTTTGCTTGTGACACTTATGTTTTGTTCTTTAATTTCTGGAATAATAGACTTTACATGTGTTGTTTAGTTTATTATTATGTTTTAATGATTGTTTGTAAATTGTTAATGTGTGTTTGATCATAGTTCCAAGCCATACGTTCTTGGTGCCGTTGGCAATCGAGATATCATGGGAGGGGTTAGGGTTGGATATATGTTAATTGATCATCAGGTAACAACCTCGCATTCTAGGAATCCGAGTACTTAGTTCCCTTTCATCACAAACAATTGATCTTACTTGAGCCATGTCTATGTGGTTCTTTCGAGTTGAACATGAACATTAGTTGTCACTTAAAACCTGAAACTCGGGATGTTCGCTATTCTCTTAAACTATTTACAAAACTAATATTTGATTTGCAATTTAATTAGTTAATCTTAGTTCTTAAAACCAATCAATTCAAATTCTGAATTTACTTTTCTAACAATTTAGTTAACTTTAGTCAGTTTAGATAAACCATCTAGATAACGCATATTCCACAAACTCCCTGTGTTTGATACCAACTTACCACTAACTATTAGTAGTAATTGGATTAAATTTGAGTGAGACTTCGACATCACGTCAAGCACCCAGCTATTCCGTCAATTCATTGAACTACTGGTTTTGGGCATCAACTAAACTAAAGGACTCATCTGCTCCCCTACCTGTGGTGGTTGTATCAGTAGGTATTTATGACTTTTCAGTCATAGAGATGCCTCTTGATGCCCATTGTTCTTGGTATTGGGACTTCCACCAGTTTGGCTATCCAATACTTTAGCAACATGGAGTAGCTCTCTTGCTATTTCCTGCAAGGTGGTCTTAGCTATGGTCCCACTGTCTTCTTGTAAACCAGTGGGTTGTTCAAGTATAGTGGAAGCCACCATCGTAATCACCTCATCAGGATTTACATGAGAGTGATGCGCATGTTCCTCATGTGGGTAAGGATCAGATTCCAAATTTACCAGGGCTGTGTTTAGTGGCTCCATCTCTATGATTTGTGGTTGAGTTGTGCCCTTTTGTGGTACAATGGATAATCTGCCTTCATGAGTCTTTGTGCAAAAGTTGGTTTGCTCGGCTTGGTTGTATGGAGGAACTAGAGACTGTAGTGAAGAAGTAATCATAGTCTTTGGCTGAGTTTGTGTTTCAGCTGGATCTCAGGGACCTTGACTTCCTAAGTAGTCTTTATTTTGGTTTTCTTTAAGGCGATGGCTTTGGGAGTAGATTTACTTGCTTTAGAAGTCTTTTGTGCTAAAGATTTCTTCCTCTTTTTTGTGATGGTTATTATGGGTTCCTTAGGGATGGGTTTTCCCTCTGGTCAGCAACAATAGTGGGCTCAATTTGTTGTTCATCAACTACTGGTTATGTAGGATCACAACCTTGTACAGGCTAAGCTTCTTTTTCAACAACTTTTTGCTCAATTTTATCCTTTCCCGTTCTTGTAAAAGTTTGAGCTAAAAGAGATTTAATGGGAAGGATTTCAACTCTCTTATAGAGCTCATCAGACAATTCTGTCTCTAGAATCACCACAATAAGTGTAGGTTACATCAAAAATTTTGAGGTTAAGTTAAGATTTGAAACCAGTTCTTTAAAAATTTGGTTTGAAAGATTAAATTTTGATTCAGTCAAGACGGAGTGAACAATATACTGGGTTGACTGTGGAACTTCATTCTAAGAACCTGATTTACCTGACAAGCATTGCATGAACGTGTGAAAGAGAAATTTATGAGCATGGCTACAAGATTTCTTCTCATAGGTTGCATATGTTGTGTTTCCATAATAACCTTGTTCACAAAACTCTAAGTCAATCTCAGATTTTGAAAATATATCAACCCCTTCAGCATCCTTGAGTTGAAGTTTGTGTGATTGAATCTCGGGGGTGATTTCTATGGTAATATTACCAATCTTTGATGTAATAGACAACACTTTGCCTTTGTTAGATTGAGTTGTCTTGGATGTGTTCCCAAAATCATGCAAAGTGGTCTTGTAAATGGTGGGGTTTACAGTTAGTGCATGATGGAAATGGGAATTTTCAATGAGGCCGATCATGTGGTGGTATTGAGGATGACGCTTCTCCGTAGTTAAATAAGGAAGAAGATTGTTAGTGGGACGAAAAGGGAGGTTAGCCATGACTATGATGATTGAAGTTTGGTGATGAAGAGTGAAATTGAAGCTTAGGGTTTGCAATTGATCACAAAATTGTTCAAAGGCAGTTAAAAGAATCCAAGATTGATCTGGAATCTTATTTATGGGGAATGGATAATGTTAAAAAAGAAACGGTTGGATTTTGGCAAACTGCTGGTTCAAGCCAACAATTTTTGTGCAATTTGAACAAAAGTGAGAAAAAGCAGTAGTTTTTTTTTCTGATTGCAAAACACTTCTATGATGAGATTTTTAAATCTATGCCTTATGACTTGAAGTCATGGTTTCATCACAACATGATAGGTCACTTTGACCACTATTTCAACCCATTTCTAACTTTTGTACCATCCCAATTAGCTCCTTTTGGTTCTCTACCAATGCTTTTATATCAGCACTTTGTTCAGACCTCCTTTGCTTGTACTGCTTAGGAGTAGAATGAGAATTCTTCTGTTTTCACCAAGTGTTTGAAGGAGGTGCATCGGTAACATGTACTGGTCTGGTGATTTTTTTGTATTTCAGGGCCAATGTAACAGGAGTTTCAAAAGTTTTGAAAACCTTAAAAGAACCATTAGATTCACAACAGCCGGAATCACGACATGGGTAGAATACTATCTTTTAATGAAAGTTTTCCAGATTCTTCTGAATCTAGCTTTTCTCAAAAGCTAAGACCATGTAACAATTTTTAGTATTACGATTGGTTTTCTCATAAATAATGCAGAATAATGTGCCTTTGCCCTTTTTTGAACTAGATTATGATTTGGTTTTCAATTTTTGGTTAGGGCTAACAATTTGGGACAAAACTACTTGTGGGTTGGAACTTGCTACCAATTTCCCATCAGAGGTCACAAAGGTTATTGGTTTGAAATTATTGTCAATACATGTTTCATCAGACCATTTGATGTTGTGTTGATAAATGAATTTGTGAAAAGAACCACACTTAGTGCTTACAGTCTCCTTTCCAATTAAGGAATTGGATTCAATTTCACGGACTTGAGTTCTAGGAGTGTAATCACTTGGTCCTTGTGTGTGTGTATACCCTAGACCATATTTCACATTGCTTTTAGATTGATCATTTAGCAATATTTCAAAACCCTTGCATGACTCAACCCATTTTTGGCAATTGACTTGTGTTGATTCAAGTTGATCATGACAAGATTGATATTTTGAAAGAAGTGATTTAAGTTGTGCAAAATGATTTGAAACTTTATGTTTTAATTTAGAAAGGGCTTGATCTTTTTCCTTCAAAACTTGTTTGTGAGACTTGATGGTTTGTACGTGTTTCAGATTTCACAAGTAGCATGATATTTACTGCTTTGATATCTCCAAATGCTTATATGCACTTTTCAGAACAAAATTCTAATAATATTTGTGAGAATATATCAACATGCTGAGATTGTCCAGCAGTTTTTTATGTAGTAAGTGGAATAATGCACAAACCAGCAGTTTCATTAATGTCATAATCTGATGTGTCAATTAGCGCTTCCAAAGCAACTAGTATAAGATTTTGGTGATCATGATTCAGTGCAAGCATGCTAAAGTGTTCATCATTCAAATCCTCAGGTAGGTTACTCCAATCAACAATGCTCTAAGTGAAAAAGCTTTGTTGAGTAGTTTCTGGTGCAGGGGGGGCAATAGTTTGAGAAACTTCTTGTAATTGAGACTGGGATTGAATTTGTGCTTGTGAGGGTGTTTATTCATGTGCTTGTGCCATGTTAACATGTGGTGTGGGATATTGAGAATGAACGTTCACATGAGGATATGAATTTTGAATGGGTGGATGTGCAAAATGTGATGTAGCTTATGTGTTATGACTAGGGGTATTTTGGGAAAAACGTTGATATGTGTTTTGAAATCTTGGATATTGACTAGCTGTTGAATGATTCATTTAATTAGGATTAGTCATAGTTGGTACACAATTTTGTGCAAAATGACCTAACCTATGACATCTATAGCATTCAACCCAAGATTCATCCTTCTCAAATTTACCCATACCCTCTACACTAGGAAATTTCCTACCAATTTTGTTATAAAATTGATTAGACTTAATACTTAATGAATCAAGCTGGTCAAGGAGGTCAAACTCTTCCTTGTCAACAGGGTCCATTGGTCTATGATCATACATCATCAAAGTATATTTCTGATTTCCCACAAGTGATGTGTCATTTTGAGAAGTTAAACCAATAGTTATATCAACGAAGAGATCATAACTCTACTTATTTACTCTATAAGATGATGATGACTCATCTTGACTTATCAGGGTTGTGTTACCAAATGTGTAATCATCTACAGACGTTCCTTATGAAATCAACTTTTGTTTTTGATCAAGCTCTATCTGATAAGTGACAAGTTTACTATGAAGCGGCGTTAGAGTCATCTATTTAAAACCAACAGAGTTTCTCAACACATAAGTAGTGGTATCCCATTTATCAGGAATATATCTCATGAGCTTGTGACTCAGAGCAGAGTTTGTAAAAGCTTCTTTTGCAAGCCTAAGCTAGTTGTGAAGATGGTAAAACCTTTCAAACTGTTGAGTCTGAACCTCATCTGTACCACCGAATTGGAAGAGTTTACATCTCAACAACAACATGACCCCTCAGCCCATCTTTTACTCCAATATGGCTAAGCACAACCCTCAACGCACGTGCATTACTATGATGATATCAAGAATTTGAGTAAAAAAACAATTTAAGCGAAAAACAAAATCTTTAACTAAAGTGGCTATTAATCTAGATTCAAGTTTTACTATATCCATCTCCTCTAAATCTCTCTCAGCCAGAACAACAACAACGCCAAAAATGCTCTTATTTGTTGTTGCCAGCTGCTTTAAAAGTGAATCGTATAACCCAAACAAGCTAAAATGTAAAGGAAACTTCAGAATAAAGGAAACGCACAAAACAACTAAAAACTAACCAATTTGTCACTCCATCCAAGGACGAGTATGTGGCTGTTTTCAAACACTTAACTATTCCATTTTTCGCAATGAATCTACCTTGTCCGAAATAGCATCTGAACCAAGCCCTAGTATCATTGCAAATATCGGTACAAAAGAATCTATATAAATAACCCTGCATCAATACACACAAAAACATGTAGTAAAAAGAAAGAGTTAGATAAAACCAAATCATATACAAATTATTTTCTTCATAGAATCTGTGTCAACAAAAAGTAGACAAAACATTTAGGGAAAGCAAGAAGTTAGATATGTAGGATAACGGTACTTGTAAGCTTCAAAACTGTCAAATAGTGTTGTTTAAGTGAAACTTCAACAGCAGGCTGAAACCGAACGACGGCGAAATCAAGACTCAGTTGGTCGGAGGAAACTTTTGTTTCCATCGATTGCTTTAGAAACCTACAGGTGCTTCCCTACTTATAACCTCCCGCTCCTTGGGAAACAAAGAGACGGCGGTTACAACAGTTTTAATTTGGACATTTGCTTGATTGAAAACTAAACTCATGAATCGAATTGAGGTCTTGCAACTGATAATTGATGAGGTCGTAGGCGTGTGTTGAGTGATGAAGAGAGAGCAAGGGTAGAAATGGTAGCGGGGGGATGAATTAATTAGTGCATCATTTGGGATGAGCGGAGGAACGATTGTATTGAAGAATCTAATTATCGCATTGAAGAGAACGATTAGGTTGAAGAAACTGATTGATAACATTCAATTTCAATGGAGGGTTTCATGTCTGATGATAGGGGGATGTAGGGTAGAATGGGAAGAAAAATATAAGGTTTTGTTTGAGACTTTTTTTCTGTCATCTTAAAAAATTGGTGTTAAAGAACAATTAATTTAAACTCTTCACATGGCATCTTAATTATAGGTTACAAAGGTGCTGAAATCCCTAAAATGCCCCTAAAGTGTCTTAAATTTTTTAACAATGCGCAAGTTTACCCTCTCTAAAATAGCTTAGCTCTCTTGTACATGTTGCTTCAAAATGTGTACACAATGTAAAATTACCATAAGTGTAGAAAACCTAGTTTGCTTAATAAGGTAGTATAGATTATTCAACGAATGGCGTTTTCATTATGGCGTATTCATCATCGAGTTTTCATTAATATGTTTTATTAAGAAACAAGTAGACGCAATAGTCTAAACCAAATACGTTAGTCAACATGAAAATTATAAAATGAAAGCAATTCATGGCATTTAAGTTAATCTACATATTCCCCCATCCTTTGTTCTATTCTCTTGTACCCTGTTTTATACAATTCAGTAATTCTTGCTGCCTCTAATTCCAAGAATTTATTTAAAGATTTGACCAGTTTTCCTCTGTTTTCATTTTGGCTATGCAGCAAGATTTTTGCAATGTATTTGATCCTGAGGTCATTTAGTTGTTGTTTTTTTGTAGGTCATTTGTGGCATTTTGTTTTGCCAGGCCACATTCCCAACCGTCCAACTTCTCCATATACCTCATTGCAAAAATCCCACAGTCGATCCAGTTCGACTCTGTCCTCCAATCCATCTTTTGTCTGACAATAGACGTCGTCTTCGTGATCTTAGCTATTGGGTGTTTTTGAATAAGCAAGTAGTTTGCAAAAGCATCTTGCTGCAGTTTCACATTTTTTGCATATATTAGTATGGCTTTTTATCAACATAGTTTCTACATACAAAGTTTTTAAGATACTTACCAACTTTTCCACCCATCCATCATACTTTTTCTAATGCTGAGTTTATCCCCTCCAAGAGTGTTATCCAATACATCAACTCTGGTGTGTTTCAGATTGAAGCATCCAACATAGAAATGTTTTTGCCATAATATTGGCATGAAGACCAGATCATATTCATTTATCTTTCTATCTTTCCGATCTTCTTTGAAATGTGTGAGTTTCAAAATAAATTCCATGTTGTTGTTGAATTCTTTGTATCGATAACTCCTTGTCTTTGTATACGCGGGTGTATTCTATAAGTTTGAGGAACCACATTCTTAACAAAGTCATAATATAATTGCATTAATTAAATATAGCAAAAGAGTTACCAACATTATTTATGTGCAAAATAATCTTAAGGGTGATTCTGGAGCCTTGTGTCTTTCATCATAGTTCAGGATATGCCCCCAACTTTGAATAATGTTGACGTGTGCATAGAATCCTGGTCTCATGCTCTCATAAATCACTCTTGAGAGTTCTGACACTCCTTCAATCTTGACATGGTACTCCTGAAAAAAAAGCATATTGCGTTTTAGTTATGCAAACTCATTTTAATATAAGACATGGCGTTTTAGGTGTTTACATGCATATGCATGTATATTTTTAGAGTAATAAATGCAGAGTTTGGCGTTTTACGAGAAAGAAATGTACATACATCCAGTTACCACATCCAGTGAATATATATGTGGAAATGTTGTTTTCTTGTGCCGCCTCTGTTGCATGTATAACCACTTGCCTCCTAAGATAAGGTGACAAACATGCCCTACTCTTCTTTGACTCTCTCTTCTCCTTTTTTTTCCACAATCGTTTTCTTTTTATTTTTATCCTATTCATCATCCTCTTCATCTTCTTCATCACCAGGCATTTTTTTGGGTTTAAAATGGTGTTTTCCTGCATCAACTTTGTGATGTCTCGCGTTTCGTCCTCATCACCTTTCTCCTATACATTCGCCCTATTTTGCATTTTTTCCTCATCACCCTTCTCCTGCACATCTGTTTTTTCCTTCCCTGTATCAGTGGCGTTTTCATCTAGGCGTTTTTGGTGTGTCTTTTCTTCTTCAAGAGTTTGCATGTGGTTCTTCCTACCTCCAGATGGTGGCTACTGAAATTGCGTTTCATCAACCACTTCACCTTGTTGGCCAAGTCTTTTATTCACAATCTCCCCTTCAGTTTTTTCTAGGTGAGAAATGAAGGCATCAATGACCTGTGTCTCTGTGACAGGTACGTTTGGCGTTTTGTCATAGACTGCCTCAGTTGTTTTTTCAAGTTTAGTGATAAACTCCTGACTATATTGTGTTTCTGTTGGGGGGGTTTTTGGCGTTGCATCAAATACAGGCATTTTTGGGGTCTCCTCATCAGGATGCAGGTGATTTTTTATAGCTTTAAGCATTTCTTCCACCATCTTTTCACAATCTAAACCTTCTTTTAGTTCAATTGTTTGTTCTAGGTCTTGTCCCGGCAGTTCCAAAACCTCAGCAATATTCTTTTAATTATCTTTTCCCCATTATATATGAAAATGTGATATTCAGATGTTTTCAAATCACAATCCCAGCTTTTCATATCATTTTCGTTTATATTTTCATCTGTACTTTCTCAGCTGACAATATAATATACTAATCACCACCCTCAGACTCCCTTTCATCTTCATTTTGAGCATCATCATTTATTGGGTTTGACATAACAGTTGAGGGTTTGGCGTTTTGATCTCCAGCCATCTCCCCTTCTCCTTTCCCTTTCCTTTCACCTCCAGCTTCCCTTTCAACCTCATCTTCATTTTCACCTTCTTCTCTTTCATCTGTCACTTCCTTGGCATTTTCATCAACAAATGTCCCCACTTCTCCTTCATGTTCCTTTTCTCCTTTCCCTTCCCCTTCTCCTTCCACTTCCCTTTCACCTTCAGCTTCCCTTTCAACCTCATCTTCATTTTCACTATCTTCTCTCTTATCTGACACTTCACTGGTATTTTCATCAACAAATGTTGACACGTTCGTAAACAATGTCAGACATTGTGAGTATTTTATGTGTACCAACAGGCTGTTTGGATGTTCAATCTTTGACTGATTTAACAATGTCCTCATTTTATTGTAACAGTCTTCTAATTCTTTGTATGCCTCATCCAACTTCTCAGCCATTGCCTGTTAAATAAAAAAAGGAATTATTAAGTATGGCGTTTTGTGTTTTTTTGTTAAACTTATTATTCGAACAACATAACTCCTCAGCTTCATTGTTTTGTTGTTTCTCACCAGCACCATGGTCATCATACTGTATTAGTACTCTGACTAGAGCATGGTTCCCTAATCCAGAAACTTCAAACATCATGTTTTACGTTTCTACATCTTCATCCACAACCCTTCGATAGAAAGCCTCTTCATTCTCATCATTGTTTTCTTTGGCGTTTTGGACTTCAGGGTCGAGTTCAGCATAATAATAATGATCATCATGATCAAAACCATCATCATGAGCAACCTCATCATGATCATTATCGTCATGCTCATCAACATTGTCAACATCAACTTCATCTTCATTGTCAACATCATCAAAATCAGCATCTTCTTCATCAACACCCTGCATTTTGTCTGCTGTCTTGCGTGTAGCTTATTCTTGAGCAACTGTTTGAAACTTTGTTTCCTTAGCCTTCTTAATATTTTTCTTTTTAAGTTCTTTGCCATCATGGCGTTTTGGCTATCCACCATATTTCCTTTTAACTAGTACACTCTCAAACATGTCAAGAGTTCTTGTTGTAACCCACTCAATCAGGTATCCTTCTTCTCGTTGCAACCTTTTTTTATTGCAAGCATCATTCACCAAGGCAAGCTGTAACACAAGAGATTTATAATTTTTAAATTGTTATTTTGTGCCAACTATTAGATATGGAAATTGTTTTCTTATCGCACGTACAATCAAGGGCCCTGTGAAATGCTTTTTTGGAGACCATGTGGTTTTGGTGTTTTGCAAGCATTGGATGAGATAACCACACTAGTTTAGTTGGTTTATTCAAATGTTTCGTTTAATGTTGTGCAAGAACTGTTGGTTGATGACTGCATTATCACTTGCATGCCCAATTATAGTGAAGAATGTTACAATGAAATTTAGGCAGAAGTTTCTCCCCAAGCTATTCATCTCAAGTAAGATGTTATCAAAGTAGAGCTTCACACTTGGTCTGTTAATCCAGTCAATCCCTTTGAACTGTGCTCTCCACTCAAGCACTACTTCGTCATTTGTTATTGACCTTTTTTACCCTTCACGGCCACGTCTCCATTCAGTATACCCATTAAAGAGTTTATCAATTCTTCATTGATATGTATTGTATGGTTACCAACATTTAGATTGTTTGTTCTTTCATTATAATTTTCAACCAACCAGTACCCAAGCATTGTGGGTATGCTGTCTATTTTCATCTTGAGGGCAACACCAAACCCTAGGTCGTGTACTACCTGTCTTTGATTTTGATTTAGATTTATAAATAAAGCAGTCAAGTTTGTAGGTTTTACTCTTGACAAAACTCTAGCCCCACTGAACTGAAGAAATGGTTCTTCCTAAACCTCAACATCCTGACTTAAGGCCTTCCTCTTATTGTCATTTTGGGCCTTGCCGGTGTGCACATTTATAATTACTCTAAACCCCTCTTTGCCTATAAAACAAGATTAATTTCCATGGCGTTTTAGTTTTCAGGGCGTTTGCACAAACATTTTCCACACATAACTTTTACATGCGTTTAACACATTCACAAAATCACAATTAGTAACAAAAATGATACATGGAGTTTAATAACACAAATGATATATCACGTTTAAAAACACAAATGATAAATGATGTTCAGTAAGACAGTCACAAATGATACTTGGCGTTTAATAACATAAATGATATATGGCATTTAATAACACAAATGATATACGACGTTCAATAAGACAAGCACATATGATATATGTAAAATGGCGTTCTCATACAGTCAAACAATACTATTCAAACGATACATGTATTGGCGTTTAGTAATAAACTATCAAAGTATATTACACGATATATGGAGTTTTACAAACAAACATCATAAAAAGTAACCATCTGTACCATGTTTTGTTGTTGTCTTCTTTTATTGCTTGTCGGTTCTTTGGCGTTTTGGAGCTGGTGACACTTCGGATTCCACACCCATAGAAACTTCACATTTATTGATAAAATTAAAACGCCAAAAACATCGTAAAACAAGCATAATGTAATTCGAACCCTCACTCTGTTTTTGCCTCTGGATCTTGTTTGATCTTTAGACGCCATAATAATGTGGTTTCGCGTTTTCTATGGTTTTTTTGTTTTTCGTTAGAATTGAGGAGATTTCTCTGGAAAGTATATGTTTCGGTCCTGTTTTGATGGGTTTTGTATATGCTCATTTACCTTTTTGCCCTTAATGAAGCACGTCCACATTCGAAAGTTGATGTTATTTACGAAAACGCCACAGCGCCAATCTAATCCATAGATTGTTTTAATTCGACGGATAAGGGGCGTTCTCACCGTTTTCACACTTATAGACGATTTCTCTAAATCCTGCCCCTATATATATATATATATATAGGGTATGGTTCATTTGAGAACCACTCTTATTGTGAGAACCACGAGAACCAATGTGAACACAAAAAATAACTAAAAAACACACAAAAAAAATTTTATTATTTTTTTTAAATCGCTATATTTAGTCCCTAAAAAATCGAGTAACAATTATAGAAGCACGTGTGCATATGCATCATTTCATTGACAAATTCCGTAAAACATTACCAGTATCATACAATTGCACTTTCATTTACATTACCATCTGTTATACACTATAACAACCCACCCAGAACCCTTAACTATGACCGTAAACGTTCCTAATATATCCCGTATGCGAGAAACGAACCCAGAATACCCTTATACTTGTAAAAATCAAGAAAAAAAAAGATTGGGAGTCGCTCGCGAGCCGCGACTCAGACGCCATAGTCAGTCGTGGGGAGCGAGAACCTTTGCTTGCTCGACACTCATGGTGCCACATGTCAGGTGACTCATCGAAGCTAGGCCCATGACTGGCCAAGGCTATACTCGACACGTAGTACCTCGCGGGCCGCGAAGACCTTCCATGTCTCCTTCACGGGGCGCGAGCCGCCATAAGGATAGCCTATAAATAGGATCGATCGAGTTCATTTGAATTCGTTCAAAATTTCTAAATCTCTCTCAATCTCTCTAGGCAATTATTATACCCGGGCATAATACCCACTATAAAGCGAAGCTCTGCCTCGTTGTAAGTACTATAACCCTGCTATTACCCTACACGATCTATTTAGGGCTCCGTAACGCATGTCAAGGCTCTGCCTGACTCAGTCGTTGGAGTTCTGTCTCGTATTACACTCGATTGATCTAGGATTCCGTAATGCATGTCAAGGCTCTGCCTGACTCAATCATTGGAATTCTGTCTCGAGTTGTAAGGTTAATGTGATTTGGGTTATTTTACTAACACATGTGCATTGTTTAATTGTAATAGATAATAAAAAGGAGATACAACAGGAAGCTCTAGTTTTACCTAAATCAACAATGTAAGTACATTCACTTTTTTCTAACTATTTGTGAGTATCTTCTATAAACACTTTTTGTGAGTCAAAAGGTTTTACCAAATGTTTTTCAAATACATTTACAGTGATTAAGTCTTTGTAATTCTACAATTGCTGCCAATATTATGGGGTTTGTATATAGTACTTGATAACCATCACAATTGTGCACGGGTATCCAATGTGTGATATGACCATAGTCACAGATCCGTCGAGTGACATGTACTAACCGAGTAATTGTGTAGATATAAACATTGTAATCGCCCTTAATACTGTTTTGTGTAAACAACTGATGCTTTACAAAATGGAATGTACTTGCAAGTATTTCTTGCTGATAAAATGTTTTTAAAACGCGTTTCAGTTAACACAATGTGAAAGCCAATAGATGCCAGCTGGAGAGCATTGAAGGCTTTGAAAAGTGGCTATAAAAGTTACCTAAATAAAAAGGAGTTTTTGTTTTCAATAAATAGGGTTTATCCCTACAAATGTACTGTCAAATGAACTTGGGTTTTATCCCAAAGATTTGTTATAAAAATTTTGGTGTTTTACTCTGATAAAAATACTTCCTAACTACGGTCCTGATGTATTCCGCTGCCAAATTAATAAACACCGATACCACTGATCTGGATCTCGCGGCACCCGCTCCCGGGGTAGGGGTTGGGGGTTGCGACAGAGGGTGGTATCAGAGCTACAGTCACTGGTTTAAGTCAAGGAAGTGTTCTGCTGACACTTAAATTCTGTGTTAGGAAATAATTATGTTAGTTTACAGTATGAGTGAGCAAGGAACATCGGACGCTTATTGTCACTTAGATAGTTCACCAAAAGATGAGGGAACATCATCTCAACCTAATCCCTCAGAATACTCAGCCAATACTTAGGAAGGGATATTTATATTTAAGGCATAGTCTAAGGAACCCTTCACTACTAAAAAGAGAGATTGGTTTAATAGAGGAGCACATGAGAGAAGAAAGAGAATGAAGAAGTTATAACTACAGAGAGTGATAGTCAGAGCTAATAGGGAGGCGAATGCACAGACTCAGGAAACAGTTAATAGGCCACATTGGGAAGAGGAATTAGCGCAGACCCTTACGAGGAACCCGTACATCAAAACCCTGACCCAGTAAACCCACTAATGAGTCGAGAATGTGTATAGGAACTCCACCAGTATGGAGAAAGTCTAGTAAATGAAGGGAATAGAATTCGAGAGATAGGGGAGAAACTAGTTTGGAAATATGATGAGCGGGAAATGCAGTACTGGATGAACGGTACCTAGAAAAATGCCTAGATATATGTGTAATTTTGTACTTTGATAAAAAAATCTATAGATAGAATAAAATAGATACGGATGCATAACTGTTTGTGTGATTGTGTATAAAAAAATAGACGCGCATATATAGAAAGAGTAAAAGTCGCAATGATCGACGTTTTTGATCAAATTGTTTGTGTGATTGTGTATAAATATTTGTACTAAATTTATTCTGTGATAATTAATATCTGATAAATGCTCACAATTCAGATGGACAACGAAGTAAATCAGGAAAACCAGAATAATGAGAATAACGAAAACCAAATAGATAACAGTGCCATCCAACATATAGTAGCACAAGGAATTATAGATGCTATTGTTGGGATTGAACCCTACCAGAGGAACAGATAATTAAAGCCAAAACTGGATCAGAGCAGTGGATCCAGAATAAGCAGATGTTACATACAAGTCTCTCCCCTTGAAAGTGATTTTAACATCTGCTGACCTCCTATCTACTGATCGTGCAAACTGCTGACCTACAACTGCTGATCAATTAAAGGCCTGATGAAAGACTAAAGCTCTGCTGTCCAATCTACTGCCTTGAGTCAAGCACTGCTGATCCGGACAAGTACTGCTGGGTTCACAGCAGTGGAAGGATGCAGCTGTTATTTAGATGTCTTTTATGTAATGAAATGTAATAGCAGTAGTTAGCATAGCAGTGTTTGTATTGATCAGAGGTTAGAGTTTGTTAGGAGGTTAGATGTCACTTTCATGGTGACGTCAGCTTAGATGCTCAGTGATTTGCTAGTGCCTATAAATAGAACAGTGCTCTGTACTGTTCTATTAGCTCTTTGCAAAACCGTCTTCTCTGCACGAACAAACACTGAGCTCTGGCTGAGGGGGAGTTTGCATTAAGCATTGCATTGTAATCATTGTTGAAATTAAATTCAATCTTTCGGTTCTTTGTGAAAAGTATTTGATCAAAGCAATACTCTCGTTTGATTGTATGCAAAGTTTGTTTTCATCTTATTTTCGCTGCACAACTCATCCATCTTCATTCTAATTCAAACGAAAAATACAATCAAAACCAAACTCAGATCCAACAATTGGTATCAGAGCTTGGACAGTCAAATTTGATTTAACAATCATTTTGACATAAATAGTTCAGCTCATAATCGTTGATATCGATAGTTTGTTCGTTTTTGTTGAAAAACAGAGCAAGGTTTAATCACCATTAAAGTTGATTAATCAGTGCCTGTAAAACAACCAGGATGACGTCACAATCACAAGATGATAAGAATAAAATTGGCTCGCTTTTTAAACCACCCATGCTTAAACGTAATGAATACAACATCCGGGAGAGAAGGATGGGTCACATCCTTGCTCAACAGAACACTGGATGTTGGAGGTCTGTTGTTTTTGGTCCCCATGTTCCTATGGTGCCAAGTGCTGAGGATCCAAAGAAGTTCATACCAAAACCATATGAAAACTATACTGAAACAGATTTTCAAAAGTTCGAACTCGATGCCAAAGCATTTAGCATCATAGCATCTGCATTACCAAATGAGATCTATGCTGGACTGTTACATTGTAACAGTGCCAAAGAGCTATGGGATGCGTTGAAGGAACAGTTTGGGGGGACAGAAGAAGTCATTGAGAACAATAGGGAAATTCTGAATCAGCAGTATGAAACATTTTGTCACATCAGGGCTGAATCACTGACTCAGCAATTTGAGCGGTTTAGCTGTCTCATTAGTGAACTAAGGCTTGTTAAAGTAACTTTTCCAAATTCAACTCAAAATAGCAGGTTCCTTAGGTCACTACCAGAAAAATGGGACACCATAGCTTTTTTCACTAGAAACTCTGCTGAGTTCAAAGATCTGACCCTGACCCAACTTCATGGTAGACTCCTGACCTATGACAGGGAGTTGAACCAGAAAAAGAAGTTGCAAGAGTCTGGCAAAGTTACTGATGATTATTCATTCGGTAGCACAGCTCTTTTTGGTATGGAAGAATCTGGTAGCAGTGGTAAGGATCAGGGTTATGATCACTTTATTGATATAACTGCTAGTGGAAATTTTAACAACCCTGGTCCTCACTCTGCAAATTATGCTTTTACTGCAAATTGTGAGAACCAAATGTCAGATAATTTGTGCTTTGAACTCAATGATTTGCAACACTTTGATCCCACTGACTTAGAAGAGATGGACATCTTGCATCAATTGGCTTTGCTTAGTGTAAGAACAAGCAAATTCTACAAAAGAACATGGGAAGCAGGGTTACATGGGAATTTTTCTTTTTTTCTACTTTGTATCCGATATTTGACTAATCTATCCTATGTTGCCCGGTGTGCGGGGTGTTTAAAAAATGTTGTATGTCTCGATTTCAAAATATATTTTCTTACTATTCAATTAGTTATGTTACTAATTGTCAATAAGAAACTCTCTTTATGAGTTCTTTTCAAAATAAATGAGACTAAAAGGGCATTGTAATCATGTTTGTATATGTTTCTCAAAGAAATAGTACGTGTTTCCATTATATTCTAGAATGATTCTACGGTCCTGCTTGCTTGGGGCACAACGACGAAAGGTTAACTTTGAAGAGATTCTCATTTAAGGTTAAACTAGTAAAACATTTATAAATTAATAATGTTGTGAACAAGATATTTTATTAATTTAGCGAGATATTGTTATATCGATAAATTAATAACTTATTAATTTAGCGATATATTATTACAAAAACAAATTTTAATGCATATTTCTTAAGTGAATTGTAAGCGGCAGCGATTCTTCACAACTTTTTGTTGTAATACGAGAAAACAGTGCCTCAACTCTTATGTGCAATGAAGAGATTTAAAAATGAACTCACGATACATTTGAAGTTCAACAAAAAAACAAATAGATTCATTTTTTACTAGACAATCTAAGAATACGTAATCTTTTAATAATTATTAAGTTATAGTTTCGTTAGGACCAATACATATACACTGTGATTTCAAAAAAGTTATTATCTTATTATTTTATTGATTAGGGTCCAATTTTGTATTAGTCCCAAGTTAGGACTTGACAAATTACTAATTTTATCGAGTTTATTAATTTATCGAGTATTAATTTATAGATGTTTTACTGTTGCTTATGTAATGCCCCACTATTCAAATTTAAGCATTAGTTGAAATTTCAAAATTTGTTAAAACATTCCACTAAATATTACAAATTATAACGTTCATATCCTTCAAATCTAAGCATCAGTCGATATTTCAAATTTTAAGCTTTAGTCGAAGTTTCAAAATTTTATAAAACATTATACTAAATATTACAAATTATAACGTTCATATACTTAAAATTTTAGCGTTAGTCGAAACTTCAAAATTTAAGCATTGTCAAATTTCAAAATTTAAGCATTAGTCGAAATAATGTTCATATCCTAAAATTTAAGCATTAGTCGAAATTTCAAAATTTTATAAAACATTCCACTAAATATTACAAATTATAACGTCAAAAAGATATCCTAACATGATAAATATGTAATATAACGTGTTTATGGTCTAACTAGATGACTTGACATTTTGAGACCTAAGTCTTCACATTTCAGTGTTTGTCATCCTATCAAGCATAGCTAATTTTCCTATATAAATAAAACTGAGTTTGTAATCTTAGGAAATACATAACCTTAACAGGTTTTTGAAAATATGAAATGTTATTAAGTATATAATATTATATTTGTTCAAGTTGGATGATTAACTCGGCCCATAGACCCTTTAAACTCCGCCCATAGACCCCTTAAACTGATGAATAAGGTGGATGATTCTTGAATACAATTAATTTCTAAAAACATGAGCAACATCAAACTCTATCCTGTCTTATCAGTCTCTAAAGCTGTTCAAGCAACATAAATACAATAAAATAATTAAAAACCTATTCAATTTTTTTACTTTGTATCCGAAACATATATAAATACAATCAAATAATTAAAAACCTATTAAAAATCAAGTGTTACAAGTGCAATAGGCTAGGTCATTTTGCTAGGGAATGCAGGAGTCAAACTACTGGTCCTATAATAACTCATCCCAGCTCAAACCCTAGACCACAAAATCAAAGCACTGTTCTTTATACCCAATATACCCCTGCAGCCCATGTTAACACTGCTCACTATGTTGCTGCCCATGTGCCTGTGCATTATGTCCAAACCAGTGTTCCACAAATTCAGTACGTTCAAACCCCTGTCCCTCAGGCACAAGTGCAAACTGTTGCACCTCAAACAGCTGCTCCAGCAGCAGCACAACCAGATCAGCAAAGCTTCTTCACTCAAGGCTTTGTTGACTGGAGCAGTATGCCTGATGAGCTTTGTGATGAAAATTTTGCACTCTATGCCTTTAATGAACCTTCTAATGATGAATTTTGTTTGATGGCATTAGAGTCAATACCAGAGGGGATTGAAACTGATGGTGAACAGCTAAGTGCTGAAATAGTGGATGAGGTGACTGAAGCAGTGGTTACTGCTGTGGCTGGTGAACTACTGCTGGGAGAAAGTTCAGGAACCCTGATTGAACCACTGACAGATCCATGGTCCGAAGAGGATAAAGAAGAAGAGGAAGAGAAGAAAGGAGGTGAGAAAGAAGTTAGAGCTGATGATGAAGAAAATCATCAATGTGATTGTGCAATGATGGCTGCTGCCAAGGTATCTCCTCAAGTTCTTGAAAAACTGTGTTCTAACAATTGCATTATTGCTTTTCCTAACATCAAAGAGGTAAATGAAAACCTTCGGGATAAAATCTTAACTGATGAAGTCAGATTTGAGAGATCTTTAAAAGAACTTAAAAACAAATTGACTGAAAAAAAAAAGAGATCAGCAGTCTGAAAGAAGAGCAGAGCATAACCAGAACTCAACTCCAAACTATGGTAGAAAAATACCAAGTTTGCAAAAAGGAGTTAGAGTCCACCTAAATCACATGTGAGAAATGGGTGGAATCCTGCAAAGGATATGAGTTATTGCTTGAAAACCATATTAAAAGCAATGTGAAATTTGGTATTGGTTATAGAAAACATGATTATGAAAACACTGCTGTTGAAAAATCTGTTCAAACCACTGATGTAACCACTGACTTCATCCCCACAAACAAGAATGGCCAAAAAGTGAAAATCACTGATAAACTTGGTAACAAAATCACACTTGACAGACCAATGGGATCCTCTACTTTTGAGGAGCTTGAAAAATATCAGTTTAAACCAACATGGTCTGATGAGTGTGATATTCTTGAAAATTTCAAGCCCATGGACTTTACATCCACTGATGGTGTTAAAGCTCCAAAAGCTAAAGTCATTCCTCTCAAGGACATCCCAACAGAGGTTAAAACCTCTGTTGCAAAGGAGTCCGAAAAGAGAAAGAAGAAAGAAAAGATCAATAACTTGTTTTGTGAATTTTATGAGAAAAGGAATCATCTAACAAAAGATTGTTTCCATTTAAAAGCTTATGATTTGAACAAAACAAGTGTCATTGTTCCTGCTGAAAGCTGCATTCTCTGTGGTAAAACAAACCACAAAACTCAAGCATGTGTGTATCTCAAAAACTTTGATGTGAAAAAGAATGAGTACATTGCAAAAACATCCTTGAGTCCATCAACATCATCTGTCAAATTCACTAAAAACCAACCACTGTTTGTGCCAGTTCAAACAGCTGTCACAAAACAGCTGAACCAAACATCTATTAAAAGAGATGTTCAGGTTACTGATGCACCCCCTGCCAATCAATACAGAAGAGGTAAGGGACAACCACCATACCCTAGGGTTCCACACGTTTATGAGGCCTACAAAAGGCCCTCTAAACCTAAAGTGAACAGGCATCCTTTTGGGTACCAACAGGTGATTGGTTAAGCTCCCCAACAGTGGTTAGCAAGAAACAGTCCTAAAACTGTCCAAACCCCTGACCTAACCACTGTCCATCAATGTGCATCCATCCCAGACACTGTTGAGACCCCATCCAAAGCCTTATTGGCTTTGGAAACCCTAATGAACTAATCCTTTTACTTCATGTGCAGGGAGCTTCTGCCTGTTTAGATAGCCTTTGGTATGTTGATAGTGGAGGCTCCAGGCACATGACTGGATGTAAAGCCCTACTCAAAGATTTCAAAATTCAGGGAGGGGGCGATATATCCTTTGGGAATAACAGTAAAGGGAAAGTTCTGGGGTCTGGTACGGTACAGTCTGGCAATGTAAAATTTGAAAATGTCAATCTGATAGACAGTCTGAAATTCAACCTCCTGAGTGTTTCACAAATGAGTGACAAGGGGTATGGGTCATTCTTCACAAAGGAGTGTTGTAGGATTGTTGGACCAGAAAAGGTCAAAAAGATTGAAGCAATAATAAAAACTGGTCAAACAAAACTTGTTGCTCAAAGAAGTGGCAATGTTTATGTTGTTGATATTTCAAAAGAGTGTCCCAGAGCTGATGCCTGTCTGTTCTCAGCTGCCTCTAACAAAGAGACAGAACTTTGGCACAGAAGACTGGGGCATACAAATCTTAAGACAATCACTGAAATTTCAAAAAATGGTTTGGTAAGAGGCCTACCACAAAAATTGTTTTCATGTCCTGAACATTGCATTTCCTGTTTAAAAGGAAAACAGCATAAAAGTTCTTATAAGTCCATTGAAGAGTCCAAAACAATCCAGTGTTTGCAAATGCTGCACATGGACTTGTTTGGCCCAGTTCAAGTCATGAGTCTCAAGAAGAAAATATATTGTTTGGTTATTGTTGATGACTTCTCTAGGTTTACATGGACTTTCTTTTTACACTCAAAAGATGAGACTGCAGGCATTTTGCAAGACATTGTGACACAGGTTGAAAAGCAATTTGACCTTCCAGTAAAAGTCTTCAGGAGTGACAATGGCACAGAATTTAAAAATAAGGAGTTGGATGCCTTCTGTGTGAAGAAAGGGATTGTAAGGCAGTACAGCATCCCTAGAACACCAGAGCAAAATGGGGTAGTTGAAAGAAAAAACAGAACTTTGATTGAGGCTGCCAGAACCATGCTTGCTGATTCAGGTTTGCCATTAACTTTTTGGGCAGAGGCAGTAAACACTGCTTGCTATCTCCAAAACAGAGTTTTAATAAACCTCTGGCACAAAAAGACTGCTTATGAAATTCTGTATAAAATCAAACCACTAATCTCATACTTCAAGGTATTTGGCTGCCCATGTTTTATTTTGAACTTAAAAGATTCCATTTCAAAATTTGCAGCGAAAATTGATTGTGGTTATCATCTGGGATACTCAACCACTGCCAAGGCCTACAAAGTGTTTAATCCACGGACCAAGGCAGTGGATGAGACTTTGAATGTAAAGTTCAATATACTTTCATCAATGAAAGTCCCAGCAAATCCTGTAGATCTGTTTGATCTTGAAAAAATCACTTTTGAAAATATTGCTGTCAAGACTAACAGTGCAGGTCCATCAGAGGATTCAATACTAGACTATGGGTATGAAATCATCATCCCTCAAAAGTCTGCCACAATGGGAAAAGCATCAGTTGTTCAAAACAGCTGTCAAAGCTAAACCACTGCTACCTCAACAGTTGTTGACCAAAGTAGCCCCTTAACCACTACTTCCACATCAACAAACACTGCTGACAAAAGTCCCCAAACAGTGGATAAAAGTCAGCATGTGTCCACACCATTACCTCCTATTCCACCACCTTTTGAAGCCACTGCTAGATCATCAAAGTCACCAGCAGTGGTTAGTTCAGATGATACACATTTGCAGCCTTCACCAACAAATGCCATCATTCCATACCAAGGAGATTTAATCTACTTGAGATCTCATCCACCTGATCAAATCATTGGCAACATCAATGAAGGGGTTCTCACAAGAAGCCAAACCCAAAACATTTGTCTTTTTGCTGGTTTTCTATCACTCCATCAGCCAGTCAAGTACCAAGAGGCACTGAAAGACAACAGCTGGGTAGAAGCCATGCAAGAAGAGCTCCAACAGTTTAAAAGACAACAAGTATGGGAACTTGTACCACTGCCAGAAGAGGTTAGTCCCATTGGCACAAAGTGGGTCTTCAAAAACAAAACTGATGAAAGGGGCATTGTTGTCAAGAATAAAGCCAGGCTTGTGGTTCAAGGTTACAGACAGGAAGAGGAGATTGACTATGATGAAACTTTTTCCCCTGTAGCAAGATTGGAAGCTATAAGACTGTTCCTGGCCTTTGTTGTCAACCACAACATGAAGGTGTTTCAAATGGATATCAAAAGTGCTTTCCTCTATGGTACAATTCAAGAAGAGGTATATGTTTGTCAACCTCCAGGCTTTGAGGATCCATTTTATCCAGATCATCTCTACAGGCTAAACAAAGCCTTGTATGGCCTAAAACAAGCACCTAGGGCCTGGTATGAAACTCTTTCCACATTTCTACTCTCAAATGGTTTCAAAAGAGGTACCATCGATAAAACACTGTTTCTAAAATGGAGAGGAAAGGATTTAATGATTGTCCAAATTTATGTGGATGACATTATTTTTGGAAGCACATGTAATAAAATGTGTGAAGAGTTTAGGGAACTTATGACAGCTGAGTTTGAAATGAGTGCAATGGGTGAGCTGCAATGCTTTCTTGGTCTCCAAGTTCAGCAAATGCAAAATGGTACTTTCATTCATCAAAGCAAATATGCAAAAGAACTTTTAAACAAATTTGATATGAATGATTGTAAACCATGCAGCACACCCATGGCAACAAATAAGCTGGTCATGTCTGATGAAAAGGATGAGCCGATTGACCAAACTCTTTATAGAAGCATGATTGGGTCTCTTTTGTACCTAACTGCATCTAGGCTAGACATCATGTTTGCAACATGTGTCTGTGCAAGAAGTCAATCAGCCCCTAGAAAATCCAACCTTATTGCTGTAAAAAGGATATTCAGATACATAAAAAGTGCTCCCACACTTGGTATCTGGTATCCAGCTAACGAGAATATCAAGCTTTCAGGATTTTCAGACAGTGACTTTGCTGGATGTAACACCACAAGGAAGTCCACATCAGGAGGGTGCCAGTTTCTAGGTGATTGCTTAGTTTCATGGCAAAGCAAAAAGAAAGCAGCTGTTTCAACATCCACTACTGAAGCTGAATACATTGCTGCTGCAAGCTGTACAGCCCAACTCCTGTGGCTTCAAAATCAGTTGCTGGATTTTGGTATCACTGCCTTAAAGACACCACTCATGTTGGATAGCCAGGCAGCAGAAAATCTCATCAAAAATCCAGTTTCCCATTCAACCACCAAGCGCATCGACATCAGACATCACTTTGTGAGGGATTGCTATGAAAAAGGTTTGATTTCTCTGCATCATGTTCCAACTAAAGACCAGCTGGAAGATGTGCTCACAAAAGCATTAGATACTGCCACCTTTGAAAGTTTGGTCTCTATGATTGGCATGCTAAACATGGAATAACAAGCAAAATCTTGTTTTTCTATGAATAAAAGCATTAAAATGTTTTCAGAAAATCAAAAATCCATCCTTAAAAATAGCTAAAAATGAAGTTTTCATTAAAATCCTTAAAAGTCTGCCATAACCACTAATTGTTCAAACGTCTGCTCCACTTCAAAATATATATCCACTACTGAAAGCCATCCTCTGTTCTCTCATTTCCTTGATAAACTCTGTTGTTCAAAAGCAGTGTCTTATCCACTGATATGCTATCCACTAATAGTGAAAATCATCCACTGCTTCAATTTTATCGTTGTAACCACTGCCTTCATCAGTAACTTTCATAAAAGTACTGTCCTTCATTTCATCAGGGATTGGCATGTGGGCAGTACATAGTGGTCAGTACTTTTGTAACCGCTGCCACGTCAGCCTTCACTTTTTCATCTATAAAACCCCCACTTCACACCAAAACAGGGTTTTACTGTCGAATTGAATTCTCAAAAATTCTCTTCTCAAAGCAGTTTCTTCATCAAATTTCTTCAACATCTCCTTCGATCATCATCTTCAAAATGAAAAAATCGAAGCCTTCTACAAAACCCACTTCCAAATCATCATAAAAAAGGGTCACTCATAAGGCCAAATCCACCGATATTCCACACAAACCATCTCACAATCTTCTGGGTTTACTCACAAAACCCGGCACCACAGAAATTTTAAATTCCATCCTTGATACCATCTCCGCATCAAAGTACAAAACTTTGTTAACAGCGGATGCACCAATTTACTTGACAACCCAAAGAGAATTTTGGAAGAATGCAACCATTGAAAAACAAGGAGACACTGTAATAGCCATCAACTCTTCTCTAAAGGGTAAACCTGTCAAAATTACATCACAGTCAATTTCAGAGGTCTTTCAACTCGATGATCAGGAAGGTACAATTTCTTTTCCCAAAAACGAGTTAAAAAATGATTTTCTGGAAATAGGGTATAATGCAGAAGTCAAAAAGGATACCTTACAAAAAGGTTACTTCTCTTCTGCAACAAGATTTTTATTCCATACCCTCCTAATGTGTGTTTCAAACAAAACCACTGCTTTTAACGAAATACCATTAAAAATTCAAAATCTGGCATATGCTATTCTTCAAGGAGAAAATTTTAATTATTCTCGGGAAATTTTTAATGATCTGGTTAAAAATGTTGAAAGAAAGGCATTCTTACTATTTCCAAGATTTTTTAGTTACTATTTTGAAAAGAAACTTGGTAAGAATGATCCTGCTGCAATAAAACAAGGTGCATCTATTCAAACAAACAGCTTAACTGCTGAAACTTTTACAAGGATGTCAACACCTTGCAAAACACAAGCAGAGGTACCTGAGCAGATTTTAGCAGCTACCACTGCTCCTCATGTATCTGCTGCTGAGCCCACTGCTCGAGGTGATCCAAGTAGCAAAACAACTGCTTTGAAACCCACACCTACAATCACCAAAAAGCCAACAAAAAGAAAATCTCAAAAACCCCCCAAACCCATCAAAAAGGCAACTCTAGAGGATGAGATACCAGAGCTACTGCCAGTGACAACACAAAAGTCACAAGAAACCACTGCTGCTACTTCTTCACAGCAGTTGGTACAAATATCTCAACCCATAACTGAAACTCCTCCTGCTTCTCAAAAAGAACAGGTTGTACACATAGGGACTCCACATCATGATGCTCTGGATTCACTTGTTTCCATCATCCACAGGCCAATGCCCGGGGCACATTCTCTTTCTACACCAAACATCACATCCACAATTCCCCTACCAACTAAACTTTTGTTGGATGCAATTGATTTGAACCAGGCACTAACCAGTCCTTCTCAATCACCTATCAATGAGAACATGCCTCAACAAATGACTGGGTCTGATGTATCAATCTTTGCTAACCCACCAACACAACCTGAGGAGGTTACACCCCTTGAGTTACAAGTAACTCTTGGTGGTAATCCAAGTGAAGCAGCCACTACAAATGTTGAACCCACTGGTTTACATTTGGACAGTGGTTACATAAATAAGACTTCCTTGGAGGCAATTCCTTATATAGCACCTCTGCCAACCACCAGTGGATTTGTTTTTACCACTGGAAACATCAAAAGGTTGTCAAGTGTTGAAGGAAGAAGACCCCAGTACCAAGAAAAAGGGGCATCAGTGGTTAATGTTTGGAGTACACTCCCTACCTCAACCACTGATAAAACCACTGCTAGTGGGAAATCAGATGATCCCATTAAATTGGGTGATGGTTTAAAATATTTGGAATTGACGGAACGAGTTGATAAGCTGGATACTTCAGTTGAAGATATCAAAGAAATGCTGCAACAGCTGTTGAAAGTACAAAAGATGCAATCCACTGTTGTTCCACCTCAAGCACCTGCTCCACCACAAGCACCTGCTACAAATGAGCTCTGGAACCTCTTCCAACCTTTTCTCCAACAACAAAAAGATATGGCTGATCAGCAACATGAAATACATGTCCAAAAGCTGAGAAACATAATGGAGTCTAGGTACAAGAACACTCAAGCAGACATTAAGGCAATCAAGGCCCATTTATTGGAAACCACTGGCACTGCTCCTCCTACTGTTCTTTTTATTGATCAACTTCCCCAAGATAATGCCAAAAAGGGGTAGAAAATTCAGGAGTGGATAAGGAAAGGGATAGATGATGGTCTTTACATTGAACCAGAAAGGAATTCTATGACCAAAAAAATTCCTTTGCCAGATGGTAGAAAAAAGGTTGATGCTACTCAAGAAGCACTTGATGAAGGAGTAGCAAGTGTTAAAAGGGATAGAGCGGCGAAGGATATTTCAAGGTGGAATGAGGAGAAAAGAGCTTACATGGAGCTGAATGCGCAGAGTTGTTCTGAGTCAAAGGATGCTAAAAATCCTAAGCCAAAAAGGAAACCTAAGTCCACACCATCCAGTATTCCAAAGCATATTCCAAAACCACCATCCAAAAGCCACCAGCATCAAACCTCCACCCAAACAGCTGTTGTAACTCCTGCTGTATCAACTACTGTTGGTACTTCAGAGGTTTCAACATCTGTTATCACTACAACACACACCACTTCAACACACACCACAACCACTGCTTTACCACCACCATCACCACCGAAAGAAACACCACTACCATCACCTCCTGCCAAAAAGAAGAAGACAACAGATGTTACAACATCTGATGTAATGACAACAGTGGTTGAAACACCAGTTGTTTCAACAGCTGTTAGTCAATCACAAACCACTGCCACTCAAACTACTTCCACTGTTCCATCCAAAGCATCATCGGTCCCTCCTCAAACAAAAAGGAGAAGGCTAATCCTAAAAGATGATGATACATCTCCCCCACCAACATCTTCAAAATCTCTGTCACTTATCACAATTCCAAAACCCATACCTTTCTCTTCAGCTCAATTTCTAAAGTCATTACCTCCTGCTGGTGTCTCATTTCCTCTAGAACTCATAGCAGTCAGGGAAGAAATCAAATCCTTCTACTATGAGGATGACCCAGCCAAAAGGAGTTTGCCATCAATTGAAGGATATCCCAGACCAAGAAATATTGAAGAATATTTGAAACTCAAGGCCAAGCAAGCAGAGGATATCTCAATAAAAAATAAACAAGGGAAATCTGATAGAGAATTTCAGCAAAACTATCAGTTTCTACTCACACAGGTCAGATCTATGGAGCAATTTGCTAAAAATGTATGTCAGCAAATCTCAGAAAGGGCAGATGAGTCCTTGAGAAAAGACTACATTGATAACATCATGACCTACAAGAAATACAAGGGGGAGAAACACATGTACAAAAACCGGACCGTTCCTGAGCTTGAAAAAGAGGCAGCCAGGATTCAAGAAATGATCAAAAATAAGGTCAAGCAGACTCCTCCTGAAAAATTCAAACAATTTGAAGCTGATAAAGCCTTAGAGTTGAAGAGAATGAAAGAAGAGCTGATAGCAGCTGATTATGGGTCAAAGAATTCTGTGACAAAGTGGGGAGAAGATAGAGTCAGGGCTACCTACAAAAAGTTGGAGGAACTTAGAAAGAAAGATCCAACAGTTCCAAAAAGGCCTGACTACTCCAAAGCAGAGGTCTCAAAAAGACCACCAAAGCTGCAAGTCAAAAGAACCACTGCTCCAGCTGGTGCTTCCATCTACAAAAGAAGGAGTCAAAACCAGTCAGGTGCTGAAACATTTCAAGATCTAAATGCTGGAAATGCTGTTGTAAAAGAGGGCATTAGATTAATGATGAAAGAAGATCCTGAATAGGAACAACCTGCAAGTACTGCTCAGCCAGTCATGAATAGGCCAGCATCTCCAAACACCTCTTCAAATAAAAATCTCCCAAGAAACCCACTAGGCTCAAAAGTACTAAAGTGGGAAACTGACAAACAGACTCATGTACTGAATATGTCCAGGTCTGATGGAGAAGTGAAGAAAATATCAAGGGAACAAGCACTTGCCCTAAGTCTTGAAGATTTGCAGGATCTCCTTGATCTTTCACTTAGCAGGGATGATGATGACACAGATGCCTTAACCTTTGAACTACAACTTAAAGGGCAAATAAGGGAACTGTTGATGAGGCAATAAAAATTCCACAATAATGAAGAGTTTTGGCATTATCTGTTCCAGGGGGAGAATGTTGGGATTGAACCCTACCAGAGGAACAGATAATTAAAGCCAAAACTGGATCAGAGCAGTGGATCCAGAATAAGCAGATGTTACATACAAGTCTCTCACCTTGAAAGTGATTTCAACATCTGCTTACCTCATATCTACTGATCGTGTAAACTGCTGACCTACAACTGCTGATCAATTAAAGGCCTGATGAAAGACTAAAGCTCTGCTGTCCAATCTACTGCCTTGAGTCAAGCACTGCTGATCCGGACAAGTACTGCTGGGTTCACAGCAGTGGAAGGATGCAGCAGTTATTTAGATGTCTTTTATGTAATGAAATGTAATAGAAGTAGTTAGCATAGCAGTGTTTGTATTGATCAGAGGTTAGAGTTTGTTAGGAGGTTAGATGTCACTTTCATGGTGACGTCAGCTTAGATGCTCAGTGGTTTGCTAGTGCCTATAAATAGAACAGTGCTCTGTACTGTTCTATTAGCTCTTTGCAAAACCGTCTTCTCTGCACGAACAAACACTGAGCTCTGGCTGAGGGGGAGTTTGCATTAAATATTGCATTGTAATCATTGTTGAAATTAAATTCAATCTTTAGGTTCTTTGTGAAAAGTGTTTGATCAAAGCAATACTCTCGTTTGATTGTATGCAAAGTTTGTTTTCATCTTATTTCCGCTGCACAACTCATCCATCTTCATTCTAATTCAAACGAAAAATACAATCAAAACCAAACTCAGATCCAATAGCTATGCCCTATATTATCAAGACTGTTAAGGAACCAGAAAATAATAAATTTGCAAATGGAAGTAAACGCCAACACACTGAACCAAGTCACAGTGTGAACGTTAATAACAGACCTCTTATCCAAGCTCAAATTCATAAAAGAAGAAGAACCGCTTCTTACAGTTGTTCTTATAAAGAATTCTTGGCCTGCAAACCAATAGAATTCTCAGGCAATGAAGGAGCCATTGCAGCCTTACGTTGGATAGAAAAGAGAGAAGCAGTCATAAAAAAATAAATAAATGTGCAGATGAAGATAAGATTATGTTTGCTTCTAATCTTTTCACAAATACAGCCTTAGAATGGTGGAATACTATTCTCCAGTCTAGGAGAAGTGGCATAGTTTATAATATGGAATGGGTCAACTTTAAGGAAATGGTTGAAAGAAAATTCTATCCTCCTAATGAGAATAAACAAATCGCCAATAAGTTCCTAAGTCTTAAAATGACTGGAATAGACTGCAAAGGTTACACTACCATATTCTTCGAATATGCTAGGATAGTGCCAACCTTAGCCTCACCTAAACCAGTGTTAATCTCCCGTTATATTTGGGGATTAATTAACGAGATTAGACACGTAGTCAAGGCAGCTAGACCGGAAACCATAGAAGAAGCAGTAGAACTAGTCAATACCCTGACTGATGAATTGGTATGCACACAAGAGGAAAACCAAAGAAAGAACCTAGCTCAAAAGCTTACCCAGGAATTTCATTTTGGTAATTCCTACCGTGGAAAAGGAACAGGTTCTTCGGCACTCTACTACAAGTTTTGTAAAAAGAAGCACTCAGGAAAGTGTGTTGTGTCCTGCAACTTTTGCAAGTACCCGGGACAAAAGGGAGAAGATTATAGAATAAAAGCTAGTGCCAGGATATGCTACAATTGTGGAGAGGCTGGTCACATCAAACCGAACTGTCCGAAACTAGCTCTAGCAGCAACCAACAAAGCTAAGACAACTGAAACTCCAAAGAAAACTACCAGAGCATTTATTCTGACAGCCGAGGAAGCCAAGATGATTTCGGATGTGATTGCCGGTACGTTCTTAGTTAACAATATATTTGCCAAAGTATTATTTGACTCTGGTGCAACCAAAGTTTTATCAATACTTCTTTCTACAAACTTCTTGACCAACCCTTAGCCAAACTTCAACAAGATTGTCTGGTAGAAACAGCAAACGGATAATCCATTAAGATAAGTGAAATCTTGCAGGGAGCAAGAATAGAAATCCTGAACCATTATTTCTTTGCTAACCTTTACCCAATGAATCTGGCCGAATTCGATGTTGTATTAGGAATGGATTGGTTGGTAGCCAATCGTGACAGTATTTTATGTGATCAATAGTCAGTATAAGTAAGTACACCAAGTGGTAAAAAAGTTCACAATTAAAGGAGATAAGCCAATCAAATCGACAAAATTCATCTCTGTGATGAAAGCCGCAAGTAGGGGTGTAAACAAGCCCAGAGGCTCGAGAGCTACTCGTTATCGGCTCGGCTAAAAGCTCGAACAAGCCAAGATTTAATGAGCCTGAGCCCGAGCTCGAGCCTGAAATAGAGCTCGTTTCTTTATCGAGCCCGAGCTCGAGCCTGAAATACAAAGCTCGTTTAGGCTCGCGAGCCTAAACGAGCCCAAAAACCATTTTATTTGTTATATATAATATAATAATAATAATAATAATGATAATAAAATTGTCGAGCCGAGCTCGAGCCGAGCTTTGGCTTATTCAAGCGATATTGAAGCGAGATCGAGCAAAGCTTTTAGCTCGTTTGAGGTTGTTCACAAAATAGCTCGAGTCAAGTCGAGCCGAGCTCGAGCTTTGGGTTTTACTCGCGAGCCGAGCTCGAGCTCAAATAAGTAGGCTCAAACCGAGCCGAGCTCGAGCCCGAGCTTAATAAAAACATGACGAGCTGAGTTCGAGCCCAGTCGAGCTCGGGCTCGGCCCGGCTCGTTTACACCCTTAGCCGCAAGTTATGAAAAGAAGGGAGGAGTAGTATATACGATTTATTTAATCATTAATACTAATGGAAAAGAATTAAAAGATATTCCAGTAATATATAAATTCTCATATGTTTTTCCAGAAGAGTTACCTGGATTACTGCCTAATAGAGAGGTTGAATTTAGGATTCACCTAATACAAGGAACGGCACCGATTGCTAAAGCACCATATCGATTAGCACCAACGGAGATGCAAGAACTGAAGAAACAATTGGACGGACTTCTTGACAAAGGTTTTAAACAACCAAGTTCATCACCGTGGGGAGCACCAGTATTGTTTGTTAAGAAGAAAGACGGATCGATGCGTATGTGCATTGATTACCGGGACATGAACAAGGTTACGATTAAGAATTGGTACCCACTACCGAGAATCGATGATCTGTTCGATCAACTTCAAGGATCTCGATTCCTTTCTAAGATCGATTTACGCTCAGGATATCATCAACTGAAAGTACAGGAAGAGGACATTCCTAAAACTGCTTTCAGAACAAGGTACGGTCATTATGAATTTACCGTCATGCCATTTGGTTTAACCAATGCCCCAGCCGCATTTATGGACATGATGAACAGGATATGTAAACCATACCTGGATAAATTCATAATTGTCTTTATAGATGATATTCTAATTTACTCTAAGAGTAAAGAGGAACATACAACGCATCTGCATACACTTCTAACATTGTTGAGAAAAGAGAAGCTTTATGCTAAATTCTCAAAATGTGAATTTTGGTTACAAGAAGTGTAATTCCTTGGACATCTGGTTAATCATGAAGGAATTCATGTGGATCCCACAAAGATCGAGGCGATTACTAAGTGGAAAATCCCCGAGTCGCCAACGGAAGTAAGAAGTTTTCTTGGACTGGCAGGATATTATAGACGGTTTATCCAAGATTTCTCTAGAATAGCCATTCCATTAACCAAACTGGCTTGCAAATCTGTTAAGTTTGAATGGGAACCAAAACAGGAAGAAGCTTTTTGGATTCTTAAGCAAAGGTTAACCAACGCACCCATACTCGCATTACCAGAAGGAACTAAAGACTTTATAGTCTATTGTGTTGCGTCTAAGTTAGGATATGGATGTGTGTTGATGCAATGTCAAAAGGTTATAGATTATGCCTCTAGACAACTTAAGAAAAATGAAGAGAATTATACAACCCATGATCTAGAGTTAGGAGCCATAGTTTTTGCCCTTAAGATTTGGAGACACTATTTATATGGAAATAAATTTGTTGTCTTCACCGATCATAAGAGTTTAAGGTATATTTTTGGGCAAAAAGAATTAAATATGAGACAGAGACACTAGATGAAAATTCTTAGTGATTATGATTGTGATATTCAGTATCATGCTGGGAAAGCTAATGTAGTAGCTGATGCTTTAAGTCGAAAGTATCATGAAAAGCCGAAATAAGTACGTTCTCTCATGTTAAATCTACAAGTAGATTTAAATGATCAAATTAGAAAGATACCGGAAACAGCAATCAAGGACGATGCTGAAAGTTTAAAAGGAATGATTAAGGAATTAGAACAAGGAACAGATGGAATTTGGAACTTCCATAAGAAAAGGATGTGGATACCTAAACAAGGAAACCTACGCCACAGAATTCTAGAAGAAGCTCATAAGTCTAAGTATACGATACATCCCGGAAGTGATAAGATGTATCAAGGTCTAAGAAAGAATTTTTGGTGGATAGGAATGAAAAAGGATATAGCAAACTATGTTGGCAAAAGTCTAACTTGTTCACAAATTAAAACTGAACATCAGAAACCCTCAGGATTATTGCAACAGTTAGAGATGCTAATATGGAAATGGGAATTGATAACAATGGACTTTGTTACCAAATTACCCAAAACACGAAAAGGAAATGATACAATTAGGGTGATTGTAGACAGATTTACCAAATCTACTCATTTCTTACCAGTGAAGGAAACTTTCAATATGGAACAGTTAGCCAAGTTATATGTAAATGAAATAGTTTCATTACATGGAATTTCTTTATCTATTGTATCTGATAGAGATAGCCGTTTTACTTCTCATTTTTTGACAAGTTTCCAAAAAGCGATGGGAACCATGTTAAATCTAAGCACAGCTTATCATCCACAAACAGACAGACAAAGCGAAAGGACAATACAAACAATGGAAGATATGCTTAGAGCCTGTGTAATTGATTTCGGAGGAAATTGGGACGACCATTTACCACTAATAGAATTTTCCTACAATAACACCTATCATACTAGCATTAATGCTGCACAATTTGAAGCACTTTACGGACGAAAGTGCCGAACTCTAGTCTGTTGGGCAGAAATTGGAGAAAAGTAATTATCTGGACTAGAGATAGTGCAAGAAACAACGGATAAGATAATTCAAGTCAAGGAAAGTCTAAAAGCAGCACGAGATTGTCAAAAGAGTTATGCAGATAACAGACGAAAACCTTCAGAATTTCAAGTAGGAGATAAAGTATTATTAAAATTTTCTCCATGGAAAGGAGTAGTCAGATTCGTTAAAGGAGGAAAGCTAAGCCCCAGGTATGTTGGACCTTTTGAGATTATTAGAAGAATAGGACCAGTAGCCTATCAGCTACAACTGCCTGAGGAAATGGCAGGAATACATGATGTGTTTCATATATGTAATCTCAAAAAGTGCTTAGTAGACGAATCAATAATGATAACTCTTAAGGACATAGTGGTAAATGAGAAACTTAAGTTTATCGAGAAACCCATTCAGATTGAAGATAGAAAGATCAAGAATCTCAAACACAAGAGACTAGTTCTGGTCAAAGTGAAATGGGATTCCAAAAGAGGACCAGAGTACACTTGGGAACTCGAATCAGATATGCAAAGGAAATACCCACACTTATTCCAGTAGACCTCGAGGACGAGATCTAAAACAAGGAGGGGAGGATATAATAACCCTCCTAGAACCCTTAACCATGACCCTAAACGTTCCTAATATATCCCGTATGCGAGAAACGGAACCAGAATACCCTTATACTTATAAAAATCAAGAAAAACAAAGTTTGGGAGTCGCTCACGGGCAGCGACTCGGACACCATAGTCTGTCGCGGGGTGCGAGGACCTTTTCTTGCTCGACACGGCATGGTGCCACGTGGCAGGTGACTCATCGAAGCTAGGCCCATGACTGGCCAAGGCTATACTCGACACATAGTACCTTGCGGGCCGTGAAGACCTTCCCTGTCTTCTTCGCGTAGCGCGAGCCGCCATACGGAAATCCTATAAATAGGATCGATCGAGTTCATTTGAATTCGTTGAAAATTTCTAAATCTATCTCAATCTCTGTAGGCAATTTTTATACCCGGGCATAATACCCACTATAAAGCGAAGCTCTGCCTCGTTGTAAGTACTATAACCCTGATATTACCCTACACGATCGATTTAGGGCTCCGTAACGCATGTCAAGGCTCTGCCTGACTCAGTCGTTGGAGTTCTGTCTCGTGTTACACTCGATTGATCTAGGATTCCGTAATGTATGTCAAGGTTCTGCCCGACTCAGTTATTGGAATTCTGTCTCGAGTTGTAAGGTTAATGTGATTTGGGTTATTTTACTAACACGTGTGCATTGTTTAATTGTAATAGATAATAACCAGGTGATACACCAGGAAGCTCTAGTTTTACCTAAATCAACAATGTAAGTACATTCACTTTTTTTTCTCACTATTTGTGAGTATCTTTTATAAACACTTTTTGTGAGTCAAAAGGTTTTACCAAATGTTTTCAAATACAATTACGGTGATTAAGTCTTTGTAATTCTACAATTGCTGCCAGTATTATGGGGTTTGTATACAGTACTTGATAACCTTCACAATTGATCACGGGTATCCAATGTATGATATGACCATAGTCAAAGATCTGTCGAGTGACACGTACTGACCGAGTAATTGTGTAGATATAAACATTGTAATCACCGTTAATATTGTAATGTGTAAACAACAGATGCTTTACAAAATGGAATTTACTTGCTAGTATTTCTTGCTGATAAAATATTTTTAAAACGCGTTTCAGGTAACACAATGTGAAAGCCAATAGAAGCCAGCTGGAGAGCACTGAAGGCTTGGAAAAGTGGCTATAAAAGTTACCTAAATAAAAAGGAGCTTTTGTTTTCAATAAATAGGGTTTATTCCTACAATTGTACTGTCAAATGAACTTGGGTTTTATCCCAAAGATTTGTTATAAAAAGTTTGGTGTTTTACTCTGATAAAAATATTTCCTAACTACGGTCCTGATGTATTCCGCTGCCAAATTAATAAACACCAATACCCCTGATATGGAATTCCCGGCACCCGCTCCCAGGGTAGGGGTCGGGGGTTGCGACATTTACATTAGCAATATTAGAAAATGCACATGTGCATCTGTATGTATGAACATGATATAACGTGTTTTGGTACAAAAAGTTTGTGATTTTGAATGATGAAGTAGGCTCATATATATGTTTTTGGTTAGTTGTATCTAGTGGTTAATGGTTTGGTTATATTGGTCAATTTATGATCTAATATGTTGCTTGGTATGGTATGTGTAGGACCGAGTTTCGTGACCGAAACCGTGATTCGTGTGAGATCGGTTCAAGACGGGAGAGATTAGAGACGGATAAAAGTACTTACTTGTATAGATTTGTAACATAACAAAGCAAGTCGGCCCGATTAACAAGCTAACCGAACCATACCAAAGGAGTACACATCCGGGGAGAGACCAAGTGGTGATCTCTCCCTAGTGAGGTCTCAAACCTCCTAAAATCTCCAAGTGTTTGAAATGGCAAGGGTTTTCTATTTATAGTCACACCCCTTGTCTTGCAAACACACACGGTCAACCGAATAACCCTCTCGTTTGACCACTTCAAACGAGCGGGTCTATACACGTTCGATAGACCGTTTCACTAACTATTACAAATTCAGCGTAAAATAAAACTAATCTATTCGACAAGCATCGGACACAAAATCTGCATCAACAAATTCCCCCTTGTCCGTTGCTGTCGAATGCTGAAAATGCAACTGCAATCGATCTTCAGTCAAGTATTCATCTTCTATGTGTTAACAAATTCCCCCTTGACCGATGATCCAGGTAAGTAGTATCTTGACGCTCCTTGTATAATATTTCCCCCTTAATGTACGCGTATCCGTGTTGGGTGTTGTGCAATTTCCTCAATTGACCGATCTTCCGCTGATCTTCCAATACTCCAACCGGCATTTGATAAGGGTTCCATTCTTTTAAAAAACTGCATCAAGTCTTGATCTTGTCATAAGAACTCTATTTCATACAAGCATACTACATTGATAGAGATTTCTGGTGAACTGTCTTCTGTAAACCGTCTTTGTGGAATCGACCAAGTAATGCACTTTAATCTTCAGCATCAACACTCAGGAAAGTCAGCTAGACCAAGTGTATCCCTTGCAAGCTCAACCAAACGGCACGCTTAGTTGAACTACATCCAGATCTCATTGTCTCGCTTTTATGAAGTTGACCACGTAATGCACTACGGATCTTCAGCATCAGTACTCAGGAAGTCAGCTTGACCAAGTACATCGTTTGCAAACTCAACGAATTGAGTTATCCCCGGATCCCTGTAAAATCCCAAAGAAACATCAAACCCAAAACCGAATCCTGCAGGTCTTCAGCCTTGAACTATCAGCTTTCATAAAGATTCCCCCAGGTCTTCAGTAAACAGCGCCTTGAAACTACTGTCGACTTTAGATGCCTGTATGTTTCCGTGCAAAACTCTTCACGCTGGCTGGAGAATTAATTAAGATCCTCAAATATGTGTCTGTGCAAAACATTCCACTCAGAACCATTTGTATCACCAGAAAATCACAAACTCTACCACCTGTGATTGCGTTTAGAAATTTACCGAAGAAATTCATCATACGTTTTATTCCCCCATTTCTTTGGTAAGATCTCTAAACCTTAACAGATTCCCTCCACTTCAAAGGAACTGTCGTCAACTTTCAAATGTTCACCAATTCCCTTCACTTAGCGGAACTGTCGTCAATCTTCATTGAATGTTCTCGGTTCCGAAAAATCACAAAAACGACTTTCTTCTTTGCATATTCCAGTTGAATAAGAACGTCCCCTAGTACCCCGTAGGATCCGACTTGTATCCCTCCAAAGACTTTGTGAACTCGTTAGGACCGGTATTGACATTCTAGGTTCATTCATTCGTTACCAAATGCGAGAATATGACAATAAACAAAAAGATTTCTTCGTTGCATATTCTAGTTGATAAAGAAATTTCGCCTAGTACCCCGTAGGATCCGACTTGTATCCCTCCAAAGACTTTGTGAACTCGTTAGGACCGGTATTGACATTCTAGGTTCATTCGTTCGTTTTCAAATGCGAGAATATGACAATAAACAAAATGCTTTCGAACATTTACGAATAACCGATAACAATCATAAACATTGACGTGCGGAAGTGAACATACCGTTTTGTTTTTGGCCCATAGTAGTCAAGTCACCAAATTTGACTTTTGCATCGGTAACCGTGACTACCCCATATTTTTTTTAAATATCATCATCTTTTGTTTTCATCATTCCGCATCATCCCCCGCGCTCCTAAAACCCGTACGAATTTTGACCTTGATATTTAGAAGCACGATTCAAATCAACTCCGCGAATACCCGACCCCACTCTTGTTCGCGACCCAAAAATATAATAAATCCATGTGAATCTAAGAAGACAAATTAGATTTTTGCATGTCTGCTACATCATGGCCCAATTAAAAAAAATACCTGATATAACCGATCAATTCTGGTCCATATACACATTACCAATCACTAGAAGCCCAACTGCCAAACCCAAAGAATGAATAATAGTTAAATGTCATGGCCCAAAAAAAAATGTTAAATTCTTGAGGCCCACCACTTCGTGAGATATGATGCAAAATTCTGCCCAAGTCAACAACCCTTAAAGTAATTGATTAGCCACTAACATATTATTTGTCTTCCTCTTTCTTCTTTGCGATAAACAGCAGCCGACAAACCTTCAATTTTCTTTCTGTCCCTCTTTCTTCGATACCCACCAAACATCCAACAAATCCCTTTATCCAGCCGCTAATGTCTTCAGCGATTCCACCTTCAAACCCTTTATTTCTTATCAAAAGACTCTATGAATATCGATATTCCAGAAAGGTCTCTGAGTTGTCATGGAGATTCCACAGTTCGTGTCGACTTAAGTCAAAATACACAAGAAAATGGAGTCCCGTCTGAGAAGATGAAATCCCTGTGCTCATGTTGTTTAGTTTGGCAAACACATCATCATCCGCCGAATCCGAATTTCATACCACTTCAGCCGTCGAACAATGAAAGGGGCCGACGAAACTGATTTCTTAAAGTTGGCCGACGAAACAGATCTCTGGTCGACGAAACAGATTTGAAGTGTGTTGAACGACGAAACGGATCTTGAATTCTTGTCGACGAAACAGAATGATGTCTGAAGTCGACGAAATAGGATCTGTTTCGCCGAAGGGTTTCGTTTCGTCATGGGAAGTGGGGTTTCGTCGGAAACCCTAAAATTTCTTTAACAGCCGCCACCATTTCTTCAAGAACACACCCTCTGTTAACTTTGCAGATCTGACGAAAATCCTTAAAAACATGATATTTGATGATGAAAACTTGTTGATTTCGGTGTGAAACATAAAACCCAACACTTTGTACGGTCCGACTCAGCTCAGATCCGTATATTCCGTCTCGAATCTGGGTTTTTCTTCATTTCACCATTTTTTAGATCTTGAACAAAAATCACGAAAATAACAGATCTAGAGCACATGTGATTTAGCAAACTGTTAGATTCACTAAATTAGGCACCATGGCTCTGATACCAATTGTAGGACCGAGTTTCATGACCGAAACCGTGATTCGTGTGAGATCGGTTCAAGACGGGAGAGATTAGAGACGGATAAAAGTACTTACTTGTATAGATTTGTAACATAACAAAGCAAGTCGGCCCGATTAACAAGCTAACCGAACCATACCAAAGGAGTACACATCCGGGGAGAGACCAAGTGGTGATCTCTCCCTGGTGAGGTCTCAAACCTCCTAAAATCTCCAAGTGTTTGAAATGGCAAGGGTTTTCTATTTATAGTCACACCCCTTGTCTTGCAAACACACACGGTCAACCGAATAACCCTCTCGTTTGACCACTTCAAACGAGCGGGTCTATACACGTTCGATAGACCGTTTCACTAACTATTACAAATTCAGCGTAAAATAAAACTAATCTATTCGACAAGCATCGGACACAAAATTTGCATCAACAGTATGAAGGGTGTTGATGTAGATGTGCATAAAGTGAAAATATTATACATATTGGTAATGGTAGTGTATTATGGATAGTAGGAGGTAATGGTAGTACATTATGGATGATATGATGATCAAAAGGAAAGTGTACTCAAATTAGTGTATCAAAACACGTTATACCATGTTCATACATATAGATGCACATGTGCGTTTCTAATATTGGTAATGTAGAAAGTATTATATTACGGATGGTAGTGTAAATGAAAGTGCAATTGTCTAATACTAGAAATGTATTACGGAATTTGTCAAAGAAATGATACCTACCCACATGTGCATCGATAATTGTTACTCGATATTTTTTAGAGACGAATTATAGCAATTTTTTAAAAAAAATTGTGTTTTTTTAGATTTTTTTAGATATTTTTGGTTGTGTTCACACCGGTTCTCGTGGTTCTCGCAATAAAGGGTGGTTCTAACAGATCCTTCTCTTATATATATATAGGTGAAAGATAAAATGAAAAACCAATTGAGTTGAGAAAACTCAAGAAAACCCTATGTAACATTTTGATTTTTTTCTAAAAAAAAAACAGAGAATGTAACATAAATATGTACTTGAACATTTTTATTAAAAAAAATGTAAAAAGCGCCTATTGTTTTTTTTAAATGTTTAAAATTTGAATGGTACATTTACTTTGGACATATATATTTTGTAACATGAAATTTTTAACATTTAAAAAAAATTACTCGGCGCTTTTTTGTTTTTCTTTTTTAAAAATGTTTAAATATAGGTACGTTTCATTTCCTATTTTGATTAGAAAGAAAAAGAAAAATGTTACATGGGGTTTTTACAAAGGTTTTTTGAGTTTTCTCAATTCAAGTGGTATTTCGTTTTATCGTTCCCCAATATATATATATAATGTAAGTGTTGGGAGAAAACCCTCTTAATTGAGAAAACCTAATAAACTCTAACCTCCCGACAAATATTTTTGAAAAAAATTACACATGTAATATACATGTTTTTAAGGATTTTGAGCAAAAAAAAAAAAAAAACGCCGACCAGATTTTTTTTTAAATAAACAAGTTTTGCACAACGCAACTTTAACATATGTTACACATGAATATAACATATGTTACACGAAAACTTTTATTTTTTATTTTTTTTTAAATCTGGTCGGCACTTTTTTGATTTTTTTCTAAAAACCCTTAAAAACATGTATATTACATGTGTAATTTAAAAAAAGAAAAAATGTCGGGAACATAGAGTTTCATAGGTTTTCTCACCACAAGTGGGTTTTCTATTATATATATATAAGGTAGGGTTAATTCGAGAACAACTCTTATTGCGAGAAACACGAGAACCAGTATGAACACAAAAAATACCTAAAAAATACACAATTTTTTTAATATTTTTTTAAATCGCTATACTTCGTCCATAAAAAATAATTCCGAGTAACAATTATGGATGCACATGTGCATATGTATCATTTCTTTGACAAATTACGTAATACACTACCAGTATTATACAACTGAACTTTCATTTACATTACCATATGTAATACCCTACTTTTTACATTAGCAATATTAAAAATGCACATGTGCATCTATATGTATGAACATGATATAACGTGTTTTGATACGAAAAGTTTGTGATTTTGAATAATGAAGTAGACCCATATACATGTTTTTGGCTAGTTATAAATAATGGTTGATGATTTGGTTATATTTCCCACTTTATGATGTAATATGTTGTTTGGTATGGTATGAAGGGTGTTGATGTACATGTACATAAATGGAAAAATATTATACATATTGGTAAAGGTAGTGTATTATGGATGGTAGGAGGTAATGGTAGTGTATTATGGATGGTATGATAGATGAAAAGTAAAGTGTATTCAAAGTAGTGTACCAAAAACACGTTATATCATGTTTATACATATAGATGCACATGTGCATTTCTATTACTGGTAATGTAAAAAGTAATGTATTACGGATGGTAGTTTAAATGAAGGTGCAATTGTCTAATACTGGTAATGTATTACGAAATTTGTTGAAGAAATGATACATATGCACATGTGCATAGATAAATTGTTACTCGAAATTTTTTTTGGAACGAAAGATAACAATTTTTTTTAAACAATAAAACAATTTGTGTGTTTTTAGGTATTTTTAGGTATTGTTCACATTGGTTCTCGCGGTTCTCGCAATAAAGGGTGGTTCCTACCCGATGCTTATCCTATATATATATAGGGTAAGGATAGTGTAAAAATGGCCTAAAGTGTGAGAAGTGTATTATAACACTATATATAATACTATATAACACCATATAAACACCGTATAACAATATGTAATACCATATAACACTATGTAACACTATATATTATTGTATAACAAATATAACATTATACATCTATCATAGACATGCTATCAGACAACCTATAGTGTTATATTTGTTATATAATGATATATAGTGTTATATGGTATTATATGGTGTTACATATTGTTATACGGTGTTTATATGGTGTTATATAGTATTATATATAGTGTTATAACACACTTCTCACCCTTCTCACACTTTAAGCACTTTTTACATGATCCTCTACCTATATATATATATATATATATATGAGAAGGATCTTTTGAGAAAAAAAATACTATGAGAAGAGAAAGAACAATGGGTTTGATGGTAAAACACTAAATAATTTATCTTTCCTCTAATTAATCTCCCTTTAATTAATAAGTGAAAGGTACTAGATCATACACAAATCAAAATTTATCCTACATATATCGAAATTTATCCAATGTACATCCTACGCAAATTGAGGAAAATAGGATTGCAAGCGTTGGAATAAAAGATGATGTAGCAATTCAAGAATAATAGGATTGCACACGTTGAAATTAACCTAGTTAAGCATGTGACCTTTTGGTAAGGGCTACTATATTACCACTTTAACACCCCAAACACCACTATATAAGAATGAAAGGGGGGGCACAATGGGCTTCTTGTTACCACAATAAGATGCATGAAGGGTATGGATGCGGGGGGGCCATTTTCAGATCAACCAAATCAAACATTTTCTTTCTTTTTTTATTTCTTTTTTATTATATTTAGAGTAAACTGTCATTTTGGTCTCTGAGGTTTGGTCACTTTTACCATTTTAGTCCAAATCTCAAACCTTTTAAATCTGGGTCCCTGTGGTTTCAGTTTTATTGCCATTTTAGTTCAAAAATCAATTTACCTCTTATTTGACTATTAAAAGCTGGTTATTTTGTCTTTTTATTCAGGGGCAAAATTGTCCATCTCAATTTATTATAACATATTAATAATTAAATTAATTATACTTAATTCATTTTTACCCTAATAAATATACAAAGCAGATAATCTTCATCTTCATCTACCCTCATAACTTCATCTTCCCCCAAAATCGCCCATTACAATCATTTTGCCAAGACAATCATCTTTTCCAATGGACGATTACGATGATTTTAGCTGCTGTGTTCGAAAAGAAGGATTCAATTTTGATCCTAATGTAATATACGGTACGTATTTCTGATTGATAAGTTGGATTGTTGTTCCCATTTTTTCCGATTGAACCTTTTTTTTCTTATTCTACAGCAAATCATCCTGAATTATTCACCCTGAAAGTTCACCATGGTGGTGATTTCACTGACGAGGATGATTTTGAATACGGCGTGGTTAAGGTAGACTACGTTGATAATGTGAATTCTGATATGTTTTCATTGATAGTTATAAATGATATGTTGTTAGCATTAGGTTATTCAGAAGAGGATGTTGTGGTTTACCATTTTAGGGTTCCAGGGGAAGATTTAATAGTAGGTTTAAGGCCTCTAGGCACTAACAGTGATATATTGAGAATGATTAGCTATTGTGAAACAAACAAAGTGCTAGATGTGTATATTCAACATGTTAGCAAGTTTTCGAAAAAGGATGTTGAAAAAGAACCTGAATATGTAGACCTGAGTGAGGAGGGAAGTTATGAGGATAGTGATCAACAGGATGAAGATAGTGAAAGTGATAGTGTTGATGGTAGTTATGAAGGATCTTGTGAAGGTAGTGCAACTAAGGGTGAAAAGGCAGAAGGTGTACAGACCACCCCTAGCAAACGTGTAAAGTCATTTCATAGGAAAGGTGTAAAGGCTAAGAGTTGGAAAGATAGAACTGATAAGGTGGGTCAGGATGAGGATGAAGAAGATCCATACTACATATTTGATAAAGATAATGTAGTGGAAGTTTATAGTGTTGATATGAATGAATATTATGCTGCAGTAGATGCTGAAATTAGTGAACAATATGAACAAGATATTGATGTAGATGAAAACAATGACTAAGTTGATTTAGATGGGTTCGAAAGTTTAACTAACTCAGATGTTGACACAGCTCTTGAAAGAGCTTGTAGGAGTGTTAGGAAAGACAAGAGAAGGTGTAACACATCAGCTGAATGTCCCTTTTATCTTGGTCAGTCATTTCCTAATAAGGGCAGTATTAAGCTGATGGTCAAGAATCATGCAATTGATACAAGGAGACAACTCCATATTACAAGGAATGACAACACCAGATTCCGGGTCATATGTATGGGTGGGATTCCAAAACTGAGTAGTTGTGAAATAAATCCTGAAGGAACCTCCCAACCACCTGCATTTAAGGATAATTCTGAAACAACTGCATGTTGGACATGGTTTCTTCAGTGCTTATGTGATGATCTTGAACTGGAACATAACAGTAATTTCACCTTCATAACTGACAGGTAAAAGGTAAGTACTGTTCACTAATTTACCTGTTATGTTTGCATTTTATTATTACACTATTAACTCATTTTGTAACTCTGATTTTAGGGATTAATACCTGCAATATTGAAAGTGTATCCAAGTTCAAAGCATAGATATTGCCTCAGACATATACACGAAAATATGAAACCAAAATGGAGTGGTGGTGAATACAAAAACCTGTTGTGGAACTGTGCATCTGCAACAACAGTTCCACAGTTTGAAAAGGCTATGAAGGCAGTTCTTGATAATGACAAAGGACTACATGATTGGCTGAAAGAAATTCCAAGCAAACATTGGGTAAGAGCCTACTTCACCGGTATGTAATTTAGCATTGAACTTACAAGTTTACTTGTTTTCAGTTGACTTATTTTAACCTTGCTAATTAATTGAACATATTACAGGTAGGGCTAGGTGTGATATATTGCTGAATAACATTTGTGAGGTATTCAATAGGCAATTGATACAAGGTAGGGAAAAGCCTATCATAACCTACCTTGAGTATATCAAAGAGTATATTATGAAGAAGATTGTTGTGGTGAATAAGTTGATTGACAAGTGTAAAGGACCATTAACACCAGCTGTAATTGCTGTGTTACAAACTATCAAGACTGAGGCTGCAGAATACACTGTCATTTGGACTGGAGGAACAAAGTTTCAGGTGAGCATACACTTCAATGATCACCAAGACCAAAGAGTAGTGATATTGGATGAAAGAACATGCTCCTATAGAAGATGGGATCTGACAAGCATCCCATGTAGACATGTAGTGGCATGTATATGGAACATGGGATTGCATGGAAAACGAGATGGAGTTCCTGAAAAATGGGTGCATCCAGTGTATTGGATAGAGACTTGTAAAGAAGTTTACAAACATAATGTAGAACCAGTGAATGATAGTGACCTATGGCCTAAATCTGCATGCCCAACAATTTTGATCCCTCCAAAGTATCATGTCCAAATTGGGAGGCCAAAGAAGAGAAGGTGGAAGTCTGCTCAGGAGGTTGCAAAGGGTAACCTTGCATCTTCACTTGAAAAAAAGAAGGCAAAGCCTGCAGTGGTTGTGGAAAAGGTAACCAACAACATCTCTGCAACTGGTAAGTTACCTAGGAAGGGAAACTCCGTGACATGTCAGATATGCAAGATGGTAGGGCATAACAAGAGGAGCTGTTGGAAAAACAAAAGGAATGGCGCACAAGCACAGGCTGGGTCACAAGCACAGGAAGGGGCACACGCACAAGAGGGGGCACAGGCTTAGGTTGCCGTATCAAGAAGTTCAGCTATTATCTCTTTTGACTGCAGTTGACATTTTTTGCAGTTTGTCCCAAACTGTGATGTTTACAGTTTGTGTCAAACTGTTTTGATATTTTATAGTTCATGTCAAACTGTTTAGTAGTTCTATTGTGGATGTTAAACTGCAACTTTTGGTTGTTTGGTATGGGCCTTCTATCTTGGTTGTTAATGTATGGTACTTTTGGTTGTTAAAATGTTTTGGTCGTTTTGTTAATGTGTTTAATGGTCATTTGGTTGTTTCGTATGGTAATTCTGTTTTGGTCATTTTGTTAATGTGTTTAAAGGTCATTAGGTTATGACCATACTTGTAGCTCATACTTGCAGCTCATTTGCATCCAACACTAAAACATAAGCATGGTAATTCTGTTATTGTCATAAGCGTCAGTAATTCTGTTTTGGTCATTTTGTTAATGTGTTTAAGGGTCATTTGGGTGTAACCATACTTGCAACTCATTTGCATCCAGCACTAAACATAAGCATGGCAATTTTGTTATTGTCATAAGCATCGAGAATTCTGTTTTGGTTGGTTTGTTAATGTGTTTAATGGTCATTTGGTTGTGACCATACTTGCAGCTCAAACTTGCAGCTCATTTGCACTTCTGTTATTGTCATAAGCATCCGACACTAAACATTAGATGACCATACTTGCAGCTCATTTGCACTAAACATGTATTGGTAAATAAGTTAGTTAATTCATTACAAAAGCCCCATACATTCCATTACAAAGTTACAAAAGACCATATTAGCAGGTCATAGTCGATAATACTGACCCAACTTACAAAATCCCCACAAAAGACAAATCCTAAGCAAACTTAACAAAATAGACCATGAACAAGAAAAAACTGAAACCTAAGATAAGTTTTAGCATCTTCTTCTCCTAAGCCAATCTTTTACTTCTTCATCAAGTTTCATGTTCCGAGTAAACATCTGTCTTGCATTCTCTTCGTGCCGCTTGATGGTGTCCAACAGTGCAGGAATCATCACACTCGGGTTCTGAATCTTCGGTGGCTCAATCCAAGCAACGAATCCACAGTTGATGGTTTGTTGCAGCTATGACATCGACGACCTGGGTTTTGTGTAGTCCAGGAAGTTCTCAGTTGGGTTGGGGCTCCACATGTGCAAACCACCATTGTCGTTGCAGGGGAGAAGATGAAGAAGATTGTTGTAGGATTAGGTTTGGTGTGTGGCGATTTTGGGGGAGATTATTTAGGGACGATGAAGTTATGGGGGCAATATAATCTGCTGTGTATATTTATCAGGGTAAAAATGAATTAAGTATAATTAATTTAATTATTAATATGTTATAATAAATTAAGATGGACAATTTTGCCCGTGAAGAAAAAGACAAAATAACCAGCTTTTAATAGTCAAATAAGAGGTGATTTGATTTTTGGACTAAAATGGCAATAAAAGTGAAACCACAGAGACCCAGATTTAAAAGGTTTGAGATATGGACTAAAATGACAAAAGTGACCAAACCTCAAGGACCAAAATGGCAGTTTACTCTTATATTTAAGTTCTAGTTAAAAGCACTACATCCATGTGCAACATGTGACTGTTTAACACTGATGTATAGTTAAAACCACTACACATAGTCTAAAGATGTTCAATTCGATTATTTGTTATTGTATTTATGTTTGGTATTTCCTTTCATATATACTTATATTTAGATACTTATGTCATATTTACTTTTGCCTGTTAGTTAATGATTTGGTAGAATTTTTTGAATTTATAGAACGATTTGATTATAGTACTGAAATATTATTAAATTCTATATATTCTTTTATGTGATCGAAACCACCGACACAAATCCGGTAGAAACTTTGAACCAAAACATGGTTGCTAAATCAATGGAAAGAAGCAAATCACAAAATCGGTTGTAAATGGATTCGGTCGCAATTGCATTTGGAAAAATGTCGCAAAAAGGTTCGGTCACACATAGTTCGGTAGAAAAACTGGGTCACAACAAAATTTGGTCATAATCTCAGTCGCTAAAGGTTCGGTCACAAAATCTGTCGCAAATTCCGTCGCCAAATTTATCATCAAATCCCTAGTTGCAAAATTGGTAGCAACAATATTTCGGTTGCAAAACTATGTACCACCTAAATCAGTCATAAAGTGGTTGTAAAACGGTCACAGGTAGTCTTATTTTATTTAGTAGTGTGTTGATCATCATGTACCCCATTGTGAGGCGAGGACTCACCCTGAAGCCAGTGACAAACTGGACATGGAAAGGAGCGTTAGTTCACATGAGAACATTTTTGATGACTAAGTAAAAAAATCTACAAATGTATACAGTGGTTTCCAACTTGAAGTAAAAGACATTCGATGAAATTTGTTTAATTTAATTATTAGTTTAGGTTAAAAGTTATAATTGTGCGCGAGGATAAGTTTTTGGTTTTGGGTTTACAAAATTACTCTTTTAGTGTAAAAGAATATATTTAATTATTACCCTGCATTATAAGATGTACGTAGAAAATGAAACTTATAATGGAACTTTAAGTTTTTGATTTTGGGTTTGAGGAAAAGACTCAAATACATATTCTTTTAAATATAGAAAGTCGTAGGAAAGGTATTAAATGTATTTCGATTAAAATTACTTTATTGGCATTAGAAACGTCTCGTCAAACTATACAATCATAGATTTTAGGTTTTCGATTTTGAATTTTTAACGTGTAGATTTTAGAATTTTATATATATCTTTGTGTCTTTTTTTTTATTTTTGTTTCTCATTGTAGATATTTATCATTGTTTTCGTTATTGTGTTTTTTTTTTTTGTGATTTGCAATGTCTTTCCTCAGCATTGTTTTATATTTCTCGGTATTGTGTTATATTTTACGATTCATTGTGTATTTGTACCTTTCCTACAATATTTTGGAGATTTTGTACGATAAGTTTACCCTTGGGTTTGATATAGCTAGCAAATGAATGAGTAAAGTTTACGAAATTACTCTTTCAATGTGAAAAAATATATTTAACACGAGTCTTAATATTAATTTTTTGAGAGCCATCAAGATGGATTCATTTCTTACCCATTTTTTAATGTTAGGAGTTATTACTAAATGGATAGATTACTTATCCAGAAATGTAAAGAATAACACAACATTCCTGTCCCACTTGCCTGGCTTGGTAGATCATTTATATATTTAATTAGCCATCCTATCAGACTTCCAGCTATAAAAGGAAAACCCTTGTGTGTTTCTCATCACCAAACTAACTAAAATACTTAGCAAAATTGGGTTTGATGACTAGAGCTTTTATCTTGATCGCCATGGTTGCATGTCTCACATCAGTTGCTCATGCCATTGCTGGCCAAGCAACTTTCTACACTCCTCCCTACTTTCGTAAGTATAGGGACATTATGCATGTATATATATCATATATATGTTAATCCACAGTTTGGTATAACAGTGTAATACATTGTTTTACAGTTTCACAATATACTATTTTTTACGAGCACAAAATCATCGTCTCAACAGGGGCGGATCCAGCCACATTTGTGGGTTCTCAGGAGACCAGTGCGTTTGGAAAAAAATAGAAAAAATTAGTGAAAACTTATAGAATTTAGAAAAAATTAGTAAGAATTAAAGAAAATTTACTAAAAGGAACCCATTAGAATAAAATCCTGGATCCCCTATTGAGTCTCAACTCTCATCCTCATATACTATATAATATACAGTTTTAACCTATTCAATCTTTTCTTTATTTAGCTTTATTTGAGTAATTGGTTATGGTATATATGTAGCATCGTCATGTTTTGGCTTCGAAGACCGTGGTGTTATGATCCTAGCAGCAAACAGTGTGCTGTTTAACAACAGAGCTGCATGTGGGACTAGGTACCGTGTCACTTGCACTGGTAGAACTAATCTGGGAGTGTTGGAACCTTGCACAGGCCAAAGCGTTGATGTTACAGTTGTTGATCTTTGTCCTGGATGTGCTTCAGATCAAATTGATCTTTCCCAAGAGGCATTTGCTGTGATTGCTAATCCTGATGCTGGGAGGATTCTCATCGACTATGTCCAGTAATTATACACAACCCAAATTTTTTAAATCAAATTTATACGATTTTTGTTGAAGTTCGGACTAATTCTTTTATTCTTTGTGATTTTCTCATTTTCAGGATCTAATTTAAACAACTTTGCATGCCAGATGTCCATAATAAACTACGTCAATAAGAAACTCTCTTTATGAGTTCTTTTCAAAATAAATGAGACTAAAAGGGCATTGTAATCATGTTTGTATATGTTTCTCAAAGAAATAGTACGTGTTTCCATTATATTCTAGAATGATTCTACGGTCATGCTTGCTTGGGGCACAACGACGAAAGGTTAACTTTGAAGAGATTCTCATTTAAGGTTAAACTAGTAAAACATTTATAAATTAATAATGTTGTGAAAAAGATATTTTATTAATTTAGCGAGATATTATTATATCGATAAATTAATAACTTATTAATTTAGCGATATATTATTACAAAAACAAATTTTAATGCATATTTCTTAAGTGAATTGTAAGCGCCAGCAATTCTTCACAACTTTTTGTTGTAATACGAGAAAACAGTGCCTCAACTCTTATGTGCAATGAAGAGATTTAAAAATGAACTCACGATACATTTGAAGTTCAACAAAAAAACAAATAGATTCATTTTTTACTAGACAATCTAAGAATACGTAATCTTTTAATAATTATTAAGTTATAGTTTCGTTAGGACCAATACATATACACTGGGATTTCAAAAAAGTTATTATCTTATTATTTTATTGATTAGGGTCCAATTTTGTATTAGTCCCAAGTTAGGACTGGACAAATTACTAATTTTATCGAGTTTATTAATTTATCGAGTATTAATTTATAGATGTTTTACTGTTGCTTATGTAATGCCCCACTATTCAAATTTAAGCATTAGTTGAAATTTCAAAATTTGTTAAAACATTCCACTAAATATTACAAATTATAACGTTCATATCCTTCAAATCTAAGCATCAGTCGATATTTCAAATTTTAAGCTTTAGTCGAAGTTTCAAAATTTTATAAAACATTATACTAAATATTACAAATTATAACGTTCATATCCTTAAAATTTTAGCGTTAGTCGAAACTTCAAAATTTAAGCATTGTCAAATTTCAAAATTTAAGCATTAGTAGAAATAATGTTCAAAATTTAATGTCCAAAATTTAATGTTTCAAAATTTTATAAAACATTATACTAAATATTACAAATTATAACGTTCATATCCTTAAAATTTAAGCATTATCAAAATTTTGAGCTTGTAGTGGTGGTTAAAATCCATGAAACTGGTAATCCAGATACCGTTCCTTCAATGTATTCTGCTCGGTTTCAAAAAACTGGTAAAATCCATGAATCGAATTTTGGACGCTTAAAATCCATGAAACTGGTAATCCAGATCTTTCTGCTCGGTTTCAAGAACACATCAGTCACCTCTCTATTCTTATTTGGGCTTCTGTGATGTTTCCGACACCGGCGCTGGTACTGGTGTGAGCTCCGACCATAGCTTCCGACCACACCGATTCAAGGTAATTCTTGCACCTAACATACTTGTCTTCATCTTTTGATCAAAATCCCGAACATGTTAATGTCTAACTATGATTATATAAACCGAATTTTGGGATTGTTACAAGAGGGCAGCTCTAGGGTTCTTAAATGGTGGTGGTGGGGTGGGTTGGTGATTACCAGAGCTCTGGGTTATTGAGAGAGAGACTTAGTGAGAGAGAATGGATTGTTTTATGTTTTATTTTATTAAAAATTGTTTTTTAAATATATATGTATAAAATGACTAAATTGCCCAAATTTAACTGAAAATTTTATCCTGGTTAGTGTTAAAGGACGAAAGGTGTAGTGGGTTTTCCAAATAAAGGATTATAACTGTAATTATTTAAGTTAAAGGTTATCCATTGCAATTCGATATAAACATAAAGGACGAAAAGTGTAATTTACCCTACAATCAAATAATTAAAAACCTATTCAATTTTTCTTTTTTCTACTTTGTATCCGATATTTGACTAATCTATCCGATGTTGCCCGGTGTGCGGGGTGTTTAAAAAATGTTGTATGTCTCGATTTCAAAATATATTTTCTCACTATTCAATTAGTTATGTTACTTCGTTCATATTTTTTTCTTAGAGTACAATATTTGAACGTCCTTCATATGTGTTCAGATTAATGACCACGACGAACTATTTGTAGAGAAGATCCAAAAAAACATGAGCAAATTAAATCTATTAAATCTTAACCTCGCAAACATATTTTAAAATGTATGTACAGATTATATATGATTTAATATATCTGATTACAGATTACGTGTTATAGAAGTTTACGATAAGGTCACATTTCTATTTAGCAATATATGTATTACTTATATGCTGCCATATATAATTAGGAAAGATAGCGTATCATCTTACTGCAATAAAATAACTGCGAACCTTTTACCTTTCTAGATTTCTTTTTTTATTTTAGAATAAAGCTACTATCTTTAATTTATAATAAACCTATCGTCCTCTTTGTATCAGTTGCACCTTTTGTGACATTGAGTTGTAGTTAGTGCTGTAAACGAACCGAACGAACACGAACAAGGCCATGTTCGTGTTCGTTCGTTAAGGAAATTAACATGTTCACAAACTGGTCACGAACGCGTACCGAACATAAGTTTATGTTCGTGTTCGTTCGTTAAGGAAATTAACATGTTCACAAACTGTTCACGAACGCGTACCGAACATAAGTTTTGTTCACGAACAGTTCATGAACACAAACGAACACAAGCAAATAAAAACGAACATTTAGCTTGAAAATAAAAAATAAACACATTGTTAACTTTAAACATTGGATATAAGTAGTTAAATATAACCATCAAATGATAAATCAAAACACAAGAAATCTTCTACAATCACCAAACGATGAATCAAGTTTAACTAACTTAGACATAATTATCGAAAGTTTAACTAACTTAGACATAATTATCCCAAAATAATGTCTTAGAATGTCCAAAGTTTAGCTAACAAGTTTTCAATATGTTTAGATATGTCCAAAGTTTAGCTAATTTGAAAAAATAGGGTTTCAAGTTTTCAATATGTTTAGATAGAATGTTTCTTATTTATTATTTTTTAATATAATCAAACGAACATGAACGAACGTAACCGAACATACTACCGAACGTTCACGAACGCAATCGAACGAACGAGACCTGTGTTCGTGTTCGTTTGCTAAGCTAACCGAACATATTTTTTTGTTCGTGTTCGTTCGTTAAGCTAATCGAACGAACATAAATGAACTTCCCGCCGAACGGTTCACGAACTGTTCGTTGAACATTCGGTTCGTTTACAGCCCTAGTTGTAGTTGTAGATGGTGAAAATGTAAAATAAAAAAATTATGTTGTTGATGTTTGAAAAATAATATACGTTCTTTTTAATCTTCTTATGTAGTTGATGTTTGAAAAATAATATACGTTCTTTTTAATCTTCTTATTTATAATGGAATCAAATACATTTGATGAGAAACAACTATTAGTCAAGTAAATTATAATATTTTGAAATATTGGCCTGCATGCCATGGATTCAAAAAGTCCCACCACTACAAGAATGGGAGGCCATTAGCGGCGACAGGCCTATTGTCGCCGCTATTGGTCGATCCGCGTGACAGACCAATAGACTAAACCCCAGCCGTTGATCAAAATGCTGATCTAACGGTTGGGGATTTAAAAAGCAATACCGGCGACGCTTTATAGTTCATTACCGGCGACAGCTGTCTCCCCTAAAAGTGTGTGTCCCACATTAAATCCCAGCCACAGAAATCTTATCCTGGTTAACCTAATAGCGGCGACAACTAATCAATAGCGGCGACAGGATGTCACCGGTAAAAGTGTAAACGTAACATCTGCTTTATCAGCGCCTTTCCCTCTCTCCTCTTCACTTTTCCCACCAAAACTCTTGCTTCCACCGCCGGAGACACTCGTTTTTTTGCCCAATCGGTTAGTTTAACTTGTTTTATGTTACATTTCTTCTCTACATTTGTTATATACATGTTATAGGCTTTAATTTTTGCTCTTTTTGTGTATTTTTGTGTTTGTGGAAGAAATATCGGATCACCACCATCTCGAATCCGGTCACCACCATCTCGAATCCGGCACCACTTCGTCTCCTCGGTCTTCATCTCCTTGAAACTTGAAAAATACGGTTAGTTTTTTTTTTTTTTAAAGTTTAGAAATTGTATAATTTTTTGTTTAGGTATGTAAATGTATAATTTTTGGTTTAGGTGTATGTAAGCATCTCGAATACGTAGGGGTGTTCACGAACCGATCCGATCCGATCCGAGCGAGGTTCTGCTCGAGATCGGATCGAATTACAACCGATCGGATCGGTTCGGTTCAAATTTATAAAACCGAGCATAAAAGTGGTGCTCAGGATCGGTTCGAATTTAAATCGATCGGATCGATTTCGATCGGTTTCGCTCGGTTTATCTCAACACCGAATTGCATATAAGGATCCAAATTACTGGAGTGACTTTCTGTTTGGTTCAACTTGAAACGAAATTGCATATATTGATCCAAAAATCCTCTTATTTGTTCCAAATATAATTCAACCTGAATTGGCTTTAACTACAGCACTATGTAATGACCCTCAAGTCCTTTAACAAGACGTTTGAAGAAATATGCAGAAACATTAACAACAGAAACAGAATGAAGATGCAGAAACCGATGAATTAACAGACCGAATCGGCGACTGGATTGAGAGCGGCCGGTGACTGGATTGAGAGCGGATTGTCACCGCCGGTGACTGGATTGAGAGCGGCGACTTGAGACCAGTTGAGACTTGAAACTTCATACTGAATGAGTGAATCTGTGAATGAGACTTGAGAAGTTGAGAGCGGCGACCGAATCTAGATTAGGTTAGATAACATTTGTATATTAAAGATGGGCTAGATTTTTCATATTAATCATAAAGATGGGCTATATTATTTGGGCTTTTCAATTTTTTTGGGCTATATATTAATTAATTTTTTTTGGGCTATATATATATTAATTAATTATTAATAAAAATAATTCGAGCGAAACCGAGCGATCGTCGAGCGAGCGGAGCCGTGCTCATGCTCGGATTGAATTTGAATCGAACCGATCCGATCGGCTCATTTACAAACTGAGCGGGAATCGAACGAGCATTTTTCGAGCATTTTTCGAGCGATCGTCGAGCGATCTTCGATCGTCGAGCAGTTTGGACAGCCCTACGAATACGGTTAGTTTTTTTTTTTTTTTTTTTTTTTTAAGTTTAGAAATTGTATAATTTTTGGTTTAGGTGTATGTAAGCATGTATGTGTGTATGTAAGTCTATGAATTAATGTATGTATGTAGGTGTATGTTAGTATGTCAAATGTATAATGTAGGTGTATTTGATGAAAATGTGTATATGAAAATCTATTGATTTGTGTATTTTGGTGTATGTAAGCATGTATGTGTGTATGTAAGTCTATGAATGTATGTATGTAGGTGTATGTTAGTATGTAGGTGTATATAAATGATGAACAATTGTGCATGTAAATGTTTGTAATTGGTGAAAATGGGTATGTTATTATGTATGTTTGTATAAAATATGCAAATGTGTATGTAAGTAAGTATAAATTTTGTGTTTTTGGTCAAAATGTGTGTATGTAAGTAAGTATGTTTATGTGTAGGTTTGAAAAAAAAAAGTTTAAGTTTGATAATTAGTATGTTTGTGTTTAGGTTTGAAAACATTTATATTTAACTTTGAAAGATATATATTAGTTAGGAAATACCCTCATTGAATTTAAATTATCATTTAAAACATAACGAACGTAGAAAATACCCACAAAAATTGAAATCACCATTTAAAACAAAAGGAGCTAACAAAATGAAGAACATTACATATTTAAAAAACTGTGCCTGATATTGAATTCATCATTTCAAACATAACGAGCTAAGAAAACACCCAATCGAAATTGAAATCATGATTTAAAACATAACGTTCCGCCCAAAATTTAAAACAATCATTAAGAACATAACAAAGTTAAAAAACTGTGCCCGTGTTTGAATGAATCATTTTAAACATAACGAGCTTAGAAATACCCGCCCGAAATTGATTTAGAAATTAATTTCGGGTTGTCCCCGTTTATCTTGGGACTGCTTTTTGAATACTTTATCTCATTTAGGATGTGAATGTGTATTACATGATTGTTTGTTTAAGAAGGATTCGGTTATCATTTTCTCTTTGCTCCTCGGGTATATATATCGTTACATATATACTTTGGAGCTAAGAGGAAATGCTGCCGAATTTTTCTTAAACAAACAATCATGTAATACACATTCACATATGAGATAAAGTGTTCAAAAAGTGGGTTTAGCAGCCTACCCTTGTCTTGTTAATCCTAAATTAGATTTTCTTTCAGTTGCATAATTTATATTGATTTGTAATTGATAAACACTTGTTTGAAATATTTATTTGAATTTGAGTTACACTTGTTGTACTTTCCCTTAATTTCTATTAGATACACATGCTGTAACATTTGTAACTTTATAGGGATTATGTTTTCGATATTGTTGATATTCGCTTATTTGATGGCGGATGTGGCCCCCTGGGGACATGGGGGTGACGGCACTGGTGATCCACCGCTTCCTCCTGGTGGATTTCGTGGCACACACGAGGCAGACGGTAAGTCTTTTACTAAATTATTTTGTAGTCCTTATATTTTATATATTATAAATGTTGTTACTAATTATTTTTGTTTTAATTGCAGCGGTTCCCCTAAAGAAGGTTAGGGGGAAAGCTAAAAACGAGAAACTACGGCGACTAGTAAAAGCGGGGGGGGGGGGGGGGGGCTGTATCGCTTACGTTTGACAGACAGGTCACGTTTACCCCTGTTGGTAAATCAAGAGACATGTTTTCAAGGGAGGCCGGCATGTATATGTGGCGGAGCATCCCGTTTGATAAAATTGGATGGGATAATGTTGAACAACATTACAAGGATGCCGTCATGAACCACTTACATGTCGTCTTCGCAAGCTCGGACGCAAGAACCCTTTTCCGAGGTAAACTACGCAATTTATAAAATGACAAACGAACGCATGTTTCCTTGTTAAATATATGTTGGTAGGGTTAATTAATATGCTAATATACGTTTTGCTATCTATTATTGTAGGATTTTGTTAACAGCTTGTTCCAAACCCCGTCATTTTTTAACTAACTTAACAACTATCTTGCTTCACAAGGAAAAGGAAAGTCAAAAGACTACGATTCTGACAACTTATTCGATAATGAATCCGACGATGAAACCAACGATAACGATGAGTGACTTCTTTTTAATGTATGATTTAGATTTAATTAAACGTTGTAGGATTATAATGTACGACTTAAACGTAGTTTTTAATTATATTACCTTTAGTATATGTTCGTGGCGTATGTTTGCGTTGTTTGAAATAGGCCGGTTCTGTTTTTCGGCCGAAAAAATGGCTGGGTGTTGTAAATACAGCAGCTGTATTAAAAAAAAAAGACTTTTAGCGGCGACACGTGTCCCCGCTATTGACTTAAACCCCTTTAGCGACCAAGATCAATACCGGCGACCTTTTAGCGACGATATCTGTCGTCGCTAAAGGTGAAAGAGCAATACCGGCGACGTCAACCTTTAGCGACGACAGTTGACCAATACCCGCTTTACCGGCGATTTGTCGCCGCTAAAGGTCAATAGCGGCGACAAATTGGACCAATACCGGCGACACCTGTCGCCGCTAAAGGTGGCCCGTTCTTGTAGTGCACAGAGTCTTGTTTATGAATGGATTGTAACGAAGTTCACGTTTCACTAACTATGTGATTTCTGTTGGAAAACCGAAACATCATCAGATGTATATGCAGCGGAAGGTTTATAATGAATTGCAGACATGATGATGTGAATGTGCAGATTAAGAAACGAATGCACAGAAAATGCAGAGAATTCAAACGAATAAAGTGGACACTTTCGGTAACAAGAAAATGTCTTGATAACCGGTAATGTTTCCCGGCAAGTAACTATATAAACTACATATTTTAGCGGTTAATCTTGGCGGGTAACTGCCTTGGCAGTTTCATTTGAAAGTTTAACCCGCTTATCCCCCTAATCCGCTTATCATCCTAACCTTATAAGTTAATATCCTAATTACATATCATAGATACATACATATACGAATAATAATAACAACATAACTAAAGTTTAATCATAATTGTAACGTTAATACTTCTAACACAACCGCCTTAAACTTTGGTTATGTTAGTTCCCTGTTGCATGACACTTCGGTTAGCGTCTTCTACAGATTTCTTCATGTGGTTGAAATTGAACCTTTTCCTCTTCTTGTGCAAGTTCCAGTCGTCTGCCCATCCATTCCCAGCAAACAATGCATATTGTGTTGAACCAGCACCATTATGATCATTACCTGCAGCATCTTCTTGAACATTATCTGCACTTCTTGTCCGCCTGAAGCAGCCTCGAGAGGAACCAGCATCATCATTCACCACTTCCTTCACATGCGCCTCTTCTTGAACCGTTTTGAATTTATAGTAATATTCCAGAACATCAAGGTACATGGCGTAGACGATCCTCATGTAATCTCCATCTTCATATTCGAAACCTAAATCCTTTGCTATGATTGGCCACGTGTTTTCAGTAGTCACTTCTCGGTATCCGCCATCCCTTGCTACCAGAATATATAAACTTAACAGATCTATTTTCCTTTGATCCGTAGAGTAGGGAGGGACTGGCCTTGAAGTGATTCCCATATATCCATTCAGAAACCACCGGACCATCTCTTCAAACTTGCTTTGATGTTCAACCTTATACTTGAATACATACTATCGGTCATCGAGCATGTTAATCAAAGCCTTACAATCAGCAAATCCATGGAATTCTAGTGATTTTAAAATCAACCTATTCCAATCATTATCATCTTCACTCGAAACATTTAAGGTTTCGAAGTAAGAATTCAGATATGCTTCCTTGAATTCATCATCTACATTTCCCAGATCTTGCAATCTCCGTTTTTCATTCAGACCCAATTCCTCTTCTTTCGTTAGCCCACTTGTTTCATTTTTTGAATTCACCACCGGAGATGAAAACATAGGATATATTTTACATTTATCACCGGATTTTCTGACCGTGAAGCCTTGTAACGTTAACTGATCAAGGCTGAGTACATTCCGGTCGATTTCCGGTGAATAAAAAACACTTTGTATGTTCAGTGTTTCATTTCCTGTTTTCATTTCCACCGATCCTACCCCTCTTATAAACATAAAATTATTCATACCAGATCTTGTTTCTACTCCCATCATATGTTTCACCCTTTTGAAAACATTAATATTGCCCGAAAAGTGATGATTAAACGTTGGATTAACGTACCATATTTCTGCCCATTGTCCACCATCGGTGCCGGTGACAATCATTTCATCTTGGCAGTGCACATCTTCTTCTTGTCGTCTAATCCCGGCGTTAATAGCCTGCTTTAACAGTTGCGTCGCTTCATCATTTTCTTTGGCCTTGCAGTTATAGATTTGATGACCCGGTAAGTGACAATAATAACAAAGTCTTATGCGAGGGATTCGCTTGTTTCTTTCATTTTTTTCATCGGTGCAGTGTTGGCAAGGAAGAGTGGTAGAGTTTGGTTTGATTTCAGATCGATTCCCTGAAGTGGCTCTGATACCACTATGTTGGACAACTGAAACATCATCAGATGAATACGCAGCGGAAGGTTTATTATGAATTGCAGACATGATGATGTGAATGTGCAGATTAAGAAACGAATGCACAGAAAATGCAGAGAATTCAAACGAATAAAGTGGAAACTTTCGGTAACAAGAAAATGTCTTGATAACCGGTAATGTTTCCCGGCAAGTAACTATATAAACTACATATTTTAGCGGTTAATCTTGGCGGGTAACTGCCTTGGCAGTTTGATTTGAAAGTTTAACCCGCTTATCCCCCTAATCCGCTTATCATCCTAACCTTATAAGTTAATATCCTAATTACATATCATAGATACATACATATATGAATAATAATAACAACATAACTAAAGTTTAATCATAATTGTAACGTTAATACTTCTAACAATTTCAATCGGGTGCGTTTAACATCTACAATGTTTTTAATCAAAATGACATTTTGATAGATTTAACCTAAAAGATCCTTAACAGTATATTCACATTTTTTATATTATTTAGTTTAATATCTTGTGGATAATTATTATTTAGTTTAATCTCCTTCTCATTTATAATATTTTAAGGATATAATTTTTTTATTATTTAGTATAGAAAATTACATTTATTCAAAACCATTTGTGGGACATTTTTCATCATATTAAGCAAAGTCTTATAGATAATTATTATTTTAGTTTAATATTTTCTAATTAATTATAGATAACCCTTCTACTAAATATTTAGTTTAATATTTTATGGATAATTATTATTTAGTTTAGTCGCGTTCTCATTTATAATATTTTAAGGATATATATTTTTTATTTATTAGTATAGAAAATTACATTTATTTAGACTGTGTAATACACATATTTAAAAAAAAGTAACTTTTTTATATATTATTTGTTATATAAAATTACATTTATTCAACACGTGTAATAAACAAGATTTTTTAAAGATATATTATTTTATTATTTGTTTAACACCCCGAAAATATAAATTAGTTATTATAAATACAATATTGGTAAATAAACAAAATGAATTAACTAGGAACAGAATAACCTAGTTAGAGGAAAAGCCTTGTCGTGATATGCTAGTGAGTTAAAACACCTAAGATAAAAACCTGATAATAGATGGGGGACTAAAGGTATTAACTTTGAAACTTAGCTTATTAAATTCAAAATAAAAACACCAAACACACACATTAAATGTGTGTCTAGATTGAATAGAATACAGGGGCGACCAAGAACCTCCATCAAACCCTAAACCACACAAAACTCACAAATTGAAGGCACAAATCAGTTCCAAAATGAAATTCGAGCTTAGATTGGTGATCTCCACTGTAAGGGGATCATAAGGTATGTGAATTTTATAAGAAATCTCTACTTGAATTTCTTGATGAACTTAGAGAATTCAAAATTTGTTGTTGCATGAATGATATATGAATGATATAGGAATAATATTGTGTCTAGGAGTGAACCCTAGACAATTATATGTTGAAATCATGCGTAATTCTTGTGAATTCCATAAACACCAATGAAGGTGATTAGTGGGTTTCGAGGGAACTTGCCAAACACTAGGATTTTGGTTATTGTTCAAGTGTAATCTGATTTTTATGAAGTAATTTCTAAATGGTTGATGCTAAAAATTGATATGAAATTGTCCGATTGATGTTAATCTTGGCTATATAACAAGTTATGAATTTGATAATGAATTGTGAGGAATTTTTGCCTTTAAGGTGTTTGTAAAAATGCCTCAAAGAAGGCTTAAAACTGAAATTAGAGCTAAAACGCATATTTATAAAGTTTCAGCAAACTATGCGATATATGTTAAGAAAGGAGTTCTAAATAAATTGTGATTGAACTCTATAGGCAAGGAAACTGGGATGTCAAGTGAACAAGCCGGTGGTGATACGCGCTTGAAGGGAGTGCTTTGAAGGTACGCATCTTTTAGTTTCGTTACATTATGCATAAATATTGTTCTTAGAAATGTTAATGGAAATGTAGTATAATACCGGAGTTTGATAAGTCATAGAAGTGACGAAGGTCACTCGACAATCAAATGGGTCAAAGTAATGGTGTAATTAAGTTTGGCTTGTCTTTGAAGTGATGGTTATCACCTGACATCCAAACGGGCCAAACAAAGTTGCATAATCGGTTGAAATTGAAGTGGCTTAAACGTCACGCAGATGGTTTCGTTACATTATGTTTAAATATTGATCCTTGTCGTTGAATTAGAATTGGTGTTAAATGTGAACTCGTTATGTCGCTGAAGTGACGAACCTCACTAGACAAACAAGTCGGGTCAAAATATGGGTTAAAATGAAGTTTGGTTGTCATTGAAGTGGTGTTTTCCATTAGACATCCAAACGGGTCAAAACAATGTCAAATTGAGAAATATTGAAGTGATTGGATTATTGCTCATTGAATTAATATTTGGGATGCGTAAGCCGTGAAACAGACACGCTAAACTTGCTGTGAGTAAGCCCTTAGAAATGGGTCAAAACCTTAGTATAGTGATATTGTGAAATTGATTAAACGTGTATGCTTGGAATAATGACAATCAAGCATGACACCAATGCGCGTGCAAACCATGTGATGGGAGTAAAACGCTAATGCATGGTAAACCCGGGAATGGGTAAAAATCGTTTGAAAATAAGTGATGATAAGAAACAAGTTGTATGACTTACAACCAAACGGGTCGAATAGTCAAAAAGGTGGAATTACGGGCTGACTGCTTATAAACCAGGTTTTAACGAGATTAAATATGGTAAACCGGTCCGTATTTAAATTTCGGACGCATAGGAAAAAGAATTACGAAAATGGACATGTGTAACGAAAGATATGCAAGTTTTAAGTTGAAAATTTGGTATATTTCGGAGCTGGGTACTTGCAGCTCAACAGAACTAGACCTTCTGGAAAAACAAGGCCGTCGCGCTACATGACGGCTAAGTCACTTAGGAGTCGCGCGACACGACACATCTCGCGGCCCCCGAAAGATTTACTTTTATACCTCGCGCCCCGCGAGGGCATGCTTATCCGGCCAAACTTGTTTTCTTGATTTCTTCGGCATAAAAACTAAGTTTAATTGATTATTCAAGCCTCTAAACTAATTTTTAAGTGGGTTATGAATGTAGGTATACGTTGCAAGACTCCGGGTGAAGACCAAGCAACTTTCATGAACCGAACACACTAAACAAAGCTTCCGCATTGATCTATTTTGGTTTAGTTAATATGTAAACACTGATACTACCTTTTGTAAGCGCTAAACTAGTAGGGATAATAACTCGAATATTATGATCATGTATAATCATCACTTATCAAAGTTTTTGTAATATCACAATTTGGTTTATAAATGCAGATTTAATGATATAATCGGGTAAATATAAGACGGGTGTTACAAGTTGGTATCAAAGCCCAAGGTTGTCAACAAAGTGTGTTCGGTTCAAGCTTGATCAATCATCCAGTAAGAATTAGTTATTTTAGTAGATTTAATTATATGTTACAAAAGAGATATGAATTGACGTGCACGGGGAGAGCGTGTTAACACACTCAAACCCGGAAAGTGCACTAAATGAGAACGGTTAAAGCAACTTATGAACTTGGCTAAATCGAAGCGAATAAAATATATGTTATAAATGAAATGATTAACAATTGGTATAAACATTTCAGTTTCAAGATGACGGAAAAGGGTAATAATGACGCAGTGCCGATAGTCACCGAGCAAATGAAAGAGGTGATTGCCGAAGAGGTAGGAATGGCAATCGAGAATAGTCTATCCGGTTTTATAGACAAAATCCAGAATACAGTGCTTTCGTTAGTTGAGGAACGGGTTAAAAGGTTGGAAGACAATGTCAACCTTGTGAAAGAAAAATCCTGAGAACGTAAGGGTTGTTCATATAAGGAGTTTATGGCGTGTAAACCGCTAGGGCTGAGCAGTATACGATTCAGAACCGCCAGAACCGGGGAACCGAACCGGAACCGCTAGATCCAAACCGTATTTTAGTATATAGGGTGCGGTTCCGGTTCTTAAATTTGGGTAAAAAAGGTTCCCGGTTCGGTTCCGGTTAAAACCACGGTTCCGGTTAAAGAACCGCTATAACCAGTTGGGATTATAAATATTTAAAACCCTATTTTATTAATGGGTTTTCAACATCATACGACCATCCTAGTTCTTATTACCTCCTCTTATATTCATTCCACGATCTCATCTTTCATCTTCTCCATCTCTCAACCCTAACCCTAATTGCCATCATACAAGTTCATCTCCATCAACACCCTGCAAATACAGGTATGCTATTCTACATGACCTTTTTTTATGATTGGATATATTTTCTTTCTAGATGTTTGCTTTCTGATACATATAGTTTTCTGTATGTGAAAATAGAAATTGAACAAAAATAATCAAATCAATGTTGATAAATAGTAAATGTGTATATAAATAGTGTATCGCTTGGTAAATACAGTAGATGCATTATTCGTTTATTTTTTTTAATTGCTAACACTTGGTTTCATTTAGATGTTTATGAGAAGATTAAGAGGATGAAGATCAAATGAAGTTTGAAGATGTTTGTTTTAATTGTAACACGATGGTTGTAATAGTTTTATTTAGAGTTTGTTTTATGGCTTGAAATTTTTTATTGTTGCTTTGCTACTTTTATTTTGGTTGGTTTGAACCAAAATAATTAGTTAATGTTTTAAATGGTTTGATTCGTTTTTATTGAATTGTTAATTTTACGATTTAATTGTCAACCGGTTCCCGTGAGAACCGTTTACACGAGAACCGTTTAACCGGTTCAGAACCGAACCAGAACCGTTATAATACGGTTCGGTTACGGTTCTTAAATTTAGCAATTAACGGTTCTGGTTCGGTTCGGTTCGGTCCGGTTCTGAACCGTTGCACAGCCCTATAAACCGCCAAGTTACAACGGGGAAGTTAACCCGATAATATGCCAAAGATGGCTAAGTGATATTGAAGGAGTGTTTGAAAGAACCCACTGTGACGTAAGCGATTTTGTAGCTTACGGTACGGGTCAGTTGAGAGGTCAAGCCAAGGACTGGTGGGATAATAAGAAGAAGGAGATTGGAGCTGAAGCTGCAAAGGCTATGACGTGGGACGAGTTTAAGGTACCATTCCTTAAACACCACAGTCCCAAGGCGGTCATCATCAGAATCAAGGAAGAATTCATCCAGTTAAGGCAAAAGGGTGAATCAATTGATAAGATCACGGGTATCTTCCTTGACAAACTCAGATTCTATGATGAGTTAGTGATGACTGAGGAACAGAAGATATACTACTACTACAATATGCTGAGTGCTGAATATTGGGAGTTCATGACTCCCTCGAAGTACGAGACCCTCACTGAAATCATTAACACCGCCCAGGAGCAAGAGATTGAATTGAAGAAACAAGTAGAGATGGGCGAGCGAAAGGTGCAGGATGTGAAACCAAGCCCTACGAAGCAGGCACGAACAACTGAATCGGCAAAGAAGTCGGATGTGAAGAACGGATCGCCGAGCTGTAAGGTATGTGGAAAGGGGCATAAGGGCAAGTGTCGCTTTAAGGATAAACCGTGTCCTATATGTGGAAAGACAGGGCATATGGCTACGCTATGCCCGGGGAAGGTTTCGGTTTGTTATAATTGCTACCAACCGGGTCACAAGAAATTTGAGTGCCCGAAGTTGGACGAGAAAAAGAATGAGAAAGATGTGCAGATGGAAGCATAAAAGGCAAGGGCCAGATCTTTCCAATTAACCACAGCCGAAGTAAAGATAGAACCTGATGTCATTTCGGGTATGTTTCTTGTAAATTCAATTTTAACAACAATTTTAATTGATATGAGTGCGAATGATAGTTGCATATGGGCATATATGAGTAGTGAAATGAGAGAATTATATAAAAGCAGTATATATATATATATATATATATATATGTGTGTGTATAAGAAAATAAACAATAGTGAGTATGTGGAACCGAGGAAAATATAGTTATGATAAATATTGCCATGGGAAGGGGCGTGCGTACACTCGAACCAGGAAACTTAATAAAGTATCAATAAATATGGATTTAGAAACTTGGATATGGGTAACTATCCAAGTAACATGTAATTAATAAAATCCTTATGAGGAAAAACGACGATCACATTGATAGGTGTGATTGTATAAAGGATCAGTAAAATAAACAAATTAAAAGTGTTGAAAAGAAATAAACGTTAAACAAAGGAATTCCGTTTTAGTGAGAAACAATGTTTAACAAATATGCACATTACGAGACAAAATAGAAAATGGTTAATAATAAAGAACGTAGGCCTTAACACCGATAGGTACAAAACGATACGTTAGAAAGAAGGTTTTGTTAATAAAAAGTTTATAAGAACTTAAACACAACTTGATGCAATGCAATCATGGTCATGAAAAGTGATATAGAATATAATTATGTGGTAGCGCATGATACGAAGCAGGAGGTGACGGTGACTAACTAGTCTAGCCGATAAGATCACCCAAGGTCAAAATGGTGTTGTGTTTTACATAAAACACTTGTCAATATAGAGCTAGTATAGAGTAAACATGTTGGCAAACTCATGCTATTGAGTGGTCAAATGACAATTGGGACAAATAGGCGATAAGATAAGAAATACAGCCACAAGTTAAAGTCCATGAGGACTTACATGTGGAAGACACATGCGTCGGGGAAAATGATAACTTTCGACTAAAAGAAAAAAGGTCTGAAAAACGAAAATAAGATGGTTAGATCCAAACCAAAGAACTACTTAGAGAAGGTTTCGGGGACGATACCCTTTTAAGGAGGGTGGACTTGTAAAACCCCGAAAATATAAATTAGTTATTATAAATAAAATATTGGTAAATAAACAAAATGAATTAACTAGGAACAGAATAACCTAGTTAGAGGAAAAGCCTTGTCGTGACATGCTAGTGAGTTAAAACACCTAAGATTAAAACCTGATAATAGATGGGGGACTAAAGGTGTTAAGTTTGAAACTTAACTTATTAAAATGAAAATAAAAACACCAAACACACACATTAAGTGTGTGTCTGGATCGAATAGAATACAGGGGGCGACCAAGAACCTCCATCAAACCCTACCAAACAAAACTCACAAATTGAAGGCACAAATCAGTTCCAAAACGAAATTCGAGCTTAGATTGGTGATCTCCACTGTAAGGGGATCATAAGGTATGTGAATTTTATAAGAAATCTCTACTTGAATTTCTTGATGAACTTAGAAAATTCGAAATTTGTTGTTACATGAATGATATATGAATGATATATGAGTAATATTATGTCTAGGAGTGAACCCTAGACAATTATATGTTGAAATCATGCGTAATTCTTGTGAATTCCATAAACACCAATGAAGGTGATTAGTGGGTTTTGAGGGAACTTGACAAACACTAGGATTTTGGTTGTTGTTCTAGTGTAATTTGATTTTTATGAAGTAATTTCTAAATGGTTGATGCTAAAAATTGATATGAAATTGTCCGATTGATGTTAATCTTGGCTATTTAACAAGTTATGAATTTGATAATGAATTGTGAGGAATTTGTGCCTTTAAGGTATTTGTAAAAATGTCTCAAAGAAGGCTTAAAACTGAAATTAGAGCTAAAACGCATATTTGTAAAGTTTCGGCAAACTATGCGATATATGTTAAGAAAGGAGTTCTAAATAAATTGTGATTGAACTCTATAGGCAAGGAAACCGGGACGTCAAGCGAACAAGCCGGTGGTGATACGCGCTTGAAGGGAGTGCTTTGAAGGTATGCATCTTTTAGTTTCGTTACATTATGCATAAATATTGTTCTTAGAAATGTTAATGGAAATGTAGTATAATACCGGAGTTTGGTAAGTCATAGAAGTGACGAAGCTCACTCGATAATCAAATGGGTCAAAGTAATGGTGTAATTAAGTTTGGCTTGTCTTTGAAGTGATGGTTATCACCTGACATCCAAACGGGCCAAACAAAGTTGCATAATCGGTTGAAATTGAAGTGGCTTGAACGTCACGCAGATGGTTTCGTTACATTATGTTTAAATATTGATCCTAGTCGTTGAATTAGAATTGTTGTTAAATGTGAACTCGTTATGTCGCTGAAGTGACGAAGCTCACTAGACAAACAAGGCGGGTCAAAATATGGGTTAGAATGAAGTTTGGTTGTCATTGAAGTGGTGGTTTCCATTAGACATCCAAACGGGTCAAAACAATGTTAAATTCAGAAATATTGAAGTGATTGGATTATCGCTCATTGAATTATTATTTGGGATGCGTAAGCCGTGAAACAGACACGCTAAACTTGTTGTGAGTAAGCCCTTAGAAATGGGTCAAAACCTTAGTATAGTGATATTGTGAAATTGATTAAACGCGTATGCTTGGAATAATGACAATCAAGCATGACAACAATGCGCGTGCAAACCATGTGATGGGAGTAAAACGCTAATGCTTGGTAAACCCGGGAATGGGTAAAAATCGTTTGAAAATAAGTGATGATAAGAAACAAGTTGTACGACTTACAACCAAACAGGTCGAATAGTCAAAAAGGTGGAATTACGGGCTAACTGCTTATAAACCGGGTTTTAACATGATTAAATATGGTAAACTGGTCCGTATTTAAATTTCGGACGCATAGGAAAAAGAATTACGAAAAACGGACATGTGTAACGGAAGATATGCAAGTTTTAAGTTGAAAATTTGGTATATTTCGGAGCTGGGTACTTGCTGCTCAAAAGAATTGGACCTTCTGGAAAAACAAGGCCGTTGTTGGTGCATAGATGTCTGTTAACTTCGTCTTTATAGAGTCTTGTATCTAGATAGGATTAACCAGTGCTCAGCAGGATTAGAAATAGGTTTTAGGTGTAGAAAGGGTATTTCGCACGAAATAGCAAGAGCTATTTCGTATGAAATAACACACTGGTATTTAGCACGAAATAAGCCTTTGCTATTTTGTATGAAATCATCACCTCTATAAATACCTGAGCTGGTTATTCATTTGTAACTTTCCGATTTCAGAGCCGAGGTGCTGCCGTTTTGTCAAACGATCTGTAAAAGCTGTGAAATCATTAATAAGAAGATAATTAGAGAGAATCAAGTTGTATCAAGTTAGAATCACTGATTCCGCCTTTGATTCTGACTCAAAACTCTTCTGAATGACTCATTAGGGTCATACCAATTCAGCTTGATTTCATCAGTTTTTTTCACTTCTACTCATTCTTTTCAAAATTAAACGAGATTTTACGGTTAAAATGGCTAAAATTTCACATATATCACGTAAACCATAGTTTTAACTAATCCTTGAAAGATTTGGACCTAAATTCGACGTAAAACCGGATCAATTGGACAAAAACTTGGCCGATAGTGCTGACGTCATCTTCATTCCGCACGAAAACAATATCTCATTTCACACGGAATCAACATCTAAAGCTCTATTTCGCACGAAATCAACATCTGAAACTCTATTTCGCACGAAATCAACATCTGGACCTCATTTCCTACGAAATACACATAGATTTCGTACGAAAGTCGCTATTTCGCACCAAAACTGCTATTTTGCTTGAAGAGGGTGATTTCGTTTGGCTATTCCACACGAAATAGTCATTTCGTGTGAAATCTCTATTTCGTTTGAAACTCATTTCGCGTGAACCATTTCGTTTGAAATTGTTGTTAAAATTCAAAAAAATTTCTAAGTGTTTGTTGATTGTCTCAGGTACTTGAAGATGGATGATTTTCTGAATCCATTCAGTGACGCTTTTGCTTTCACTGGAAGCACAGGAGATGATACATCAAATAACAGAAATGAAAATGCTCAAAATCCGAGTGCGAAGAAAACCCTTTCTGATGCTTTGAGTGTAGAAAGTGCCTATGGCACATACAACAAACCGCCCAAGCTGATGGCAATTGAAGAATACAACAGATGGGCTAAACGGTTTGAAGAATGGCTAAAAGCCTTTGCATATCTCAGTTGGAAAAGCATGAAGAATGGTTTTGATATGGGAAGATCAGATTATGAAAATATAGCAGATAATGGAGTAGAAAGATTCGTTGCTGAACAAAAATGCATTGCTTTACTTCATCAATCCGTGAGGGATGACATAATATCGTTGATTGAATACACAAATTCGAAAGATCCGTGGTAGAAACTGAAAGTAAAATGTGTGGGTAGTGCCGAAATTGTTAAAAACAAAAAGAAGTTGTTAAGAAAAGAATTCGATTTGTTTGGATGATTGAAAGATTCGGGCATTTGAAGCTGGAACTTGCAAGACACGGAATCGTGTACACTCAAGAAGAATTGGTTGACAAACTGTTTGACTCGCTGCCTGATGAGAAAGACTGGCAGTACTTTGCTTTGATGCTGAAAAACACAGTAAAGTCGGAGGATCTGACGGTTGATCTGTTAATCGAAAGATTGGAGAGTCATGAATTTGAGATCAAGAAATCAAACAAAGTCAATCATTCCTCATACCAGCAGAATGTTGAGCTGTATTATCGAGGAAGTATGATTCCAAAGACTGTGTCCCCTAAGACAGCTTTCTCAGTAGAAAGTTCTAACATGCCAAATCAAGAAAGTTCAAACAGTGGTTTTCATGGAGCTTCATCATCAACTACTTCAAGTCAATCAGTTCCAAAGAATCTGTTCCAATGTAACATTGCCGTGGATCTCAAGAATGCTCAAAATTTCAGTGAAGAATCCGCAAAGCAGCAAATGGTGTTTTTAGCATCTGTCCTAGAATCATACGAGAGCCTTGTGGCAGGCAAGATTGGAAACACTAACCTCACCAAGGAGGACTATGATCAGATCGACCCAGAAGAGATGGAGTTGATTGATATCAGGTGGTGTATGGCGAGTGCTGTCAGAAGAGCACAAAGATTCATGGAGATTACCGGTAGACATTCTATTGGTGGACCTTCAACCAAGCTAGGGTTTGATAAGTCAAAGGTCACGTGCTTTAAATGTAAACAAAAAGGTCATTTTAAACGTGAATGTCGAAATGCATATGCTGATGATACGGCAAATCCATTCCGAGAGGATTATTATAAAAGAGCCATTTATCATCAAAACAAGTCTGAACCTCCCAGAATGAAGCAGATAGAAGAAAATCCCAAAGAAAAATCTAGAGCACTTGCGGTTATTCATGATTACGAGGGTTTCAATTGGAGCGAATTGCTTCCAGAAGAAGATGCAGTGGGCTATGCATTTATGACAAAGATTGTTCCTTTCAAAGATTCTAGAACAGAAGAAGTGAAACACATCAACAGAAAGATGCAAGCTCAGTACATGAAAAGTAAAATTTATTATACATGGAAAGAAGCAAAAAAGGCAAATAGATGGGATGCTGATAGAGAATGTTATCTAGATCCCAACGGAAACATAGCTGTTGATCCAGATTCTGTCAGTGTTGAAACTCTCACCGAGCAAATTGCTGAAGAAGAAGAAGCAAGACAAAGAATGTGGTGGGGAGGAGGAGAAGCTGAAGAAAAAGTAAAAGAAAAAGAAAAAGAGAAAGAGTCACAGCCAAAGAAGGTTGATGACGGGATAATTGACACATCGAAAGAATTCACTGCAGAAAACCTGAAGCAAATGGCTGACAAAGTGCTTGCAGCGAAAGAGCTAGAGGTAGTTTCTGAGTCTGGAACTGAGTCTAAAAGCAAGGTCAGTTCAAATGATTCAATCGATAAGTCAGGTAAGAAAGGCAAAATTGAAAAAGACTGCAAAAATTGCATGAAAGATTGCAAGGTTTGTGGTACACTTGCTTACCTGAGCGGTAAAAAGACCGAAGAACTCACAGGAAGAGTCAGAGATGTTGAAGATCAAATCTTAAACCGTGACAAAATGTTAAAATGATCTTCAAATGATAGATTAAAAGAATTAACTGAGAAAATTGAAAATGATAGAACTGACATAAAAAGAATTTGGAAAGAAAACGAAAAATTAATTCAAGAAAATCTTCAACTCTCAGAAAATCACGAGAAGCTGAAACGAACGGTAAAAGATTCTGATAAAAGAAATGGTAAAACAAACAAAGAAAATCTTCAACTGACCGGAGTTCTTAGGGTAAAAGAAGAGCAAATTAATCAACATTTGGATGAGATTGCTAATCTGAAACTTCAAGTTCAGGAAGCAAAGATTGAAAATGAGCGCATCAATCTAAAACTGAACAGTTACAATTCCGCAAGTTTTGTTCTTCAACATATCGTTCCTAAACCAATTGGGAAGAACAAAGCCGACGAAGATGTTTATTCGGACGGAACTGGGGTTGGGTATCATCAAGTTCCACTGCCAGTGTTAAATAATTTTTCAAAGAAAAAGTCCGGGTTGGTTAATGATAAAGACACAAATAAGGTTAAACTTCTAGAAACAATTGATGTCACATTCAATTCATCATCCGATGAGGACAGTGTTCAGTCTGAAATTGTTAAAAGCATGGCTGAAAATGTTTTAAAATCTGAGAGTGATTCAACCAAGGATGATGAATGCTTTTTGGACAAGTATATTCCGAAATCAAAGTAAAAAAAAAACTTAAATGAAGAACCTAATCTTGTGATGTACAAGATGTTGGGATCTGATAAGTTGTATTCGGATCTTGAGTTTCCGTTGGAAAATGTGAATGTCGAAAAAATGAAAAATGTTTTTTAACTGGTTGAGATTGATGTGTCTAAGATAGAAGGTTTGAAACATTCTAAAAGGCAATTAAACTTTGAAAAAGATAAAGCTTACTACAAAAAACCTGTTGTACCACCACGTTTTTCTAACAACTATCAAAACAGATGGTCGGGTGGTTATCAGGGTGGTAAGAAACATCAAAGAAGGAACTTTCAAAACAAGAAGTTTGTTGATAAAAAGGTGTTTGTGAAAAGCTCGAGTTCTCATTCTGAGCAAGAATCTGAGATTTTTTCGAAAACCAATGAGGAATTGTTTGAGAACAAGGCCTCACAACCTCAGACTGAAGGCAAAAGTCGGGAAGTTGATACCCGTACATGCTTTAAGTGCAACAAAGTTGGACATATTGCACGAAAGTGCACCAACTTAAAGCCTAAGTCTGAAGTTGTTGAGAGTCAGAAAAAGAAAGTTGATGCAAAAGGCAAAGCTCAAATGGTTGTTGAGAAGAAAGTTTTGAAAAATGAAAACACTAAATTCAAAACTGAATCCGTAAAGAATGTGGTAACTAAAAATGACAAAATTTACAAACGGGTTGCTTCGCCTCAACAAGCATGGAAACCAAAATTAGTTGAAAAGAAATCAAGTTCTCCAAAACCAAAGGTTATGGAAAAACAATCATCTTCTACCACTCTAGTAAAGATGAATGTTCCTTTGGATTACTATGAGAAACTTGAGGATCAAAAGTATCTACTTCTGAAAAGAAGTATGTACCAAAGAAAGACCAATCATCTGGTCAACCTCCTAAAAATGATTTCTTTTTATACAAAGAGGTTGAGATTGGGTCTGACGAGGGCTTAAAGAAGAATGACAAGAATTTTCCGCCACTTTACACTACAAAAACTCACCTCAAAGTCAAGCTACCTGAGTCAAAAGAGGCTTGGGTGGCATCAAAATCTAACTAAATTGTTTGTGATATGTGCAGGAGCTTCCAAGATCCGTTTCACGTTGGATTATGGATAGTGGAGCTTCTCGGCACATGACAGGGAAGAAGACCCTACTGTACGATGTTCGAGGGTTTAATGGATGATGCGTGTGAAGTGTTATATATATTAGGTATATATTTTAAGCCCTTTTTAACACTTATTTTTAGCCAAGTTTTAAATTTATAAAACACGATATTTTACTAACACTAAACACACATATGGGCAAGTGCACCCATCGTGAGCGTAGTATAGCGTTGGTAAGATACCGAGGTCGTCCAAGGACACAAGAGCTTTTAGTACCGGTTTATCCTCAACGTCTAACCAAAATAAAAATTTTAGAAAAATGTTTTAAACTAAGAAAAATAAAACTAACTAAAATGCTGAAAATAAAAATAAAAAGAAAAACAGATAGACAAGATGAATCACTTGGTTCCGACTCGTATCTAGTATAACCTTTGATTATTTCCGCACTTTTGCACATAATTAAGAGATTATCTTAGTTATTGTAGTAGGCCCCTCTTTTGAAGGTGACGTTACCCTCACCCCAGTAGTTTGAGTCAGCAAGGATACAATCCTAAAAGGGTGGATTATTGGAAGATAATGAATTAAGTTATTAATGCAGTATTGTGATAGGCCCCGCTTTTGGCGGTGACGTTACCCTCGGCTAAGTAGTCTGAGTCAGCAGGGATACAGTCCTAAATAGCCGGGTTATAGTATTAATAGTAGTTAACTTATGAGGGGATCAAAGAGTTTGGACCCCCACCATCCAATACCGTGTAGTATTGAAGGAGGTCCTACTAAATTTGACCCAGGTCCATTGCAGGACCTCTAAACGCTGAACAATGGCAAGACCTTTACCAAACCGTTCCCTTAACCCCCGACCAGGTAGCCAACATACCTCCATATAGACCGTGGAGATATGAATGGTGAAAATCCTTTATTTTATATAGACAGTAAAATAATGCCAAGACACCACGGACAAACGATAAGGAAAGATCACCTTCAACATAAGTAACTAGTTATTAAAGTCATTAATACAAAACCAAATAAAAAGTGCAAAAGATTAGAAATAAAAAGTATTATACTAGACACTTTGTCTTCACCAAGTGATGTAAGAGACTTAGGCAAACATGGCCTTGATTGTCAAGAACTCTTACGATCAATCTTGGATCCCGAGACGACTCACACACTCTACGATGGACAATGGATGATGGTGGTGGATGATGGTGTTGTGATGGTGGTGGGTGGTGGATGAAGTGTGAGAGAGGTGGTGTGCCAAGGGATGAGATGAAATGAATCCAAGCACTCCTATTTATAGGCTGAACAGAGAGCTGGGCACGGCCCCGTGTCTGTCTGACACTCTCTCTCCTCATTAATTGTAATTCGCAATTACAATAAATGCGCCTGCTGTACTTTCGACACGCCCCCGTGTCCGCTGGGCACGGCCCGTGGTGGGCAATAGAAGCTTCTATAGGTTTGTCTTTTCTGCTGCTTCTTGGGCACGGCCCCGTGCTGGCTGAGCACGGGGCGTGTTCAGTCTTCTGACTTCTTTATTTTGCTTTGGAAGGTGCCGTTGAGGGGTCGGGCAGTCCGCTAATGTTCCTTTCCTTGTATTTATGTTGGAATTAGCTGTCTTTTTGCTTCTTTTGTGTTTTTGAGCTCATTTAATCCTGAAAATACAAAAGGAAGACAAAAACACTCTTTTTTCCAATATTAGTACTTAAAAAGGGTTAGTTTATGCCTTATTTGATGTAATTTATATGTTGCATTTTACACACATCAAATACCCCCATACTTGAACTTTTGCTTGTCCTCAAGCAAAACTCTTTAATATGTGGCTTACACTCCCAAATGGAATAGGTAGAAGAGAAGGTTTTGGGCTTGTCGTAGAGTGTCAGGAATCCAAGGTCTTTTTGGGTTTTATCTTTATTTATTTACAATCCTATTCGTAATGATTTATTTAGAACTTTTCATAGGAGAAATTACTTATTTGGGCATAACATGTCTTTTTTAAAATTCCATTTATATACAAGTTCACTTACCTCACGGGAGAAATCACTCACACTCGGCCGAAGGTGTATTTTTTAGTGAATCACTCGAGAGCGGCATGGGACTTATTCCTACCATAGGCTTGCCAAGCAATCAATCCTCCTCCTTTTTAACTTTTATACCTTTGTAAATATCAAGAGGACTTTGTGGGTTAAGGGTTAGGCTTGGGTTAAAGGTAGGTGGTTTGGATAGTGGTTAGTGGTTAGTAGAAAAAAAGGGCGAAAAAGCGTAACAAGTGTCGGTTTTCGTAAGATTTTCTATTTTCTTTTTATTTTGATGAAGCTTTTATTCAAACAAAGTTATTTTTGATGAACTTGTTTGTTTATTTTCATTTTTTTGCTTCATCAACAACACATATTATATATATATATATATATTTTTTTTTTTACGAAAAACCGAACTTGTTACTAAAACAAAGGGTTAAAAATAAAAAGGTTTTGGTGGGTAAAAGGGTTTTTGGTTTGGGTGATGAAATGAAATGAAAAGGTTTAGGCTCAAAGGGGTTAACTAGGGGGATTTTGGGTAGGTGGTAAAAGAAAAAGAAAAATAATGGTGTAGAAAAAAAAAGGGTTAGTCCTAATGCCTCCATCATTTACTTACTCGGGTTTAAGTTGATAAGGACCGGGAATGTATCGTCAAGGCAAGTTCTAGAGTTGTAAGAACCAAGCGGCTATTCACACAAGAAACGAAAAATGAGCATTTAGTCTAATGATATGTAATTGTATGCTAAATAAAGGCTCAAAACTCACTTTTGTGGGAATGGGTTTTTATGTGATCAAGTATATATAATCAAATTTTAACTAAGTTTGTCATGCCTTTTCATAATTTTCTTATGTTGGTTCTTTTTATCACTACGCTATTGGTTGTAAATTTGTAAAAATATAACCTTTTTGAGAACTTGAATTTCCCGAGTTAAACCTAGACAAGTAAAAAAATGAAATTTTTGAAAAAAATTTGGGGTGATTAGCGGTTCCAATAGAGTTTTGTGTAAGGCTTGTATTTAGGAATTGCAAAATTCAAGGTTTTAGCATCCCCCCCACACTTAAATTACACATTGTCCTCAATGTGTCCCAAAAATAAATTTTTAGGTTGATTAGATGTGTAAAATAGTGTTTAAAAAGCAAAAATTTGTGTTACTGGGCACTGAACACGGCCCCGTGTTATCCGGGCACGGCCCCGTGTTCAAGTGCCAGTAACAAAATTGAAATAAGAGATACAGAAGTCTGGACACGGGGGCGTGTTGGGTGAACACGGCCCGTGTCCAGGTACCTGAACTGGGCGTTTTTCTGCAGGTGGTTCAGCACGGGGCCGCGTTGGTTGGGCACGGCCCGTGTTGAACCTTCTGGACTGGAGAGAATTGTCGGGTTGCCTTGTTCTTGTGCATGAGTTCATTTTTCTCGTTCCCCTTTTCATCCCTTACCACCATGAGTGTGTTTTATTCATTAAAAACCATCCAAACCTTAAAACCATCATTTCATTTCATCATAGAGAGAACTTACATAATCCTAAATTAAATTAAAACTTAACTAAATAGGTCAGCAGGTACACGAGGTTATCATAAGGAGTTCTACCATTTTAAGAAAATTTCGAGAATAGTATCCCGATATAGTAGGACTTTTAGCCGAATGAATTCTCCCCTAAACGTTGTTTAAAGCCATTCTTCGATCTCCCTAGGAAGGAAGAATGCGGCTTCATTTTCCTCCGCAGCTGGTGGTTGAGGGGGAACATTCACCGGGACTCCTTGCACCACTCTTCGCGGAGGCTCTTGGTGCATGGCGTACCATTCGGCTGGAATGACAACTTCGGGTACCATGATCCACGCCCTTTGGGTTATTATAGGTACCAAAGGCGGGGAGGCGAGAAGGTTCAACCTCTGGTGCAAGAGGTTTACTTCATGGAGACAGCCCTCCAGCCCCACTGTAAGATGGTTGATACGGTCGACCAATGCTTCCTCCACTCCCGTCATTTCATCAATAGCCTCCCTTAGAGCGTAAACATAGTTTACGAGAGAGTCTTCTGCTGTTGAAGATCTCCTCCCTTGTCGGTTATTTCTTGAAGATGATCCGCATGTTCTGCTTGCCATTTTCTGTGAAGGAAACCGAAGAAAGCTAAATTTTTACAAAACAGAGCCCCGGACACGGCCCCGTGCTCGCTGAGCACGGCCCCGTGTCCATTTGTCTGCAGGATTTTATGCTAAGGAGTCTTGGAGTTTTAAATTATTCTCATGATTTTTAGCTGGTTTTTAGGCTTAGATAATTTAAAATAAAGTTATACAACTAACTTTAAATAAGAATCCTTAGCAAATAATCTTACAAACTTCACATAGAGGGTTGGAATCAAGGGATTTCCAAACTTCCATGGAGGAAATTTTGAAAAAAATTTGAAAGAGGAGGAAATGAATAAAAGTGGAACGGACAAGAGGGTCCTTTGGAACCTTCTTTTAGCACTTACCTAGGATGGTATGAGTGAAAATCCCAGGAATCTCTGTCAATTGAAGTGGTAAAAAATGAGCAGGAATCAGGCTGCATTTAAAGAAAACGACAGCGCACTGGGCACGGCCCCGTGTGTAGAGAAAATCCTGACACATTTTGTCCGTATTCTGACCAAATCAGCAGAGAATCTTTTTGGTGAGCACGGGGGCGTGTTGACCTGGACACGACCCCGTGTCTGGAGGCTGTCTTATGAAGTTTCGTTACTTCTAAGGATTTCATCGACATCGGGTGGTTCCTTACTGGTTGGAACAACCCCAAAGTGCCTAAGATACCTTAATTGTCCTAGACTAAGGCGAGAACGCAAGAGGTTGTTGGTGAGGGTAATTCCTATTTTCATTCTAGGTGGACAAGTCCAACCCTTTCCCGGGCTCTCGTTAAAGAAGGTGTATGCCGAATCGCTCAGGTCTATGTATGCACCGAACGAAGTCGATGCAGAGTCCTTCACGGCACAATCGACACAGGGACGACTATCGTCCAAGTCTTTGCTAGGTACGAAGGTATTTTCGGGAGCAACGAGGTTGTTGGAATGCGGTTCCAGCATTTCGTCATGGTCATCGTCTTGGGGTGGATTAATAAAATCCTTCCTAAGCTCTTTTAACCAATTCAGAATTAGTTTTTCTAGTTGAAATAACTCATCAAGGAGCATTTCCCCCAGAATATCTGGCTGGGCGCATTCGAGGGAGAAATAGTGCTTATTTTTACTTTCGCCCCTCTTAAGGTTGTAAGAAGTCGGTGGGTCCATGTAGTGGGGCCTATAATTTAGAAAGTAGCATTCTACTTCTTCATGTTTGCCACCACATAATTGACACCACGTACCATAAGAGTGCCGAAAGTAAAAACAATTACTATCACTCATGTTTATGTCAGAAATTACCAACCGCCGGGATCTAACGGTTCTGTTTTCAGTAAGTGAATCTTGGGCACGGGGGCGTGTTGGGTGAGCACGGCCCTGTGTTCAGCTTACTGTCTGACGTAAAACAGGATTGCCAGTTCCAATGATTGAGCACGGGGGCGTGTTCAGCGGGCACGGCCCGTGCTGAGCTCTGCAGAAGCTGAAAAACTAAGAAAATCCTAAAAAATTAAAAAGAAAAAATAAAAGATGATTAGGCCGTTGATTCCTAACTTTCTTAAAATCCTTGTGTCCCCGGCAACGGCGCCAAAAACTTGATGCGTGTGAAGTGTTATATATATTAGGTATATATTTTAAGCCCTTTTTAACACTTATTTTTAGCCAAGTTTTAAATTTATAAAACACGATATTTTACTAACACTAAACACACATATGGGCAAGTGCACCCATCGTGAGCGTAGTATAGCGTTTGTAAGATACCGAGGTCATCCAAGGACACAAGAGCTTTTAGTACCGGTTTATCCTCAACGTCTAACCAAAATAAAAAATTTAGAAAAATGTTTTAAACTAAGAAAAATAAAAACTAACTAAAATGCTGAAAATAAAAATAAAAAGAAAAGCAGATAGACAAGATGAATCACTTGGTTCCGACTCGTATCTAGTATAACCTTTGATTATTTCCGCACTTTTGCACATAATTAAGAGATTATCTTAGTTATTGTAGTAGGCCCCTCTTTTGAAGGTGACGTTACCCTCACCCTAGTAGTTTGAGTCAGCAAGGATACAATCCTAAAAGGGTGGATTATTGGAAGATAATGAATTAAGTTATTAATGCAGTATTGTGGTAGGCCCCGCTTTTGACGGTGACGTTACCCTCGGCTAAGTTGTCTGAGTCAGCAGGGATACAGTCCTAAATAGCCGGGTTATAGTATTAATAATAGTTAACTTATGAATGGATCAAAGAGTTTGGACCCCCGCCATCCAATACCGTGAAGTATTGAAGGAGGTCCTACTAAATTTGACCCAGGTCCATTGCAGGACCTCTAAACGCTGAACAATGGCAAGACCTTTACCAAACCGTTCCCTTAACCCCCGACCAGGTAGCCAACATACCTCCATATAGACCGTGGAGATATGAATGGTGAAAATCCTTTATTTTATATAGACAGTAAAATAATGCCAAGACACCACGGACAAACGATAAGGAAAGATCACCTTCAACATAAGTAACTAGTTATTAAAGTCATTAATACAAAACCAAATAAAAAGTGCAAAAGATTAGAAATAAAAAGTATTATACTAGACACTTTGTCTTCACCAAGTGATGTAAGAGACTTAGGCAAACATGGCCTTGATTGTCAAGAACTCTTACGATCAATCTTGGATCCCGAGACGACTCACACACTCTACGATGGACAATGGATGATGGTGGTGGATGATGGTGTTGTGATGGTGGTGGGTGGTGGATGAAGTGTGAGAGAGGTGGTGTGCCAAGGGATGAGATGAAATGAATCCAAGGACTCCTATTTATAGGCTGAACAGAGAGCTGGGCACGGCCCCGTGTCCGCTGGGCACGGCCCCGTGCCTGTCTGACACTCTCTCTCCTCATTAATTGTAATTCGCAATTACAATAAATGCGCCTGCTGTACTTTCGACACGCCCCCGTGTCCGCTGGGCACGGCCCGTGGTGGGCAATAGAAGCTTCTATAGGTTTGTCTTTTCTGCTGCTTCTTGGGCACGGCCCCGTGCTGGCTGAGCACGGGGCGTGTTCAATCTTCTGACTTCTTTATTTTGCTTTGGAAGGTGCCGTTGAGGGGTCGGGCAGTCCGCTAATGTTCCTTTCCTTGTATTTATGTTGGAATTAGCTGTCTTTTTGCTTCTTTTGTGTTTTTGAGCTAATTTAATCCTGAAAATACAAAAGGAAGACAAAAACACTCTTTTTCTAATATTAGTACTTAAAAAGGGTTAGTTTTATGCCTTATTTGATGTAATTTATATGTTGCATTTTACACACATCAAATACCCCCACACTTGAACTTTTGCTTGTCCTCAAGCAAAACTCTTTAATATGTGGCTTACACTCCCAAATGGAATAGGTAGAAGAGAAGATTTTGGGCTTGTCGTAGAGTGTCGGGAATCCAAGGTCTTTTTGGGTTTTATCTTTATTTATTTACAATCCTATTCGTAATGATTTATTTAGAACTTTTCATAGGAGAAATTACTTATTTGGGTATAACATGCCTTTTTTAAAATTCCATTTATATACAAGTTTACTTACCTCAAGGGAGAAATCACTCACACTCGGCCGAAGGTGTATTTTTTAGTGAATCACTCGAGAGCGGCATGGGACTTATTCCTACCATAGGCTTGCCAAGCAATCAATCCTCCTCCTTTTTAACTTTTATACCTTTGTAAATATCAAGAGGACTTTGTGGGTTAAGGGTTAGGCTTGGGTTAAAGGTAGGTGGTTTGGATAGTGGTTAGTGGTTAGTAGAAAAAAAGGGCGAAAAAGCGTAACAAGTGTCGGTTTTCGTAAGATTTTCTATTTTCTTTTTATTTTGATGAAGCTTTTATTCAAACAAAGTTATTTTTGATGAACTTGTTTGTTTATTTTCTTTTTTTTGCTTCATCAACAACACATATTATATATATATATATAGATATATATATATATATATATATATTTTTTATGAAAAACCGAACTTGTTACTAAAACAAAGGGTTAAAAATAAAAAGGTTTTGGTGGGTAAAAGGGTTTTTGGTTTGGGTGATGAAATGAAAAGGTTTAGGCTCAAAGGGGTTAACTAGGAGGATTTTGGGTAGGTGGTAAAAGAAAAAGAAAAATAATGGTGTAGAAAAAAACAAAAAGGGTTAGTCCTAATGCCTCCATCATTTACTTACTCGGGTTTAAGTTGATAAGGACCGGGAATGTATCATCAAGGCAAGTTCTAGAGTTGTAAGAACCAAGCGGCTATTCACACAAGAAACGAAAAATGAGCATTTAGTCTAATGATATGTAATTGTATGCTAAATAAAGGCTCAAAACTCACTTTTGTGGGAATGGGTTTTTATGTGATCAAGTATATATAATCAAATTTTAACTAAGTTTGTCATGCCTTTTCATAATTTTCTTATGTTGGTTCTTTTTATCACTACGCTATTGGTTGTAAATTTGTAAAAATATAACCTTTTTGAGAACTTGAATTTCCCGAGTTAAACCTAGACAAGTAAAAAAAATGAAATTTTTGAAAAAAATTTGGGGTGATTAGCGGTTCCAATAGAGTTTTGTGTAAGGCTTGTATTTAGGAATTGCAAAATTCAAGGTTTTAGCATCCCCCCCACACTTAAATTACACATTGTCCTCAATGTGTCCCAAAAATAAATTTTTAGGTTGATTAGATGTGTAAAATAGTGTTTAAAAAGCAAAAAATTGTGTTACTGGGCACTGAACACGGCCCCGTGTTATCCGGGCACGGCCCCGTGTTCAAGTGCCAGTAACAAAATTGAAATAAGAGATACAGAAGTCTGGACACGGGGGCGTGTTGGGTGAACACGGCCCGTGTCCAGGTACCTGAACTGGGCGTTTTTCTGCAGGTGGTTCAGCACGGAGCCGTGTTGGTTGGGCACGGCCCGTGTTGAACCTTCTGGACTGGAGAGAATTGTCGGGTTGCCTTGTTCTTGTGCATGAGTTCATTTTTCTCGTTCCCCTTTTCATCCCTTACCACCATGAGTGTGTTTTATTCATTAAAAACCATCCAAACCTTAAAAGCATCATTTCATTTCATCATAGAGAGAACTTACATAATCCTAAATTAAATTAAAACTTAACTAAATAGGTCAGAAGGTACATGAGGTTATCATAAGGAGTTCTACCATTTTAAGAAAATTTCAAGAATAGTATCCCGATATAGTAGGACTTTTAGCCGAATGAATTCTCCCCTAAACGTTGTTTAAAGCCATTCTTCGATCTCCCTAGGAAGGAAGAATGCGGCTTCATTTTCCTCCGCAGCTGGTGGTTGAGGGGGAACATTCACCGGGACTCCTTGCACCACTCTTCGCGGAGGCTCTTGGTGCATGGCGTACCGTTCGGCTGGATTGACAACTTCGGGTACCATGATCCACCCCCTTTGGGTTATTATAGGTACCAAAGGCGGGGAGGCGAGAAGGTTCAACCACTGGTGCAAGAGGTTTACTTCATGGAGACAGCCCTCCAGCCCCACTGTAAGATGGTTGATACGGTCGACCAATGCTTCCTCCACTCCCGTCATTTCATCAATAGCCTCCCTTAGAGCGTAAACATAGTTTACGAGAGAGTCTTCTGCTGTTGAAGATCTCCTCCGTTGTCGGTTATTTCTTGAAGATGATCCGCTTGTTCTGCTTGCCATTTTCTGTGAAGGAAACCGAAGAAAGCTAAATTTTTACAAAACAGAGCTCCGGACACGGCCCCGTGCTCGCTGAGCACGGCCCCGTGTCCATTTGTCTGCAGGATTTTATGCTAAGGAGTCTTGGAGTTTTAAATTATTCTCATGATTTTTAGCTGGTTTTTAGGCTTAGATAATTTAAAATAAAGTTATACAACTAACTTTAAACAAGAATCCTTAGCAAATAATCTTACAAACTTCACATAGAGGGTTGGAATCAAGGGATTTCCAAACTTCCATGGAGGAAATTTTGAAAAAAATTTGAAAGAGGAGGAAATGAATAAAAGTGGAAGGGACAAGAGGGTCCTTTGGAACCTTCTTTTAGCACTTACCTAGGATGGTATGAGTGAAAATCCCAGGAATCTCTGTCAATTGAAGTGGTAAAAAATGAGCAGGAATCAGGCTGCATTTAAAGAAAATGACAGCGCACTGGGCACGGCCCCATGTCCACTGGACACGGCCCCGTGTGCAGAGAAAATCCTAACACATTTTGTCCGTATTCTGACCAAATCAGCAGAGAATCTTTTTGGTGAGCACGGGGGCGTGTTGACCTGGACACGACCCCGTGTCTGGAGGCTGTCTTATGAAGTTTCGTTACTTCTAAGGATTTCATCGACATCGGGTGGTTCCTTACTGGTTGGAACAACCCCAAAGTGCCTAAGATACCTTAATTGTCCTAGACTAAGGCGAGAACGCAAGAGGTTGTCGGTGAGGGTAATTCCTATTTTCATTATAGGTGGACAAGTCCAACCCTTTCTCGGGCTCTCGTTAAAGAAGGTGTATGCCGAATCGCTCAGGTCTATGTATGCACCGAACAAAGTCGATGGAGAGTCCTTCACGGCACAATCGACACAGGGACGACTATCGTCCAAGTCTTTGCTAGGTACGAAGGTATTTTCGGGAGCAACGAGGTTGTTGGAATGCGGTTCCAGCATTTCGTCATGGTCATCGTCTTTGGGTGGATTAATAAAATCCTTCCTAAGCTCTTTTAACCAATTCAGAATTAGTTTTTCTAGTTGAAATAACTCATCAAGGAGCATTTCCCCCAGAATATCTGGCTGGGCGCATTCGAGGGAGAAATAGTGCTTATTTTTACTTTCGCCCCTCTTAAAGTTGTAAGAAGTCAGTGGGTCCATGTAGTGGGGCCTATAATTTAGAAAGTAGCATTCTACTTCTTCATGTTTGCCACCACATAATTGACACCACGTACCATAAGAGTGCCGAAAGTAAAAACAATTACTATCACTCATGTTTATGTCAGAAATTACCAACCGCCGGGATCTAATGGTTCTGTTTTCAATAAGTGAATCTTGGGCACGGGGGCGTGTTGGGTGAGCACGGCCCCGTGTTCAGCTTACTGTCTGACGTAAAACAGGATTGCCAGTTCCAATGATTGAGCACGGGGGCGTGTTCAGCGGGAACGGCCCGTGCTGAGCTCTGCAGAAGCTGAAAAACTAAGAAAATCCTAAAAAATTAAAAAGAAAAAATAAAAGATGATTAGGCCGTTGATTCCTAACTTTCTTAAAATCCTTGTGTCCCCGGCAACGGCGCCAAAAACTTGATGCGTGTGAAGTGTTATATATATTAGGTATATATTGTAAGCCCTTTTTAACACTTATTTTTAGCCAAGTTTTAAATTTATAAAACACGATATTTTACTAACACTAAACACACATATGGGCAAGTGCACCCATCGTGAGCGTAGTATAGCGTTGGTAAGATACCGAGGTCGTCCAAGGATACAAGAGCTTTTAGTACCGGTTTATCCTCAACGTCTAACCAAAATAAAAATTTTAGTAAAATGTTTTAAACTAAGAAAAATAAAAACTAACTAAAATGCTGAAAATAAAAATAAAAAGAAAACAGATAGACAAGATGAATCACTTGGTTCCGACTCGTATCTAGTATAACCTTTGATTATTTCCGCACTTTTGCACATAATTAAGAGATTATCTTAGTTATTGTAGTAGGCCCCTCTTTTGAAGGTGACGTTACCCTCACCCCAGTAGTTTGAGTCAGCAAGGATACAATCCTAAAAGGGTGGATTATTGGAAGATAATGAATTAAGTTATTAATGCAGTATTGTGGTAGGCCCCGCTTTTGGCGGTGACGTTACCCTCGGCTAAGTAGTCTGAGTCAGCAGAGATACAGTCCTAAATAGCCGGGTTATAGTATTAATAGTAGTTAACTTATGAGGGGATCAAAGAGTTTGGACCCCCGCCATCCAATACCGTGAAGTATTGAAGGAGGTCCTACTAAATTTGACCCAGGTCCATTGCAGGACCTCTAAACGCTGAACAATGGCAAGACCTTTACCAAACCGTTCCCTTAACCCCCGACCAGGTAGCCAACATACCTCCATATAGACCGTGGAGATATGAATGGTGAAAATCCTTTATTTTATATAGACAGTAAAATAATGCCAAGACACCACGGACAAACGATAAGGAAAGATCACCTTCAACATAAGTAACTAGTTATTAAAGTCATTAATACAAAACCAAATAAAAAGTGCAAAAGATTAGAAATAAAAAGTATTATACTAGACACTTTGTCTTCACCAAGTGATGTAAGAGACTTAGGCAAACATGGCCTTGATTGTCAAGAACTCTTACGATCAATCTTGGATCCCGAGACGACTCACACACTCTACGATGGACAATGGATGATGGTGGTGGATGATGGTGTTGTGATGGTGGTGGGTGGTGGATGAAGTGTGAGAGAGGTGGTGTGCCAAGGGATGAGATGAAATGAATCCAAGGACTCCTATTTATAGGCTGAACAGAGAGCTGGGCACGGCCCCGTGTCCGCTGGGCACGGCCCCGTGCTTGTCTGACACTCTCTCTCCTCATTAATTGTAATTCGCAATTACAATAAATGCGCCTGCTGTACTTTCGACACGCCCCCGTGTCCGCTGGGCACGGCCCGTGGTGGGCAATAGAAGCTTCTATAGGTTTGTCTTTTCTGCTGCTTCTTGGGCACGGCCCCGTGCTGGCTGTGCACGGGGCGTGTTCAGTCTTCTGACTTCTTTATTTTGCTTTGGAAGGTGCCGTTGAGGGGTCGGGCAGTCCGCTAATGTTCCTTTCCTTGTATTTATGTTGGAATTAGCTGTCTTTTTGCTTCTTTTGTGTTTTTGAGCTCATTTAATCCTGAAAATACAAAAGGAAGACAAAAACACTCTTTTTCTAATATTAGTACTTAAAAAGGGTTAGTTTTATGCCTTATTTGATGTAATTTATATGTTGCATTTTACACACATCAATGGAGGATATGTGGGTTTTGTAGGTAATCAAGGTGGTTGAATAGTTGGTGAAGGAACTCTATCTAATGGAATTGTCACGTTTGAAAGAGTAAACTACATCGCCGAGCTTGAAAACAATCTTCTGAGCATTTCTCATATATGTGATCGTATGTATACAACGCACTTTACAGATAAGGAATGTTTGATATTGAAACCAGGATTTGTTGTTCCCGAAGAATGGGTTATCATGAGAGCACCTAGAGTCAATGATCTGTATGTGTTGGACATGAGTGTAGCAACTACTACCACGGGTCAGGCTCACTGCTTTATGTCAAGAGCAACGGAAAAAGAATCACAGTTATGACATCGAAAGATGGGCCATATTCATTTGCGTAAAATGAATCACCTGGTGCATAATGACTTAGTAACTGGTGTTCATGTACAAGGTTTTCATCTTGAGGGGGAGTGCATTAGCTGTGTCAAAGGCAAGAAAAAGAAGAAATATCACCCCGGGAAGAAGGAAAACTCAATCTCGAGACCATTAGAGAGACTTCATATGGATCTTTTTGGTCCAGTAAACGTCAAAAGCATAACTGGTGATCTCTACTGTCTAGTAGTAACAGACGACTACTCGAGATTTTCGTGGGTATCATTTCTGAAGTCAAAGGATGAGGCATTTGAAAGTTTGATAATGTTGTTCAGAAAAATTGAAAACTTGTACCAAACTCGAATCAGAAGGATAAGGTGTGACAATGGTACAGAGTTTAAGAACAACAAGATGGAAGAGTATTGTGATGAGAGAGGTATATTGCAAGAATTTAGTGCTCTGTACACTCCACAACAGAATGGAGTAGCTGAAAGAAAGAACAGGACGCTAATTGAAACGGCCAGGACAATGCTTGCTGATTCGAAATTACCTGTCAACTTTTGGGCAGAAGCAGTTTCTGCCGCTTGCTATACACTCAACCGGGTTCTTACAGTGAAGAAATTCAACAAGACATGTTTCGAGCTAATCAACAACCGCAAACCGAACCTGAAGTATCTTGAACCGTTTGGGTCTACCTGCACCGTTCTAGAACCGTATGGTAAATTTGGTGCAAAGAGCATTGAAGGAATATTTGTTGGTTATGCAAGTCCATTGAAACGAGTCTTTGTTCCAAGCTTAAAGCGGATTATCGAAGCACATAATGTTGAGTGTCAAAGTTATACCATGCCACCACAGAATCCCGGTGACTCATGGCGTTTTAATTATGATACTCTGTGGAATTCGTTTGACATAGAAGAAGAACCAGATTTCTTTGACGAGTTGGATATTCTGAGAGAATATGAAGAATCACAAGAAAGATTCCCAGCAGAACCTTATAGTCGTCAACAACAAGCTTTGAACGACGATGAAGCAGGTCCTAGTAATGCTGGAGAACATGATGATATACAGCAAACTCTTGACAATCAGACGGCTGTCAACGATAATCTAGAATCTGATGATAGACCAATATTCGATCATGGTGATTCAGATTCTGAGGGGGAGCAGATCCAGATTTCAAGTCAAACTGTTCCAGTCAGTGAACAAGGTGTAAATCAGAATGTCACAAATTTGGAAGGAGAGGTAGATGTTCCAGGCGAGGTGATGCCGAGAACTCTTTCGTATCATCCAGAAGAGCTGATTATTGGAGAATTACAATCAGGCGTTCGCACTAGACGTCAAATTGACCAAGGCCTTACTTGTTTTTAATCTACAGTTGCTCCGTTACAAACTGAGTTTTCACTTAGTTGTTTTATTTCGCAGATTGAACCGAGAACTTATAAGGAGGCACTTATTGAAGATTCTTGGGTCAACGCGATGCAGGAGGAACTGAGTCAGTTTGAGAAGTTGGGAGTGTGGAAATTGGTAGACTTGCCTGATGGTCACAGGAAGATAAACACTAAGTGGGTGTTCAAGTGCAAGAGAGACGATCGAGGGGTTATTATTCGTAACAAAGCTCGACTCGTAGTCCAGGGCTTTAGTCAGCAGGAGGGTATAGATTTTACCGAAGTGTATGCTCCCGTTGCTAGACTAGAAGCGATCAGAATCTTCCTAGCATTTGCATCTTGGAAAGGTTTTAAAGTTTTTCAGTTAGATGTTAAATCGGCGTTTCTCTACAGGAAGGTAAAAGAGGAGGTATATGTCGGACAGCCACCGGGCTTCACCGACCCAATCCACAAAGACAAGGTCTTTTTACTGGATAAAGCGCTGTATGGTTTACACCAGGCCCCGAGAGCTTGGTACGAGACATTGTCTCAACACCTGCTTGCCAACAGCTTCATCCGTGGAAAAGTGGATGCCACTCTCTTCACCAAAGAGGTCGACGGACATCTTCTGATAGTTCAAATATATGTGGACGACATCATATTTGGGTCAACAAATGAAAATTTGTGCAAAGATTTTGAAAGAGTTATGAAGCAACAATTTGAAATGTCATCAATGGGTGAGATGAAATTCTTTTTGGGACTACAGGTTGATCAACTGCCTAAGGGAATTTTCATACATCAGACGAAGTATGTTCATGATATCTTAGAGAAATTTGGGATGCCAGGTTCTACTCCAGCCTTCACCCCGTTAGCGACGAACCCTGGGATAAACCCTGATCTCACCGGAGAGAAGGTAGATGAAACGTTATATCATTCCATGATCGGTTCGCTGATGTATTTGACAACTTCTAGACCCGATATTATGTATCCAACCTGCCTCGCAGCTAGGTTTCAGTCAAGCCCCAGAGCTTCGCATATGGTGATTGTGAAACGGATATTACGCTACCTGAAAGTAACTCCATCATTGGGGTTGTGGTATCCAAAAGAAGGAGATTTCACGCTCGAAGGGTATTCCGATTCTGACTTCGGAAGCTGCAAAGTTAACGCAAAATCAACAACTGCGGGATGCCAGTTTTTCGGACCACGATTGGTTACCTGGCAATGTAAGAAGCAGACCTCTGTAGCTTTATCTACATGTGAAGCCGAATATGTATCTGCTAGCAGCTGCTGTTCTCAGATCTTGTGGATCCAGCAACAGATAAGAGACTACAGTTTGCAATTTCTTAACACCCCTATCTTTGTTGATAATGAGGCAGCGATAAACATTACAAAAAATCCTATTCATCACGCTAAAACAAAACACATTGAAATTCGTCACCACTTCATCCGAGATTGTTTCGAGAAGAAGTTGATACGAATTGAGAAAATCCACACTGACGAACAAAAAGCTGATTTACATACCAAAGCGTTTGATAAAACTCGTTTTCAATATCTTCTAAAATTGAATGGTGTGAAGCTTTTATCGGTGTCGGAGGAGATTCTTGGCGTAGATGAAGGTACGACTGTAGATGATGTTGAGAAGCAATCTGCAATGGTTTGTCAATTTTTTACTTGTTTTGGTATTTAGGGGGAGGTAGGTTATATTTTCAGAAAATACAAAAACAGTAAAAAATTTCAAAAATCCAAAAACATGAGATATTTTCAAAAATCCAAAAACAATAGAAAACCAGAAAAGAGCTTGTGTAAAAAGGGAAAATGATAGTACATCAGCTTGACAGTTACAGTATGCTAAAGATATGAAAAGTTTAAAAGGATTAAGCAGTCTCGCTGATGATATGCCGATAGGTTTTTTCACATTTAGTAGGTTTGTTCGGGATATAAACCTAAATTCAAACATGCTTATTTCGTGGGGAACACAACTTTGATATATAGGTAACCCCTGAAATCTCGTTTGAAGGACCCCTCTTTCTGAAATACTTGGTCTTTATACTCAGTGATATCTGGGGTATTATCCCGGGACTTCTGATATTGTGGAAGCAATGGCCTAGTCCCCGTATAATACTTTACTGTTGCTTGAAATATAAGCCTGCCCTCAGCATAAAAAATGATGAAACATTGAAAAATGCTAATCATGTGCTGTTGTAAAAAAGATCCTCTAAAGGGGACACACCTAAAGTCGAAGCCATCATCTCTCTGATTTTGCGGAATCAATAGCCTGAGCTCTCATGGCCCTCGCATTTAACCCCTTACAGATATCATCTGTGGTATACTCACCTGTAAGACTGAATATTGGGATCTGGATACGGGAGTATATTCAAGAGGTGGGACACATGAATAAGTTTAAGTTCTTAATACACTAATTCGTATCCTGGACAGATTGAAATTTGTCTGAGAATTTAAGTGGATCAGTTTATCGACAATCTAAGCGAATTGTTTAATTCTGAGTATGAAATCAAAGCTTAACGGTACTTGTGACTTGTCGACAGCTGATATGATTCTTTAACACGCTCACCAAAAATATGTTTGTAAATAGATTTCATTTACTGCATTTCATTTCTGTTTAGCTTTCTAGTTTAGAAATTTTATTCAAAATCCAAAAAGATTTTACATTTCTGCTTTATTTTCCGACAAACCAAAGTGGAAAGTTGATCTTCAGACTCACAGTTTGAAATAGATGCAGGAAGGTTCTAAGCTGGAAGATGAGTTGGGAACTTAATATGATAAACCAATAAAAATGTGAAGTCAAAACAAGTTCATTAAGTTGAAACTTGTAATTTTTAGAATAATGTTTTGAAAAATGTTGAGCAAAATCAGTTTTTGTTTCTGTCTCGGATCATCCAAGGTCATTAAGTTGGACTTGGTAGACAAATTGAGTACTTAGGGTCATTTACTTGGACCTTGATACTTAAGTGGATTATTAAAACTGATAAAAACGAGAAAAGATGTTAATAATCAATAGATTGTAATGTTATATTCTTAAGAAGCAGGAAGAAAGATCTCCATGTCAAAGTTTGTGTAAAGTTTGAACCAGAATTCAAGCTCCAGCATATTGAAAGGGGGAGTCTACATTCTAGATCAACATTCAAAGGGGAGTTTGAATATAGAGATTGAAGGATGCTTACAGTGTCAGACAAATTGGACAGAGAGGAAGATAGATCAAGACTAAAGACTGAAGATTTGATGCTAAAGACTTCGTCAACATCCAAGGGGGAGTATGTTGGTGCATAGATGTCTGTTAACTTCGTCTTTATAGAGTCTTGTATCTAGATAGGATTAACCAGTACTCAGCAGGATTAGAAATAGGTTTTAGGTGTAGAAAGGGTATTTCGCACGAAATAAGCCTTTGCTATTTCGTACGAAATCATCACCTCTATAAATACCTGAGCTGGTTATTCATTTGTAACTTTCCGATTTCAGAGCCGAGGTGCTGCCGTTTTGTCAAACGATCTGTAAAAGCTGTGAAATCATTAATAAGAAGATAATTAGAGAGAATCAAGCTGTATCAAGATAGAATCACTGATTCCGCCTTTGATTCTGACTCAAAACTTCTCTGAATGACTCATTCGGGTCATACGACGATCCAACAGCCGTCGCGCTACGCGACGGCTAAGTCACTGAGGAGTCGCGCGACGCGACACATGTTGCGGCCCGCGAAAGATTTACTTTTATACGTCGCGCCCCGCGAGGGCATGCTTATCCGGCCAAACTTGTTTTCTTGATTTCTTCGGGATAAAAACTATGTTTAATTAATTGTTCAAGCCTCTAAACTAATGTTTAAGTGGGTTATGAATGTAGGTATACGTTGCAAGACTCCGGATGAAGACCAAGCGACTTTCAAGAACCGAACACACCGAACAAAGCTTCCGCATTGATCTATTTTGTTTTAGTTAATATGTAAACACTGATACTACCTTCTGTAAGCTCTAAACTAGTAGGGATAATAACTCGAATATTATGATCATGTGTAATCATCACTTGTCAAAGTTTTTGTAATATCGCAATTTGGTTTATAATTGCGTATTTAATGATATAATCGGGTAAATATAAGACGGGTGTTACAATTTGGTAAACAATATTACATTTATTCAACTCGTACAGTACACGTGGTTTTAAAGATATAACTTTTTTATTTGGTATATAAAATTACATTTATTCAACCCGTACAATATGGTTCTTATAGATATAACTTTTTATTATTTAATGTATAAAATTATATTTATTCAACCCCTGCAATAAAAGAGGTTTTTAAAAAATATATTGGTTTAATATATAGTATATAAAATTTTTTTATTCAACTTGTGTAAAACACATGGTTATAACCTAATTTATGTATATAGGAGAAGGATCCGTTTGAAAACAACCTTTATCGAGAGAACTAATGTAAACACAACCAAAAATACGTAAAAAAAAAAAAAATACACAAATTTTCTAAATATTTTTTTTAATAAAAATAGCTACTTTTTAAATATTTTTTTAGGGGGTGGGGTGGGGGTTAGTTTTTTTAGGTTTTAGAGCATTCACATCCATTCCATTAAATTCGGTGTGTTGAGTTTTTATAATATAAAGAGTATAAAAAGTGGTTGTGAGTGGAGCAGAGACAAAACATTACTGTTCATCTGTATATTTGGGGGGACACTATTCACCCCCTATAAATTTTTAATATATTTTAAAAGTGGTTGTAAGTGGAGGAGGGGAAAAAAGTAATGATAAAGGTATACAAAATATTATTTAATTGTAAAAAAAAGAGAAAATGTATTGTTTTTTAGTGTAATTTAGGATGAAAATATAGTGGAATGGATGTGAATGCTCTTAGGTGGTGTAGTGGGTTTATTTTGTTGGATTCACATTGGTTCTCTCAATAAAGGTGTTCTCACATGAATCTTACCCTATATATATAGTGTGAGGTTTATTGGTGAATACTAAAAAAGTGGGGAACCGGGAAACACTTTTAACAATTTAACTTAACATGTTAAAAATCAATTTTTTTTTATATTTTTTCAACGCTTTGAATTATATATACTTTTAGAAACATTTTTAATAAAAAAATGAAAAACTAAAAATATAAAAAAAACAGTTAAAAAGGCTTAATTTTTTTTTTACAAAAATGATTTTTAATGGAATAATTTATACCCATTTTTATAAGTAAAAGCGCTGAAAAAATTTGAAAAAAAATGTTTTTTAACATGTTAAGTTAATTTTATAAGATATATTATTTAAACTGTTTTTAAATTTTTTTAATATTTTTTAGTTTTTTATTAAAAATGTTTCTACATATATTTATAAGGAAAAGTGCCAAAAATTTTTTAGAAAAAATTGATTTTGAACATGTTACGTTGAATTTTTAAAAGTGTTCCACGGTTTTTCACTTTTTTGTGTTCTGCAATGAACTCTGCCATATATATATATATATATATATATATATATATACTAGTCGTTTACCCGCGCGATGCAGCGGGAAACATATCACTTAGGTTGTTGAGTTTAGGGCTAACATGTCGAGAAAGGACACTCAATCCAGAATCTGAAACTTTTAGGTTTCTAGAAAGATAATGGCTTGTAAAGTTCTTAACGTATCAAGAACATATGTGTACGTATATACATTTTTATTATATTATAATCATTTACACCTAATCTATCAACATCCATACCGAATTATATGTAACTGATTGTCTCGTGTGTTAGAATTTTGCGAGTAAATATTGATATCCCGCTTATCTTGTTTCAACCCTTCATATTATATTTCTTAGTTTAAAATATTGGTTCATATATCATATTTTCTTTATTCAAAATGTAATGTACATGTTTCTAACTCAGTGTGTATATACAGGAAATAACTATTGGAGTAGCAATTGGATCAACTTAGATATCCATGTTTGTGGTAATGCCATGCATTCTTTTCTCACAAAATGATTATCAGTGTTAATAAATATTAATATTAATGATATAAGACCCTTTTTCTTTTACAAACTCTTAATAAATATTAATGATACGAGACCCTTTTTTCTTTTACAAATAATACCATCCCATTCCGTGTGGTTGTTGACTGGATAATGGGACAAAATATACATCCCAAGTCAAACTATTAGAATCGTAGATCTCATTTCGATTTGCTGTGATATCAACATAAAAAATGTTCCTGAACATTATCATAATATGTAGGTGCAAAACAATGTTTTTTTACCGAAATCCCATACGCCAATCTCGGCCCTGGTGACTATATACACGCCACATAAATCGCCGATAAAGGCTTCAGGGCTCTCGATTGGTGCGCTACTGACATGAGAAGTTTTTCCATTTGACTGGCTCAAACAACCGGCTGTCTAGCCACTTGAGTGCGCTAATGGCTACATGTGTGTCCCAACACGGGCGGAGGAAGATCCAGAACCTGAATCCAAACCCGACCACAAAAGTATACACATTCTTCGAGCTCAAATAAAGTTGTACTGCCTGCATTTTTCTTTTTTGTAATTTCCTAGGGCAATGTGATATGAGCTTCTTAGAAGATCAATTTAACTAAAGTTTGTTTGACTTTAACTTCTATGTCTTGTAATTTAGTATAACATATGTTTACTAAACTTTGCTAAAAATGAGAATCGTTTATACCCAAGTATCTAGTCCGGTTGATATTAAAAGCAGGATGTTATCAGATTTGTTATTCAAATATGAAAGTTTTGAAAACTAATTAGAAAAAACGATTTGAAAATTCAAATTCAGATAGATTCGAGTTGGTCGAATAAACCAAATTATGAAAAAGAATGAATAATATATATAAAATAAACAAAAACATATAATTATATGCAGTTCAACTTTAAATATCTGGGTATATTCAGTTAAAAAATCACGAATTTGAATTCAATTCTGAAACAATTTGGAATTCGGTTCAAATGCTAACTTTTTTTAACGGCTTTAGTGCAGCTGGATGCCAGGGGAACCCGAAAGGCTTACCACCCGAATGCAACCCACCTTACCCGAGTTCGAATCCTAGAACAGTGGTGTTCTCCTGTATCAGTGGCATACACTTGCGTGGTTCGAACCCAGTACATCCCCCTGTCCTCATACTTAGACTGTGGGGTATGGGGCTTGGGTTGGGGCGTGGGTTGGCCGAAAACGCCCAAGCCACCACCCCGGGTGGGCTTGGGTTGGGGCGTGGCCCTTGGGGCTTGAGTTTGAAGCCGGGAGTGGGGCGGGCTAGCGATCCGATGTGGCAGTCTCCTATTCGCTTTGTTGGCCATGTCATAGCAGGTGTTTGTATTTTTTTTTAATAACCTGCCAACCCACGCGGTGCACCCACGCCCCGCCATACCCCACGGACACGTCACTCGGCGGTGGGGGGGCTCGAACTCCACGTGTCAACTCATGCCCCCAACCCAAGCCCCACCATACCCCACGGTCTTAACCCAGCTAGCTTTGCCAACTGGGCCAAGGATCATTGGCTGGTTCAAATGCTAACCTAGCTTTCAACCTGAACAAACACGACATGACGTTATAAAAACAATATCTATTTTTAGCCAAAATGAATCACATTAAAAGATAAAGAGAAAAAAATAACTTGTCTGAATTGAGAATTTCTTTGCACAGATATTGAGCTCTCGCCTCTTTCAAAGCCACACATAACTTTCAAAGCTTCAATAAAGCCAATTTGTAACGACGCCAACACAATGCGCAAATACGTATCTCTAGACATTAAACTTTACCTAGTTTACACAGCATCACAGGGTATTTCGGTCTGTTGTGCGGATCATAATGTCTACCCCGAAAAAGATACAGCACACCACCAGTCCTAAAAATAATCTTACCACCAATCTTCTCAATGTCATTTCAACTAACATTAACCATAAATGCTTCACTTAAACAGTTAACTTAATCTACTTACATAACCTAAATGATGAATCAAAACTATCTTAATAAACCTACAGAACGCAACAGAGGTTTCGCATGTCGACAGTCGGAACGCCAAGACACTGCACCTTACAAACCTGATCCCTTCGCCAATGCGAATGAATCATCTCCAACATATTATGAGTTAACCCATCCCGTCCTACAAAACCCAATTCATAATTAACAATAATACTAAATTGAAACTGGTGGTATATGTATATCCATTGTCTAGTAGACCCGCGTGATGCGGCGGGAGCGACAATTAAACAAAAACAAATACATATTTGCTAATTACTGTATACCAATTAAACATAAACAAATATAAATTTAGTTTATGTAAAATATGTTGCTTAAAATTAATAAGATCGTATTAACTTTTTAAAGATTCGTATAAAACAGTAGATAGCAATTCTTTTATTTTAATGATAATAATATCGGAAGTTAAAACGCACATGTGAAGATGAACCAAGACGCTTGGAGGCCCGCCAAATAACTTCGAGAGTTTTATCCCTTTTTCGCTTAGCTTTATCTTGGTAATCAATCCGGCCGAAGAAAAGAGATTCAAATCCAACCTAAATGATCATAACGACTAAAGTTTAAAACTTTAAAACACGTAACAAAAGTGATATTAACAGTTTTTTATAAGCGTCAATAAACAAGAATATACGACCTCTGCCCCTAACAGATAAGCCTGCACTGCTGAATGATCGAAAGGGTCTATTTGCCAACCAATTCTCGGTGTTACGTTAAACTGTTCCTTGATAAACTTATGAACATACTTTGTTTGATCAATCATATCGATATAATGCGGTGCTGCCTCGTCATGCATGCACCAACCGCCATTTCTGCCAAACATAAAGTAGTTATATTCACAACATAAATCCAATGTAATACATAAGCATTAATGAAAAAAGTCAACTTAATTTGCTTACAACATCTCAAGTTGACCCGAGCTAACAAGGCGCTTGACTATAGCTTGGGTGGCCTCACTCTGATCCCTCCACCAACGTTGGAAAAACGCCTGCAACATTCATAACATCTTAGAAATCTTTCAGGTCAAATTCCACAGTCAAACGAAAGCATTCAAGATTTCTTACCTGTTCAACATAAATAAACTTCCGATTCTTATCCTCCAGTAGCGCTTGAACCACTGAATCAAGCACATTTCGAACGCAGGCTCCCTACACAATAATTTAAAAGATCAAACAATGAAGTTATTGGATTAACAAAGAGATAAAAGAACTGAAAGACATACCTAGAACTCAAAGCGAAATAGATCATGAGATGAGGTTAAGTGAGATCTTGGACCTTGAAAACATCAATATGGAGTTATGAACATAATAGTATCATATTACACAAAAACTAAATGCATACTAAGAAACCATATTAAATAAAATCAGAATCATGTCTACCTTATAACTTGCATATCTAAGTAAACAGAATGAACATAAAAATTCTTCAGTAACTGCAAAACTTGATCAATAATTAAGTGAAGACATTATAGGCATCAATTATTTTATAGCTTTGCAAACCTGCAACTCAATACTCTTTGATTAAAACTTGCATTATCTTGTCGACGGAAAGCCGATCCCACATTTGTCATTTCAGAGTAAAAAACAAACTTCTTTACGGAAATAAAACCCTGAATTAAAGAACATATACCACATTTGTCATCCTCAATTCATAGCAGGCACGTTCAAGGTGGAACTGGAGAGGTTGACTTGCCTAAGCTTCGAACAAACCACATGATTCATCTTCGTTAAGTTATGTTTTGCAACAAAATCATCACCTGTTCCAATAGAATCGTAAGAATTAAATATGTTAACTTCAAAAGCTACAATAAAACCCTAGATCTTAGACAGGGAACAAATTTGAACTATTTTAAATCATTCTATCGAATTACTCTACAAGATATGAAATCCACAGTGGCTAGATCGAACATCAAAACCGGTTGGTTACCCTTCAACACCTGATCCACTATAAATCCCCTTTTCTTACTATGAATCGAACCAAAACTCTTCAATAAAAAACAATTAAATTCAAAATTTAAAACATGGGTCGACACAAAAATCAACTAAACAAACGATTAATTACCTTTATAGCAGATCTAAAAGTTTGACCGTATTAGGGTTTGTGAGCCGCAGATCTATAAGCTCAGTTGCACCTCTTCTCCGTTGATCTGTGGTGAACACATGTTAAATCATCAAATTTTCAAAGGAAATAACCACAATAAATAAATCTTACCTTATACCAGACCTGAATGTTTGAACGCATTAGGGTTTGGGGGCCGTAGATCTAAAAGTGTCAGTTGCACCTCTTCTCCGTCGATCTGTGGTGAACACATGTTAAATCATCAAATTTTCAAAGTAAATAACCACAATCAACAACAAAGCTTACCTTGTACCAGATCTGAATGTTTGAACGCATTAGGGTTTGGGGGCCGTAGATCTAAAAGTGTCATCAAATTTTCAAAGGAAATAACCACAATAAATAAATCTTACCTTATACCAGACCTGAATGTTTGAACGCATTAGGGTTTGGGGGCCGTAGATCTAAAAGTGTCAGTTGCACCTCTTCTCCGTCGATCTGTGGTGAACACATGTTAAATCATCAAATTTTCAAAGTAAATAACCACAATCAACAACAAAGCTTACCTTGTACCAGATCTGAATGTTTGAACGCATTAGGGTTTGGGGGCCGTAGATCTAAAAGTGTCAGTTGCACCTATTCTTCGTCGATCTGTGGTGAACACATGTTCATAGGAAATAACAACAGTCAAATCTTCAAAGGAAATAACCACAATCAACAGCAAATCTTATCTTACGGTTGTCGAGTGGTCGGAATGCCAACTTAACCAGACAACCATCATCAATAGCAGCCGAAGAAAGCAAAATCTCAAACAGATCTGGTGAAGATAGCTTCGTGTTTCTGAATTGCCACAAGAGAGAGAGAGAGAGAGAGAGAGAGAGAGATAGAGACGGAGGCGATAAGAATGAGGAGATTTGTGAAACCCTAATTTGTGTCCGTGTTTTTTGTTTCAGTGATAAAAAGGGTATAATCGGGATAGTATATGTTGTTGTGCTTTAGTGGGATGTACATCATGCTTTAGAGGTGTTTTAAGGAAATTTTAATGACCTTAAGAAGTCCTTATGATATGCTTATTAATATAGTCCTTTGGATATGCTTATTAATATATATATATATATATATATATATATATAGGGAGAATATCATGCGAGAACCACCTCTTATTGCGAGAATCGCGAGAACCAATGTGAACACAACCAAAAATGGCTAAAAATAGCTAAAAATCACACAAATTTTTTTTTAATATTTTTTATATAAAAATCGCTACTTTTCGAAGAAAAAAAAAATTAAAAATTTTTTTTGGCCACTAAAAGTAGCGATTTGAGCATAAAAAATATTAAAAAAAAATTTTAGATTTTTTTTAGATTTTTTTAGGTTTTTTGGGGGTTTAGTTTTTAGCATTTTAGCTTGTGGGGGGTGGGGGGGGGGGGGTTTAGGTTTTTGGGGGGTGGGGGAGGGGGGTTTAGGTTTTTTTTTGGGGGGGGGGGGGGGGGTTAGGGTTTTTTTTAGGTTTTTTGGGGGTTTTAGTTTTTAGCATTTAGCTTGGGGGGGGGGGGGTGTTAGGTTTTTTTTAGCTATTTTAGGTTGTGTTCACATTGGTTCTCGCGGTTCTCGCAATAAATGGAGTTCTCGCATGAGCCCCTCCCTATATATATATATATATATATATATATATATATATATATATATATATCTTTAGGGGGAGGTTCATTTGGTAAGAAAATTACTGAAAGAATAAAAAGAAGAAATGACATATTAGTAAAATACTAATTTATTTATTGCTTATCTCGTTAATTTTTCTCACTTTAATTAATTAGTTAACTAATCATTAATTACCCTACATATAATCTACAAAACCTACACATATCAAAATTTTTCTACATATACCTTACACATTATAAAATTTTATCATACACACGTCAAAATTTATCCTTCACACCTTGAAATATATCTTACACAACTCGTAATTTATCTTACACGCCTTTTAGTTTATTTTACACTTTAAATTAAGTTGTTTTTTAATTTGAAAAACTATATATTTTGAAAAGGAGTTATAAATTTAAGTTAGTTAATTATTAAAGGAGAAGATTACAAATTAATGATCTATGTAAAGTTTACCAATATATCCTTATATTAAAATTAAATTCAAACTTTAAATGAAGAAAAATTACGCATTCTTATTGGTTGAAACTTCTTTTTTTTTTCTTTTTACAAAAAAAATCTTCTCATTTGAACTCTCTACTATATATATAGGGGAGGGTTTATTGGGCAACACTAAATAAGTGATTAACCGGAGAATATTTTTAAAAATTCAACTTAAAATGTTAAAAATCAGCTTTTTTCTAAAAAAATTAGCATTTTCTTATAAATACATGTAGAAACATTTTTAACAAAAAATAAAAAGTTTAAAAATATAAAAAATGTTTAAAAAACCAGTTTAAAAATATATCTTATAAAAATATAAAAAATATTTCTTTATTGCTTTATATTTCAGAAAACTTCAAAAAGATTTTGATTTCCGCTTTATTTTCGACAACCGATGTCTAAGAGCTGAGTTTCAAAATTAAGTATGCTGAACGTGTTTCTAAAAATAAACAAGTTCATTAAGTTGAAACTTGAAATTTTTTTAAAATAAAAAACAGTTTGTGAATTTACTGTGAGGGATTTAGATTCTTAAAGTGTTAAAATCAGTTGTAAACAGATAGGTTTCGATGTTGGATTCTTAAATCGTCAAATCTATGAAGTTTGTTGATAGGGGAAGTGGAAATGTTTAAAAAAAAAGGTGCCAGGTTACGGTTCCTGGACAACTGAAAATGCTTTCACTGTAAAAATATTTTAGTATATGTTGAGAGAGCCAGGTTATCAATCCTGGATATTCAAAATGTTTTTACTTATGAATGTATGAGATTTGCAGATGGTATTCCAGATTACGATCCCTACAGCTGAGTCTAAGGGGGAGTCTGAAGACAAGCTCAACGCAAGGGGCAGCATGCATTCAAGGAGCCAGGTAACTATCCTAGAGGAGCTTGTATCCGGAAAGCCAGGTGTCGATCCCAAAAGCATGGAAGCTTGACGAAAGGGGGAGCCTGAAGAAAGAGTCTACCGAGAAGGAAAGCTAAAGTTAAAAACAGATTCGCGAGAATTCTGTTCGAGAAAGAGGGAGTCTATGGTTGCTGATACCGCCAAAGTTTCAAGAAGACTCAAAGAGAGTGAGAAAAGATAAGACGCTATGAGATTGATTGCGGCAATATCCAAGGGGGAGTCTGTTAGTGAAGAATGTCTATCGTCTTCGTCAATCAAGACCGTAGCAGAAATAGAAGAGAACTAGACTTTATGTCACATGATGTAGTTAAAAGGGCAAGGTGGCAATCTTGTAAATAAGGAGAAATCCTTATAACCTTGTGCCTATAAATAGGAGCTTTAGGGTTCTCATTTAGAACTTTTGCCACATTTGAGACTTGGAGCTTTGAAGGTTAGAGAGAGAGTCTAGAGAGAGAAAGTGGTAAGGTGATTCACGGTTTCTTGTACGATTTCAGATCTTTCAATAGAATCACATTTATATTACGTTTCGTGTGTTTCGGTCTCGTTCGTGCACGGATTCTGCACGTCACACGGTCGGTTCGCAATCATTTCGGAGTCGAAAACCGGTCCTAATAGAACCCCTTGTGATTCGTGGTGACAAGAGTGGTTCTGTGGTGGGCATCATCTCTTTCCTTAAGGCTCAGAAGTTCTTACGAAAGGGCCACACAGCTATTCTAGCCCGTGTTACTGACACCTCAACGAAAGAGAAGAAGATAGAAGACATTCCTATTGTACACGACTTTCCTGAGGTATTTCCTGAAGCATTACCTGGTCTTCCTCCTCATCGACAAGTCGAGTTTCAAATCGAGCTAGCTCCTGGAGCAGCACCCATAGCTCGTGCACCTTATCGATTAGCCCCATCAGAACTAGAAGAACTGTCCGCACAACTACAAGAGCTCTTGGACAAGGGTTTCATTCGTCCTAGCTCTTCCCCTTGGGGAGCTCCAGTCTTGTTTGTGAAGAAGAAAGATGGTACTTTCCGAATGTGTATTGACTATCGCGAACTCAACAAGGTGACCGTGAAGAATCGTTATCCCCTCCTGCGTATTGATGACCTATTCGACCAGTTGCAAGGGTCGAGCTTCTACTCTAAGATTGATCTGAGATCGGGCTATCATCAGCTGAGAGTCCGAGACGAGGACATCTCCAAGACAGCATTCAGAACTCGCTACGGGCACTACGAGTTTCTGGTCATGCCTTTCGGATTGACGAACGCAGTTGCGGTCTTCATGGATCTCATGAACCGAGTGTGCAAACCTTACCTGGATAAGTTTGTTATTGTTTTCATCGATGAAATCCTGATCTATTCTAAGAGTCAGGAGGAACACGAGCATCATCTACGACTTATTTTTGAACTTCTTCGAGCAGAGCAGCTTTATGCTAATTTTTTGAAATGCGAGTTTTGGCTTTGTGAAGTCCATTTCCTAGGCCACGTGGTAAACGAGGATGGGATTCATGTGGATCCATCCAAGGTTGACTCGATCAAGAACTGGCCTACACCCCGTACACCAACCGAAATCCGTCAATTCTTGGGTTTGGAGGGTTACTACAGAAGGTTTATCAAGGATTTCTCAAGGATTGCGCAGCCTCTTACGGTTCTTACTCAGAAGGGTGTCACCTATCGTTGGGGTGATGCTCAGGAATCCGCGTTTCAGCAATTAAAGAAGAAACTTTGTAGCCTCTTACGGTTCTTACTCAGAAGGGTGTCACCTATCGTTGGGGTGATGCTCAGGAATCCGCGTTTCAGCAATTAAAGAAGAAACTTTGTAGCGCACCTATTCTCTCTTTACCTGAAGGTACAGACGATTTCGTGGTTTATTGCGACGCGTCGATTCAAGGACTTGGTTGCGTGTTGATGCAACGTGAGAAAGTCATTGCTTATGCATCACGCCAACTTAAGGTTCACGAAAGGAGCTACACTACCCATGATCTGGAGCTGGGAGCTGTTGTTTTCGCACTCAAGATATGGAGGCATTACCTGTATCGTACCAAGTGCACCATCTACACCGATCACATGAGTCTCCAGCATATCTTCGATCAGAAGGAGTTTAACATGCGACAGCGTCGATGGGTCGAACTTCTGAATGATTATGAGTACGCGATCAAGTACCATTCGGGCAAAGCCAATGTTGTGGCCGATGCCCTCAGTCGAAAAGAGACTAAACCTAAGCGTGTGCGTGCGTTACTGCTTACCATCCACTCTAGTCTTCCTACTCAGATACGAGATGCTCAGATTGAAGCATTGAAAGTAGAGAACATCAGAGCTGAGTCCCTGTGAGGATCGAAGAAGCGGTTAGAACAAAAGGAAGACGTCGCTTACTATGTGGCAGGACGCATCTAGGTTCCATTTTATGGTAACCTACGTGAACTTGTGACGGATGAAGCACACAAGTCTCGTTACTCAGTACATCATGGTTCTGATAAGATGTACCACGATCTAAAAGCTACGTATTGGTGGCCTAGTATGAAAGCCAACATAGCAACCTATGTTAGTAAATGCTTGACTTGTGCGAGAGTCAAGGTTGAATACCAGAAACCATCAGGCCTACTCCAACAACCAGAGATCCCGACATGGAAATGGGAGTAAATTTCCATGGATTTCGTTACTGACTTACCTAGATCTCAACGAGGAAACGATACCATTTGGGTGGTAGTAGATCGATTGACTAAGTCTGCATACTTCCTGGGTATCAAGGAAACAGATAAGTTTTCTACACTTGCAGACATCTACCTGAAAGAAGTGGTTGCTAGGCACGGGGTGCCAACCTCCATCATATCTGATCATGACGCGCGTTTTACCTCTGAGTTATGGCAAGCGATGCACAAGTCCTTTGGCTCTCGGTTAGACATGAGCACAGCATATCATCCACAGACGGATGGGCAGTCGGAACGCACCATCCAAACTCTTGAAGACATGCTTCGAGCATGTGTTATCGACTTTGGTAATGGCTGGGAAAGGCATTTACCATTGGTGGAGTTTTCGTATAACAACAGTTACCACACCAGCATCCAGGCTGCTCCGTTTGAGGCATTGTACGGACGAAAATGTCTATCACCTTTATGCTGGGCAGAAGTTGGTGGCAGCCAAATCACTGGCCCAGAACTCGTAGTAGATACAACAGAGAAGATTGCTCAAATACCACAACGAATGGCGGTAACTCATGACCGTCAGAAAAGCTACGCTGATAAGCGCAGGAAACCACTCGAGTTCAGGTTGGGGATCGAGTGCTACTTAAAGTCTCACCTTGGAAAGGTGTAGTTCGCCTTGGCAAACGAGGCAAGCTGAATCCACGCTATGTTGGACCTTTCGAAATCATTGAGAAAATTGGCAAGGTGGCCTATAGATTGAATCTACCTAAAGAACTCAGTGGAGTTCACAACGTATTCCATGTGTCAAATCTGAAGAAGTGTCTGTCAGATGAGACCCTCATAGTTCCTCTCAAGGAACTCACTGTCGACGATCAGTTGCGATTCGTCGAGGAACCAGTAGAGATTACCGACCTAGACGTTAAGGTTCTCAAGCGTACCAGGATACCCATTGTTCGTATTCGTTGGAACTCCCGTCGTGGCCCAGAGTTTACCTGGGAACGAAAAGACCAAATGAAACACAAATATCCCAAGTTGTTCGAGAAAAGTGAAACCACTACTGAGGCTGAAGCTACTGCGGAATTTCGGGATGAAATTCCAAACCAACGGGGGGATGATGTGACACCCTAGGAAAACCAGGAAACCACGCAACCTAACTAGCTTCCTCAGTAACTACGTGCTAAATTTCGGGACGAAATTTCTTTCAAGTTGGGGATGATGTGACAACTCGAGTTTTCAAGGTCTTTCCTCTGCGTGATACTTGTTTCATTTTAACTTGTATATGTTTAGTAAATGATTAATGTGTTTAATGTGTATAATTTTATAAACGTTTGAACTGTCAAAAGTTAAATACCATACTTGGTGAAACAATAGTGTTTCGCCACTAGCAAGCTCGACGAAACTTAGGGAGTTTCGTCATTCCCTCTACTCGATGAAACTTAGGAAGTTTCGTCACCCTCTTTGATGTTTCGTAGAAATGGGCTTTCAGCCCAGGTGAGAGCCATATTAGAATCAGTTATATATATCTCTTATTCACAAAACTTCACGTAATATCACAACCGGTGAAACCCTAGACTCCCTTTTCTCTCTTCTCCTTGCACGCGTCGGCAGCTATGGTTCTTCCTTGAAGCTTTTCGTGACTTTTGTTTATCCATCTCGGTTAGTGTCGTTATCACTATTCTACTTGATTTCCTGGTTATAAGTGATAATATGTTTTGATGATAAAAGTGTTAACTCGAATCAATACTTGATGAAGTAGGGTTGTATGTTAATAGGATTTATCAATGAAATCACTTGGGTTTAATCTAAAGGAACAATCATTAATGGGTGCTTATGAACCTGTCCGGCTAATCGTATTTGTGTTGAATGGATCTGATCATCGGATACATACATGTCGCAATCTAGATCGTATATGGTTATTTTATGATTTAGGGTTCATACTGGATGTTAAGTGTTGTGATGTTTTTGGAATGATGATAAGTAGCAATTAATGTTTATTGTATTTGGAAGATAACTGTATGATCGATGATTATGGTAAAATGGTTGTTGATGGTTAGGGTTTTCAGTGTGTGTGTATGCTTAACTGTTACATTGACGACGGAAGTCCCACCCCGACGAAACACTCTTGACGACAAAACACACTAGAGTTTCGTCACACTCACATGCCGACAAAACATGTGAGGTTTCGTCACACCTCTATGCCGACGAAACATGTGAGGTTTCGTCACCTTGGGGTTTCGTCGCCTTGAGGTTCCGCCGTAGGTCAGAATTTCACAAACATAATGTAGTTTGGTACAAGTATGATAATGTATGATTATATGCTGACCTTTGTCTGTTGAAGATATCAGTTATGCATGAGGAAACATGATTCGGTTTTGATTAGCATACTTGACTATTAAGTACTGTTACAAAACATGTGAATTTCGAATTCGTATGTGTTGATTTACTGTTTATGTGTTACTTGGTTACTATTTCTTGAGCACACATTATGGTTGTTAATTATACGTGAATCATACGAATGTGAACTGATTGTGTATGCATGAATACCATAGGCTTTGACTGAATAAGTTTGAACGAATAGCTAGTCATACCGAGCAAAATAAGGTGAGTTCACACTTTCTACAAGGCATGGGATTCCCGGTGGTTTGGGAATGGGTTAAGAAACTAAAACGGAACCTACATATTCTCCTTAGGTAGAATATGTACCTCCATCCTCCATGGGAATGATGACAACATTAAACCTGCGTATTCTTCTTAGGTAGATTACGTACCTCCATCCTTCGTAGGAAGGATGACAACATATAACTTACTAGACAAAACTCTATCATGAAGTCCCTCATTTTTATATCAACTTAATCGCCGGGCCAATGGCGAGTGGGTCATTAGTTAAATAGCGCTATTAGGTTTGATAAGCCTCACACCGTGCCGCAGAGGACGGGAGTGGACTAATGGATCTGGGCACTTAGTCAATGATGATAGACATTGACGTAGGGCACATAAACATGACTCCAGTCAGTTGTCGATATGGTATTGGGTCTAGTGGTTAACATGGGGTAGCCTCCCATTGGTTATAGTTTGGGAAACAAGGAATTGGTTAACTCATGATCTACGAATGAACTTATGGTTTTTGTAACAACTTTAAAATGAACATCAACTGTGAACTCGCTCAACTTTGTTGTTGACTCGTTGTTACATGCCTTGGAGGTCTTTAGATGCTTAGCTAGAGCTTGCATGGGAGCAGGAGTCGTTGTGGGACATGGACTGTTGAGTTCCATGTTAAACATTTGAACTTTTAAACTTATACTTTGGTTTTAAACTTTATGCTTCCGCTGATAACTTGAACTTGATTAACTTGTTTTGAACACCAATTATATTGTGTGGTTGGACTTTTATTTATTTAATTACATTGTTCAATACGAGCATGGTAATGCGTTTAAAATTAAAATACGATCCGATTTGTGAGGGTATTTTTTTCCATAGTCGATGTGTTACACACATCATAAATTTGGCCGTTCAAGACGGTTTAAGGGTTATTGAACCACAAAAAGAAGCTTTCAAAAGAATGTTATGAAGTATATTTAGTAACACGCAAAGACATGCAAAATATATTAAAACCTGTAAGGAAGCGGGTCGAATATGCTTAGGACCCAATTGGGACGTTGCTCATAGGTGGAACTCGACTTGCACCATGTTTGAAAAAGCTATTTTGCAAAAGGAAAGTTTAATAGAATTTCAAAAACTTTTGGCTAGTCATAGAAAGTGTTCGCCTTACCACCCATCGGGTTGGGCTACTATTGAAACGGTTACACAATTGCTTCAAGTTTTCAAAACATCAACAAAGACTTTATCGGGGGTTTACTATCCAACAAGTTCATTGGTACTTCACAATTTGTTTAAAATGTGTTTGAAATTAAACGAGTTGTCGGTTAGAGGTAGACCATATTGTGACATGGCGGATACGATGAAGGAAAAACTAAGAAAATATTTTAAAGAACTACCGGCGGTTTTCACTTGTGCCGCCACTCTAAACCCTTGTTTTAATATTTTTGGAACCGGGTCTTTGATTGAAAAAAATGCACACGACTTAAATTTAAACACTTCTCAAGAACCAAACTTTGGTGAAGCCGCAAAATGTCGTTTCAACGATCAACTTTCAAAATTATTAGATGTTTATGTAACAAAATATGGTACAACCTCGTCACACATTCACGAGTCAATGAGAAACGCCGCTTTCGGTGAAGGTTCAAGTATGGAAGATCAAGATTTGTATGTTTATAATCAATTGTATGATGAGTCGAGTCAAATGCATCGTGGTAACACTAGTAGTAGTGAACTCGGTCGGTATGGTGGGTCAAACTTTCTACAAATGATGAGTTCAGAAGACTTTAAAATTTTTGATTTGTTGGCTTGGTGGAAAAGTAAAGAAGATCAATTTCCGATCTTAGCCACAATGGCCCGAGATTTACTAACGGTCCAAGCTTCCACGGTAGCTTCGGAAAGTGCTTTTTCTATTAGTGGTAGGGTGATTTTGATAAGGAGGACTCGACTAACACCAAAGGCGGTTAAGATGTCGATATGCTTGAAAGATTACTTGGATGCGGCGGAGAGATGTCAAGACACACGCTCACTCGAGGGAGAATTAGATTACGAAGCCGAAGTTTACAAGGATGAGGTCCAAGCCCAATTGACAACCCCAATGACCGACGAAGAAGCCGAATTAGATGAATTCCTACGCAATAGCTCGAGTTCGGGTTCGGGCGAAGAAGATTAAACGAGGCTTCTCAAGATATATTTTAGTATTGTAGTTCCACAAATATATATATATATATATATAGAGAGAGAGAGAGAGAGATAGGAAGGTTAACGTACATTACGGCTTAACATACATCACGTACGACAGGTAATTACGCACGTTCATTTTAAAATCACGCACGTTATAACTCAATAATCCAAAATCACGCTTGTTGAAACACAATAATCACGCATATTGAAAACATTAATCATGCATGTTATGGAACAAATCACGCACGTTGTTGTACGTGAAGTACATTAAGCCGTAATGTACGATATACCTTATATATATATATATATATATATATATTAGTGGACGTTCTTGCGGATTAATAGTTTAAGTTTACGCATTTCGTTTGTTACGTTTATCCTTCGTATTTCATTGTTATGTACAACCGTTTGTTCCAAGACTTAATGATATTATCTTTTTAACTTTTTATGAGTTTATTGTTAAGTTTTTGTATAAAAAAACTGCATTTACAGTACAAAAAATAACAAAACCAGCTGAAATGTGAAGAAAACAACCCAAACAACTGAAAAAAATGAAAAAAAAAAACACATTCTGGGAACTGTCTGCATGTTTCTGCAGAATCGGTTTTTATTTCCGGTTTTTTTAACTGGTTTGTTATTTCGGTTAATAATCGATTCCAAAAAACCGGTTTTTTAAATAATCGGTTAGAACCGGTTACACTTTCTTCCTGTTAAAACCGGTTAAAAACCGAAACCGGTTTTCAAATAACCGGTTTTTTTGTTTGCACATTTTAACCGGTCCGGTTAATAACCGTAACCGGTTTAAAAAAAAACGATTTGTATTACAATGTGCAACTAGTTTTTGGTTATGCAATCAATTATGGTTTGCAAATGACCTTTCTTTCCTGTTATAACGAAAATGATTGGGGTATGTCATCCGGATATTCACAAATTTCACTTAAAATCATCATAACCATCACCAAAAGGAACAACAATAACATACTTGTTCTATAGTCAACAACACACCATGAACATGTATTAAGCTCAGATTAAGATTTTTCTATCATCACAACCACAAAAAAAATAAAAGCAACCAAATAATGTAACTTTTTTTTTATAAAATATATAGTTTTTTTTATGATTTTATTATTTCATATATTATAATAGTTTATTATTATATTTACTTTTAATAACATATTTTCCTATTTTAAACATATATTTCCTTTACATTTTTTAATAATTGTTTTTTTCTTTTTCTTAAATATATTAATTTATCGATTAATTTGATACTTCTTTAATAAGTTACGTTTATAACTTTTTTTCTAAAAACGTAAGTACGTAGTTGTGCTTAAATTTCTTTTCCTGACCTTCCGTTATAAGTTTTGTTAAAACCAGGTTATACTCAAAATGAAGTATTTATTTGTTATCATAAAACGGTACGATTATAAACTAAATCGTTCTAATGATTTGACTTTCTAAACAATATGCTTTATTTTCAAATCACGTTTGTTTTACATTATCATTTGCTCGGTTTCGCCGTAACACGCGATATAAAAAAAAACTAGTACTCATTAAATAGTCTAGTAAGGACCATCAATGTTAAAAAAATTGCAACCATCACTGTGTAGCAAGTTTACAAGCTAGTGTAAGACCCGTTCCGATTTTAACATAAATTTATCATTAAAATAAACATTTTATATCAAAATGCGACTTAACAAAAACTTTTTCATCCAAACATTCATACATGTTTAAAAACATTCAAAAACTAAGTTATAAGTGTTTACAAGTTTCATTAATTATAAACAAAAAAAGATCAATTGCGGAATCTTCATTTAAACGTGTATTCAGATTGTGTTCTTCGCTTGATCTTCATCCAGAGTCCCGTAACATCACCTATATTCAAAACCATCAATAAAATTAGTTATGAGGCTTGAAAAGCCATTTAAACATAATCTTTATGCAAAAACATTCAAGTAAAAGACTTTGGCTAGCTTTCCATGCCCTCACGGGGCGTGACAGGTGAGGGGCTTCCCTCTCGCGAGCTGTGATGATGATGTCCCTTCGTTGTCGCGTAGAACGACAACCTATTTTCCACAAAAGGTTTGTTTTTGCTGCTGCATTTCTTGCCCAACTATGTTTTCAACAACTTTCAAACTTAAAACTATCATAACTTTTGATCTACTTATCCGTTTTACGTGATTCTTGTTTCTATGCGACCATAATTCAATTACGGATCTGTTTATCAACTCGATTCACATTAAAAATTGATTTATAAGCAGACGACTTATAAATCCTTTATGCCATTATTTGACCCGTTTCATTTGAGCAATAAACTACATGTTTATTAACAATGATTGTTTCTACTCCTTTTTACCTATTCCTGGGCTTGTCAAACATTAGCATTTTCGCTCCCATCACATGCTTTGCGCACGCATTAGCATCATGCTTGTTTTCTATAATTCAAGCATGCACATCTAATCAAAATCAAAAAATCATGTTTGTAAGTTTTGTCCCAAATTGAAAGGGCTCACTAAATCAATTTTTAGCGTGTCCGTTGTCTCAGCTTATGCACTCATTATACTAATTTATTGTGTGACATTCAAGTCACTTCAAAACACTAACATTTTAAACAACAATTTGACCCATTTGGTTGTTGAGTGAAAACCATCACTTCAATAACATACCAAACATGTTCTAACCATCTATTTTGACCCATTTGGTTGTCGAGTGTGCTTCGTGACTTCAATTACATACCAAACTCATACATTACGCTATAACAACATTATCATAATTAGGACCAATGTATATACACAATGTAACGAAACTACAAGTCACGTACCTTTCAAAGCTTTTCCTTCAAGCGCGCGTCCGCTCCGACTTGTCCGCTTGAAGATTCAACCACCTTACCTATAGAGTTCAACCAACAACATGTTTAGAACCCATATCATTTCATATTTCACGTAATTCGCCATATTATTCAATTACGCGTTTTACTAAAAATTTCAACATATTAGCGTTCATTAAGGCATTTTAACAAACACCTTGTGGGCATGATTTTCATACTTTCATCTATTTAGCTCCTAATTAACTTTTAACCAAGTTTATTCATAACAATCAAGCCCTTATGCCTAGTATTCATACACAATATCAAGGCTTTCATCATAACATCAGTTTTATACCATTTCAACATTGAAATTCATGTGTTCATCACCTAGTTATAATACCCACTTGAGACATGTATGGGTGATTATAAATTTCGTAATTTTCATCACTAATTCATCAAACTTTTGACTAGGGTTTGCTCCTAGACGTGGATTCATCATAATTTCACTCATACATTAATCATTCAAGCAATAATTTCGTTTATGAGAAATCACCAAGAATTCAAAACACCACCAAAAGATGAAATTTGATATACCTTGTGATCCCTTCACTTTGGTGATCACTAATTTCAGCTTGATTTTCGATTTGGACATGATTTCCCTCTTGATTTTGGTTGATTTATGGAAATTAGTGTTCAAATGAGAGAACCCTTTTTGGCTCCTGTGGAATCTTCAAACAGAACACACACTTGAGTGTGTGTTTTGGTGTTTTAATTTTATTAAATTAAAACCATTTTCAGTTTTGTCCACTTTAGTCCCTCAACTACTCAAGTTTTTATAAAGGGTTTCATGATTAAGTTTCCTTATTATTTCAAGAACTCATGACTAACTAGGTTAATTATTCCTAGTTATTTTATCTTTGGCTATTTCCGAAATTTTAATTTATATATAAAATCTATATTTTTGGGCTATTACAAGTCCACCCCCTTAAAAGGATTCTTCCCCGAAAATAGTATACGTACCAAATAGCGTAGCGTAGAGGCGTCTCATCTCTTCTTCGGACTCCCACGTAGTGTCAGATCCCTTACGGTGTTCCCATTTGACCTTCACTTGGTCAATTTCCTTGTTCCGTAAGCTTTTAATCTTCTGGTCCAGAATTGCAATCGGCTTTACCACGTAATTAAGTTTGTCATCCACTTCAATGTCATCATAGTGGATGTAAGCCATTTCATCAGCTAGACATTTTCGAAGTTACGATACATGGAACGTACTATGTATTCCGCTTAGTTCCTCTGGTAGTTCATGGCGGTATGCTACTTTACCCACCCGTTCGACAATTTTAAACGGCCCAATGAACCTTGGGCTTAACTTTCCATTTTTCCTGAACCGGATAATCCCCTTACATCGAGATACTTTAAGCATGACTTTATCACCAACATGAAACTCGATCGGTCTTCGTCTTTTATCAACATACGACTTCTGTAGATATTGAGCCGCTTTCCAATGAGCTCGAACCATATTGATTTTCTCGCCAGTGGTTCGAACTATGTCTTTATGGGCAAGTTCATGTGGACCCACCTCACCCCAACACACTGGGGTTCGACATTTTCTACCGTAAAGCATCTCGTACGGAGCCATACCGATGCTAGCAAGGTAACTGTTATTATATGAAAATTCGACCAAAGGTAGATAAACATCCCAACTACCTCCGAAGTCGATGATACACGCCTGTTGCATGTCTTCGAACGTATGAATCGTTCTTTCGCGCTGTCCATCCATTTTACGATGGTACGCGGTGCTAATGAACAATTTTGTCCCCATTTGTTCTTGGAAATGACGCCAAAAGTTTGTAGTGAACCGGGTATCCCTATCGGACACGATGGATATCGGCACTCTATGGCGTGTGACGGGTGGTCCACAGGACAACCCTTAAGTGTGTTAAAAGACTAGTTAATCCCCCATTTGATCATGTAGTGTAGGTCCGTTTTTCTCGGGGGATCGATTACGAAACCTAATCCTTGTTTATCACAAACACAATCACGAGTGCGGAATCCCCGTGACGATGCAAACCAAACAATGTATAGCAAACACAAGGTAACCAAAGATTCACAGTCTATTGATTAACAGGATGAGAACGGATTACAAACACATACACACAATGTTTGATAATACTCTCAGTAGGTTATGCTCTCATACTTTACACAGAAGACAAGGTGTGATATTTATTGGCACACCCCGATATTTCCACGTATTACCGGTGGGCCCAGTGGGGAGTATCGTGACGTAGTTGATATCATCATTGTCAAATTATCACAGTTTAATGCACAGCGGAAGCTAAAGATCAATTCATTACAAACTGATGAAACGTAATTTCAAATATTACAAAAATGGTTGTAAGAGATCCACAGGAGGATCAAGGATAAAAAGGAACATTGTTCAACAGATTCTTAACATCTAAGCTTGCAAGACTCTTTATTGATGCTAGGAGAAGCCAACCTATTTCGATTAGTACCTGCACTTAACCTTTTGGGGAAAATACGTCAGTTTTCACAGGTAAATACAATTAACCGACTCATTTTGAAAATGTTTAAGAAAATTGTTTGAATGCACAAGGCACAAAATATTTTTTATAACTTGGGATAATTATTTATATATATAAACTTGTAAAAGAATTACATGTTCGTTATACGTTCAGTAGCCCGGGCTGAATATCGGGTTAAAGATTAATTGACACACCACATAATATAATCCCGCAGTGAGTTATTCTCAAACCGGCGGTTATATCTTTTTATATATACGCACCGGCAGGTGTATGCCTACACCCCGTGCTTAGGTCGTGGGCATTTCAAAGAATGATGCCAAGGATATCCGGGACATGGTCATTAACCCCCCAAAGGCTTTAAGCAAACAAAACAGTTTAAACGGGTTATCTCAATGATTTAACCTTCATACGATTAAAAATTCAATACCCGACCAAGCGGTATTTTATATATCGTACCCCAAGCCCGTATAAGGGAATATAAGTTAAAAGTATTTACCTGAGCAACTATTCAAATTTATCTCAACCGTATTCAATCAGCAAGTGCCGATAGCTTTTATTGGGCTCCTAAATCAGGAACGAAGGTTTTAATAACCTATTAGATTCCTAACGGGTCTTAATTAAGCCTAAACTTAGACCAGTTAGTTTTAATGAAAGGTTTACGATTCAAAACACACGATTAAGCGAAGACCGGATTAGAATGTGATTTAGACCCGACAAGTTTGAAGACTTGTATAACATGGGTAAACTAAACACATTCTGTATTTTGAGACAAAAATGATAAGGTTTGACCCGTTTCGGTTAATTTATGCAAACTAGTTACATAAACCGCAACGAACGCGAAAAATGCGTAACGGGTAAACAAATGAGTTATGAACAGGTTTCCTAAGTTAATATGCCTTAAATATGTTGTGATATCAGTAAGATACCTTCCATAATGCCCAAAACGAATTTAAACTCAATTTAAGCCCCGTAGGGGTATTTTGGTCATTTTAAAGGTTATAAAAGAGATTAAATATTAATCTGAGGTTCAGGTCTGATATAATCAGTAAAAATAGTTATTTTTGCAGGTCATATCAGTAGGGTATTGCCTATATGTGAAATTTATCATTTATAACCAAATTATGCACTGTAGGGGCATTTTGGTAATTTCACATAAGCTTTAAAGGTCAAATTTGAAAATCTGAGTGTAAAAATTTGGCTTACTGTTAAAGTATAAAATTTACTTAAAACATCAGTAGGTATTAAGTCTTATTTGTTTAAAATAGTTTTAATTCATACTATGCGTTTTAAACTCGTAAAAAGTCGCTTTTAAGCGATTTTCGGGTTATATAAGAAAAGCTGATATTTTTATCATTCCAGAAGGCTTAAAATATTTTGTTTACCAAATAAAATCAGTAGAAAAAAGTTTGGTATCAAAATGTTATGTAAAACTCATTTTATTGGCAAAAAGGGTATAACCGGCAATTTACCGAATCAAAGCTAAAATCCTATGATATGATCAGTTTAAAAATAATTAAAAATCTTCAAAAATCCCAAAATATTATATTACATCAGTGGGTAAAAAGTTTGGTGTCAAAATTTGGGTTAAAATAGGCTTTATGCTAATTACGCCGTTTAATTAATAAAAAGCTTTCAATTTACGCTATTGAGCATAATTCCTAATCTAGACCTCATACTGATGTCAAATTTTTAGGACATTTTTATAAATCAGTAATAAAGGTTTTTGTCCTTTCAAATTTTCAAAAATCTCGTTTTAAGGTTAAAAGTGTATAATGGTCAACATTTAAGCATATAACGGAAACATGCAAATGAATCGGATAAATTAGGAACCAAGTTGTATAATCATAGAGGGTTATACTAACATATAACCTGGTCCTAATGGAACTCTAAGGCATGTCTAAACTACGCTAAATCGGGTCAGAACTGAAAATCAAAGCAAAAGTCTACTTTTGCGACTTTCGGTTCCGAACCGAGCCTAAACTCAAAATTGTCGGGTTGAACATGATTAGACATGTTCTTACATTAATTACCAAGTTATACAAGTGATAAAACAGGTTTCATGGATTCTACATAGTTAATTATGTGTTTATTTGAAAATTAGCTTTCTGTTGACTTTTTACGATTAAGTTTGACCCGACAATTGACCTAGTTGGAGTGGGAATCAGAGGGTGCTCTTTTAAGGGTTTATTACCCACATAATTACCAACTCATAGCCACTTTCAATTCGAAAAATGACTGGACCATTAGTGATTAATCACTAAGTCAAACCTTAATTACGACGGTTTTGACTTTAGGCCATTAAACTAATAAAACACGAATCAGAGAGGTTAAGGAAGCTTACTGAAGTACTTTGCACAACTAATGATCCTTAGGGAATGATCTTGAGCTCCAGGAGGCCCCAGAAATTAAGTTAGAATGATTTTCAAGTGGCAAGTTCAATGTTTGCAACATAGAACTCTTATATAGGGACTTTAGTTGCATGAGATCTTTACACACAAGTCTAGGATTGATCCCAGATGAGTCCAAGTTCCCCCTATGCATGAAATACCACTGGTGCAGCCCCTAGGATCGAAAACCATGCTCATAAGTCGGTTAAACAGGCTGAACAGGAACCTGTGCATGTTTTTGGATGCCGGTGACTACCAGGCGGCCCGCGTAAGAGACCTAAGAGGTCTTACGTGGCCGGTATGAGTGCTAGTTCCGGTCACCAAGTTTTCAGCAATTGCATATTTGGTCCCTGGTCCTTCTAATAGTTGTTTTAACTTGATTTATTGCACTTTTAACCCTCTAACTTGACTTTTAAGGGCTCCAAGTCATAAACAAACTTTGTTAATTCCTCGGTTAGTTTTACGATCACCCGAAAAGTCCTAAATTTCAACATTGACGCTTTTAACCCCTCACTTACGAATGTTAGCGTATCTTTCTCATATGATATCGAAACCTTGTGAAATTTTTATCAGTTGTTCTAGTGAGCATAATTAATCGTTACAAAGCTTCGGGTTCATTAAAAGGTCACTCAGAGGTATAAATTAAACATGTCGATACATTTAACCCTTGTGGTTTGTAAACTTTCGCTTTCTTCCACAAACGGTTTCATATGATTCATAATTCATACGTTTAAGGGTATAAACATCGTGTAGGGTTGTTGAAAGGTATATTTATCAAACGTTGACCCTTTGAATCCTTTTACACACATACATTCTTTGTTTGTCAACTTTAGTCCCTCATATTTAATCCATTACACGTTTAAAGCTCATGACACGTGTCTTCATTACATTGGTCGTGATTTTACGAGGTGTTACATCCTCACCCCCTTAAAAGAAATCTCGACCTCGAGATTTACTGAAATAAATGAGGGTACTTTTCTTTCTTTGTGGACTCTACCTCCCACGTATACTCGGGACCTCTACGGGCATCCCATTTAACCTTTACAATCGGTACATGCTTCTTTGGAAGTTTCTTAACCTGTCGATCCTCGATTGACAAAGGTTTTTCAACAAATTTCAAGCTCTCATCTATATGCACATCCGTATGTGGCATGAATAGTGATTCATCAGCTAGACACTTCTTCAAATTGCAGATGTGGAACACATTATGAATGCCATTGAGCTCTTCAGGCAGGTTTAACTTGTAAGCCACTGTTCTGACACATTCGAGGATCTCGAATGGTCCTATGTATCTTGGGCTTAACTTGCCTTTCTTACCAAATCGCATTACCCCTTTCCAGGATGATACCTTAAGTATAACTTTGTCACCAACCTCGAACTTTAGAGGTTTACGCCTTTTATCTACGTAGCTTTTCTGCCTATCCCTGGCAGCTTTGAGACTATCTCGTATCTGCACAATTTTATCTGTCATCTCCAGGACTATGTCAGGTCCTGTTAGTTAGACATCTCCAACTTCTGCCCAACAAATGGGCGTCCTGCAATTTCTTCCATACAACGCTTCAAAAGGTGCAACTTGGATGCTCGAATGATAGGTATTATTATAGGAAAAGTTGATCAATGGAAGATGATCATCCTAACTTCCACCTAGGTCAATGACACAAGCTCTTAACATATCCTCCAGCATTTGAATTGTACGCTCGCTCGGACCATCCGTCTGAGGATGATATGCCGTGCTGAAGTTTAATCGAGTGCCTAGGGATTGTTGAAAGTTTTTCCAGAAATGCGATGTATATCTCGTATCCCTATCAGAGATGATAGACATTGGCACTCCGTGGAGAGATACAATCTCGTCCACGTATAGCTGAGCTAACTTATCTGAGCTGTGTGTTTCCTTAATAGGTAACAAGTGGGCTGACTTAGTCAGTCTATCCACTATAACCCAAATAGTATCATTTCCTCGCTTTGTCTTTGGTAACTTTGTGATGAAATCCTTAGTTACCATTTCCCATTTCCAGGTGGGAAGTTCAGGATGTTGCAACAAACCTGACGGCTTCTGTTGTTCAGCTTCAACTTGTGCGCACGTCAAACATTTGGCCACATAAGTGGCTATAGATTTCTTCAAACCTATCCACCAGTAATTTTCCTTTAAATCCTGGTACATCTTGTCGCTTCCAGGATGAACAGAATACTTAGAACTGTGGGCTTCTTGAAGGATCACATCCCGAAGTCCTCCATAGACTGGAACCCATATTCGTCCATTCAAACTTAAAATTCCATCCTTGCCATATGATAACTGCTCAGCAGTTACTCCCAACTTTTCATTCAGATAGTTTGCTTCTAACACATCTTCCTTCTGAGCGGCTAACAATCTTTCATTCAAGCTGTTCTTTAGTTCAATGCTCTTGGCATTTATTCTAATGGGCTTAACCCTTTCCTTCCTGCTCAAAGCATCGGCGACTACATTCGCCATGCCTGGATGATATCGGATATCACAATCATAGTCATTTAAAGTCTCCATCCATCGACGCTGTCTCATGTTTAAGTCCTTCTGATTAAACAGATGTTGAAGGCTCTTGTGATCAGAATAGATCACACACTTGGTACCATATAAATAATGCCTGCATAATTTTAGTGCAAACACAACGGCACCCAACTCTAAATCGTGGGTGGTGTAATTCTTCTCGTGCACTTTTAATTGTCGAGAAGCATAGGTAATGACCTTGCTTTTTTGCATGAGCACACATCCCATACTAGTGTGTGATGCGTCGCAATATACTACAAATTCCTCTATTCCGTCAGGTAATGTCAACACAGGTGCATTGCTCAACATCTGCTTAAGTATATTGAAGGATTCTTGTTGCTTAGGAACCCAATCAAACTTGATATTCTTACGAGTCAATGAAGTTAGGGGTGCAGCAATCCTTGAGAAATTTTCAATAAAACGCCCATAGTATCCTACTAGACCCAAAAAGCTGCGAGTCTATGTGGGCGTCTTCGGCTCTTGCCAATTCATGATAGCTTCAATTTTAGCGGGATCAACCTGGATACCACGCTCCCTAACCACATGTCCAAGAAATTGGACTTCACGAAGCCAAAATTCACATTTTGAAAACTTGGCGTAGAGTTTCTCATGCTGAAGAAGTTTAAGAATACAACGAATGTGTTTCTCATGGTCAGCCTGATTCTTTGAATAAATAAGGATATCATCAATGAAGACTATGATAAACTTGTCTAGGTAGGGTTTGCAAACGCGATTCATGAAATCCATGAACGTTGCTGGTGCATTAGTGAGCCCAAAAGGCATCACTAAGAACTCGTAGTGACCATAACAAGTCCTAAATGCAGTCTTGTGCACATCTTCATCTCTAACCTTCAGCTGATGGTAACCAGACCTTAAATCAATCTTGGAGAAGTAACTTGCCCCTTGCAGTTGATCGAACAGATCGTCGATCCTGGGCAATGGATATCTATTCTTGATTGTGACTTTGTTAAGCTCGCGATAATCGATGCATAGATGCATCGATCCATCCTTCTTCTTTATAAACAGGATCGGTGCTCCCTAGGGAGATGAACTAGGTCGAATAAAACCCTTTGCCAACAAATCATCCAGTTGAGTCCTCAACTCTTTCATCTCTGTTGGTCCTAGCCTGTAAGGTGCTCTTGCAACAGGTGCTGCTCCAGGAATAATGTCGATTCTGAACTCTACTTGCCTATCTGGTGGTAAACCATGTAGTTCTTTAGGGAATACTTCTGGATATTCGGAAATGACAGGGATGTCTTCAATCTTGGTCTTCGGTTCATCAATAGTCACCTGTGCCATGTAAATGACACAACCCTTCTTCAAACACCTTGACGCCTTAAGCATAGAAACTTGCTTAGGCAACCCATACTGAGTGTCTCCCTGTATGGTAAGTGGTTCACCATACGGAGTCTTGATCACCACTTGTTTCTTGTCACAAACAATATAGGCCTGGTTATGAGATAACCCATCCATGCCTATCACTATGTCGAAACCAGCTAATTTCAAAGGAAGCAAGGATAGCGGAAAGGAGTGGTTCCTAATGGATATAAAACATCTATCTAACACAGTTGAGGCAGTTTCTATGGTTCCATCGGCCAATTCTACTTCATACTTTATGCTTAGGGTTTTAACAGGCAGATTTAACAATTTACAAAACTTATCATCAACAAATGACTTATCTGCACCTGAATCAAATAATACCCTTGCATAAACATCATTAATAAGGAAGGTACCTGTTATCACATTATCATCCTGGACTGCTTCCCGTGCATTCATTTGAAAGACATTGGTCTTTTTGCCTTCTTCGGGTTTCTTGGTGTTGGTGCATATGTCTGTCGACTTCGTCTTTTATCGAGTCTTGTAATAGATTAGAAAGATCAGGGCACGTTATACGAGAAAAACAAGATATATGTAGGTGGTTGCCATTTCGTGTGGGCATTCCATGCGAAATGGTGAGGCCTATATATAGTGGTCTTGATCATTTCATTTGTAACGTTCTGATTCCGGTGCCAGGTGCTGCTGAAGTGTCTCCAGTCTGTAAATCGTTGTTATATTAATATAAGAGACAGTTTAAAGTGAATCTAGTGCAATACAAGCTGAACGAAAACCAAATCACTAAATTCCGCCTCTGATTTAGTCCGAGATCTCTTCTGAACGAATCTCGATCCTACACTTTGTGACAACTCGTATTTCAAACCTCTCTTTATACCTTGATGTAACCAGTGTGAACGTTATGTGATTATGTGAACTTTGATGATTAATTGAATGTTTGTGTTATGTGTGATTTTGTGTAATGACTATATATAATGTAACCGCACAACGTTAACCCGATCGCACAAGCTATTGGACTTTAGTGCCACTCAATCCTCGGCCCACATCTTTTGTATTCGAACCAAGGGTAGCCCGAGGAAGGGTTCGGCCCACTCCCTTTTGTACGCATACAAGCATCCATCATTGGGGTTTTTGTTTCTCATAATTTGCATACACTAAAACACACATCAAACCCTATTCTCTCTTTCTCTCCCTTAGAAGCCGACGGCAAACATCCCCATCTCTCGAAGCTTTTGTGCTCGGATCAATCCTTGCTCTCTTCTCTAACCGGTTAGTGTTTTACCTATTGATTGTATGTTGCATGATGTTGTGATATTTATATCCTACATGATGATTTAGGGATGATATGTGATTGGTTGTGATGTAAACTGTTAGGGTTTGGTGTTCATGTAATCGGCGCACATGTGTAGTACACACGGATCAATTAAGGTTTGATGATGCTATGAATGATGATTTAAAAACCGAAAGCATGATACTCGGCTGTGATGTATTCATGTTCGAATGATTGGTTGAATTGTCACGATTAGGATGCATGTTGGTATTCAAGAACACAAATCATGTTAATCTAGTTGATGTTATGTTTTGAACATGTCTAGGGTTCATAGGAAATTGATGATAAAACCTTTGTTTGATCGATTATTGCTTGGTTTGGAAACTATTAGTGTTGATTGATCGAATAATTGTAAAACAAGAAACTGTTCAAATTGTTGTAACTGATTGCATGATTTTAGGAGAATCACATAACCAATCGCACAAGTTTTTCGGTCGCACAAGATCAGATCACACAAGACCTGATCTGATTGCACAAGGTAGGGTACAACTTTTATTACACAATGTACAGCTTAGGATAGCATGATCGCACAAGACCTGTGGATCGCACAAGACAGTGCCGATCGCACAGGTCTTGGGCCACACACACACACAGTTTGGGCTTTATTATGTTGATTAGGCCTTAAGGCCCCAAACCCAGTCACACAAGATGTTCCGAGTCACACAAGGCCTAATGGATCGCATAATTTAAATCATGTCCATCTGTTTGGGCCGTATGCTTGTTGGATTGCTTATGTTATTTGGGCCGGGTATGTTTGGATCGCACAACCCGTTGTGAGTCGCACAAGGTTGAGCTGGACGCACAACAGGTTGGGCCGATTGTTAATGGGCTTCACTCTTTGGATCGCACAAGATGGTTGGGCTTGCACAACTATGACAGCCCACCCATCTATGTCGCATAAGAAAAAATTTTGTGGACTTGACTGTTTAGATGATTTACATGATTGCCATGATCATTACGTGTTGTAACCTGTTAGATTATGTGTAAAACTTATGTGCACTACTTGAACCTAGACCTGACTTGTATGGTAACCATGTTAGGACGTGGTTGACCACATATAGCTCAAGTGACCATTTTGTTTATCTGCCGAGCAAACCAAGGTGAGTTCACACTTTCCACAAGGCGTGGGATTCCCGGTGGTTAGGGAATGGGTAAAGAAATTAAATAGAACATGCATATTCTCCTTGGGTAGAATATGTACCTCTGCTCCTCCATAGGAAGGACGATAACATTGAACCTGCGTAATCTCCTTGGGTAAATTACGTACCTCCGCTCCTCCATAGGAAGGACGACAACATTAACTTACTACACAAAACTCTATCATGAAGTCTCTCATTTTTATAGCGACTTAATCGTCGGGCCAATGGCGAGCGGGTCATTAGTTAATAGCGCTATTAGGGTTGACAAGCCTCACACCGTGCCGTTCGGACGGGCGTGTACTAATGGATCTGGGCACTTAGTCAATGATGATAGACATTGACGTAGGGCACAACTATTGTTCGTCAGTTGTCGATAAGGTAACGGTCTAGTGGTTTACATGGGGAAGCCCCCACCGATTATGGATATGGTTTGGGAAACAAGGATATTGGTTAACTTGTGGTTTTTGAAACAACGTATGGTTTTCAAAACAAACACTAAAACTAAACAACCAACTGTGAACTCGCTCAACTTTGTTGTTGACTTGTTGTTACATGCCTTGCAGGTCGTTAGATACTTATGGAGCTTACACGAGGTGTCGTGGTCGTTGTGGGACATGGACAATTGAGTGCCATGTTAAACATTTGAAACATTTAACCTTCTTCTTTGGTTTTAAACATTATGCTTCCGCTTGCAACTTAAACTATGTTTTGATTCGGACACCAATTATATTGTGTTGGATTTTATATTTACTTACACGCTTGTTCAATATGATTGGTGGCTTGATCCTGGTCAGTCACGCCTCCAAGCGGTGATACTCCGCATGTGGAATTTGGGGGTGTGACAGATTGGTATCAGAGCCATTGGTTATAGTGAACTTGGTTTTAAAAAGGGAAAAGCTTTTTGATAAAACCAGACTATAACCTGTACAGTGCTCAACGATCCACAACGACGCTTCGCTCCACGTGCAAGATTCAACGCAATAGGTAATATGGTTTGTGATTGTATTGCCTGCCTGATAGTTTAAGTAGTGCATTAATCATGGTATACTTAGATAGTATAACAACTGTTGCTTGAACCCTGTGTGCTTACTCTCCTCTGTAACTCCACACTTATGCACTTTTGCGACACCCTTCTTACTTGTTTTTCCTTCGATGTGAAGATCATGAGTGGACGTCTGAACTTGACCCAAGCCCAGCTGACGGCTCTTATTAATGAACGAGTTGCTGAGGCACTCGCAGCAGCCCTTGCAGGAGGTATAACCTGCCATTTCGACCCATCCTAGGATGTTTAGATCCTACCCTCGTGAACCAACTCTCGTGCTTAATCTTGTCTTTTCTTTCTCACGCAAAAGGTCAGCATGCTCAACCACCGGTATGCTCGTTCAAAACCTTCATGGACTGTCGACCCAGTACCTTCAACGGCACAGAAGGAGCAGTAGGCCTTCTTCACTGGTTCGAGAAGCTCGAATCTGTTTTTGAAATGTGTGAATGCCCTGAAGCTCGAAGGGTGAAATTTGCCACTGGAACACTTGAAGGTATCGCACTGACTTGGTGGAAAGCGCAAGTTCAAATGCTAGGGTTGGCAGCTGCTAACGCCACCCCATGGAACGACTTCAAGGAGCAGATTAAAGAGGAGTACTGCAATCGTGACGACATCCACAAGCTAGAGGTGGAGTTTTTCAATTTGAAGATGTCGGGGTCCGAAATCGAAGGATGCACGAAGAGATCTAATGAGCTGGCTATCTTGTGTCCTACTATGGTAGACCCTCCCATCAAACGTATCGAGCTGTATCTTAAGGGTTTAGTGCCAGAAATTCAGAGCCATGTGACTTCAGCCAACCTTGGAACCATTCAGCAAGTTATACGACTAGCTCATCGTCTCACCGACCAAGCAGTGGAGCAAAACAGGCTACCCAAACGCATTAGTGCTACAGCTACTTCGGATGCTCCTAGTGACAACAAGCAGAAATGGGATGGAACCTCAAGCAAAGGTTCCACTTCTATTCAGTCCCAGTCCCAGTAGTGAAAGACTGATGACTTCAGGAGTCCTGGTCAGCAATTCTCAAGCAGTCAGAATCAAAGTCAAAGTGGGTATAAGGGAAATCACCCGAAGTGCAATCGATATAACCTGCACCACAGTGGGCAGTGCAACAAAGGTCGCTGCCATCAATGTAACAAGCTTGGTCACGCAGCGAAGGAGTGCAGGAGCCCATATCCTGCAAATCAGAATCGTCAGCAACAACAACAAGCTCCTCAGAACCAGCAGTAGCAGCAACAGCAGGGCAATAAAGGATGCTTTCAGTGTGGTGCTGAAGGCCACTTCAAGAGGAACTGTCCCCAGCTGAACTAGAATCAGAACAACAACAATCAAGGGAATGGAAACAATGGGGGTAATAATGAAGGCAATAGTGCTAGGGGACGTGTTTTCGTGATTGGTCAGGGTGAAGCGAGGAACGATCCCAACGTTGTAATGGGTAAGTTCCTACTGGACGACTTTTATGTTAGTGTTTTATTTGATTCGGGTGCCGATACCAGTTATGTGTCCTTAAAAGTTAGTCAAATGCTTAAGCGCACACCAACACTTATGAACACCAAGCACATAGTAGAGTTAGCAAATGGTAAAATCCTCGAGGCCGCACACATAGTTAAGGGTTGAAATCTCGTCTTAGTTGGTCAGACTTTCTCCATTGATCTTATCCCCATCGTTCTTGGTAGTTTCGACATCGTCATTGGCATGGATTGGTTATCTCAACATTGAGCAGAGATTCTTTGCAGGGAGAAGATCGTCCGCATCCCTCGTTCTGGTGAAGAACCTTTAGTGATTCATGGCGACAAGAGTGGTGCTGTGGTGGGCATCATTTCTTTCCTTAAGGCCCAGAAGTGTTTGCGAAAGGGCCACACTGCTATTCTAGCCCTCGTTACTGACACCTCAAAGAAAGAGAAGAAGATAGAAGCTATTCCGATCGTACGTGACTTTCCTGAAGTGTTTCCTGAGGAATTACCAGGTCTACCGCCCCACCGTCAAGTTGAATTTCAAACCAAGCTAGCTCCTGGAGCCGCGCCCATAGCTCGAACACCTTATCGTTTAGCTCCATCAGAACTTGAGGAACTGTCCACGCAACTACAAGAGCTCTTGGATAAGGGTTTTATTCATCCTAGTTCTTCGCCCTGGGGAGCTCCAGTATTGTTTGTGAAGAAGAAGGATGGTACCTTCCGTATGTGTATTGACTATCGCGAACTCAACAAGGTGACTGTGAAGAATCGCTATCCTCTCCCACGCATTGATGACCTGTTCGACCAGCTGCAAGGGTCGAGCTATTAATCAAAGATTTATCTGAGATCGGGATATCACCAGCTGAGAGTCCGAGATGAGGACGTCTCCAAAACAACATTTAGAACTCGTTATGGGCATTACGAGTTTTTGTTCATGCCTTTCGGGCTGACAAACGCACCTGCGGTCTTCATGGATCTTATGAAACGAGTGTGCAAACCTTACCTGGACAAGTTCGTTATTGTTTTCATCGACGACATCCTGATCTACTCTAAGAGTCAGGAAGAGCACGAGCAACATCTGCGACTTATTTTAGAACTTGTTCGAGCAGAGCAGCTTTATGCCAAGTTTTCAAAATGTGACTTTTGGCTTCGTTAAGTCCATTTCCTAGGCCACGTGGTAAACAAGGATGGGATTCATGTTGATCCATCCAAGGTAGACTCGATCAAGAACTGGCCTGCACCTCGTACACCAACAGAAATCCGCCAATTCTTGGGTTTGGCGGGCTACTACAGAAGGTTTATTAAGGATTTCTCCAAGATTGCGCAACCTCACACTTCGCTAACTCAGAAGGGCGTCACCTATCGTTGGGGTGATGCACAGGAATATGCATTTCAGCAGTTAAAAGATAGACTTTGTAGCGCACCAATCCTCTCATTGCCTGAGGGCACATATAATTTTGTGGTTTATGAAAGGAACTACACTACGCACGACTTGGAATTAGGAGCAGTGGTTTTTGCTCTTAAGATATGGAGACATTACATGTACGGTACCAAGTGCACCATTTAAACCGATCACAGGAGTATCGAGCATATCTTCAAGCAAAAGGAGTTAAACATGCAACAACGTCGATGGGTCGAGCTTTTGAATGATTACGAATGCGTGATCAAGTACCATCCAGGCAAAGCCAATGTTGTGGCCGACGCCCTTAGTCGAAAGGACACTACGCCTAAGCGCGTGCGAGCGTTACAACTTACCATCCAATCTAGTCTTCCTACTCAGATACGAGATGCTCAGGTTGAAGCATTGAAAGCAGAGAATATTAGGGCTGAGTCCTTACGAGGATCGTGGAAACGGTTAGAACAAAAGGAAGACGGCGCCTACTACGTAGCAGGGCGCATCTGGGTCCCACTTTATGGAAACTTACGCGAGCTTGTGATGGATGAAGCACATAAATCTCGTTACTCAGTACATACTGGTTTGGATAAGATGTACCACGACTTAAAGACTACATACTGGTGGCCTAGCATGAAAGCCAACATAGCAACTTACGTCAGTAAATGTTTGACTTGTGCGAGGGTCAAGGTTGAATATCAGAAACCATCAGGCCTACTTCAACAACCAGATATACCGACATGGAAATGGGAGCAAATTTCCATGGATTTTGTTACTGGCCTACCTAGATCACAATGGGGAAATGACACTATTTGGGTGATAGTGGATCGATTGACTAAGTCTGCACACTTTTTGGCTATCAAAGAAACAGACAAGTTTTCTACTTTAGCATATGTCTATTTAAAGGAAGTGGTCTCAAGGCACGGAGTGCCAACCTCTATTATTTCCGATCGTGATGCGCATTTTACTTCTGAACTGTGGCAATCTATGCACAAGTCCTTTGGCTCACGATTAGACATGAGCACCGCTTATCATCCGCAGACGGATGGGCAGTCTGAATGCACCATCCAAACCCTTGAAGACTTGCTTAGGGCATGTGTGATTGATTTTGGTAATGGCTGGGAACGGCATCTACCTTTAGTGGAGTTTTCGTATAATAACAGCTACCAAACCAGTATCCAGGCCGCTCCGTTTGAGGCATTGTACGGACGTAAATGCCGATCACCTCTTTGTTGGGCAGAAGTTGGTGACAGCCAAATCATTGGTCCAGAACTTGTAGTAGAGACAACCGAGAAAATTGCTCAGATACGACAACGAATGGCGGCGGCTCGTGACCGTAAGAAAAGCTATGCTGATAAGCGAAGGAAACCACTCGAGTTCCAGGTTGGGGATCGAGTGCTGCTCAAAGTCTGACCTTGGAAAGGTGTTGTTCATTTTGGCAAACGAGGCAAACTCAACCCACGATACGTTGGACCTTTTGAAATCATTGAGAAAATAGGCAAGGTGGCCTACAAATTGAACCTACCTGAAGAACTCAGCGGAGTTCACAACATTTTCCACGTGTCGAATCTGAAGAAGTGTCTGTCAGATGAGACCCTCATAGTTCCTCTCAAGGAACTCACTATCGATGATCAGCTGCGATTTGTCGAGGAACCAGTAGAGATTACTGACCGAGACATTAAGGTTCTCAAGCGCACCAGAATACCCCTTGTTCGAGTTCGTTGGAACTCCCGTCATGGCCCAGAGTTTACCTGGGAACGAGAAGACCAGATGAAACACAAGTATCCCCAGTTGTTCGAGAATAACGAAACCACTACTGAGGCTGAAGCTACTGTGGAATTTCGGGACGAAATTCCAAACCAACGGGGGAAGGATGTGACTCCCCAGGAAAACCGGGAAAACCATGCAACTTAACTGGCTTCCTCAGTGAGTACGTACTAAATTTCGGGACGAAATTTCTTTCAACTTGGGGATAATGTGACAACTCGTATTTCAAACCTCTCTTTGTACCTTGATGTAACCAGTGTCAACGTTATGTGATTATGTGAACTTTGATGATTAATTGAATGTTTGTGTTATGTGTGATTTTGTGTAATGACTGTATATAAGGTAACCGCACAACGTTAACCCGATCGCACAAGCTATTGTACTTTAGTGCCACTCAATCCTCAGCCCACATCTTTTGTATTCGAACCAAGGGTAGCCCGAGGAAGGGTTCGGCCCACTCCCTTTTGTACGCATACAAGCATCCGTCATTGGGGTTTTTGTTTCTCATAATTTGCATACACTAGAACACACATCAAACCCTATTCTCTCTTTCTCTCCCTTAGAAGCCGACGGCAAACATCCCCATCTCTCGAAGCTTTTGTGCTCGGATCAATCCTTGCTCTCTTCTCTAACCGGTTAGTGTTTTAACTATTGATTGTATGTTGCATGATGTTGTGATATTTATGTCCTACATGATGATTTAGGGATGATATGTGATTGGTTGTGATGTAAACTGCTAGGGTTTGGTGTTCATGTAATCGGCGCACATGTGTAGTACACACGGATCAATTAAGGTTTGATGATGCTATGAATGATGATTTAAAAACTGAAAGCATGATACTCGGCTGTGATGTATTCATGTTCGAATGATTGGTTGAATTGTCATGATTAGGATGCATGTTGGTATTCAAGAACACAAATCATGTTAATCTAGTTGATGTTATGTTTTGAACATGTCTAGGGTTCATAGGAAATTGATGATAAAACCTTTGTTTGATCGATTATTGCTTGGTTTGGAAACTGTTAGTGTTGATTGATCGAATAATTGTAAAACAAGAAACTGTTCAAATTGTTGTAACTGATTACATGATTTTAGGAGAATCACATAACCAAACGCACAAGTTTGTCGGTCGCACAAGATCAGATCACACAAGACCTGATCTGATCGCACAAGGTAGAGTACAACTGTTATTACACAATGTACAACTTAGGATAGCATGATCGCACAAGACCTGTGGATCGCACAAGACAGTGCCGATCGCACAAGTCTTGGGCCACACACACAGTTTGGACTTTATTATGTTGATTAGGCCTTAAGGACCAAAACCCAGTCGCACAAGATGTTCCGAGTCGCACAAGGCCTAATGGATCGCACAATTTAAATCATGTCCATTTGTTTGGGCCGTATGCTTGTTGGATTGCTTATGTTATTTGGGCCGGGTATGTTTGGATCGCACAACCCGTTGTGAGTCGCACAAGGTTGAGCTGGACACACAACAGGTTGGGCCATTGTTAATGGGCTTCACTCTTTGGATCGCACAAGATGGTTGGGCTTGCACAACTATGACAGCCCACCCATCTATGTCGCACAAGTAAACATTTTGTGGACTTGACTGTTTAGATGATTTACATGATTGCCATGATCATTACGTGTTGTAACCTGTTAGATTATGTGTAAAACTTATGTGCACTACTTGAACCTAGACCTGACTTGTATGGTAACCATGTTAGGACGTGGTTGACCACATATAGCTCAAGTGACCATTTTGTTTATCTGCCGAGCAAACCAAGGTGAGTTCACACTTTTCACAAGGCATGGGATTCCCGGTGGTTAGGGAATGGGTAAAGAAATTAAATAGAACCTGCATATTCTCCTTGGGTAGAATATGTACCTCCGCTCCTCCATAGGAAGGACGATAACATTGAAACTGCGTAATCTCCTTGGGTAGATTACGTACCTCCGATCCTCCATAGGAAGGACGACAACATTAACTTACTAGACAAAACTCTATCATGAAGTCCCTCATTTTTATATCGACTTAATCGCCGGGCCAATGGCGAGCGGGTCATTAGTTAATAGCGCTATTAGGGTTGACAAGCCTCACATCGTGCCATTCGGACGGGCGTGTACTAATGGATCTGGGCACTTAGTCAATGATGATAGACATTGACGTAGGGCACAACTATTGTTCGCCAGTTGTCGATATGGTAACGGTCTAGTGGTTTACATGGGGAAGCCCCCACCGATTTTGGATATGGTTTGGGAAACAAGGATATTGGTTAACTCGTGGTTTATGAAACAACGTATGGTTTTCGAAACAAACACTAAAACTAAACAACCAACTGTGAACTCGCTCAACTTTGTTGTTGACTTGTTGTTACATGCCTTGCAGGTCGGTAGATGCTTATGGAGCTTACACGAGGAGGCGTGGTCGTTGTGGGACATGGACAATTGAGTGCCATGTTAAACATTTGAAATATTTAAACTTATGCTTTGGTTTTAAACATTATGCTTCCGCTTGCAACTTAAACTATGTTTTGATTTGGACACCAATTATATTGTGTTGGATTTTATATTTACTTACACGCTTTTTCAATATGATTGGTGGCTTGATCCTGGTCAGTCACGCCTCCAAGCGGTGATACTCCGCATGTGGAATTTGGGGGTGTGACACACTTGGCATACTTTGGGCAGTTGGACTTGATGTGCCCCTTCTCGTTACAGTTATAGCACGTTGCATCCTTTATCTTCTTACAATCCAACGTCCTATGCTCAGAAGACTTACAGATCCCACATGCCCTAGGCTATGATTAGGATTTCGATTCATACCTGCACTTTCCCAGATGACGTTTCTTGCAGGTCTTGCATTTGGGCTTTTCACCCGACTGTTGATCATCCTTTCTAAACCCGGAACTATTCTTGTGATCAGAGTTCCCTTTGTGCTTTTTGTCTGAACGGCGTGTGTTTTCATCCTCATGCTTTCTCTTCCCAGCATCAGAATTCCTAAGCGATCTCTGCCTAACCGCATCAAGGGTAAGAGATAATGATAAGTCAGCTACAGACCTAAAGGTAGTAGGTCGAGATGCTTTCACGTTGGCTTTGATCTCCGGGGCTAAACCCCCAATGAAACGGGCTATCCGTTTTGGTTCTAGTGTCACCAAGTATGGAACCAATCGAGACATAGTATTAATACTTGTAAGGTGTGCCTGACAGTCCAAATTCTTCATAACTAATGTCAGGAAGTCAGTCTCGATCTTCTCAACCTCGTGTTGAGGACAATAATTCTCCTTGATAAGAGCAACAAACTAATCCCATGTCAGATTGTATAACGGGATTTTTCCAGTAGCTTGGATCAAAGACCTCCACCAAGCTAGGGCTTCTCCCTTGAACGATTGTGAAACATACTTCACAATATCTTGCTCCGCACACCCACTAATATCAACCACCGTGTCCATCTCATCTAGCCATGTCATGCAGTCAATGGCTCCTTTTTCCCCGGTGAATTCCCTGGGTTTGCAGGATACAAAATACTTATAAGAACAGCCTTTAGCACGTGGCTCTTGGTTGAATACAATCTTTTTAGACGGAACACTATGCTCATTTGAGGAGTGTTGAGCATCATCCTTCTTCGACTCATGTTGTTTAGAAGGTGGCTTACTATGAGCCTAAGAATGAGTCTTAGGGTGCAATTTAGAATGAGGTACTGACAAGGTTTTGCTATGTGTATCACTTGATTCCCTGAGCTGCCTATCTACAGCTTTAGCAACAGCATTATCAATCAATGCTCGTAGCTTCTCCCCAGTTATATTGATCCTGGCAGTGTCATGATTTTCCAGCGGGTGACTGTTGACTTCTTCAGACTCTGCCATGTAGCTTGATTGCTACATAAGATATTGACAATGATTTATTTAGAAATCTATTATGGGATTGTCTTTTATGGCAATCCATTAACCATGGTAACTAGAAACCATATTGGTTAATTTAATTTAAAATTTTATTATATTTTATCCCAATTATAAACTATTTAGGATATTAAGGTGGCATACAAAAGGCCTAGTCACAAGGACAATTTTAATTCATAAGCCAAGATTTTATAGAATCAAGGCATTAAGGTTTGAACATAGTTCATTACCTTTTCTTGACAGGGAGTCGTAGACTACAATTGTCTTTTGTCTTATATGACAATGAATATGGCCCGTAGGCATTACATCACTAATGGACGTTTAATTAATAAAATAAGGAAAGGTTTTTTGGGAGAATCCAATATAAGGACGACTTATGTGATTTTATCGTATCACATTTGCCAGGAATGTTAACATGTTTTCAGATGTTAACAGGGATCTGAATCTTAATAAGGAACTACCATCATGGCCCTGTCTTAAAATGACACATGGGCTAGGTCTTGCCTTTAAGATTTTTGTTTAATAATATAATGACAGATCTTATAAAAGGAATGATATTTTATTTATTTCATATTTTATATTTTATATTTATGCATATAATGACAAAATGAAAATTTAAATTCAACATTGCACTAATGATTAAAGGAGTACATAATTGGCCTAAACGGGACTTTAACAGAAATAACTTTCCCGCGCAGGGGCTAAACAGAAATACAAGTCCTCGTAGGGACTGAATACAGAAATAGATGTCCACGCAGGGACTTGATTGAAACAAGGGAATTACAATACAAATAAATAAATAAGGAATCTTCAAAAATCCCTTTTCTTCTTTCCCTTGATTAGATTCGCCAGACCCTTGAGAAATACCCGGTGGTTCCTACGCTCTTCTTGGACCTCCTGCTCCACCTGGCTTAACCTTTGCAGAATCTCCTATTGTTGCTGTGGCGTTATCAGTGGCGGTTGCGGCTGCTGTGGCTACAGAGGTTGAGGAGGTGGCGGATGTTTGTACCCATAGGCCGGGTATCCGGTCCCCCAGGGAGCTCCATAGGGCCCCTCGGGATGGAGAGCATTGTAGTTCGCCACTACAAGGTATGGGTCAACTTCGGCGTAGTTGTAGTTGGTATGGGCTGGCTCCTCAAAAGGGTTATACGCCACTGCACCGGTGTATGAAGGAATTGGGTTATCAAAACCCATTGGTGGTGGTGCGACTGGTGCAGAGTCCACCTCAGAGACGGGGTTGAAGGCCCACCCATCTGCGGGTCTTCATAAAGTGGCGGGTAGTGACTGCCACTAGAAGGTTGAGGGGTGCTGATGCGGATCCCCCCTCGCACGGACATCCATGCGTTTCTTCTTCTCCTCTGTGGTTGCAGAGGCGGCTGCTGTACCGGCGGTGCTGGTGGTGGAGTGACCGCTACAAAACGTGAATCCTCGGAGGGATCCTGTTGTTGCTGCTGAGGTGCTGAGTGGTAGGAGGGAGTAAACACCCAATCGTATTGGGCGAACCTCGCCTCATAACTGTCTGGACCGCGATAAGGCGATCCGTGAAAAGACGACCCATCAGAAATCTCTATGGGATGCGTGGGCATCCCAGATGGTGGCTCGGCAGGATCTGTGTCTTCATCCATGTCCATGTTTTGATCACCGAAGAAGTGGTCTTCGGGTCCCAATGGGTTAAAACCCACTGGTTCTTCAATTAGGTTTGCCGGGTTGAACCGGCTCTGGAAATAGGGCGTTGGGTCATTGAAAGAGTGGTGTGAGTTTGAGCGTTGGAGAGGGATGAAGGAGTGATGTGAGTTGTGGGGCTCGTTCTCCGATTGAGGCCCAAACGAATGATGGTAGGAAGGTGATGAACTTAGCGAGACAGATCGCCTCACGGGCTCCAAATAGGTCCTCTAATCCTCCTGAGGACTTATGCTCATGGTAACTGATGGGGTTCGCCGGTGAGATGGCCCGACTTCATGGTCATGGCTGGTAAATGGTGCCTTTCCTCGTCCTCCTCTTCGGAACCTTGGTGGCATCTTGTTGAACCTATCAAAATAAAAAGAAACAACAAAGGAAAAACAATAAAGGACAAAATAAAATAATTTGGATTTGTCCTAAGTTCTTTGTCTAGACTCGGAAGTAGAGGAATGTGCAACTGTGTCATTGAGATTAAACACAAAAGGCTAGTGTTTAATTCACTCAATGTTGGCTCTGATACCAACCTGCCACACCCCGATATTTCCACGTATTACCGGTGGGCCCGGTGGGGAGTATCGTGACGTAGTTGATATCATCATAGTTAAATTATCACAGTTTAATGCATAGCGGAAGCTAAAGATCAATTCATTACAAACCGATGAAACGTAATTTCAAATATTACAAAAACAGTTGTAAGAGATCCACAGGCGGATAAAGGATAAAAAGGAACATTGTTCAACAGATTCTTAACATCTAAGTTTGCAAGACTCTTTATTGATGCTAGGAGAAGCCAGCCTATTTCGATTAGTACCTTCACTTAACCTTTTTGGGAAAATACGTCAGTTTTCACTGGTAAATACAATTAACCGACTCATTTTGAAAATGTTTAAGAAAATTGATTTGAATGCACAAGGCACAAAATGTCTTTTATAACTTGGGATAATTATTTATATATATAAACTTGTAAAAGAATTACATGTTCGTTATACGTTCAGTAGCCCGGGCTGAATACCGGGTTAAAGATTAATTGATACACCACATAATATAATCCCGCGGCGAGTTATTCTCAAACCGGCAGTTATATCTTTTTATATATACGCACCGGCAGGTGTATGCCTACACCCTGTGCTTAGGTCGTGGCCATTTCAAAGAATGATGCCAAGGATATCCGGGACATGGTCATTAATCCCCCAAAGGCTTTAAGCAAACAAAACAGTTTAAATGGGTTATCTCAATGATTTAACCTTCATACGATTAAAAATTCAATACCCGACCAAGCGGTATTTTATATACCGTACCCCAAGCCCGTATAAGGGAATATAAATTAAAAGTAGTTACCTGAGCAAATATTCAAATTTATCTCAACCGTATTCAATCAACAAGTGCCGATAGCTTTTACTCGGCTCCTAAATCTGGAACGAAGGTTTTAATAACCTATTAGATTCCTAACGGGTCTTAATTAAGCCTAAACTTAGACCGGTTAGTTTTAAAGAAAGGTTTACGGTTCAAAACGCCCGATTAAGCGAAGACCGGATTAGAATGTGATTTAGACCCGACAAGTTTGAAGACTTGTATAATATGGGTAAACTAAACACATTCTGGATTTTGAGACAAAAATGATAAGGTTTGACCCGTTTCGGTTAATTTATGCAAACTAGTTACATAAACCGCACCGAACGCGAAAAATGCGTAACGGGTAAACAAATGAGTCATGAACATGTTTCCTAAGTTGATATGCCTTAAATATGTTGTAACATCAGTAAGATACCTTCCATTATGCCCAAAACGAATTTAAACTCAATTTGGAAATCTGAGTTTAAAACTTTTGCTTACTGTTAAAGTATACAATTTACTTAAATCATCAGTAGGTATTAAGTCTTATATGTTTAAAATAGTTTTAATTCATACTATGCATTTTAAACGCATAAAAAGTCGCTTTTAAGCGATTTTCGGGTTATATAAGAAAAGCTGATATTTTTATCATTCCAGAAGCCTTAAAATATTTTATTTATCATATAAAATCCGTAGCAAAAAGTTTGGTATAACCGGTAATTTACCAAATCAAAGCTAGAATCCTATGATATGATCAGTTTAAAAATAATTAAAAATCTTCAAAAATCCCAAAATATTATATTACATCAGTGGGTAAAAAGTTTGGTGTCAAAATTTGGGTTAAAATAGGCTTTATGCTAATTACGCCGTTTAATTAATAAAAAGCTTTCAATTTACACTATTGAGCATAATTCCTAATCTAGACCTCAAACTGATGTCAAATTTTTAGGACATGTTTATAAATCAGTAATAAAGGTTTTTATCCTTTCACATTTTCAAAAATATCGTTTTAAGGTCAAAAGGGCATAATGGTCAACATTTAAGCATATAACGGAAACATGCAAATGAATCGGATAAATTAGGAACCAAGTTGTATAATCACAGAGGGTTATACTAACATATAGCCTGGTCCTAATGGAACTCTAAGGCATGTCTAAACTAAGCTAAATCGGGTCAGAATTGAAAGTCAAAGCAAAAGTCTACTTTTGCGACTTTCGGTTCCGAACCGAGCCTAAATTCAAAATTGTCGGGTTGAACATGCTTAGACATGTTCTTACATTAATTACCAAGTTATACAAGTGATAAAACAGGTTTCATGGCATCTACATTTTTAATTATGTATTTATTTGAAAATTAGCTTTCTGTTGACTTTTTACGATTAAGTTTGACCCGACAATTGACCTTGTTGGAGTGGGAATCAGAGGGTGCCCTTTTAAGGGTTTATTACCCACATAATTACCAACTCATAGCCACTTTCAATTCCAAAAATGACTGGACCATTAGTGATTAATCACTAAGTCAAACCTTAATTACGACGGTTTTGACTTTAGGCCATTAAACTAATAAAACACGAATCAGAGAGGTTAAGGAAGCTTACTGAAGTACTTTGCACGACTAATGATCCTTAGGGAATGATCTTGAGCTCCAAGAGGCTCCAGAAATTAAGTTAGAATGATTTTCAAGTGGCAAGTTCAATGTTTGCAACATAGAACTCTTATATAGGGACTTTAATTGCATGAGATCTTTACACACAAGTCTAGGATTGATCCCAGATGAGTCCAAGTGCCCCCTATGCATGAAATACCACTGGTGCAGCTCCTGGGATCGAAAACCATGCTCATAAGTCGGTTAAACAGGCTGAACAGGCACCTGTGCATGTTTTTGGACACTGGTGACTACTAGGCGGCCCGCGTAAGAGACCCAAGAGGTCTTACGCGGCCGGTATGAGTGCTAGTTCTGGTCACCAAGTTTTCAGCAATTTCATATTTGGTCCCTGGTCCTTCTAATAGTTGTTTTAACTTGATTTATTGCAGTTTTAACCCTCTAACTTGACTTTTAAGGGCTTCAAGTCATAAACAAACTTTGTTAAGTCCTCGGTTAGTTTTACGATCACCCGAAAAGTCCTAAATTTCAACGTTGATGCTTTTAACCCCCCACTTACGAATGTTAGCGTATCTTTCTCATATGATATCGAAACCTTGTGAAATTTTTATCACTTATTCTAGTAAGCATAATTAATCGTTACAAAGCTTCGGGTTCGTTAAAAGGTCACTCAGAGGTATAAATTAAACATGTCGACACATTTAACCCTTGTGGTTTGTAAACTTTCGCTTTCTTCCACAAACGGTTTCATATGATTCATAATTCATTTGTTTAAGGGTATAAACATCGTGTAGGGTTGTTGAAAGGTATATTTATCAAACGTTGACACTTTGAATCCTTTTACACACATACATTCTTTGTTTGTCAACTTTAGTCCCTCATATTTAATCCATTACACGTTTAAAGCTCATGACACGTGTCTTCATTACATTGGTCGTGATTTTACGAGGTGTTACATTTATACTGCAGCCCACCCACTACACTACGAAGAATGTAAATGGGCCGACGAAGAACCTAAGCCCACGTAGAACTAAGTTCTTCGTCAACTGTTTCCACGAAACACCATGTGACGAAGAAGGGGTTCTTCGTCACACACACTTTACGAAGAAGAAGGTTCTTCATGACTGATGTGCTAAAAAGTGGTTAACTAAAACAACTAAATTTACCCTAATTCTAGACTCTCTAAGCTTTAAATTTATAAAACTAAGACTCTCTAAACCCTAAAACACACAACCGGCAAGTGTACCGATCGAATGTAGTATAGCCTAAGGAAGTCCGAGTATCGAACCCAAGAGACTCTTCTGATTACGCTAATGACTCTATCTAGACTCAAACTGACACGACTTAACTAAATGTTTGTTGATTGGGGGGGGGGGGTTTCTAAAAATCCTAAGAATGCAAATAACAAATACTAACTATACTAGACGAACTAGACACGAACTCACACGAAGGCTCTGACCAGTGATGGATGAAGACTACCTAGGCTAGACGCAAGCTAACTCAGAATGGATCTCTATTTGATAATTTTGTGGTGTGGAACCGGGATCTTAAGATGCTAAACCTATTAAGACACCACTAAGCCCCTCAAACACGCTCAAGGCGATTCTTGTGGCACTACATAGGCTGTTACGTTTACCGGTTTGCTAGATTTCTTTTCCGTCCTCTAGTTTCTTGAAAGTGCTTATGTAAGACGCTCTACTTTGCCGCGCGAACGTCTAAAGCGACAATGGTTTCTAATCTTGGTTTAATAGGCTATGGGATGTTAAGGACTTATAACCAAACCTAGACCTATCAATAACCTCGAGCCTTTCCGCGACGAGTTTAGCAGCACATTTGATTTTATAAAATTACCGAATATTACTTCTAAGGTTACTTAAGCTATTTTCACCCTAAAGGATTAATGATTTATTATGTGATAAAGACCGTCACCTAAATCAAGAAACCCTAATACAACCCTATTATGTGATAAAGACCGTCACCAAGGATTATATGAAGCAATAAACAATAATAAAACAATGGTCAAACACGCATATGCACCAAGTTAGATTCCCAAAGCTTTTACAATACAAGAATAACCACAACCACGCTAAAAATCAAATAAAGATCCAAACTTTATTAAGCTATTGTCATTAACCTAGGTAGTATATGAAGTTTAGCCAAGAAACATGTCTAAAACCAACATAACAATCAGTAATAAATCAGAATTCATCATGAATAAACAAAGATCAAACGAACAAGAAGAATAAACGAGAAGATAAAACCCGAAAATCTTCAAACCCGAGTGTTCCCTAGTCTCCCACGATGATTCCAAGCTTCCCGAATGCTCCAAACGCCTCAAATCAGCCTCTCTAAGTCGTCCAAATTCGTAATTGTCCGTCTTCAAGTTGTAATAATCCGTCTGATCTTGATTATGAACATATATAACAACCAAAACCCTAATCCCGCTGCTGTAGACAAACTGTTTCACGAACATGACCCCCTCGCGGCCCGCTTATGAGATAAGGGTAAGTTGTCGCGGGCCGCGCGCCACTTATCTTCCGGAAACACAATTTAAGTTCAAACGGCCCGCGAGATGTTTATGCTAAGTTGATGCGGGCCGCCTCAAACCTTCAGATGCGCATTTTTCACTTCGTTTTCGCTCCCGAGCTTTCGGTTCTTGACCCGGTCTTTCCCTTTGTCATAGTTTACTCGTTTCTTTCACGTTTCAGCTCCAAGTACCTGAAAACACAAATAAATCAAAAGAAAATACAATCTAAACTAAAACGACACTAAATCTAACTAAAACCGAACAAACCTAGACGCGAATAAAGATGTATTTTACAATACATCAATGACAAATGACATCCCACGAAGAATAGGTTCTTCGTGGGGAGGCTGCACGTCTGTAAAGCTGCAAACTGTTAGACAGTTTGCAGCAAAACATAAATACACACACACAAACATAACAGATATACTAAATGCAACATGCATTAGTTCAACATACATAACAAAGGAGACAAATATCGTACCAAAGTTAGATAGGAGGATATTCGACTTGGTCGACTAGACGGAAACTTACAGAGTCGATAAACAAAAGACCGTACTAATACAACTTTAAAAAAGAACAAGTTACAGACACAAAAATATGCACCAACAAACTTCCCCTTGTCTGTTACATGGTCTTCGATCTTCGTTCTTTAACCTTCAGTGTTTCTCCGACCATGAACTGCCGGCGTGAATCCCGCGATAAAAACAAAAGCAAGCGACGCGCTGAAATCGTAACGCTTGATGCGCGTCCTTGTCCTCCTAAAATATGTCGTGACAATATAGTTTGTTGATATCAGCAGCTGACATGTTGACTATCCACATTGGTTCGAGCATGCGGAAGTTTTCTTGATCGTCTTTGAACACAATAACGGCCTCGTGCGTATCAGAGTCGTAACACCACAACGCCATGTTTTCCAAGAAATTCTGCTTCATTGGCATCAGAGGGATCTTGTCCATAACCTTCGCCGGCTAATAAACAAGCTTGTATCTCGCCGTGTTGGTTGACGGATCCAAGATGAACTTTATCTACTGATAAATTGGAAATTGAGGCTTGTACAACTCATCTTTCCAGCTTGTCCTCCGATTCATCTTCAACTTGTGAGCAAACAACGTTGGTCCTTCGAAATTTGAACGATTAATCAGTTCCAGCTTTGTTAGTGCTGCAAAGTTATAAAATGGTAAGGACAGAATGCTCAGCAACGAACTGAAATACTGAATGTCGTGTTCACGTTTGACGGCCGTGCAGTGGATTTCGTTGATAAACATCCAGCAAAGTATCTTCCCGTGCAAATTTTCTTTCTCGTATTTCAAGTAATCGACTTGAACTTCAGCTGGCGTAGGCTTTGCAACCTTGGACAGGAACTGTTTCCTCCATTCTGTGAACGCATCAGGTGCGTTATTTGTAGCATCATGATTTTTCAGATGTTCGTCGATGTCGTCCACATTTTCTTTCAACCAATCTTCGTTAAAAGGAATGAACTCTGTTCCGTCTTCTCGCACGTAAGTAGACTTGTTATTATCACCTTCAAAGACAATCTCTTCAAGATTTTCTAAGTCTGTTGTTTCGGGTTCACTGGGAATCTGATCAATAGCAGCATCTCATATTGTTTTCATTTCATTAAGAGCTACAAACTGTTGATCTGTGAAGTCAGCAATTAATTCTTCCTCTTCCAGTTCTTCATCAGTCACTGGATGTACTCTCTTCAGAGCAAGATCAGGAGATTCAACAACCGAATCCTTACCAGCCGAGGAGCTTTCATCATAATGGCTGCTCTCTAGTTGTTGTATTTCTTCTACAGTTCCACCGGAGGTTCCTTGTGTAGATTCAATCTGTAGAGGCTTGAAAATAACAATTTGAGTAGATGCAGTGGCTGGAGGTTGTTCAGATGTTGCAGAAGGGTCTGGGTTACCCGGATCTTCAGAATCATGATCACGTTTCTTCAAGGCTTCCTGTTGTTTGCATCGGTCACCCCACATAATGTTAACACGCTTTCTGACATTCTCGAAACTATCATTGATTTTCTTGACCCCGTCTGTTATCTTAGTATTGCGAGAGTTGTACCACTCTTTCGTATCATCATGCTTTGCTTTAAGAGTTTCGGCCAACCTTTGAACAACAATGCTTCCTTCTTTCAAACGATTCATATCAATACCACGAGCATTATCTGCAGCTCGCATTTGTTGTAATTGGCATCCCCTTTCTTCATTAGCAGCCTTCAAACGGGCATTCTCAGCATTAAGTTGTTCAATCTCAGTTTGTTGGAATCTCCGCTTGTTGACGCTCAACAATGGACTTCAATGTATTTATCTCCAACCGTTGCTTGATCACGTCGCCTCTTGTAACATTTATGACCGTCGATTGCCTATCAATCTGACCTGCAACAGCTTGCAATTGAGAAAACAAGAAATCTACCTTTTCATCTTGCTGCATTTTAGAAAATTTCCTCTGTCTGCGTTCTGAGTCGTGCTGAGAAGTAGTTGCTCGAATAGTGGATGCTATTGAGCGAGTATGTTCTTGTGGTGTAACCGTTGGAGTTTCCGAAGCTGAAGTAACCACAGGAGGTGGTTCAGATGATCTTGGAGGAGACGATATTATAGCAGCAGCTTCATCGGCTATGAGACCAAAGTTCGGATTCATTTCTGCTTCATGAACAGACTCTTGTTGTGAAACGGTTGGCTGCACAGATGAAGCACCGATGTACCTCCTGCTCTTTTTCTTTCTACGAGCAGCAGTTTGTTTCTTCTATAGCCGTTCAGCTTCAGTATCAGAAGGAACATGATCAGCATCCTCCTCCTGTCTAATCTTCCTCACTTTTCTCACACCACGATCGTCGAGATAGAATTCATATCCTGGTTCTGGATGATTATCGTCAGAATCAGAATCTTCTTCATCACCTCCAGCAGAACTAGCACCATGTGCACCAACTGCTGTTGCACCAACATCTCCACCATCACCACCTTCATCATCACCATTATCATCGCTGTCACTTTCAGCAGAATCACCGAAAATTTTAATCTTCTTGCAACCAAACTTATCTTCCATCATCTTTTTCAACTTCGGCTCTTCGTCGTCCAATTGGCTGTTATTGTGACGCCATTTATCGTTTTCTTGAACGACGTAATCTTTATTATCAAGAGCACCAATCAACTTCCTTGGCGGTGTGCTTTCTTTGTACCTATTTGCTGCAACACCCCTGAATATGTTTAGAGAATGCTCTATCATAGCATCTATCTTCAGAATATCGTTATCGGCTTTCGGAAGATTCGGATGTTGGACGTTCTTTATCATCTGCAAGAATCTAGGATACATCCAGAACTTGTTCCCTGTCGTACGACCACCCGTTCTCTTTAGATTCTCTTTCATGTTTGCATAAATATACTTGGAAATACTAAACGGCTTGTTTAGTACCAAGGCTACCATGAATCCAACTAGATCATTTCCTGCCATATCGTAACTAGCACGTCTGTTGCTCAGAAATTGAATAAGAACATGCAATAGAAACTTGTAGCGCATCGGCAACCAGGCCTTGTTGATCTGACCACTAAAGATGTCTCCAGTATATTTCATCCGAAGCAAACATCCGCGCGTGCACATAATTGGAACAGAATATGGTGCGTTTGGATCATCTTGAAGTTCCAATATGTTGTTTAGAATATCCGGAGAGACATCCACGTTCATTTGATTAACTTGCCCTTGAATAAGCTCATTTCCATCAACTTCAATCACGTTCGCTAAATTCTAGAATTCCTTAATAAGAGACTTGTACACCGGTGTTGAAAAGGTAATGGCTTTGTTGATCCGAGATTCCCTTAGCCATAGAGTGATCTCCTTCAATTCAGTAATCTTTCCTTCAGGATCAAGATACGCGACCATGTTGTGACGGGGTTCAGACATGATTTGATCTTCTGTTTTGTCTGTTTTCTTAGTCGCGGGTTTGCGCTTCTGTTCTTTCGGAGCCATTCTGTATATGAAAAACATCCACTGTAAGTCATAAGGAGATAATACTTTCAAAGTACATATATCTATACATATTCATGTATACTGTGAATAGTAAACATGTATATACATACATACTGTGAAAGTGTAATACTACTGAACAACATAAAACTAAGTGTTGGCCCACGAAGAACTGACATTGTGACGAAGAACCCCGCTCATGGCGAAGAACTGGTTTTTCGTCGGGTTTAACCACGAAAAACCATTGGTCAAACAAAGTCAACAGAAGTCAACGAAGAATGGTTATTTGTTGACTATGTGGGTCTTTCGTCAAACAGGTTTTTCGTCAAAAACAATTTTGATGAACTAGGTTTTTCGTCAGTTAGGGTTTTTCGACCAAAATGAATCTGGGGGTTTTTCGCTTCAAGGGTTTTTCGCCGATCAAAGTTGAATCAACGATTGATCCAGAACAGCAAGGACAACCAACACCTTTTAAACACAAACATGAAGGACCAAAACCCAGATGTTTAAACGACACTGGTTTGAACGAGAAAACATACCCAAACCTGTTTAACATAACAAAATCCCAAACCCTTGTTTTTTAACATCCAAAACAAAACCCCAAAAGATGAACCAATCTACATACAGTTAATATATACATCAGTTTTTGATGAAAAACAAGGAAATAAAACATGTAGATATATGAAAGAATCAAAGATCAAAGGTCTTCGAGGGTTTTTCAAACATTCGAGCAAAAACAGAGGGTCTTAATGATTCGATTAATGTTAATGGTCACTTTGTATACCTTGGATTTGATAAAAATTATTGAGAAAAATCAAGGGTTTTGAGTCGGTAGAGAGTATGGGGGTAGCGTGTGGAAGAAGATGAATAGTTGAGTGGGTTTGAAAAATGGGAACAATAATGCACTGGGGGTCCCCTTTTATAACCTGACCCCCGACGAAGAACTGAGCTCGACGAAGAACTTGTTGTGGGCCGACGAAGAACCTTAATGGGCTTATACAGTTAGCCCATAATGAAGGTCCACGAAGAACCCTGGTTCTTCATGAAGACCTTGACGAAGAATAGTTCTTTGTTGACCAGAACTGGTTCGTCGTTGACCTGGAGGTCTTTCGTGGACCTTTCTCACATAAAATCACCAAGTCTTTGAATTTTGAACAGATTGAACAGATTTTCCTTTGTGTTAAGTTTACTAAATGCGAAAGGATCTTTATGAAGTAGTGAAATCATAAACAAGTCGGTATTCGGGCTTTCCAGTAGAAAACATTCGAATTTCAACTTCGGCTAATCAAAAAGAACTTTACAAATTACGCTAAAACTGAATTTGAAATGCGGTAAACTAACGACAATCAATAATAATCAGTAAAAGACTGTACAAAAACAAACTTTTGCGAGTTTCAAGGTAAAGGAATCATACCAGCTTACGGTCTTTGTCAACATGGTTTTTGTTTCGGTTAAAGCTTTAGATAAGTATACTACCACATTTATCTGTATTGTTGTCCACATAAGCTCAAACTGATCAGATGTAATCATAATTAGGAGATACGATTTACGGTATGAATTATACTTACAAGTCGATATTCATCCACTCACGACACATTCCCGTATCAAGGTATGCATGAGAGTTCATCTTACCGGTAAGTATACTGCTTATCATCTGTTTGACCGTATGAAAAGATGTGAGATACTAACTTAATTTTGATTGAAAACAAGCCCTATGTGATAGAATCACCTATTGATGAGGAACTTGATTTTCAGATGCATGAGGGCACAAGAGCAAGTCCATGAATAGGTTTGTACCATCGTACAAACAAAGAGACGAACTTGACTCCCAGATAAATGTGATATTTTATCACTTATTGATTTGGGACATGTGATTGTTGATCACTTATTGAGGTCGAATGCAATATGTACATGTATAAATGTGATATTTTATCACTTATTGATTTGGGACATGTGATTGTTGATCACTTATTGAGGTCGAATGCAATATGTACACGTATGTATAGTATCATGGAAGATCTAGACTTCGTCTCCATTATTTTTCGGTAAAAGATACAACCATGATACCCAGATGATAAGACAGCATAAAGACCATATATCTCAGAACCTCGGCAATCAATTAAACGAAATTTCGGTACCAAGACCATATGCCAATGAATGGTTCCCACCTAACTTAAAGTCTGTTAGGTTTATATCATCCTACACATTTTAATCTGATTGTGAGCCTACCGATACATCATTAGTAGAGATACTTATCATTTCTCAATTTTTCTTTTTATATTTTTGAGCATGTTGACCGACCACACCAGTGAATCTCATCATTTTCCTTATCCAAGAAACTCATTTTTTATTTTCTAATTTTTTTTAATTTTTGATTTTTCAAACGTAAAGACAGAAAGTAAAGACATATTTTTGGATTTTTGACTTTTTCAAATGTTTTTGTATTTTCTGAAATTTCTCCCCCTAAAATGCGAAAAGGTTACGAAAATGAAAACATTTTTGTATTTTTTAGAGTTTTTAAAGAAAATATTTAAAAAACGATTAGCCAAAGAAGTTTTACTCGGGTTTCACCTTAATGCCATTGACCAAAAGAAGATAATCAAAACATGACTTATCAAAAGCTTTAGTGAACAGGTCGGCACGTTGGTGATCAGTGTGGATTTTAACAACATCGATAAGTCTTTTATCAAAACAATCACATATGAAGTGATATTTAATTTCGATGTGTTTGGTCTTGGAATGCTGCACAAGATTTCTAGTGATCTGTAAGGCAGCATTGTTATCAACGAAAATAGGTGTAGATTGGAATTCAAAACCGTAGTCGCGAATTTGTTGCTGGATCCACAGAACTTGGGAGCAACAACTTGAGGCAGCAATGTATTCAGCTTCACAAGTTGATGTAGCGACACGAGTCTGCTTCTTGCAATGCCATGTGACCAGGCGATTTCCTAAAAACTGACATCTAGCCGTTGTGGATTTGCCGTCGATTTTGCAGCCACCAAAATCCAAATCACTGAACGCGATCAAGTCGAAGCTATCATCCCTAGGGTACCAAAGATCGGTGTCCGGGCAACCCTTCAAATAGCAGAAAATCCTTTTTACACCTCCGAGATGTGATGCCTTCAGGTTGGCTTGATATCTTGCGAGCAGGCACGTAGGATACATTATATCGGGCCTTGAGGCTGTGAGATACATTAGAGATCCGATCATTGCACGGTAATATGAAGAGTTAATGCTTTCAGCCTTCAAATCCGGAGTAATCCCGTGATTCTGCGGAAGAGGGGTACCAATGGGCGTTGCATCAGACATCTGGAACCAGCTCAAGATGTCACCAACATATTTAGTCTGATAGATGAATATCCCAGACTCAGTTTGCTGAACTTGTAGGCCCAAAAAGAAATTTATTTTCCCCATTGCGCTCATTTCGAATTTATCCTGCATAGCACGCTCGAATTGCTTGCACAAAGCATCGTTAGTTGAACCAAATATGATATCATCAATGTATACCTGTACCAACAGAAGATCTCCAGCCTGTTCTTTGACGAAAAGAGTGAAATCGATAAGACCTCGCCGAAAACCATTCTCCAGCAGATAGTTAGATAAGGTTGCATACCAAGCTCTCGGTGCTTGATGTAAACCATAAAGAGCTTTGTTGAGCAACCAAACCCGATCAAGGTGAATAGGATCTTCAAAACCCGGAGGTTGTTTGACGTGCACCTCTTCTTCAACCACACCATGTAAGAAAGCACTTTTCACGTCCATCTGGTAGACCTTGAATCCTTTAAATGAAGCATAAGCGAGAAAGATCCGAATGGCCTCAAGACGTGTAACTGGTGCATAAACTTCATTGTAGTCAATCCCTTCGATCTGAAGAAACCCTTGAACCACTAATCTCGCCTTGTTTCGAATGACTACTCCACGATCATCGTTTTTTCATTTGAAAACCCAACGGGTGCCAATTTTCTTGTAATTTTCAGGTCTTTCATCAAGTTTCCAGACACCCACATTTTGGTACTGTTGCAGTTCTTCCTGCATAGCTTCCACCCAAGAATTATCCTTTAGAGCTTCTTTCCAAGACTTTGATTCTTCTTGTGAAACATAACACGCGAAGGACCAATCATTTTGTAAACCGGATTCTCTGATAGCTGAGTACAAGCCAACATTCTAGTTGTTTCTTAACTGATTATGCGTCTGCACACTACTATGGACATCTCCAATAATATTATGTTGTGGATGAGTATCATGAATTCTCGTTTCAGAAACATCAGGAACATGAGTATTAATACCCAAATTGTTAAGATTAAGATCAACAACCAAATCCATGCCTAGCATCGACGTAGATGTTGATGCATTTCCTATAGCAGTGTCTACATTCTACACATGAGTAGATGCTTCAGAAGCACCTTGAACAGGAGCAACTGGAGCCGAAGTGCCTTCATTCGCATCGTGGAACTCATCATCTTCCGACGACGCATTGTAATCAGCCGCATCTTCAAATTCCTCATTTTGAACAATGTTGTTAACCGAATTAGAAACTTGAGGGTTAACAACAATTGGTCGCACCAAATACGAGTCAGCAGCATTATCACTTTCTAGTAACATTTGAGCAGCTGTAGATGCCTCGTCAAAGGTTGGCAGATTAAAGGAGTCGAATAGCCCATCATAATCGAACATCCAAGGATCACCCGGAGCTCTAACAGAATTAGTATACCTTTGAACCTTTACTTCACTCCATAACTCAATCCTTTTGGTTGCTAAATTCCATACAAGAAAATTCGGAGTAGCGTATCCAAGGAAGAAACCCTTGATAGCTTTGGCGCCAAACTTTCCATGCGGTTCAATCATAGTGCATGGAGCGCCAAAAGGTTCTAAATGAGAAATGTTCGGTTTCCTTTTGTGTAACAGTTCGAAACAAGTCTTGTCATGCCTTTTAACTGTGGGAACTCTGTTTAAAGTGTAGCAAGCAGTAGCCACAGCCTCCCCCAGAACTGAACATGAAGCTCCGACTCTACCAACATCGTTCTTGCAGTTTATATTATCGTTCGATTTTTCCTCTCAGCGACACCGTTTTGTTGTGGAGTGTAGCGAGAACTGTACTCATGAAGAATACCCTTTGTGGTACATAAATCATCCATTATACGGTTTTTGAACTCAGTGCCATTGTCGCTTCGGATCCTCTTCACTTTCAACGAGTACAAATTTTCGACACGGGTAAGAAGATTCTTGAGGATTTCAGGAGTTTCACTCTTGTGCGCCAAAAACGATACCCAAGAAAATCGAGAGTAGTCATTAGAAAACACCAGACAATAAGCATCCCCAAAGTTTGTCTTGTGTTTTATAGGTCCAAAGAGGTCCATATGAAGATGTTCAAGAGGCATGCTGACAGTGTTGACTTTCTTAATCGGGTGAGACTTCTTCGTTTGCTTTCCCTTCTGGCACGAAACACATACATCTTGTAGATGAAAATTCTTCACAGGCACACCATTCACAAGATTGTTTTTCACCAAATGGTTCATTTTTCTCAAGTGAATGTGCCCCATTCGTCTGTGCCAAGATATAGACTCCTTTTCTGTGGCTTTCGAGACAAAACATGTGACCTGTACAGATGTCGTAATCGCTTGGCTCATGTCAAGAATATAAAGATCATTAACCCTTAGAGCCGATAAGAGAATCTATTCTTTTGGAATTTTAAACCCAGGCTTCAGCACATAACAACCGGCATCATCAAAATGCACAGGGAATTTCTTATCGCAGATTTGCGAAACACTCAGAAGATTGTGATCAATTTATCGCATATAATTGATCTTATCGAAACACACAACACCATTGGAGATCATTCCTTCTACAGTGATGTATCCGCCTTTCTCTCCAGCAAATGCGACATAACCTCATCTAATGCTTTTCACATCATAAAGAAGCCGTAAATCGCCAGTCATGTGCCTAGATGCTCCACTGTCAACAATCCAATGACTATTAACAGTTCCTCCTGGAACATCCTGCACATTTCATTCAACAATCAGTTGGAGTTGGGGACCCAAGCCTTAGTGGTCTTGGGTCGTCCCTGATCATCAAGAAATGTGATTTCGATTTCTTGATGATTTTGAAATATCGCACCTCCCCCTGAACTTTCACCCGTTTTAGGTTTCCAAGACTGATTTTGTTTACCAGATTGAGTATTATTAAAAGGTTTTGGAATTTCTGGTTTTAACGGTTGTGATGAACTTGGTCCCTTTTTAACAGATTTGACTTCCGGTTTTAAAGCCTTTTCTATTGCCTTGACATTTTGTCGTCGTTGTTTTGTTTCTTGTTCTTTAACAGTTCGCTTATCTAGTTTTGGTGAAACAGAATGACGTTGTTGGTGACCTTTTTCATGAGGGGCTCTCTCAACAAACTTTTCTTCGGGAGGATTTGTACAGTTTTTGATAATATGTCCAAACTCCCCACATTTAAAACAAGTTCCCCTTTCAACAAACTTAGGAGATTCCGATTGAGGACCAGATGTCAAACCTGCAGAACCAGAGGTACTTGTTCCTTCATCACACCCATTTGTGTGTTGGGTGTAGTTGTTTTTATTATTACGTTTTAAAATTATGACTTGTTGAACAAAATCGGTATTTGATTTATTTTCAAAAGTCTCCACTTTATGAGTACCTCTTGATACTACAAATTTAACATCATTCCTTTTCTTCTTGTAACGAGCTCCCTTTGTTTCAAACTTTGGTTGAGAAATCTTAGGTTTTTGAGCTCGTTGTTCTTGCTGTTTACCCTTAGAAGCAATAGGTTGTTGCTTTGTCGGTAATTTTTGATTTCCATATTGTTTTCTAACTTCAGATTTTGGAATAGGATCACACTGAGTTACAACAACTCCCGGGATCGTCTTTCCCAAAAACTTACTGGTAGTATCTTCAAACACTGTATCAATCAAAGATGGATTGACGTTTTTAATTGGAAAATCTTTGTTTGAATAGATTTTAACATCACCGACTAAAGTATACAACACATTATCACTTTTAACGGTAGACACAGATTCCTTGACAGGATCTATCACTTTTTTAGCAACAGATTGCACAGCAGGAGTAGGAGGATAACATAGAATATGATTCTCAATAGGAATTTCTACTCCTTTCATCTTATCAAGAGATTTATCCTGATCACTCACATCTGATTCATCATAGTCCTCAATAATTGGAGCACTTTGTTTCGTAGATGTTGAAGTTTCTGTTCCTTCAAATGAGGTACCCGAGGAACTGTCCGATTTGAACCCTAACCCTGTAGTAACCTCCTCATAATCAAGAGGTACACTTGGTTCAAAACGAGGCATTTCCTCTTCATCGGGCATTTTGGTATAGTTGTGTCTCAAAGGAGGCGGGCACGACTTATACCCAACACCTTTCTTATTCCCTTTTAGTTGTTGAGCGTCTATAATGTGATCAAGCACATATCGGGAGTTAGAATAACTCTCCAATTTGAGCTTGATCGCATCATGCTTGCATTTTTCCATGGCTAGCTCCTTCTTTGTTTCCTCAATGATATTACTGTAGTTATTAATACCAATTTGTTTGTTGAAAACAGTTTTTGTTAATTCGGAAACGCTTTTCTTTAAAGTTTCGATTACTGATTTGAAATCTTTTTTGTTTCGAGCTAAGGCCATGTTTGCCTCTTTGCATTTTGACAGCTCAATAACCAAACTCTGATTGTGACTATGAATCTTTTCTTATTCATGTTTCAAATCTGCACAATTACTGAATACACTAGGAGTAGGAAGGTCGGAATTTACCTGACTTGTCGAGGCTGCAACATTTGCCATAAAGGCAGTCTGATAATTAAAAGATCCATCTTCAGAGAAGAACTTCTCCATTTCTTTTAATGCAACAACAACCTTCTTTATCAAAAGAGATTTCTGACACTTTAACTCCGCAGCTTCTTTTAATAAACTATCAACATCAGAATCCATTTCCTCCTTCACATCCGATTCTGAATTATAACCTCCCACACTCGAGCTTTCTTCATCCGAACTGCCACTATAACCCGAACTATCATCACTTTCAGAAAACTCTTCTTTGTGCACTTGTTTGATGTGATTGATAATCCTGGCATAACATGCAGTTCCTCCTTCTCCTTGATCACCACCTCCAAACTGTACTGACCAATCACACCCTTCATCAGCTTGAACGACTAATGCCCGATTGGTGTTTGACGGCCCAGACTGGTTTTGGTTGGTTGTGTTGTTCACAGCGACTATCCCTCTTTCACGGTTACCTTGATTTGTGTCGGAAGTACTTTTCTGATTTCGGAAGGGATTTTGGTTGCCTTGTCTGCCCGGTAGGGTGCACTCACGTTTGAAGTGACCCTTTTCGCCGCAATTAAAGCACATAACTGCATCCTTGTCGAAACCGTACTTTGTATCCTTTTTGCTTTCCAAGGTAGTTCTCACAGTTCGGCTCATATAATCCTTAGCCCTTCGAACAGCACTCGCAAACGCCCATTTAATGTTCATTAGCTCCAATTCATCACGGTCTATCTGTTGAAAATCTTCATTGGTCAAATTAATGTTTCCAATTTGACCTGCGACCAGTCCAGAGTAGGCACTGAACATTGTGTTGAGAAGTTCCATATGTTCCTTTGTAACTTCTATACTGACTTTTGAAAGGTTTGAAGTATCAACTCTGACGGTGTTGGGGTTGTTACTGTAACATGCTTGTTGTGTTTGGGCTTATGGTTGAGGTGTAGCAACTGGTGGTGGCGGAAGATAGGCACTTGGATCAAATTGAGGTTGTGTTATGGAAACTTGAGGTTGAGGGGAGGGTTTAGGGAACCAGGCACTCAGATCGAATTGAGGTTGTGTTGTGGAAAGTTGAGGTTGAGGTTGGGGTTTAGGGAAACAGGCACTCGGATCGAATTGAGGTTGTGTTGTGGAAACTTGAGGTTGAGGTTGGGGTTTAGGGAACCAGGCACTCGGATCGAATTGAGGTTGTGTTGTGGAAACTTGAGGTTGAGGTTGGGGTTTAGGGAACCAGGCACTCGGATCGAATTGAGGTTGCGAATGAACTTGAGGTTGTGCAGCAGGTTGTGATCGTGGAAGATAGGCACTTGGATCGAAAACCTGAGGAGCTGACTGGGTAAAGGGGCTTGTATTGGACATAAAAGCCGTTTGTAGTCTTGGTTGCTGACTAGAACTAGCTGCAGGATTAATCCCTCCAAAGTACATTTCTGGATTTTGAGGAACTGTAATGTGTTTAGCCTTCCAGATTTCCTCTTCATTCTTGTGTTCCAACTTCTGAACGAATTCATTGATACTGACAGTATCCAGAACACCCGTATGCTTTAACAATTCAATGAATGGACTCCACTTCGGGGGTAGGGCATCAGCAAACCTTTCAACCATTTCCTATTCAGCTACAACAACATGATAAGAATACATTTCACTAAGTAAATGATAAAAACGAGTTGTCATATCATTTAATGTTTCATTTTCCATGAATAGAAATGCTTCAAATTCCTTTTTCAACAAATCATGGCGTGTCTTTCTTGCAGCCACATTTCCTTCTCCTCTTGTTACCAAGACATCCCATAAGGCTTTCGTGTTAGTACAATAAGCGAATTGATGATAAATGTCTTTGTGGATTGCTTGTGTAAGGATAGCAAACGCCTTCTTTTCCAGATCATATGCCTTTTTGTCGCTTTCCAACATGTTTGCCAAGGTCGTTGGATTTGATCCTGCTTCTTCAAGAGCTGTATTATATGGCGTAGTGAAACACGTCCATAGCTCGGTGTTTTGCCCTAGAACATAAGTGTGAAATCGACCCTTCCAAGATGGATAGTCGTTCATATGATTGAGCTTTGGCGGGCGATTGTTGCTACCCGTTTCACTTTCACTTAATAACGAATTCTGAATGCTTTGATTCTGATTCGTCATGCATGCCCATTAACTTGCAATAATGGTTTGTTGTGGCATCATATTTTTCATCCAAGCCGCTACGGAGGTTGGATCTTGAGCCGAGCTTGGGCCACTGCTCCAATCCCATGGACTAGTACTCATATTTGATGTATGAATGAGAATACCTAGTCACAAACTTGAAATGACACTGTTAAATAACTTTTACAAACCTTTTGTTAAAAATTTCACAGGAGACACCCACGAAGAACTAGGTTCTTCGTGAAAGAACAGGTTAGACGAAGAATGATTTTTCGTCAAAAACAATTACTATGAAGAACAGATTCTTCGTCGACAACACCTTTACGAAAAACTGGGTTTTTCGTCGAAGAAGATTTGACGAAAGACCAGGTTGTTCGTCGCAGGGTTCTTCGTTGACAATCAGAGACAGACACAGAAAGTTGTTGAGATATTTTCAAAAGGAAATCTTATCCTTGTCCTGACACAGACAACCTCGTTCAACCTAACAACATGTCTGATTTACCAACCCATCATGTGTACCATATTTTAATCAATTTTACTTTAATTTAATTCAAGAACAATGTTGAATGTATGAAGAACTCCTTGAAGATATGAAGTTTCCGGCCAAACTGTTCACCGGAGAAATTTTTCGAAACACAAAATTTGCTTAAACTTTCAATAAAAACCCAATTTTATCATGTGACCACGCAATATAACAAGGTTTTTGATAAAACTTATAGCAAATAACAAGATAAACACTGATTTTAAAGACTTTTCCCATAAAAAATAAGAACTTTTTCAAGATCAAGAAACTGAAAAATCATAAACAACACTTATTTCAAACACGACAATGTTTGGTTTTAAACAAGGAAAAGAGCCAAAGCTCTGATACCACTTGTAGGTCTGTTTTTCTCGGAGGATCGATTACGAAACCTAATCCTTGTTTATGACAAACACAATCACGAGTGCGAAATCCCTGTGACGATGCAAACCAAACATAGTATAGAAAACACAAACTAACCAAAGATTCACAGTCTATTGATTAACAAGATGAGAATAGATTACAAACACATACACACAATGTTTGATAATACCCTCAGTAGGTTATGTTCTCATACTTCACACAGAAGACAAAGTGTGATATTTATACTACAGCCCACCCACTACACTACGAAGAATGTAAATGGGCCGACGAAGAACCTAAGCCCATGAAGAACTAAGTCCTTCATCAACTGTTGCCACGAAACACCATGTGATGAAGAAGGGGTTCTTCGTCACACACACTTTACGAAGAAGAAGGTTCTTCATGACAGATGACATCCCACGAAGAATAGGTTCTTCGTGGGGAGGCTGCAAGTCTGTAAAGCTGCAAACTGTTAGACAGTTTACAGCAAAACATAAATACACACACACAAATATAACAGATAAACTAAATGCAACATTCATTAGTTCAACATACATAAAAAAGGAGACAAATGTCGTACCAAAGTTAGATAGGAGGATATCCGACTTGGTCGACTAGACGGAAACTTACAGACTCGATAAACAAAAGACCGTACTAATACAATGTTAAAAAAGAACAAGTTACAGACACAAAAATATGCACCAACATGTAATTGTCTTGAATTAGATAACTTCAGTTGCTTGTGTTTCAGGTGTGTTCGGGACTAAAAAGGAGTGGAAATGCAGCTTTGGATGTAAAAGGAATAAAGTGCGTTTCCTATGGAGTTGAACGAAGAACAAAAGGAAAGTTCCACGACCCTACCGTAACTTACGGTGGCTACCATAAGTTATGGTAGCCCCTGAATGCATGTTTTCCCACCGTAAGACAGTAAAAAGCTAGCGTAAAGAGTTGCTTGCTACCGTAAATTACGGTAGCTACCATAATTTATGGTAACCTCTGATGGAAAATGTGTAATTGCCCATTATAACTCTGTTTTTAAGTGCCTTTTTCATATATCTCATCATTGGGGACGTTTTGCAGAAGTTCTAGGGCGAATTTTGGCTTGTGTTAGTGTTTGTGAACAATTCTAAACATTCAGTTTGTGTTTTTGATTCGTATGAACATTAAACTTTGTGTTATGATGATTCACCAAGCGATGTGTGGCTAAACTTTCGGTGATCATCTTAGGTTGAAGGTTTTCTCTATGACTTTTATGTTTTTATCCGTATTTCTAGAATAATGAACTTGCAATGGTTGTTTAGATTATTATGATGCATGAATGTTTGTTTGTAAATTGTTGATTAATGTTTTGATCATAATCTAAACCATACGTTCTTGGTGATGTTGATAATCAAGATATCACTGGAGGGGTTAGGGTTGGATATTAATTAATTGGTCATCGGGTAACAACCTCGCATTTTCATAATCCGAGTACTTAGTTCCCTTTCATAACAACGAATAATTATGCATGAGTCATGTCTATGTGACTCTTTCTAGTGGATTTAAGCACGATTGTCAACTAAAACCGGAAACCTAAGATGGTCGTTTTCTCCTAATCTGTTTTAACAACCAACCTTTGATTTGCAATTAGTTAGTTAATTTTAATTCTTAAAAGAAAACAATCAAATTCTTGAATCTTTATTTCTGCAATTTAGTTTAATTTTAGTTCATTTACAAAGCTGCATAATCAACATACATTCCACAGACTCACTGTGTTCGATACCCACTTACTGCTAGCAATTAGTTGTAATTGGTTTAAATTTGCGTGAGCCTACGACAACACGTCAAATTTTGGCGCCGCTGCCGGGGAGTAGTGCGCAACGTGTGTTAATTTAGTAGCTTTTGTTTGTTATTTTTGGGTTTACACTGGTTGTGTTTAGTGTGCAGGTACTACAGGTGTATGCATACTAGAAGCTCTCACAAGTCATCACCATTAGCGTCCGATCCAGAAATTGAAAGAACTTTACGGCAAAACCGAGTTTTGGTACGAGAAAACAAGATCATTGGTTCACCCACTTCACCTATTACACCTAAAAACCTCATGGATCCACCAACTCCCACTATGGGTCAACCTACACCATCTTTTGTACCTTCTTCATCACAACCGTCACCAAATATTGCTATTCCAAATTCCACCACCAATCCTACTCCAACACATGAAGTTGACCCAACCAACACCACATCACATGCCACTACCCAAACCGAGCCTACTCTCACTTATAGCCCTTCCTTAACGGTTCCACCATTTTCATATTTTTTTCCAGCTTCCGGTCAATCATCTTCAACCTACCCAATACCACCAAGTTCAACAATTAGTCATACTACTTCTACTTATCGACCGCCGAACCAACCGGGTGTTCACTATTCATCTCCTCAGTTAGTGCAATCTTCGGGTGTAGGAGGAGATGGATTTGATGACGGGTACGAAGAATAATTTAGAGGATACGAAGAAGAGGTGTATTATTATAGGGGTGAAGGAGGAAATTTGGGACCGCAAGGAGGAACGGTTTATCAACAAGAACAATAAGTGCAACAAGTTCAAGAGATGGGTAGGCCACCAACGGGGGTACAACAAGTTCGACCACATGGGCCACAGTTTCAACAGCCAATGCCTTTACAACAAGCTCGTCCACAATATCAACAACCTCATCCAAAGGCCGATGAAGCAGCCACCAATGCAACAACCTCAGTTTGCACCTCAAGGGCTGATGCAAGGGCAAATGGTTCGTCCAAGAGTACCATTGGGTGCTCCATGAAGACATCACTGAGAGGTGGTGCGGGGAATTGAAGCTCATTTTAGACCGGTTATCACTAACAACCCTTCTCCGGTAGTGATTCCGCATCACCCGGATGGAAGGACTTTTGAGGTTAGAACGACCGCACTCCAAAGTTTGCCAAAGTTCAAAGGGTTAGCAACGGAAGAACCATACTTTCATTTGGATACATATGACTCCATTTGCAATACTATTGGGGGGGCAAGGTTTTTCTTCGGATGATGTTAAATTGGTTCTTTTTCAATTTTCCTTGGAAGATAAAGCAAAAAGGTGGTTTCGTACTTTGCCTTCCGCATAAATTTATACATGGGCCGACATGCAACAAAGGTTTTTGGAAGAGTTTTTCACGGCCCAAAAGACCAATGATGCAAGACGGAGTTTGAGGAGTTTCCAACAACAACCGGGGGAAATGTTTCAAGAGGCGTTTGAATGGTTCAATATGATGCTGAAAAATTGTCCTCATCATGGTATATAACTTTGGGAGTTGTTGAATGCCTTTCATGAGGGGTTGAGTTCGGAGGATGCTCATGATTTAATGTCAATTACTAACGGTACATTTGGTACAAATTTTGAGCATGATGATTAGGCATTTTTAGAGCAAATGGTTGTTACCTCAAAAAGGAAGGCTCAATCTTTGAGAAGGGCGAGGCATGTTATTACAAGGCCACAAGTTCATGGGGTAGAAAATGAAAGTGTGCAAACTACGAATCAAGTGTACAACGTGTGCACTAATTGTAATGAAATAGGTCATACGGCGGAAGTGTGTTTGGTAGGGGTGGTTGAAGATCAAGTGGAGGAGGTGAATGTTATTCAAGGGGGTGGTCGTAATTTCAATATGAATTCAAACACATACCATCCCGGGTTAAGGAAACATCCCAATTTTCGTTATGGGAACCCGGAAAACCAAGCCAACCCAAATTTCCAAGGTGCTCAAGGAAATTTCGTACCTCATCAACAACAATATAATCAAGGTAATTATCGAGGTGGAAATAATTTCGGCTACCAAGGTCAATTTCAACAATCGGGTGGTCAAAGTGGTTCTTCGGGTCAAACTTCATCAAGTGGTAATGAAGTTATGGATATGCTTCGGGTGATGCAACAAGATATGCAAAAGAGGAATCAACTTGATGAAGTTCGGATACAAAAGGATGAAGTTCGTGACAAGAGCATTCAAACATTGACAACTCAAATGGGTCAACTAGCAACGGAGGTGGCGGAGTTGAAAAAAGGTAAAGGTCAACTTCCTAGTGACACTAAGGTAAATCCTTCTCATAACTCATCACGTAATAATATTCCTATTAACCATGTTAGTGTTTTAAGAAGTGGGAAGGAATTTAAAGCAAATTTGTCACTGGGTTTGGTTGATGGGGTGGTTGAGGATATTACGGGAAATGAAAGTGATGAGGATGAAGTCTCACCATCAATTGTGTCTAAGGACTCTAATGTTGAAAAAGTAATTCAAAAACCAGGGTTGGGAGAAATTTTAAAAGATAAAAATAAGGAAGGGGGACTAAGCCAAGTCCCATTTCCATCGGCTTTAATTGACCCGGGTAAGAAAAACTTTATTTCAACAAGGGGTCCTCAAAAAGAGGAATTGTGGGAAGTTTTTAAGCAAGTAAAAGTTAAGCTTCCTTTGCTTGATGCAACTAAGCAAGTGCCCGCTTATGCTAAATTTTTAAAAGAATTATGTAGACAAAAGAGGCAACAAAAGAAAAAGATGCCTAAGCGGGTTAAAAGAGGCAAGTTAGTGCGGTGCTAAAAGGGGATCTTCCCCCTAAGCTCCAAGATCCGGGAACGCCGTTAATAAATATTCAGGTTGGGAATTTTCAAATGTCAAAGGCGTTGTTAGATCTTGGAGCTGCAGTGAGTATTTTACCGGGGGTCTTATACGACCAATATGATTTTGGTCCATTAGCACGGGTTGAAACAACTGTGGTTCCAGCCGATTTGTCCCATAAGCTACCCCGAGGGATGGTGCAAGATGTCATAGTGAAAATTGATGAGTTTTACTATCCGGTTGACTTTTTAGTCTTAGATTACTCATCCGCGGACCCGAAACAACAACAAAAATTTATTTTGGGTCGGCCATTTTTTAGCACCGCTCATGCTGTGATTGATTGTCAATTTGGTACGGTCGACATGACATTCAGCAATAGAAAAATGAGGTTGAATGTTTATACTAAGAATTCTAATTCTATTGGTGTTGATGGGTGTTTCATGGCAGATTTAGTCGACGGATGTGACCCGCATGAGTATGAGGAAGATAGTGTGGACACTTGTGTTTATGATTTTTCTAAACAGGTACATGCTTGTGCATTGAGGGTTGAGGAGATAGAATAAGATGCTATGGCACTTAAAGAGGGTCGACCGCCATGGACCCATCAGTTTGAGAGCTTACCGGTGGAAATTAATTCGGGTACGAAGCCGTCTTTGGAGGAGCCACCGACATTGGAATTGAAAGACTTGCCAAGCCACTTGAAGTATGCATTTTTAGGGGATAATGACACGTTACCGGTCATTATTGCCTCTAATTTGGAGAAGGCTCAAGAGTAGGCGTTGTTGAAAGTGTTGAAAGTAAATAAAGAGGCTATTGGGTGGACGATTGCCTACTTGAAAGGAATTAGTCCATCAATTGTCATGCACAAAATCATCACAACGAGGATGCAAAACCAACTAGGGAGGCACAAAGGAGATTGAACCCGAATATACGAGAAGTGGTAAAAAAGGAGGTAATTAAATGGTTAGACACGTGTATTATTTATCCTATTTCGGATAGTGCTTGGGTAAGTGCTACCCAAGTTGTGCCTAAGAAGGCCGGCATTCAAGTTATAAAAGATGAAAATGGTGAACAAATCACAACCCGACCGTTCACCGGGTGGCATGTTTGAATTGATTACCGAAAGTTGAATGCTGCCACTTCTAAGGACCATTTCCCTTTGCCTTTCATTGACCAAATTATTGAAAAATTATCATGTCAAAAATATTATTGCTTTTTAGATGGATACTCGAGATATAATCAAATTGCAATTCACCCGGATGACCAACACAAGACCACCTTCACTTGTCCATATGGCACTTTTGCTTTTTGGCGAATGCCATTTGGCTTGTGTAATGCACCGGCAGCTTTCCAACGATGTATGATGAGTATTTTCTCGGACATGGTTGGGGAGTCGCTTGAGGTATTTATGGATGACTTCTCCATTTTTGGCACAAGTTTTGAATTTTGTCTCGACGAGTTGCAAAAAGTTTTAAAAAGATGTGTTGAGAGAAACTTGGTGCTAAGTTGGGAGAAAAGTCATTTTATGGTGCAAGAGGGTATTGTGTTGGGCCATGTTATTTCGGAAAGGGGGATGGAGATGGATAAGGCAAAAATTCGGGTAATATCATCTTTGCCTCCACCAAAGAATGTAAAAGGGGTGAGGTCATTTTTGGGACATGCAGGTTTTTATCGACGATTTATTAAAGGTTTTAGTGTTATTACTAAACCTTTATGTAACTTGTTATTAAAATATGTCCCTTTTGATTTTACTAATGAATGTTTGCAAGCTTTCAATGTTTTGAAGGAACAGTTGGTAAAAGCTCCCATCTTGCAACCGCCGGATTGGGCAAAGCCGTTCGAGATTATGTGTGATGTAAGTGACACAACAATTGGTGCAGTTTTGGGTCAACTGATTGACAAAAATCCGGTGGCAATTTACTATGCAAGCAAGACATTGTCCAAGGCGCAACTGAATTACACCACAAACGAAAAGGAGTTGTTAGCGGTGATATATGCCTTGGACAAGTTTTGATCATACATATGGGGAAGCAAGGTTATTGTATATTCGGATCATAGTGCGGTTCGATATTTGATGGAGAAGAAAGACCCGAAGCCCCATTTGATCCGTTGGGTGTTGTTATTGCAAGAGTTTGATTTAGAAATTCGGGATAAAAAAGGAAGCGAAAATGTAGTGGCAGATCACTTATCCCGAATTCCGGTGGAAGGAGTTGATGATTTGAGTGAAATTAATGAAGGGTTTCCCGATGAACAACTGTTAGCCGTATCTACCTTTGTTGCACCGTGGTATGCTCATTACGTGAACTACTTAGCCACGGGTGCAATCCCAAGCCATTGGACCAAGAAAAGAAGGAAACAATTCATGGTCCAAGTCAAGCAATATATATGGGATGAACCGGACCTCTTCAAGATTGGGCCTGATCAAGTAATTCGAAGGTGTGTGCCCGAGACGGAAGTGTTAGAAATTTTGACACATGCTCATTCATCCGCTTGTGGGGGCTATTTTAGTGGCCACAAAATGGGTTACCGGGTGCTTACATGTGGGTTTTATTGGCCTACAATTTTCAAAGATGCATGTGAATATGCCCGAAATTGTGTCAATTGCCAAAAGATGGGGAGTATTTCAAAGAGGGATGAGATGCCTTTGCAACCGATTTTGGTGGTTGAGATATTCGATGTGTGGGGCATAGATTTTATGGGTCCCTTTCCGAGTTCAAATGGGTTTCTGTATATTCTATTGGCGGTGGATTACGTCTCGAAATGGATTAAAGCCATTCCTACAAGAACCAACGATCATTCGGTGGTATGCAAGTTCGTTCAATCAAACATCTTTGCTCGTTTTGGTATTCCAAGGGTAATAATTAGCGATGGCGGTTCGCATTTTAAATTGTTGAAGTGGTACAATGTGAACCACCGAATCGCTACACCGTATCATCCGCAAACAAGTGGACAAGTCGAAGTGTCCAATCGTCAAATCAAAGAAATTCTCATGAAGATGGTGCGAACAGATAGAAAAGATTGGTCAAGTAAGTTGGATGATGCATTGTGGGCATATAGGACGGACTATAAAACTCCTATTGGTACAACTACTTACCGGTTGGTGTATGGGAAAGGATGTCACTTACCAATGGAGTTGGCTCATCGTGCACATTGGGCAATTAAAACGGTGAACGCGGATTACGATGAAGCAGGTAAGATTCGGAAGTTACAGTTGAGCGAGATAGAAGAGATCCGAGATGAAGCTTATGAGTGTGCATCAGCGTACAAGGATAAGCTCAAAAAGGTTCATGATGCGAATATTAGGAAGCGAACCTTTGAAGTGGGCCAGAAGGTGTGGTTGTATAATTCGAGATTGAAGTTATTCGCGGGCAAGCTAAAAAGTAAATAGATGGGTCCAAACATGATTACGCGAGTGGGTTAATTTGGTGATGTTGATATTGAAGATGTTCATACGAATGTAAAGCAAACAGTGAATGGACATCGGCTCAAGCCGTATTTGGAAGGCAATGACATCAACAATCTCGAGCTCGACAAAGTGGGCTATATCCTATGCCCGGTCAATGAGGAACAAGTATGAGAGGCCCAGGTTTGGTAGTGTGAATATGTAGTTTAGTTTAGTTTTGTTTTGTTTTGTTTTGTTTTGTTTTGTGTAGAATAATTACCGTATCCGCTTAAACTTGTGTCAGGACAAGTGTGGGGACGTTCGTACGAATTTCTCTAACATAGTGTTGAGGACAACACGGGTTTTTTCATAGGGGGTAGGGTAATTTCCATGTTTTTTCGAAAAATACAAAAACCATAAAAATTATAAAACTTAAAAAAAATTTATCAACACAAATTTTTGGCAAAGTGCAGATTCCCAGGTCCTACCGTAAGTTACGGTAGGAACCGTAGCTTACGGTAGCCTTAGGAAAACTAAACCTTTACGCTGCTTAGCTACTGTCTTACGATAGGGATTTTATGCCAGAAGCTACCGTAAGATACGGTAGCTACCGTAACTTACGGTAGCCACTGGCAGGCTGAGAATCGGCGCAGGTCACGGGTGAAATATAAAAAAATTATATAATTAATGATCACATGATTTATCCCCAGCCATTCATTTTCCCCTGTCTATCCCCATCCACACAATCACTTTTCACCTTCTATCTTCCTCACATCAACCCTAGTTCCTCCATAACCTTCCAAACCTTCAATCCTTCATATTTCTCTCAAATCTTGACTAAATCGAGTGATTCTTGGGTCTAACTTGACTAAAATTTCACAAGCTATCTAATTTTGGGTAGATATTTGGAACGTCATTTTCTTGGCCGATTTTCAAGCCCTAGGGTCCAAAATTTTTGGGGTTTTTGAAGGTTTCTTGTTTCTTGGGGTTTCTTTGTGTCTTTTCATCTTCAAACTCAAGGTATGTGATGTTTTCATTCTTTTTGATGATGCATTGTGAAACTGAAGGTAGATGTTTCTACTTGTTATAACACACACTTGCTTATTTATATGTGATGATATGAAATTGTTAGTTTGGAAGTTGCTATGGTTGTAAATGTTAGGTTGATGTTAAAATTCTGAATTTTTGGGAAATTTTTACATTGTAGAGGCATCATGCCCAAATTTTGTAAAAATATAATATGAAACTTTGTGTTTATTTACATCTACAAGTATAGTAACAAGTAAGTGTGGGGATGTTTGGATGAAGAAAAAAACTGATTTTGTTTGTTTGTGTTGTGATTGTGACTTGCAGGAGAATAGGTCGAAACGGAAAAGAACATGCTGGGTCATCTTGCTATCCAAAGGAGAGTCCGCAGTGGAAGCGGAGGTTAGTTCTCGGGGAAGATAGTGATGAGGAAGAAGAGCAACAACTGGATCCGGCGGATAAGTCAGTATGGGAGGCGGGTCCATTGGATGACCAGCCAATAGAATGGCAAACAACTTTGTTTAATAACCGCATGAACCGATTGAAAGATAAAGCAGCGGCATTTACTTGTGAGAAAGAAGTGAAGGAAGTGGAGTTCAGTCCCTTTAATGTATTTGATCGATTTCGAGCATTGGGTTGGGAAGCGGCGTTGAATTGCTATGATCGGGATAAAAATAATTTGTTTAAAGATGAGATCCAAGAGTGGATGGCCACTCTCACATGTCCCCCATAAGAGCAAACCACAACAAATGAAACTAATTGGAACTGTGAATGATATAGAGGTTGAGATGTCTTTTGATAGTTTGAGAAGGTTGGCAAAGTTTGACAGTCGGCCCGCAAGAGAGTACATGTTCCCAACTCTCGACGATTTGTTTCAAAAACCGGAAGCTCACCCACGATGGAATGATATGTTAGAAGCTCTATTTCTATCTGGTACTTACCATGGCACACTCTATAGGAAAAATTTGAAGATTGAAGCTAAGTTGTCACTTATGATTTGTATTTATAATGTGATCCTGAGGAGGGGGGATAAACAGGAAGTTAGATTCCTTGAGGTGCCCGTTCATTATTCTTTTCTTCATGGGTCACCCCGTTTTCCATTCCGGTTCTTGGTGATTAATAATGTGTGGATATGTCGGAACAAGGTTGGAAGGAGTATTATCCCCTATTGCCGAATAATCACGGCATTGCTCAAGATGTACAAAGCTATTGGGCCGGAGGATAAGGGTGCTTTGAAAAGACATAAGCCATTTGATATTCGAAGGATGGGAATGGGGTGGACTTATGATGAATCTGAGAGATATCATAAGTTGAAATCTGAAGGTCAACGTTGGCGTGCGTTGAAGGTGGATGAAAGAGCGTTGCAACAGGGCGAGGCGGATGAGCCCGAGAGTGATGAGGAGCCCCGAAGTGGGGATGATGATTATGCTGACGAGCCGAATATGGAACACATGAATGTGGACTAAGGGGGTCCGAGTAGGAGTCATGTGCATGGAGGGGGGATTCTTTGATTATGCGTATCGTTCTTTTGAGCCGAATTGGGCTTATCAAGGAACAATGCAAGAAGTTATTGAAAATCAGCGTCCGCCATCATCCGTATTCAACAGTTGGTCCGGGTCCGAGCGGACATTTTTTGATCGTCAAACTTGGATGGGAGCAAGCATGGAGCGGGCTTTGAAACATAATTTTGATCGACAAGAATCATGGAATTGCACTCATGCCTATGCTTTCGAACAAGAAATGAATAATAGGTGTCTTGATGATCAGAATCGACGCATGCATGATGATTGGCATGCGGGGCGGCCGGTTGTTGTGGACCCACCACCGGTGGATTATTCGACATTGCCATCTTATGATGGTAGCGTTTCATACCCAACACCACTGTTGCACCACTCACAGTGGGTGGATCTGTAACGCCCTGCGTTTTCATACTTTCCATATTTAGAAACCATTGCTTAAAATTCTATTTTTTTGGAAATCTTGTATTCCTTGTAATCGTATTTCGTTGTATCGTTGTAAAATCCGAGACTTTGATCGTAATGAAAAGAATCTTTTATACATGTTTATACATTAATACGTGCACTTGTTTGATACATGGTTCGTAATTCGTATAAACGTAAGCTTAACTCATAAACAATGATCGTGTATTCGTAATCCTTAAATCTTCATACATTTAAACACTTAGTTATTCAATTATAAGATTAAGTTGTATGTTTTTTTTCACTTGATCAAACCAAACTATAAACCATACATACTTGTTACATTTCATGTGTTATGCACACCTATGTTATCACACTTTTTGCTAAATTAAAACACGTCATTTATGCATTTTGGATCTTATTACAAGTTGCATACATACTAGAGACCATGTAACACTTTCTTAAACATCAAATATATACATTCTAATGTCAAAATAAAATAAAGTAAAATAAAAATTATAGGGTTGTTAACAGCCTTGCATCAGCCCATTTAATTTCCTTGTTTTGAGTTATTTAGCCCACTAAACACTTCCAAAGCCCAACCCAAAAAACCCTAATCCATCCCCTATATAACCCAAGCCTCCTCCAAGTATTTTTCACTTTCTAAACACTCTCCATTCACTCTCAAACACTCCAAACCGTAGCTGATTGCCAAAGTTCGAGCAGATTTATACCACTTCACTAAAGTGAGCCTAACTCACTCAATTCTTATCTGATTCACTCAATTCTTTTTCCTACTACTTTGTATTGACCTTAGCTACATTTCCATGGGTTTTCCCTGGAAAACCAGAGCCTGGAATGTTGGAAAAAGGGCTCCAAAGTGGACTGATTTTTCTGTTCTTGTTTCAAACTTTGATAAACTTGTTTAAACTTGAGGAAACTCATCTCAAACCTATGTCCTTATGCTTATAACCACTTCTATGGTTAGTTAGGCTTAAAAACAAGGTTGAGACATTAAAAATCAGAGGTATAAACCTCACAAACTTTCTGTTTTGTTCAAGGGTTTTAACCTACAAGTGATGCTCAAGTTCAAGACTTGATGATTGTGTGATTAGGATGAGCTTGGGCTAACCTACTTGAAAATCCACACATTGCCTGATGTTTTCTCATATATTAGTTGTTCATATTCTATTGTTTCTTGTAAGTTCATAACCCTCCTTGTTGTTCATAACAACAAGTGTAGTGGTGAACAATAGAGGTACCTAAATGGAAGCTTTGTTCTTCCTACCTCATGTATGAATTCCATGATACTTAGAGGTGCCTAAATGAAGACTTTAATCTTCTACCTCATGCTTGACTTATATGATGTAATATACACTATGTTATACTTATGTAACAACCAAATAATCGAACTCTTGGTGATGAACTAATGGATATTCGTCAAGCTAGTAGATTGTATCATCTTAGGCCTTGACAACTTGTCATGATTCTAAAGGAACTTTGTTCCATGAAAACATTTAAACTCTTTTAGAGTTTCATAGAGTCAAGAACAAGTATCATAGGTGTTAGATGATTATTTTCATATGCTTATTTTTCATGTTATTTAAACTCCAAGTCCCTAGAACCATATGTAAACACCTCTTAAACTCCAAATCGAACACATTCATCTTCCTAGTCTCAACAACTTCGTCACATGGGATAATCGGAAAGCATATGCAACTTTGTGAGTACACTTGACCCATTTTCCTTTTAATACACTTTGGGTGTAACATGTTTTACTTGTTAAAATGCACGATTCACAACCATGATTTTATTCGTTCAATCCTTATACATGCTTTGCTATGCTTAGGTTCGTGCTAGAATACATACTACTTGTTAACTCGGCTTACCAATTATAGCGCTATAGGAGTAGCACACCACCCGACGGGGTTTTATTGAGTCTTTATTCTATAACGGTCTCGTCACTTTTGTGTCGAGGGATGCTAAATACTAGTGGACACTAGAGTTGACATATTGTTATGCATGATAGTTTGACCTTGTATACCAAATGCTATGTTGGATTCAAAATAACTTTTTATGCATATGCCACGAGTCTAAAACTAGTGTACTCGCCAATACCTTTGTATTGAACTATGCTTTTAAAACATGTTGCAGGTTTAGCGATGATGTTGGTGATGCATGGAATCTAGTAGGATGCTTAGATACACACTTTAAATTTTGTATTCTTATTGTATTGTATTTCATTATTCATGTTGTATTTGTTTCAAATCCTTGTAATTGACTCTTTAGAAATGAAATGAAAATCTATTATATAAATACTTGTCACGTATAGTGTTATGAAGTCTCTTGCAATCTATTTCGTCTCACTCTGATGTTTCCGCCATCGGTTGGGGTGTGACAAATTGGTATCAGCGCCATAACTATAGGGAATTAGGAAAATTGCCATGCTTTTGACCTAGTCTATAGTTAAGCACCAAAATTCGACCATACTTGCTTCACATGCTACTTTTATGAAATATCTTTACATGTTATTCTTGAAATGTCTCTTACGTGTTATTTTCTTAAATTTTTTTATGTGCTTATACTTGTTATTATTATCTTGAACATACATCTTTTACTCATTTATACTAAATTTGAAACCACTTGTAATACACAAACGAGACAACTTCACCAAAATAGGCGTGAAACCCACAATTTGGTGAAAGACTCTCAATCCACGTATTCTTTTTACACGAAATTCGCCACCAAGTTAGGAGTGAGACCCTCACCTTGATGGAGAATTTCCGCTTTCAAATTCTAGTGGACCCTCGTCAAAGTGTTGAAATTAAATTTTGACCCGACGAGTACCAACCACATTAGGATACGAAATCATCAAGTTAAGGGTGAAACCCGCACCTTGTCGACTAGTTCCACTCTTTGAATTTTTCATAAATCCCGCCAAGTCTCGAAATTTCGATTGATTTGGGACATGTAGTAACCGGAAGGGTAAATACCGTTAACCGACTAGTCGGCGAGAGTATTCCACCTATTAGGCTAAATCATGCTCCTCAAATTCGAAAGACTTTTCGACCACTTTGGTTAGTCAAAGTTCCGTTTTGGAACCATCCCAAAATTTAATCAAACATGTGTTTCTATTATTTATTTTATACGATACAATCTTTCAAATTCGAATTTACTTTCGATATTTTATTCTCACACACACATCATACTAAATCTTTTTCATATATTTATACCTATGCATGATTTCCAAACGTCACTCAATTTTGTTTACATTCTTTATAACGCCAAAATGGAGACATATCATTGAGTTAGGAGTGATTTCCTTACCTTGACGATTAACTCCACTCCTTCTTTTCTTAAAACGACCTCACCAACGAGTTAGGGGTGATTCCCTTACCTAGGTGATCGTTACCAAAACTTTCCTTCAAAATACTTTATCAAGCAAACACAATCATGTTTCATACCTAAATCATTTATCATTTATCGAAATACCCACTTATATCAATTCCAAAATACATTGTTTTATCAAACATACTTCTTATCCTACAATCTATTTTCACATAACTCACATACACGAAATTCTTAATCATACCTTAAAACGTTTTATTTCCCGAATTTCAAAACCTTACGAAATGATACCTATCAATTTAATCGGTCCAATGAATCTCTGGCCCATGAACTTCATATTCAACTTAATCACTAAAACATGCACACGTTATATCATCATACTAGAGACTTCCATTCTTAATCGAAATCAAACCAACCTTTCTCAATTACTTATAAGATCTTATAGATGTTATATGATTGTTTTACCAAATACTCTTTTCAACATCAACAAATCATTTGCTAAAACTTTTAACAATCACTAAGTCCTTTTCCTAAATTTCTTTTCTAAGGATCCTCGTTTTCACAAGAACCTCCTAAATTCATAATTTCTTGTTTGATGAAACGAACTTACTTTTTATCGAAAACGTTTTTCCTACACCAATTTACAAAACACGTGGCAAGAAGACTTCATGGGGACCGACTATCTTCGGATTACGTAAACTCTTTTAAAACAAAAGTAGCATTTCCATTCATTACAAAATACATTATTCTTACCTAATGAGTACTTTATATCCTCTTACATATACAAACTATATTCTACCCTTCAAATCAAGCTCAATCTAATTTTCATTCGATAAACTCAACGTTTCATTTAAACAACTATACATGCATATCATCATACACATTTTCGTCGATATCTCGCGATAACATCATTCATATCGTTCGTATTTACATACTCAACCTTTTGAATGTTTTTATACGCTTAAATCCGCTATGTCCCAAAGTACACTATATACGAAAATTTTATTATTCGTACCTACACTTTGGTGGTAATTGGGATTCTCATCTTCCACTGATCGAGTTCTCTTACAACAACCGTTATCATGATAGTATTAATATGGCACCATTCGAAGCTCTCTACGGTCGAAAATGTTGTTCACCTGTCTGTTGGAAATAGATCGGTGAAGCTCAGCTTACTGGACCTGAGCTCATTCTGGAAACAATAGACAAAATGAAGAAAATCCGTGATAATCTTGTGACAGCTCGTAGCCGTCAAAAGAGTTATGCGGATATGCGACGCAAGCCCTTAGAATTTCAAATCAGAGACCGTGTCCTACTCAAGGTGGTACCTTGGAAGGGAGTGGTGAGATTTGGAAAGAAAGGAAAACTTGCACCCCGATATGTTGGACCATTTAAGATTGTTGAAAGAATTGGAAAGGTTGCCTATCGACTAGAGCTACCTCCAGAGCTTGGAAATATTCATCCGACTTTTCACGTGTCCAATTTGCGAAAGTGTTTAGCTGATGCTGATCTTCACATTCCTCTCGACGAGATTCAAATCGATGAAACAATGCACTTCGTCGAGAAACCTGTGGAGATAGTGGACCATACATTCAAACAGTTAAAGAACAAACGGATTCGATTGGTCAAAGTTCGTTGGGAATCCAAACGTGGCCCCAAGTTTACTTGGGAACGTGAGGACCAGATGAAGACGAAATATCCGCATTTGTTTTCACAAGTTTCCTCTAAATATAAATTTTGGGACGAAATTTCCTAAAGTAGGGGAGACTGTGGCAACTGTATTATGTAATCATTGTATAATGTAAAACAATGTTGATTATCAATAAAACAATGTGCTTTGGTGTTATTATATGTGTTATTGTGTTTTATGATTTTACAATTTGATTCGATTCCGATTTCAAGCTTTAATCGCTTTCTGGAAGGTTATACGCAAACTGGTGCGTAAATGCAATCAGTTTAACGCGACGTACACTCTGGAACTGTGACATAAGCCAAACATACCCTAAATACCTTTACATAACTTATAAATAAATTTTGAAGGATTCGGTATGGCAAAAACATGTTTATTTGAACTAAAGAACTAATTGCGACAAAACTGCGAAACGAACGTTGGTGACCGGCCGGATAATATTTAAATCCCAAAAATATTCTGTTATGATTAAAATTTTATTTTTAATCAGGTTCGTGTTGAAAAATAAATTAAAACGCTTAAAAACGTTATTTTTCAAGTTTAAGCGCGTACCGTGTGTTACTGCGTAACATAGTGCTTCTACTGCAAAACACGGACAATGCAACCAGTCTCGGCAACTGAAATTTATTTCAGTAATATTTTGGCGAGTTTATTTTTATAGAATAATAAAAATAATTTAGAACGCCATAAACCGGGATTTAAACGCTAGATAAAATACCCGGTATCCAGTTAAATACCTGTTTTTATCTAATTTACCAAACAAACTTACACTTTAACCCCCTCCCCCTTGAAATTCACGGTTACAATAAGGGGACCCCACCTAATATTTCCAAGATCTTGATTTTATTTCTTTTGATCTTTGCTAGATTGTTTAGGACACTTGTAAGTGCATGCAATCCTCCATATCCATTATATATCTTCTTCCATATCCTTCAAAGATCACAATTCTTCCTCCTCTCTCTCTCCTCCCAACCGTCCACACCACCTTCATCACCATTTCCATTTTTCCAACTTTGTTCTTCAAGATCAAAGCTCATTCCAAGCATATTTCAAGTTAGTGTGAAGATCCTAAGGAGTTTCCAAGGTGCTTTCAAGTGATTTCAAGCTCCATATCATCAAAACCTCATCCAATAACTTACTTGAATCTTGAAGGTATAAAGTTTATGTTTAAATCATACTCTTGATTCTTGGTTGTTCTTGATGATTTGAAGTTTCTCTTGAATCTTGGAATTTTCACAAACTTGAAATCTTAAATGAAATGGGTCTTGATACAAATAAAAATGGTGATGTTTATGTGTGTATATAATCGTATACATATATATAAGTGTGTATGAGCTTTGAGTTTGATCTCTTGATAAATACTTGTTTAAGTTGTTGCTTGTTCTTGAATAATAGTTAAAATGCAAGTGTTGGATGATTTGTGCAAGATATGATAAATGATCAATTAAATCAGCAAATAAACATGAATAAATCACATGTTTGTGCATCTAAACTCATATGAAATGTTGGTGATATGATAGTGTGCTTTAGACACCTGTACATGAGAATACATGTTGATTTAAAGCTCAAGAAATGATAAAAAAAAAAATGATTGTATGACAAAAATTTTTTAGAACAGATTATAAACACTAAAAATAACATTTTTTTTGGTATATTATAATGGCATGAAACTTTGACATAGGTTTGATAGCTTTGCATGTTGTACATATAGCTTAAAAAGTGGTAAAATATGTGAAATTTGCATGATTTATGTGCTTTATGTGAGACCTGCACAATCACGAGTATAACCACTATTTTATTCAGTAAATAACATGGGTTATGTTAAAATATCAAGTCCTTTCGATTTGGGATGGTTAGGGTAACGTTTGATGCAAAACTATGCGGTAAAACGGTTGAAAAATCGGCTTTTCGGAGGATTTTCATAAAATTGTTTTAGATCAGTAAGTAAACTGATATTTTTGATGTAAAAATAAGTATTTTAACTTATATTAAGTTTACTTGGTGTTTGGTTAGTCATACGTGACTTCCGACACCCAAAAATGTTAACGAATCGCTAAAATAAGTGTTTTTCGACGTACACTATAATGGGTTGTTCATGGGTAAATTTTATGTGTTACAATGTGTTTCTTAATATGCGTGTGATGACATGTTAATACTTGAAAAAATTATGTGTATACGATATTTATATTATGTCACAAAAAGTATATATAGAAATACACCAATATAATAAAAAATAATAACTTTTCAAGAAATCTCAAAGTAATGTGAAAATTCTAAGTATCGGAGAAACTTATGTACTTTTTGTGAGTTTGATTATTAAATCATTCTTATTTAATTTAGGACGAATAAACAATTTGAGGGATTGTGTTAACATATAAAAACGCACCAAAAGGTGAGTACATAGATCCCCTCTTTTTACTGTTTTCGATTGTTTTGGGGTGATTCATATATATCAAAACGATTTCGATATTTTAACGATGATTTAAAAAACGATTAAGATGGTTTATACTAAATTAATAACGATTTCGACAATGTGAACGAACTTGTTGGTTGTAGTTACATAACGAATGACATTCATTAATTTTGGCCGAACCGACCAGTATTAGGTTATGGTACCATAGGATCTGATAAATCCCGTTATCAAACTGCACCCATGGTTATGTGTGGGTTAGGTGGGTAACGACTGAATCTGTGATTGTTAACTTACCCTTTGGTGGTTTGTTAATACGAGTTGAACGATGGACGAGTTACGAAGGTTTGAATGTTATAAACGAGACGACCAAAAGTAGTTTTCACAATTAAAACGAGAACGATATTAAACGATTGAACGATTTTGAAAGATTGAACGAGAACGATTTGAAACGATTGAACGATTCGAACAAGTTAAACGATTCGAACGAACGATTGGTTTTTGGTTAGTGTTTAGATAACGGGACGGGTGTAATGTGATAAAAGCATGGTAGATACGCCTCTGGTACTTCTTATATATAAGTGCTTTTATCATATTACATACCGTGGCGTTATTTAGTTCACTTGGGCGAACGATTCAAAACGATGTCACACAAACGAGGTTTACTAAACGATATAAGCCATACGAGTTTTATTACGAGAACGATTTACGATTTGGTTACTTAAACAAATGTTTTGAGTTAAGATTCATGGCATCAAGGTTTTACAAACTATAACCAATCTGTTTTGACTTGGTTATTCATTTTACAATACAAATGGTTTACAAAACAAGGTTTTCTAATATCGATTAACGAGGTTGTACGAGTTATTTAAACAATTAAACGAGCCATGAATCTGGCACTCACACAAAACCTATGTGCTCGCCAGCATTTCTTTGCTGACTTTGTTTTTACATATGTTTTAGGTGATGTTGCTTGATATTGATTGCTAGGATGCATAAGTCACATAGGATCTGGACGAGACCTTGGTGACATAATAACGATGATAGTCGATATATAACTTTCTTGTTTCATGCTAAAACAATGTTAATTACTTAATGAATAAATAAAAAGAAACACTTTTGTATCCCTGGTTGTGAAACAATAATTCTGTTACAACACTCCCCGACGTTTCCGCCATGATTTGTTGTTTTACGTGGTCGGGGTGTGACACTCTCATTCGACCAGCTCACTTAAGCTCACTTTTCTTTCGATTTCTCGTGATTCTTGTAAGTTTTCAGCTCAAATCTTGTACTTCTATGATCTACACGCACATCTTCATCATTTTCACCTTTGAATCTTAACTTTTAACCGTGAAATCAGCGGATTTAAGGTGTTCTAGGATGATGTCATCATGGAGTTATTGTGAACTTCAAGATTTGGCCTCATTCCACTAAGAACAACTCAGATGTGAAGGATTTCCACAAGATTAAACACTATTTTCATCTAGATCTAAACATTTCAAGGTTAAAAGGATTGAAAGATACTTTTTCAATTTTCTTTCAACTCTTTTACACTCAATAGCTCAAAACCGATAGAATCGGAGCTTGTTCAGGCCTTCTACTCTTCTCTAGTGATGTGTTAGTCTGAGATCCGATTTCTATCAAAGAGACAACCGATTTCGGGTTGAACATGAAACCACCCGTCACGAACAGTTAATTGATCGAGTTGGGGTGATTCCCGTTCGATCGGATAACCTGGGTCTGATGGAGTTTCCGTTATTTAACATGTTGTCATACCGTCTCGAGTAAACCGCAACACTTTCAAAACTTAACAAATTTTCAGGTTTGCAAAACGATCAGATTGTGGGACGGATTGCCGTCCGATCGGATTGCCGTCCGATCGGATTGCCATCCGATCGAATAGCAATCCAATCGGATTGCACTTGGACCTCAACACTTAGATTTTTACAATTTTCAAAGATCATCAGTTTCTAACGGATTGCCACCCGATCGGTAGACCATCCGATCGAATGACAATCCTACTGTGAACTTGTTCTCTAAGAAATACCTCGCCGGACGGATCGCCATTTGATCGAACTGCCGTTCCATCGAACGACCTGAAAGGTAGAGATACTTCTCTGTTTTCAAAATGCTACAACGAAAACTTCAAAGCCATCATACACAAATACATCCATCCCAAACGAGTGGCAAACCGATCGAATGGCTATCCGAACGGATTGCCATCCGATCGAATGGACGTCCGTTCGGATTGCCATCCGACCGGATTACCATTCGTCACTTGGTCACTTGCATCGTTTTACGCGCCGTTCTTCGTTTATGCTATCATTATCTGTTCAGGCTAATCTCTCAGCGCTCCCTTCAATCCAAGAGAGTGTTTACTTGTTAAACGCTATCTGTGAGTATACTCGATCCCTTTTTGCTTTACGCACTTTTGGGTGTTACATACGTTACTTATTCAAATCACATCGATCACACAACGCAAACACTATTTATACGCTGGCCGTTACTGCATGTTATGTGTTATTCGATGAATGCTTGTATATTGTGTTTACACAGTGATTGTTGCCCGACACCTTAGCAACGGTAGTACTATAGTTTGGACTCATCACCTGTCATAGACAGGGGTTGTTAAGGGCTTTACTTCACGGGTCGCAGTCACGTCTGTGCATATTTCATTGTCGATAACCTACTAGCCTTCGCTTTGCTACATGTTACATGATAGGTATGCGTAAACGTTTTCGCTATCTATTATACTATTAAACTTGTATGCTCACCTTTACACTATGTGTATTGACCTCTATTTTAACGTATGTGACAGGTGTTTGAATGCTTAGGATGCTTGCTTGCTTTCATGGAATCGAGCTTAGGAGAGTCTAGAAACAAACGAACAATTTATTTATTTGAGTTGTCGGAACAATGATTTGCCTAGAGATATCGATGTCTGTAATAATTGTTTTACTTGATGGCTTATGGTATGGGACATAATATTAACTATCCGGTAATTTAGTTGTTTTGGAATTTCTCTTGGACAATCTGTTTTGCTCAGTGCCGTGCCCCGATGTTTCCGTCATCGGTTGGGGTGTGACATCGGTGGTGTTAGTGTGTTTTCATATAATATATATATATATATATATATATATAATCAAGAAAAGAACAAAAAGAAATTTGGGGTTTGAGTGGATAAGAAAATGTTGATGTTGAGTTGGTTTTTATCGATCATTCCCTTCCAAAGCCATACATTGGGGTCAATGTATCCCAAGTGTGGGGATGGGGGGAAATTTTGATGATTTTGAAAATTTTTAAATCAAGCGAAACATGGTCGAAATTTGAACACTTTGTACTATCCCTGAGTGACACACCCGCAACCCTATTCACCTTTTTTTCTTGGTGAGAGTTGAAGCCACCTCTTTGATTTTGAGTAAACATTTCCTTTCTTGAGGAGAGTGGCAATGGGTGGGGTGCATTAGAACTTGTGCTAAATACGGTTTGAGGCCTTAGCTTGATATGAATGTGGAAAGGATAAGGGCATTTAGGTAGCCTCGTCTTGGTGTGTGTGAGTGTGGGATTTGGGGGGTTGGACCTCATAAGTTATATATATGAGCTTGGTGGGGGTTTGGACATTAAGTTGCCCATTTTGAGCCTAGAGCCGATCAATTGTTAACCCATGCCTAGTTCCCTAAAATTTACCCGTATTTGACCCGGTCTTGTAGTGTTAGTAGTTTGTTTTAGTTTGTATTTATTAGTGCAATGTTTGTAAAAAAAAGAAAAAAAAAAAAGAAGAAAAAGAAAAAAAGGGAAATAAATGAATGTATCGTCTTGTATATAGAGGTTTATGTTTATGTTTATGTCTTTGTTGCTTAGTTTGTAATAAGAAGATCGGCTTGAATCATGCGCTACTATACATATATATTTCCATTTCCTACCCATATGCCTAGCCAAGTTACAACCTTCAAGTCCCTTTGATTCACATTTATGTTTTGACAATTTTTAGGCGGAGGATCGATTTAGGTACAAGCATATTGTTGTGCAATCACCCATTTGCCTTGTGTGTGTCTAGCTTATATGTGCTAGTTGTTGATTGTCATCGAGAGGAGAGATATAGTGAGGGGTGTGTTGCGTGGGTGTTAGGAAAAGGTTAGTAAAAGGACGACATAGTGAGGGGTGTACTTGCTTTGCTTTATGTTTGATCACTTGTTTACTTGGAAATGGTTTTTGCTGGGTTGCTTGGGGGCAAGCAACGGTTAAGTGTGGGGATATGACGGGTGGTCCACGGGACAACCCTTAAGTGTGTTAAAAGATAAGTTAATCCCCCATTTGATCATGTAATTGTCTTGAATTAGATAACTACAGTTGCTTGTGTTTCAGGTGTGTTCGGGACTAAAAAGGAGTGGAAATGCAGCTTTGGATGGAAAATGAGTAAAGTGCGTTTCCTATGGAGTTGAACAAAGAACATAAGGAAAGTTCCAGGACCCTACCGTAACTTACGGTGGCTACCGTAAGTTACACCGTAAGTTACGGTAGCCCCTGAATGCATGTTTTCCAACCATAAGACAATAGAAAGCTGGCGTAAAGAGTTGCTTGCTGTTATATAGAGGTTTATGTTTATGTTTATGTCTTTGTTGCTTAGTTTGTAATAAGAAGATCGGCTTGAATCATGCGCTACTATACATATATATTTCCATTTCGTACCCATATGCCTAGCCAAGTTATAACCTTCAAGTCCCTTTGATTCACATTTATGTTTTGACAATTTTTAGGCGGAGGATCGATTTAGGTACAAGCATATTGTTGTGCAATCACCCATTTGCCTTGTGTGTGTCTAGCTTATATGTGCGTGATGACGGGGGTAGCTCAAGACTAAGTAAAATGATTAAATATGTAAACGCTCAAAAGGTTAAACGGTTCAATGGTTGAAAAGCTGTGAGTTGGGAAAAGCAACATAGAAACAGTAGTCGGTCGCATCTGAAGATCGCTTCACCAACCCACAGCCACAAAAGCAAAGCAGGTCTGCCAATGCACACTATTATCCGGGGGTCAAAAGCCTTCAACCCCCGAAAGGGGAAACCCTCCACTGCAAGCGAGGTTGCTAGTCTAATCCATTCCACTTCTGGAGATGCCTTCCCTTATAAAATGACACTTCATTTACTTCAGGAGGACATCTGGACCAGCTCTGATTCTTCAATCTCTGGTCATTCACATCGAATGCTTGTCTCGCACAAGTCATTCCTTTTCACATCCAACACACACATTCCCTTTGCTACCACTTCCAAATCTGGATACAATTCAGAGGAGGATCTATTGCAAAGAACAACAATAAACTAGTAAACCTCCTTCCACGTCTCGCAAACGTGGGGGGACCCCACGACCTGCGTTAGGCAAGGTTGAACCCTTCAACCGTTCTGCCTAGCCAGTCCAGCTACCACCGTTGGTCTTGTATTTGTTTCATCAACAAGTTGGCGCCCACCGTGGGGCTACGCCGCTATTTCTTCTCCAAAAGACCTAGTAGTGTAGCTCTATTCACTTAAAATCACCATGTCTGAAAGTGGATCCCCGGAAGAAGTAAACCAGATCCCAAACGCTTCTACTCCAGCATGTGAACAAAGAAAGAGAAAAGGGGGTGAGGATTCGTTTAGACTATGACGAACCTGAGCTAACATTGTCTCCCGGACCACCCCCTCCTCTTTTTGCAACAAGAAGTGTGGCTGGTCCCAGTAACCTTCCAAACCCTCACCCTTATCTGTCCTCTATGACAAATCCTACGGTGCATCCTATCTTCTCTTCCCAACCAATTACTAGTGGTGCTCCTTTGGGGCATGAGCTGACTCTTGACCAGCTCCTTCAATCCCCAGTGACAAGCTATCCAGCATCTACCACAACTACATGGGAGCAAGCCCTGTCCGTGCTTCCCTTAGCACGTAGTGCTGTTATGAGTGCTCCCCTCGGGATAAACTGCTCCACTGGCCCAGGAATCCTTCAAGGCTTCAACCCTATGCCCAACATGATGACCCAGATGATGGCCAGCTTCCCATGGCAACACTTCATCAATCAAGTGCTTGCCACTCAGGGAAACAATGGCAATGGCAGTAATGTGGATGCAAGGACTGAAGAAGACTTGGCTAAACCATACAAGCCAAGTAACCTTTCATGCTTCTCAAGACAGATAGCCGACTATGATTTCCAGTCGAAGATCAAAATGCCGGCCCACATCAGGACATATGATGGAACTGAAGATCCCGAGGACCATCTTCAGATCTTCACCGGTGCAGCTCGGATAGAGAAATGGTCCAACGCTGAGTGTTGCCTAATGTTCATGCAAACTCTTGTTGGATCTGCCAGGATCTGGTTCAACGATTTACCTGCTCAAAGCGTTCGAAGCTTTGACGATCTCAGTAAGGGTTTCCTGGCCAATTTCTCCCAACAAAGACGATATGTCAAAGACGCAACAGTGATCTTTCAGATAAAACAACGTGATGATGAAAGCCTCCGTGCTTTCATCGAACGATACAAGAAGGAAGGTCTAACTTATGTAGGGGCCGATGAGAAAATGAGGGTGGCTGGCTTCATGAATGCCATCACCTCTAAGTACCTTACCAGGGATTTCAACAAATCCCTACCCAAAACCTTAGACGAAGCTCTTGAAAGGGCTGAAGCCCACATCCGGGGAGAGGAGGCAGTAGACATTAAGGAGCAAAGGAAAAGAGGGTCCGGCTGGAGAAGCAACAGTCCAGCTAGAAAAAGAGGGAACTTCAACTCCTATGACAGGCGGTCAAAGGGTTCAGACCCTCGAAGGTCTGAAGGACGGAACCTTTCAAGCAGGGAAAAGGCATAAGTTTCACACCCCTCACAAAAACCCCTCAAGAGATCCTTGCAACAGAGGAAGTTAAACAAAACTTTCGGCCTCCTAGACCTCTCCCCAAAAGCAGGAAAAACGAAAACTCCACCCAATACTACGAGTTTCATGAAGAAAAAGGTCACCACACCAATGATTGCTTCCAGCTCAAGAAAAGAATAGAAGAAGCTGTTAAGTCCGGAGAACTCGCTCATTTGGTAAAGGGAGTCCGGGACAAAATGGCTGAAGGAAAGAGTAAGGAAGTCAACATGGTAGATTTCGATGGAAAGGTTCCTCACAAGAGGCAGAGGTTGGAAGCTTGGGAGCTTCAGTGTGTCTGTTTCCCCCCTACGGAGAATGACCCTCTCCCTAGCCCTCTCGTGGTAGAAGCAACCGTGGGAACGTTGCAAACATGCAAGGCATACATAGACACGGGGGCAGCCACCGAAATTATGTTCGAAAAATTCTTCAATCAATTGAGCAATGAAGAACGTTCAAGGATTCAACCCTCTGGGACCTCCATAAAAGGTATCGCTGACATACCCCTCAAGCCTTTAGGGCAACTTACACTTAATGTTCATTTTAGTGAAGGATCAAAAGAAAGAACCCAACCACTCACCTTTGTGGTTATCAACATCCCCTCAAGCTATGATGTGATCATCGGAAGACTAGGACAGTGTGCATTTTACATGGCCGTGCTGTTGGCCATGGCACAGTCAAATTTCCCACCGAAAGGGGCATAGCAACCCTTCAACCCTCTCAGGAAGCCTACATGGTTGAAGGTGAAAGTTCAAACAGTGAAGAAGACAGGCAAAGGTTGGTCATAAACCATAAATACCCTGAATAAAGGATAAGGGTCAACCCTGGCCTTTCTCAAGAGACCCTTTCATACCTTGAAAAATTGCTAACACACTACAGTGATGTATTCGCTTGGTGTCCTGAAGATATGACTGGGATCCCCCGGGATATTGCCGAGCACGAGTTGAGAATACCACCAGAGGTTAAGCCTGTGGTCCAGAAGAAAAGAAGCTTGGCACCTGAAAGAAGCCTGGCAGCCTGCCAAGAGGTTGAAAAGCTTGTGTCAGCCGGCATCCTCCGAGAAGTCAAGTACCAGTCATGGGTTGCAAACCTAGTTATGGTCAAGAAACCAGACAACTCTTGGAGGATGTGCGTAGACTTCAAGGATCTTAACAAAGCTTGTCCTAAGGATTGCTATCCACTACCAGAAATTGACCTCAAAGTTGACTCCCTCACCGGATACTCGTTCAAATGCTTTCTTGATGCATACAAAGGTTATCACCAAATCCTCATGAAGGAAGAAGATGAGGAAAAAACAGCCTTTCACACGGACAAAGGAATCTTTTGCTATCAAAAGATGCCTTTCGGCCTCAAAAATGCAGGAGCAACCTATCAACGGCTCGTTGACAAAGCCTTCGAAAGCCAAATTGGCAAAAACATGGAGGCATATGTCGATGACTTGGTTATTAAAAGCAAGACGGAATACCAAATGCTCGATGATATTCAAGAAACTTTCAAGAACCTCAGAAAGGTTAACATGAAGCTTAATCCAGAAAAGTGTTCATTTGGATTCGAAGAAGGAAAATTTTTGGGCCACATTGTTGGAAAACAAAGCATCAAAGCCAACCCTAACAAAGTAAAAGCCGTCCTTGAAACCAAGCCACCAAAGACCAAGAAGGAGGTTGAAAGCTTGAATGGGAAGCTTGCAGCCTTGAAGCGTTTTACCTCCAAGTTAGCCGAAAGATCTCTGCCCTTCTACAAAACGCTCAAGAACTGCTCAGATAAAAAGGATTTCAAATGGACTGAAGAAGCTGATGAAGCTTTCAACCAGATGAAGCAACATCTAGCTTCCCTACCAGACATTGCGGCACCAAAAACCGGGGAGTTAATATCGGTGTAACTCTCAATTACGGATGAGGCCATCAGTGCAGTCCTCACCATTGAGCGAGACAAGGCCCAGGTACCCGTTTATTTTTTCAGCAAAACTTTAAAATTAGCTGAAACGAAATACCCTCCCCTTGAAAAACTTGCCCTAGCTTTAGTTCAAACAGCTAGAAGGCTTCGAAGGTATTTCCAAGCACACCCCATACAGGTGGTCACCGACCAACCAATTAAGAGTGTGCTTGAAAAACCTGAAAACTCGGGGCGATTAGCCAAATGGGCCATAGAACTGGGTGAACATAACATCACCTATGTCCCAAGGAAAGCTATCAAGGCTCAAGTCTTGGCCGATTTCATTGCGGAAGTCCCAAACCAAACACTTACTGAAGTAAACACTGCCACCACTGAACCTTCCAACCCTGAAGCCTGGAAGCTTTTTACCGATGGGGCTTCAAGCGTTGAAGGGTCAGGGGCTGGATTAATTTTGATTAACCCAAAAGGTTTGGAGTTCACATATGCTCTTCGATTTGATTTTCAGACCACCAATAACGAGGCTGAATACGAAGCACTAATAGCCGGCCTAAGGCTGGCCAAAGAAATGAAGGTTGAAAAGCTTGAAGTGTTCACGGATTCGTTGCTGGTCTCAAGCCAAGTGAATGATAGCTACATAGCTAAAGAGCCCAACATGAAAAAATACAGAGAAAAATCAAAGGAACTAATGAGTACCTTCCAAGCATGCAACATCAAACAAATCCCCAGATCTCAAAACAAAAAGGCCGATGCCCTAAGTAAGCTTGCATCTCTCACTTTTGCCCACCTCACCAAGAAGGTACTGGTAGAAGTATTGAAGGCCCCATCCATTAATCAATTGGAGGTTCAAGATGTGGTTACCGAAGAAGAACCAAACTGGATGACTCCCATAAGAAAGTTCCTCAAAAATGGTGAATTACCCAATGATCAAGTGGAAGCTAAAAGGGTTGAACTCAAGGCAAGACAATACATACTGCAAGGAGAAACCCTTTACAAAAAGGGTTACCTTGCTCCCTTGCTAAGGTGTGTCGGCCCCGAGCAAAGCAAGTATTTGATCAAGGAAATTCATGAAGGAGTGTGTGGAGCTCACTTTGGAGCTAGGTCGGTAGTTGCAAAACTCATGAACCTCGGATATTTCTGGCCTTCAATGCATCGCGACACAGCCGAAGAATTGAAGAAATGTGATGCCTGCCAGATCCATGCACCAATCCCAAAAAGTCCCAAGCATGATTTAGTCCCAATAACCTCGGCTTGGCCATTCCATAAGTGGGGAATGGACATCGTTGGTCCATTTCCCCCAAGCAAAGGGGGAGTGAAATTCCTACTGGTGGCGGTAGACTATTTCACCAAGTGGCCCGAGGTCAAACCACTTGCCAAGATCACAGGAAAGCAAGTCATTGACTTTGTCTGGGAAAACATCATTTGCCGTTATGGATTGCCAGGAGTGCTTGTCACTGATAACGGAAGGCAATTTGCCAAGAAGCCTTTCAGCGTCTGGTGCAAAGAATACAAAATCGATCAGGTTTTCAGCTCAGTGGCTTATCCGCAATCAAACGGGCAGGTTGAGAGAACAAATAGAAGCATAGTGGAAGGCATAAAGACAAGATTGGGAAGATATGAAAGCAGCTGGCTTGAAGAATTGCCTAGTGTTCTATGGGCAATTAGAACAACGGAAAAAACAAGCCATAAGAAAACACCTTACAGCTTGGTATTTGGATCCGAAGCTGTGATCCCTGCCGAAATAGGAGTTGTAACCCAAAGAATTGTCAACATGGATCCCGAAGCAAACCAAAAAGAGACCATGTTGAATTTACAACTCCTAGAGGAAGCAAGAGATCAAGACGCAATCCAAGAAGCCAAATACAAGCAACAAATGGAAGCTTACTACAACAAAAAAGTCAAAAACGAACGTTTCAAGCCAGGGGACCTGGTCCTCAGAAACAACGAAGCCAGCAAGAAAGAAAATCAAGGAAAGCTTGGCCCAAAGTGGGAGGGCCCGTACACCATCCTTGAAGCACACAAAGGTGGATCCTACAAGCTGGCTGATTCAGAAGGCAAAAGGCTTCCAAGGCATTGGAACGGCAAAACCCTGAAAAGGTTCCATGTTTAAACGGAAAGTTTGGTTTGTTTAAAAATGTATTTCAAGCAGGATTATGAATACCTTTTGTAAAAAGCAAGTATTGCTTTAATGAATGAAGTTGTTTCTGTCAAACTTGTCTTTCTATCCCAAAATCAGGTTGAGAGCCTAGCAAAAAACTCCATGGCAAGGGCCATGTAAGGGGATGAGCTCCCAGGCCACATCGCTCAATAGGTTCAAGGGTTGAATGAACCTATATAAGGGGTGAGTTCCTAAATCAATACAACTCCATGAGACTTGTTAAGAAAAAATAAAATTGTCTCATAGACGGGTATAAGCAGCCTACACCAAATGCTCCCTAAGCCTTAGATTTATAGTCTACAAAAAAAAAAAAAAAAAAAAAAAAGGCTAAAAAAAAACCAAAAGAAATAATTAAAAGGATAGGTGCCACCTCTTCTTGTTAAAAATGCCAAGGCTAAGTGTCTGTAGCACTGAACCCTTTTAGGTATAAAAAACATAAGGGCAGCACAAACTCGACAAAGACAAAGTTACAAAAGAACAAAACAAATCCAAAAAGAACAAAGTCAGTTGGACAAAAATCACAAAGGTACAAACCAAACCAGGACGCAGAACCAAGAAGTCTTCAAGGCTTCAAGCCACCCGGACACTACCCCGAAACCTTAAAGGCTTCAACCTAATGATAGACAGCCAAAAGGCTTGGACGGTTAAAAGCCAAATGGACTGCCTTGACCAAAGAGGCACAAGCATAAAAGCATAATAAAAGGAAAATAGTTAAAACATAACATCATATAAAAGAAAGCCCAAAAAATACTTTCAAACATAAGTTAGAAGCAAGTCCTAGTAACTTGCAAGCTTAAACTACTGTTCCAACGGCCACAAAGGCCTTAAAACACAACCAACAGGATCCTTAAGGGTTCCTAATAACCTAATATTGTTCAAGTCAACATTACAAAACATAAATTGTTTCAGTGCTAAGAAAGCTACGAATCAAGCATCAACGGATTTGGAAACACCAGAACCTTCGCCCTTGGCCTTCTTTGTTTTCTTCAACTTTTTAGTCTTCACACCTCCATCACCACCAACCGCCGAAGCCTCCAAGCTTGCATCCTTAGGAACATCCGGCTGACCTGAAAGGGTATCGTCACTATCACCTGAATAAGACCTCTTCCTTGAGAGAGATCCCAGGACTTCAGCACAGACCTTCTCATTCAAGCCCTCCGGCTTCAAACCTTGCAACACAGCAAGAGGCTTACCAAAGCAACCAGAAACTTGGTGGATGTAAGGATAAGTCAGCTTCTCCATTTGCTCAACGAAGCCTTTAAAAACATCAGATGCATCGGGCCGAAACAGAGGTGACTTCTCCAAAGGATGACCGGACTCATGGAGCTTATAACCTGCAATAAGACCTTGGTATTTGCCTAAATTGAGCAGCTTAGTATAAACGTCGCCAAGAGCAGAATTAAACTCTTTGGAGTGCAGCAGATAGGTAACCACTTGATGGAAACCCTGCTCAATGAGCCACTGGTTATCGCCAGTAGCCTGAGCAACTGAAGCCTTCAACCTCTCTTTCTCCTTACCAAAAGCCTGTTGCTGAACAAACAAAGCTTCCCGGTCAGCCCTAAGTTTCAACCTATCAGCCTCGAAGCTCTTTTTCAAATCACCCATCTCAATCTCATGCGTCTTCTTCAGATCACTAACCTTCTTCTCCCATGCTGCTTCCTTCTCGGCAAAACCAGCTATTTCCTTCTTCATCCCAGCCATAGAGGATTTCATTTTATCCTTCTTCTTGGAGAATTCTTCATATTCGTGCATTCTTTGACCAAAACGGGCAATGCCTTGAGGAAGCATGGCAGCAAGGTTGCAAGTACTCAAAATCATACGGGACAGCATCAGGTCATCATCCATTCCAGCAACAGTCTCATGCACCGAGGGAGGAGCAATGTGACTCAGAACATCCTCACAAACAGCAGCATCTTTGAAACTGTCATCATTCTTCACCGACCAAGTAGGCATATAAATCCCTTCCGGATCTAACCCTTCAACACCCTTGCCCGAAGACTCCTGAACAGGAGTGGCAACAACCTTCCTGCCTGAAACCCTTTTACCATGGACAACCAATTCCTTATCCTTCTCAGCACCTGCTTCAACACCCTGATCTTCTGAAACTTCAATATCATCGCTCAGGTCCACTGGTTCAGTAGAAGTGGATTGAGGGCCAGCTTTCAACAACCGACGAGAAGATCGGCGGGTTGAAGACTTAGGAGCATTAGTCTTAGAAAAACCCTTGGCAGTAGCAGCACTAACATAACCTGAGCCCTCAAACCTTTGATCAGCAGTTCTAACCACAACATTCTCACCAGGAACAGACGGAGCATCCTCAAAAACAACATCAGAAGTATCGTCGCTCTTAATAAAATCCAAAGCAGACATGACTGCAAAAAGCAAACAACACATAAGTCATAGATTAAGAAAAACATAAAAAGGACCAAAAAAGGAAAATGCATACCCATGCCACTCCTCATAAGAACCGGATCCCGATCAACATTCCCCCAAATTTTACTAACCCCTAATAGAACAAGTAAGTGTTCGGGAAAGGGATGAACCCTCGAAGGGCACCCCCGGATGGCATTGAGAAAAACAACATTCAATTCAGACTCGGAAGGTTCCGGATCATTGAGGATGGCATCCGGTTTCCTCCACACCATTTTAAATGGGAGAATAGCATCGGAAACCCAGAAAAAGCGGTCCTTCCAAGCCCCAAGGGTAGTAACCATCGACGAAATAAGGCAGGTATCAACTTTGGATATTTCGAAAGTAAACCAATCGCCATTCTTAGCCAAGCGAAAAAACCGGCGAAATAGTAAAAGAGAAGGATCATACCCAAGAGCACGACATAAAACCTCAAAATGCAAAACCCTAGCCATCCCCTTTGGATGAACTTGCCCAAAAGAAACCCTATAATACTCCAACAAGTTCAAAACAAAAAACGAAAAGGGATATCGAAGGTTTGAGAACTCAAAATGACTACAATAAAGGGCAATCGAACCAGAAGGTAGTTTATCAACGGGAACATCACAAGCAGGGGCGGTGGGGTTAAACTTCCTATCAATACCATATTCCATACAAAATAAATCTATCTCCTCTTGTGTTAAACGGGAAAAAGATTTTGCTAAGTCCTTACGAGCACCCATTTTTTGAAAACGGAAAATGCAGAATGAAAGATGAAAAGGAAACAGGGACTTACCGTAGAGAAGGAGAGAAAATGGAAGAAACTTGGAATAAATTGTGAAACAAATGGATAAGTTGGAAAAATAAAATAAATATAAGTCTACAATAGGGGTAATAATGGCAAAACAGTAACCCCTGCGAAAACCGCCACCCTATCAACTGCCATACATCAATCAAATCAACTGTCAGTTATTTGAATTTCAAATTCAAAACATTAACTGCCTTCAACCTTTCAAGCCTTCAAGCAACGAACCCTCGAAACCTTTAGGCAATAAAATACGTACATAAAAGTCAGAAGTCTTTAAGCTTATCACCCAAAAGCCTCTGACTTGGGGGGCTGATGACGGGGGTAGCTCAAGACTAAGTAAAATGATTAAATATGTAAACGCTCAAAAGGTTAAACGGTTCAATGGTTGAAAAGCTATGAGTTGGGAAACGCAACATAGAAACAGTAGCCGGTCACATCTGAAGATCGCTTCACCAACCCACAGCCGCAAAAGCAAAGCAGGTCTGCCAATGCACACTATTATCCGGGGGTCAAAAGCCTTCAACCCCCGAAAGGGGAAACCCTCCACTGCAAGCGAGGTTGCTAGTCTAATCCATTCCACTTCTGGAGATGCCTTCCCTTATAAAATGACACTTCATTTACTTCAGGAGGACATCTGGACCAGCTCTGATTCTTCAATCTCTGGTCATTCACATCGAATGCTTGTCTCGCACAAGTCATTCCTTTTCACATCCAACACACACATTCCCTTTGCTACCACTTCCAAATCTGGATACAATTCAGAGGAGGATCTATAGCAAAGAACAACAATAAACTAGTAAACCTCCTTCCACGTCTCGCAAACGTGGGGGGACCCCACGACCTGCGTTAGGCAAGGTTGAACCCTTCAACCGTTCTGCCTAGCCAGTCCAGCTACCACCGTTGGTCTTGTATTTGTTTCATCAACAGTGCTAGTTGTTGATTGTCATCGAGAGGAGAGATATAGTGAGGGGTGTGTTGCGTGGGTGTTTGGAAAAGGTTAGTAAAAGGACGACATAGTGAGGGGTGTACTTACTTTGCTTTATGTTTGATCGCTTGTTTACTTGGAAATGGTTTTTGCTGGGTTGCTTGGGGGCAAGCAACGGTTAAGTGTGGGGATGTGACGGGTGGTCCACGGGACAACCCTTAAGTGTGTTAAAAGATAAGTTAATCCCCCATTTGATCATGTAATTGTCTTGAATTAGATAACTACAGTTGCTTGTGTTTCAGGTGTGTTCGGGACTAAAAAGGAGTGGAAATGCAGCTTTGGATGGAAAATGAGTAAAGTGCGTTTCCTATGGAGTTGAACAAAGAACATAAGGAAAGTTCCAGGACCCTACCGTAACTTACGGTGGCTACCGTAAGTTACACCGTAAGTTACGGTAGCCCCTGAATGCATGTTTTCCAACCATAAGACAGTAGAAAGCTGGCGTAAAGAGTTGCTTGCTGTTAGGACCGGTTTTGACTCCGAAACGATTGCGTGTGACACGTTCGACGTGCGGAATCCATGAACGTGCGTGACCGAACACACGAATGTACTAAATCTGTGATTCGATAAAGGATCTGAAAAGTATAAAGTCACGTGAATCACCTAGAGCACTTTCTCTCTCTACTTTCTCTCTCTAAGCACCAAGCTCTCCTAAACACAAATGAGTCAAAAGTTCTAAACTCTAACCCTAATACATCTATTTATAGGCCAAGGCTTTTAATGAGAAAACTCATTAATTACAATATTGCCACCTTGCCTTTCTTAACTAGATATTACAATATAAGACTAGAATTAAATGGTTTCAGCTACGGTCTTGAGATGACGGAGGCGATAGACATACTGCACTAACAGACTCCCCCTTGGATATTGCCGCAGTCAATCTCAATCATTGAGTCAAACTCGCAGCATCTTGACTTTTTCTCTCTTTCTGAGTCTTATTGTTTGAACAGAATCCCCCTGGATCTATCTTCAGCTTCAGCTCCTCCTTTCAGTAGATTCTTCAGGCTCCCCTTTTCGACAAGCTTCCGTGCTTTGGGATCGACACCTGGCTTTCCGGTTACAAGCTCTTCCGGGAAAGATACCTGGCTCCTTGCACGCTTCCCCTTGCGTTTAGCTTGTCTTCAGACTCCCCCTTAGACTCGGCTATCGGGATCGTAATCTGGAATACCATCTGTAAATCTCATACATTCATAAGTAACAGCATTTTAAAAATTCAATTATCCAGGAATTGTGACCTGGCTCTTTTAAACTTTCTAAATCAAGATCCTGGTTTTAAGATATAAAAAAAATGAATATGTCCAGAAATACTTGATTCACTCTCCCTATCAACAAACTTCAAAGATTTGGCAGTTTCAGCGAACCGGATCGGAAACTGGCTCTTTTACATATTTTAACAGTATAAGCATCCAAATCCCTCACAGTTAATCATCCAAGTCCAACTTAACGACCTTGGAGATATCACAAACTGTTTTTTATTTTTGATTTTTTTAAAAACTTTAAGTTTCAACTTAATGAACTTGTTTATTTTCAGAAACACGATTAGCATACTTAGATTTTGAAACTCAGCTCTCAGACATCGGTTGTCAAAAAATAAAGCAGAAATCAAAATATTTTTGTACTTTTTCTGAAATGTAAAACAGTAAAGAAATATTTATAAACATATTTACAGACAATATTTTTGTTTGAGTTCGCGTTAGAGAATCATATCAGTTTTTGACAAATCATTAGCACCGTTGAGCTTTAAACACAATAAGTTCTAAACGATTCACTTAGATTGTCAGTATACTGGTCCACTTAAATTTTCACACAAAGTTCAACTGTTTCGAGATACGATTTAGATGTATTAAGAACTTAAACTCATTCATGTGTCCCACCTCTTGAATATACTCCCGTATCCAGATCCCATTATTCAGTCTTACAGGTGAGTATACCACAGATGATATCTGTAAAGGGTATAAATTACGAAGTAGTACGAAACCGTGAGAGCTCAGGTCAGAACTTCCGTTCAGCAGAGAGATGACGGTTCGACTTGGGTGGGTCCCCTTTAGAGGATCTTTTTTACAACAGCATTGATTAGCAATTTTATTGTCTCATCATTTTATGCTGAGGGCGGTGCTATATTTCAAGCAAGCGGTAAAGTATTATACGGGGACTAGGCCATTGCTTCCGCAAAATCAGAAGTCCCGGAATAATACCCCAGATATCACTGAGTATAAAGACCGAGTATCTCAGAAAGAGGGACCTTTCAAACGAGATTTCAGGGGTTTCCTATATATCCAAGTAGTGTTCCCCACGAAATAAGCAAGATTGAATTTAGGTTTATATCCCGAAAAAGTTTACTAAATGTATAAAAATCTACCGACACATCCACGGTGAGATCGTTTAACACATTTTAACTTTTCAATTTTTTAGCGTACTGTAACTGTCTACTGATGTAGTATCATTTCCTCTTTTTACGCAAAAACTCAATTTTTGAATTTTATCATGTTTGTCTTTTTCAAATTTTCAAATGTTTTTGTATTTTCTGACAATTTTTCTCCCCCTAAAATGCAAAACCATTTAAAGAAAATTTGACAACACAATGCTGATAGCTTTGTCTCGCCATCCATTTTCTTCTAATTATGCTCTGTTTTGCAGAAAAAACTAATATAGAATACCAACAATTACCCCCATGATTTACAACCCATTGATTTTCGACAGTTTGAAAACCGTTTTTTAATCTTGTGAAAGTAATCATGTTTGTTTAGCCGTGAGGGTTTCGGGGTATTCAAGAAACATATTTTTGAAATTTCAATTTTTTGACAAAATAAAAACATATTTTTGGGTTTTTTTTTAATTTTTCAATTTTTAGGGTTTTGAAATATGGTTTATTTATATACAGAAACTGATAAACTCCCTGTTCAACTAAACCAGGGTTCAGCAGCCTTCTCCTCCTGTGCCAGGCTGCTCATCAATTCTCTTCCTTGACAATCAAACTTCATGAGCACCTGCACATTCACAAAAACTCAATTACTTGAACAATTTAGCCCAGGTCTGTTGGACCTTAGGCATTTCAACACAATATTCATCATGTAGCTTCGGAAAATCTTTCTCATCAAAAACTTTTTCAACTTTGATTTCAACTTTTTCATCTTTTACCAAAATTACTTGTTTCTTAGCACTCCATTTTTGACCTTTCGGAGTACCTCTTTTATAAAAATGTGAATCTTTTTGAACATTTTGTTTTTGATCAACAACTTTTGGTTTCCAAAACTCTTTGGGTTTTGTCATATCAACGGATTTTTGCCAACTTTGCGTTGTTCTAAATCTGGGTGTGTGAAAAATCTGTGTTTGTCTTGAATCAGACCTAGTCTGTTTTGGTTTCCAAGTTTGATTTGAAGCAAACTTGTTTATGTTGTACCTCCAAGTTTGTTTTGAATCAAATTTGGCTGACCTTTGTTTCACACCCTCAGATTTTTGTTTCTCAATATTTTCAGGCTTCTTTTTGTCAACAACCACAGGTTTCAGATTCGGACACTTTCGTGCAAGATGTCCAATTTGATCACACTTGAAACATGTTCTCTTGGACACATCTTTGACCTGTGGTTGTTGCCTTTTCTTTTGAGCACAAAACTCTTCAATAGACTGTTGTCTAAATTTGAGTTTTTCCTCTTCTTCAAAACTTTTTCCTTGAACAAAACTCATTTTTGCCTGAGAATTTGACACTTCATTTTTCTTCCAATTTTGTTTCCTTTTATAACCCAACCCTGCCTTCATGTTTTTCTTTTTGAAACCAGGTTTGTTATAAAAAGTTTTGTGACTTTTACCATCAAACTTTGGAATCTCAGACTTCTCAATCTCAACCATTTTGAAAACTTTATCAACCTTTTCTGTAATCACATTCTGAATCGGGAATATAATATCTAAGAATAGTTTGTCCGATCCAATCATGGTGTAAACCAATCCTTTTGAATCATCATTCACAACTTTCTCAGATTTTATGTTTTTCAGATACTCATCATGAAAATTACCTTCATTTTCATCCTGTGATTCAGACTTACCTTTTGTACACTCATCTTTTAAAACGCTATCAACAACCTTACTTACCACCTCTGAATCATCAGCTTCATCAGATTTGGTGTAAGTCACATCGATACTTTCAGGTAATTGGTCAACTATGTTCAGACCTTTTTGCCACCTTTTCCTCATCATAAAAAGTATAATTGTTTCTCAATGGTGGTGGTACCTGATGAAATTCTGAACCAATACCTTTTATATTCTTGTCAGTATCTTTGTCATCTGGTGTAATGTTGAAAATGCGTTCGACAATGTACGAAGAGTTATGATAACTTTGAAGTTTGGTAACAACATTTTCTTTTTCAGCCAGAATTTGTTTAAGATTAGCAATTTCATCAACACATTTGTTTAATTCAAGTTGCTTTTCTTTAAACTTTCTCTCATACATTTCTTTAATGACTAAAGTTTCAGACAATCTTTGGTCAAAACATTTGACTTGGCTCTTCAAAGTATCATAAGCCTCTTGTACTCTCTGACTCGACCACTTTAAAGAATCATACTCTTTTTGAAAATCTTGAAATTTAGTTTCTTTTTCAACACAATTAACACATTTTGCTGTACACATTTGTCTATAAACATCATTATCCTTTTCAAGACCTTGACATTTCTGTGTCAATTTTTCAACTTTTAGTTTCAAAATTTCTTCTTTTTCAATCATTTCTTTACATTTTATTTTGAAAACATTTTCAAGTTTGTTTGTTTCAATATCTTTTGTTTTGATTATTTCATCTTTTTCAATACAGGCTTTGCACATTTCTATGCAATTCCTGCACTTGTTTTCATTGTTATCAATAATTTCAACATTCAATAGATCAGAAGATTCATTTACCTCAATCTCTTTCAGCACCGATGATTCTTCTGTTTCAACTTTCTAATCTTCTTCTTTCTTCTTCCACTTTCTGTTCTTCTTCAACCTTTCGTTCTTCTTCAATCTTCTGTTCTTCTTCAGCAGCAAGCTTTGCATTAATCTTCACCTCTTCTACCAGCTTTTTCAACTCTTCTTCTTTTCTCTTCTTCATTTCTACCACCTTTGGTAGATTTGCTTCACAAATTTCTTTTATTTTGTTCAACAAATCCGGCAAATATCCTTTATCAGATAACCTTCTTGTGTTGAAAGTACCCTGACTTGGAAACAAATTTGTTACAGCTTCAAAATCCACCTTTGATGGGTCAACAACTGGATTACCCCGTGGATCCATGTAACATTCCAATTCGTCATTCCATCTTTTGGCTCTCTGGGCTTCTTTGAATAGTTCTCTGAATTTTTCAATTTCCCATCTCACGTAATCTCTTCTCCACCATCTATCATGATCAAAAAATTCTTCACCGCTGCTCGACATCTTCAAATTGTGTCTTGATTTTTGCACCTTGTATATCTTGAATCACCTCGAATCAACAAACAAGCAAACACAATTAGTTTAATCAATATCAAACAAATGAATCGGACGGGTACTCGAAAGAGTGAGTCAACACAAGTCAACAGTGAAAATAATTGCGTGACAACGCTGTCCGTTCGGGTGAGGTTGTTGTCCGTACGGATGAGGTTGCTGTCCAACCGGATGGGAATGCTGTCCGGTCGAGTAAGTATCCGACTCTTTGGCAAACACCTTTTTTTGAGTCGGGTGGCAATCCGCTCGACTCACCACTCGATTAATGGCACTACACGACAAAAATGAAATTATCTTTCAATTTATAGAATGCCGACAAACTTCATTATTTCATGTGCATCTCACTTCAAAGTCTAATACTTCACATGGAATTATGTCAGATCATATGCAACAATATTAAACTTCACATGATACTTGCCACTAAAATCAATTCTATTGGACCTCACCTTTTTTATCACATGCAATACAGACAAATTATTCTTGTTTTAACATTTTGATTTGGTCGATGTTGGTGCATTCATCTGTCGTCTTCGTCTTATATCGAGTCTTGGATTGCGTTGCGGATCTGAACAAGTGACATCATTTGGATGACATCACAAGTGACATCATCTAGGTGACATCACAAGTGACATCATCACTAAAAGTCATATACACAAATGAAAACAGATTACATGTTCGCTTGAAGACAAAGTTTTGTGTGATCGCTTGAAATTGTAATTTGTATAGTTCGCTTGAATTGGTTGACCGCTTGAGCTTATTCGCTTGAACATGTATGTGTCATTTCAAGCGGTCAAGCATTCACTATATATAGATGTTATGTATGCTCATTTCAAGGTGACAGACCTGAGAACTAGAAAAGATCTTAGAGAGTGTACCGAAGTGTTGCCGGTATATTTCGTGAATGTAATCGTTGTTAAATCAATATACACAAGGTTTAAAGTGATATTCAAGCTGTTTCTACATTCGTTTCTTAGTTTCTGCCTCTGAAACGGATAAAATCTCTTCTGAACGACTCGTTTGGGTCACAAACCGATCCTACAAGTGGTATCAGAGCTCAGGAGGAAGAGATCTTGCCAAAACAGCATGTTTTCGTCACTTTTTCTGATTTCTACACCATTCTTTTCAAAATTAAAGATTTTTCACGGTTAAAATCGGCTCAAATTCACATATCTTGTGCGTAATCATGTATTAACAAATCCTGGAAAGTTTCAGCACTAATATCAACTTAAAAACTGGTTATAATCATATGCTCGCTTGAAATGTGTTCGAACTTGCTGACGTCATTGATTTTTCAAGCGAACTAAGGGTATTGAGTTAGCTTAAAATTATTTGCTCGCTTGAAATAGTTTGCTCGCTTGAAATAGTCTGCTCGCTTGAAAACACCGATCGCTTGAAAACGACATACCACTTGAAAAAAAGTGCATCGTGTTGTGAGAATCATTCAACAAGATGTCAGTGAGTTGAAAAGGAAATCACATGTTTGTGTCAGTTTGCATGTGATTCTCATATATTGGTCCAATAGTTTCTTAAACTTTGTCAGTGGCATGTGCATGTAAAGAGTATTATTGTTTGTTAAACTATTGTCTAGGTAGTAACAATTCAAGTGAAAATTGTCAGTAGTACATGTGCTAGTTTCGGCCCAATCAAAGATTTGTGAAGTGAGACAAAGTGTCGGTAATTTGATTTGGAATTCGGTAGATGCATGTGATCAGATTTAAAGCTTGACCCAATCATCATTTTATCTCCTCTACTCAGCCAATCTATTAACAAAAATATTCGGCCCAATCAATGTGTTGTTTGATTCAAGTCTCGGCCCAATAGTATCAAGTCTCGGCCCATTGAAGTTGGTCAAAATAGTTTGGAAGTAATTCAGATTGTGTTGTGAGTTTTGGGTCAGTTTTCACCAAATTCAAGTCACATCAGTCTCATTCGCACAAGGTCGCTTGAAATTGATTCAGTTCGTTTTAGAAATTAATCAGTCATTTGAATTCAAACTCGGTCAAGGTTGTGTGGTTTAGCTAGGTCATTGGAAAGGGTCATAGTAGTCCGCACAGTGTGTCAACCTTCAGTCCGCACAGAATATTCACCAGTTCGAGTACCAGTTTTATTCTGTTAATTGATAAATCTTTAAACTGATCGTTTGTTTGTTTGTTTCAGGTATTATTATTTTTACAAGGTGAACCAGTTTGTTTGAAAGCTTGTTTGAAAAAGTTTCCGAATCACGAGTGAAGATTTTTACAACGCGTTTGCTACTCCGACTACTCCGGCTGTCATTGCTCAGAACATGAATTTGGAAAACGAAACAGGAACTACTCAGAAACCCCTGAAGCTAATGAGTATTGAGGAGTATTATGGATGGAAAGATAGGTTCGAAAACTGGGTACAAGCTAATCATCTGAGATCTTGGGAGTGCATTCTGAAGAGATATGTTCTACCACGGACTGAGCTGGAAGTTATAAAACAAATCTCAGAGTTCAATGACAAAGAACGTGAAATCTATAGAGCTGAAAAGATGATGATTAGTCTACTTCAACAAGCCATCAAAGAAGACATCTTTGTACTGCTTCAGCATGACAAAACTTTGAAATCAATTTGGGATGCTCTTCGAATCAAATTTGAGGGTAGTGAGAAAATGATTAAGAGTAAAAAGGCACTGCTTAAGAAAGAATTTGATCTATTCAAAAGTTTACCAGGTGAAGATACAAAGAAGCTAATTGAAAGATACTGCCACTTGGTACGATCTATGTCGATGCTTAGTATAACAAAAGATCCTGAAGAATGGGTAGACAAGTTAGCTGATGCTTTACCACAAAAAGAATGGGGCACATATTTGATGATTCTGAAGAACACTGGGGTTTATGATGGGTTGACGATCTCTCAGTTTATTGAGAAGATTGAGGGTCAAGATTTGGAACAGCAAAAGATCGCGAGGATGAACAGTCCAAGTGGTCAACAGGATGTAAAAATGTACTACAAAGGCAGTGTTCCAGAAGTTGAAAGAAGCCCGAAAATCCAAACTGCATTTAGTGCTGGCGATTCATCTGATCAAAGTTCTAAAAACAGCAGTGGTTTCTCTTCATACCCGAGTGTCAATCCAAAATATACTACATCAAGCTTTCATTCTCAAAGTACAAAAAGTGGAAGTGGTTATGTGATACAATGCAATATTGCCTTGAATCTTCCAGATGGTCAAAGTTTTTCTGAAGAGGTTGCGAAAGATCACATGGCTTTACTTGGTTCTGTGCTACTATCATATGAAGGTTTGGTTGCTGGTCGGATCGGGAATCCTATGCTCACAAAGGAGGATTACGATCAGATAGACGCTGAAGAAATGGAACTTATGGATATCAAATGGTGTCTAGCTAGTGTTCTTAGACGAGCTGAAAAGTTCAAACTGATTACTGGAAGAAATGACTTTCTTGATGCACATGTTTCTACTTTAGGTTTTGATAAATCTAAAGTTACTTGTTTTCGATGCAGGGAGAAAGGTTATTTCAAGAGGGAATGCAAGAACAGAGAAGCTAGTGATATGAAGAATCCATTCGGAAAAGATGACTACTACCGGAAAGCCATTTATCAACAAGTCGGTCAACAACAACTGCAAGAACCACAAGTGGCTCATGGTAGAAAAGTGATAGAAGATTCAAAAAGAGCATGTCTAGGGAATCAAGAAAATTTCAACTGGGAAAAATACATTTCATCTGACAACAAAGCATGTCTAATCAATCAAGATGATGAAAGGTTACCTGAAGGGTTCAGCTGGGATATGTTTGCAGATGAGAATGGGAATTTTAAAGCTTTCATTGCTAAAATTTTGAAAGAACCAGATATGTTTACCACATGGATGAAGTCTATTGGTGAGACTGTGAAGAATGTGGAGAAAGAGTTTGTTGCATCTGAAGAAAGCTCACATAGCTCAGATGAAAGTTCACAAAGTGATGAAAGTTCAGAAAAAGAAGTTGTTTTTGATCAAACACCAGTTGATTCTGGTTCTTCGGATGATAATTCTGACAAATCAGTAGAGTTTGATCAAACACCAACTGATGACAGTAGTGATGATGAAGAAGAACGACATATTAATGTTGCTAAAACTCATCTCTCACCTGAAAGTTTTCATTTTTATTTTGCAGATCGCTTGGAAAAACTGAAAGAGAAACAAGCTGCAAAAGAACAAATGAAACAGAAGTCTGAAAGTGGTGATCAAACAAAGGAAGTTGTTCAGAATGAAGAAGTAAAAAGTGTTTCTGAGGAGATTACTGAACCAGAAAAGATACATGAAGCAGAAAAGGTGGTTGAAGTTGAAAAGATCATAGAAATAGAGAAGACTGTGGAGGTTGTCAAGCCTTGCTTGAAGTGTTTGGAATCTTGCAAGGAATGTGCAACTAAAGATGAGAAGATGGTAGAGTTAGAGAAGATGAAGGAAAAATTACTGTTTAATCTTAATTACGTGAAAGAATCATATGATGTTTTAAACAGAACAGTAACTGGTCTTCAAAAGACTAACTCTGAGAGAGAAGATGCTTTAACGATGATGAATGCTACGATGATGTCGAAGCAAAAAGCTATAAATCATTATATCGAAGAATGTGCAATATTGAAGCAAGAGTTGGAGAAGGAGAAAATTGAGAATGAGAGGATTAGAATATTATTGCAGAGTTATTCTAGTTCTGATTATCTTATTGATCGAATTTATCCGACTGTTGCAGGTTTTGAAGTTTTTAAAGATGATGAAAAGACAAAGAAGAAGGATACTGGTAAGAAACCGAGTGTTAGCTATAACAAGTGTCCGCCTCCAATTTGGGAAGGGTATTCGCCTAGAAAACCGAATGAGGAACAAGTCCAAAAGGCAGTTAATCTAAAGTTAGAGTCCGAGTCAACTGATGAATTACCAGAAAACATTGATATCGTTTTTACATCGTCTGACACTGATCATGAGTCTGAGTTAATCAAAAAGGTGGTCGATTAGGTGTTGGATACAGATGAGGAGTCTGAGTCAAAGTCTGAGTCTGGAGGTTCAAGTTCATCGGTCAATAGTCCAAAGTCGTCGGTTAAAAGGGCTTACAGTAAAGAGTTTTTGTTATCAAAATCTAATTTGAATGATGAAACATTTGAAGTTGCATACACTTTAAATGATTCTGACAAATTATATTCTGATAAAGAGTTTCCAATAAGAAGTGTTAGATTTGAAAAGATCAAAAAGGTTTTCAAAATGACGGAAATTAAGATTTCTGAAATAAAAAATTTAAATCTTACTGGAAAACCTAAAAAATACACTTCAAGAGTACAACAAGGATTAAATAAGAAAAAGGGTTACAATTCTGGTTCTGGTTTTCAAAAGAAACCAAACCATAATAGTAGCTACAAAAAGAAAGGATTAGGTTTTATTCCACCAGAAAATTATAAAAATGAGAAAAATTCTAAAACAAAAACAGAATTTGTTTCAGGTGGAAGTGCTGAGGAAGAACAGAAGAAACCTTTCTGGAGACAAACAAACCAGGAGTTTCTTGCTGAGAAGAAAAGGAATGGAACTGGAGTGTTTCATCCAAAAGAGACTCGAACATGTTTCAAATGCAATGAAGTTGGTCACATTGCATGGAACTGTCTGAAAAATGCTAAGACTAAACAGGGAGTTTCTAAAAAACTGAAAGAAATAGTTGTTGATGTTGATCCACCAATCGAGAAATTCAAAATGTTTGAAAATTCAACTTATGAGGTTGGTGAATGTTCTAAAAAGAATTTTTACAAAAAGAAAGCAAAAGATAACCAAGTGTGGGTTGTCAAGAAGGGTGATGTAAAAGTCGGCGATGAATCTGGTTCCACAAAGCCAGAAGAGCCACAAGGTGAGGTAAAAGAGGTAAATTATGTATCTTCAGTGAATGATGATGAATTTCCATCACTGAATTTTGAAAAGGTTAAACAGAAAGTTGGTAAAGTTGAAATCTCAAATCAATTCTTTGCTGATCAGAAGGAATTTGATGTTGAGAAAACATTCAATGGGAATGTTAAGAAAATGTTTGGAAAAATGATTGATGGGAAAGTGAAAGGGGTTAAAGATTTTTATGCAACGAAAAAGGCAACCTACAACCCTACTGAGCAAGAATTGAAAACTCTCAAGTCTGAAAAGACTTGGGTGGAAATTCTTTTCCCTTGAACAGCTGACTTGCCGGAGATCCCAAGTTTGTAATCGTGGATCAGGAATCGGCATCTTTCTTAGTAATTGATTGTGTGATTGAATCTTAAAATAGTTAAATTTTTACAGGTAAAGTGTGACTTGCCGGAGCTTCCAGGTTGGTAAGTGTGAAGCAGGAATCGGCATCTTTGTTGGTAGAATGAATTTGTGTAGATGTGATATTCCTACAAGTTGGTTGATGCAGGTTTATACCTACAAGTGATAAATCAAGGACATTAAGTTGTACTTGTTTTTCCTACAAATGGTTAATCAAGGTCATTAGGTTGAACTTGATTGGACCAAACTTACATTTGGTATTTGAAAGACAATGTGATGAACCACACCCCGAACCTACAAGTGGTTAAATCAACAAAACTTATTTTCTGGAAAAATCATTTTGGTTAAAACAAACTTAAGTGTTTTGAAATCATAATGAGAAAATAGTTTTGTGAAAGGGGGAGTTCTGATTGTTTATGCCAAGTGGATGGCGATTTGAAGCGATTCGATATCGGTTGTCAAGTTTGTTGTATAGTTTATTTTCAAATTTCCTAAAATGTGTTTGCATTTTAGGGGGAGTAGAAATTTTTAGAAAATCCAAAAACATTAGAAATTTTGAAAAAGACAAAAACATGATAAAATCAAAAATGAGTTTTAGTGTCAAGGAAGAGGAAATGATAGTACATCAGTAGACAGTCACAGTATGCTAAAGAAATGTAATGTTTAAATAGCGTTAAACGGTCTCACTGATGATATGCCGATAGGTTTTTACACATTTAGTAAGCTTTTTTAGGATATAAACTTAAATTCAAACTTGCTTATTTCGTGGGGAACACAACTTGGATATATAGGTAACCCCTGAAATCTCGTTTTAAAGGTCCCTCTTTCTGATATACTAGGTCTTTATGCTCAGTGATATCTGGGGTATTATTCCGGGACTTCTGCTGAATGCAAGTTCTGACCTAGTCCTCGAATAATACTTTCCGTTTGCTTGAAACATAGCGCCGCCCTCAGCAAATTGATAAAACAATAAAATTGATAGTCATTGCTGTTGTAACAAAAGATCCTCTAAAGGGGACACACCAAAAGTCGAGTCGTCATCTCTCTGCTGAACGAAAGTTCTGACCTGAGCTCTCACGGTTTCGTACTATAATTTATTCCCTTACAGATATCATCTGTGGTATACTCACCTGTAAGACTGAATATTGGGATCTGGATACGGGAGTATATTCAAGAGGTGGGACACATGAATGAGTTTAAGTCCTTAAAACATCTAACTCATATCCTGAATCAGTTGAAATTTGTGTGAGAATTTAAGTGGATCAGTATATCGGCAATCTAAGTGAATTGTTTAATTCTTAATGTGTAATTAAGCTCAACGGTACTTGTGACTTGTCAAAATCTAATATGATCCTCTTGCACGAACTCACAAAAATATTTCCTGTAAATATTTCTTTACTGCATTTCATTCTATTAAAAAATCCAAAAAGATTTTCAGTGTGTTTTAGCATAAATTTTGAAAAATTCAAAAAGATTTTCGACAACTGGTGTTGGAGAGCTAATTTTCAAAATTCCGAGTGCTAGACATGATGAACAGATGGTTTGGGAAAGTGTGTTGTTTTGAAAATTAAAATGATATATCTTCAAGTGGTTCATCAATGATTAACATTGTAAAATCATTCTTTGATTGTATAATTCATGCAAGTGGTTCAGTAGATGGTGAGATTGTTTTACAAATTATCATCAGAAAATTTATTGTGAGGTAGAGGATGTGCAGGTGTTGCCAGGTTTCGATCTTGAACCTGATGATAGAAAGTCAGGTTCCGATACCTGATGACTTTGTGAGTTCAACATACCAGACTGCGATCCCAGCATATCGAAAGGGGGAGTCTGAAGACATCCAAGTAGCGATTGTTCGCGAGGAGTCTGTTGATGCTGAAGAGAAGAAGGAGATAAAGTTTGAGGATGCTTATACAGTGAGATATTTCAGAGAGCGTTCAGACTGATAAAGACTGAAGATGCAAAGACTCGACACTTAAGACTCGTCAACATCTGAGGGGGAGTCTGTTGGTGCATTCATCTGTCGTCTTCGTCTTATATCGAGTCTTGGATTGCGTTGCGGATCTGAACAAGTGACATCATTTGGATGACATCACAAGTGACATCATCTAGGTGACATCACAAGTGACATCAAATGAAAACAGATTACATGTTCGCTTGAAGACAAAGTTTTGTGTGATCGCTTGAAATTGTAATTTGTATAGTTCGCTTGAATTGGTTGACCGCTTGAGCTTATTCGCTTGAACATGTATGTGTCATTTCAAGCGGTCAAGCATTCACTATATATAGATGTTATGTATGCTCATTTGAAGGTGACAGACCTGAGAACTAGAGAAGATCTTAGAGAGTGTACCGAAGTGCTGCTGGTATATTTCGTGAATGTAATCGTTGTTAAATCAATATACACAAGGTTTAAAGTGATATTCAAGCTGTTTCTACATTCGTTTCTTAGTTTCCGCCTCTGAAACGGATAAAATCTCTTCTGAACGACTCGTTTGGGTCACAAACCGATCCTACAGCCGAGATTTATAATATTGATTTTAACTTTTTGATTTATGGCCGACAACTTTGAAATGATCAAGATTGTTATTGTTTTACTCGAGACATATGCACATGGACTGTAAATCTTGAATAGATGACCAATTTAATGATCACATGGGCTGCTGATACTATTTTATTTGTTGAATATAATAAAGGGTTCGTCAAATGATGAAAGGTTCGTCGCACATGAGGGTTCGTCGATGTCTATTGTTCGTCAACTAATTAAATCGTCGTCACAAGCACACCTACATTCAACAAAAAAAGATTAGTTGCAGAGACTCGGATTGCTGTCCACTCGAATAGTAATCCGCTCGGATAGGTCAACTAAGGTCAACACGGATTGCTATCCGCTCGGATAGGTCAACTAAGGTCAACACGGATTGCTATCCGCTCGAATAGGTCAACTAAAGTCAAAGACTTTTTAGTGATGATGCAGTGCCTCGGATTGTTATCCGATCGGATAGTAAAGTTGTACGAACGGATTGTCTTGATGCTGTCCGATCGGATAGTTATGTTGTCCGATCGGGTGACCTCAACGATGAACTTTGAACTTCACAAGATTCTCACATGTAAACTGACAACATCACTTTATCACATGAATTTTATCAATGGCCGATAAACGATACTCCAAATTAGATTCCTGACAAGCTTTTAATGCAATTGAAAATCTTGTGTATTATTTAAACATGGCCGACAGTTGATTAAATGTCCCTTTAATGATACACGTGAACTGCTGATAAGGTTGAGTGACTAATGCTGACAGGGTTGACTAAGTGGCCCGATCGGGTGGGATGCTTTGAATCGGGTGAGATGTGTTGAGTCGGATTACCGCCCGATCGGGTGGTAATCCGATCGGGTGACAGTCAACATAGTCAACATTTAATGAATTGCAGTGAAATGAATCGGGTGGGACAATGAATCGGATGGTCATCCGATCGGATTGCCATCCGATCGGTGAACATCAAGAACACAGACAACAGCAACAGTTAGCATTTTGTCAACTTTTTCAAACCAAAAATTCTAGATTTCTCTTAAACGGCTTCGAATTAAGTTCTGAAAATTTGTAGGGTTATAGATCAGATATGTTCGCACAACATATCCAAAAATAAGCAATTTTCGACGGTAAAAACCTGTGTTATTTGACAATTTTCAGTTAAGAACGTGAAAGGATGAAAAATATGAGAAATTCGACAAATCTGAATGATTTTGGATCTGATTCTGATCAATTCTTGAACGATTCTGTGTGTTTGATCTTCGCAACCGAGAACCTGCTCTGATACCACTTGTTAGGACCGGTTTTGACTCCGAAACGATTTTTTGTGACACGTTCGACGTGCGGAATCCGTGAACATGCGTGACCGAACACACGAATGTACTAAATCTGTGATTCGATAAAGGATCTGAAAAGTATAAAGTCACGTGAATCACCTAGAGCACTTTCTCTCTCTACTTTCTCTCTCTAAGCACCAAGCTCTCCTAAACACAAATGAGTCAAAAGTTCTAAACTCTAACCCTAATACATCTATTTATAGGCCAAGTCTTTTAATGAGAAAACTCATTAATTACAATATTGCCACCTTGCCTTTCTTAACTAGATATTACAATATAAGACTAGAATTAAATGGTTTCAGCTACGGTCTTGAGATGACGGAGGCGATAGACATACTGCACTAACACTTGCTACCGTAAATTGCAGTAGCTACCGCAATTTACGGTAACGTCTGATGGAAAATGTGTAACTGCCCATTATAATTCCGTTTTCAAGTGCCTTTGCACATATCTCATCATTGGCGACATTTTGCAGAAGTTCTAGGGCGAATTTTGGCTTCTGCTAGTGTTTGTGAACAATTCTAAACATTCGGTTTGTGTTTTTGATTCGTATGAACATTAAAATTTGTGTTATGATGATTCACCAAGTGATGTGTGGCTAAACTTTTGGTGATCATCTTAGGTTGAAGGTTTTCTCTATAACTTTTATGTTTTTATCCGTATTTCTAGAATAATGAACTGGCAATGTTTGTTTAATTTATTATGATGCATGAATGTTTGTTTGTAAATTGTTGATTAATGTTTTGATCATAATCTAAACCGTACGTTCTTGGTGTCGTTGATAATCAAGATATCACATGAGGGGTTAGGTTTGGATATTAGTTAATTGGTCATCGGGTAACAACCTCGCGTTTTAATAATCCGAGTACTTAGTTCCCTTTCATCACAACAAATAATTATGCATGAGTCATGTCTATGTGACTCTTTCTAGTGGATTTAAGCATGATTGTCAATTAAAACCGGAAACCTAAGATAGGCGCTTTCTCCTAATTTGTTTGATTTGCAATTAGTTAGTTAATTTTAATTCTTAAAAGCAAACAATCAAACTCCTGAATCTTTATTTCTACAATTTAGTTTAATTTTAGTTCATTTACAAAGCTGCATAATCAACATACATTCCACAGACTCCCTGTGTTCGATACCCACTTACTGCTAGCTATTAGTTGTAATTGGTTTAAATTTGCATGAGAGTACGACAACACGTCAGCGTGCCACAACCTCGTTCGTATAAACCTCCGACATCTTTTCAGATGTATAAGTCTCACGTATCGGAATAAAGTGAGCACTTTTCGTCAGTCGATCTACAACTACCCAAATGGCATCAAATCTGCGGGTTGTCTTTGGTAGTTTGGTCAATAGATCCATCGTGATATGTTCCCACTTCCACACTGGAATGTCCAACGGTTGAAGTTTACCGTAAGGCTTCTGGTGCTCTGCTTTGACTTGCAAACACGTCAAGCATTTCTCCACATACTTAGTTACATCTCTTTTCATTCCGGGCCACCAATAATTTTATTTCAAGCCATTGTACATCTTGGTTGCCCCCAGATGAATAGAATAACGCGATTTGTGAGTTTCGTCAAGTAGAAGCTTTTTAACTCTACACGTATTAGCAACCCACGTCCTTCTGAAGCGGGTTTTCAACCCGTTGTTACCATCTACCAAGTCTTTCAATTGTCCAACTATTCGTTCTTCCTTCCAGTTCTCCTCTTTCACTGCTTTGACTTGTGCTTCTTGGATTCGTTCAAGTAAACCCGATGTCACTATAAGTTGCATCAATCTCACCCGTATGGGAGAATAATCCGCCTTTCACCTCAACGCGTCTGCCACTACATTGGCTTTCCCGGGATGGTAATGTATTTCACAATCGTCATCTTTCATTGTTTCCAACCATCGCCTTTGTTTCATGTTTAATTCCTTCTGATCAAAAAATTATTTTAGACTCTTGTGGTCGGTTAATATAGTGCACTTCACCCCATACAAATAGTGCCTCCATATTTTTAAAGTAAATACCACTGCCGCCAATTCAAGATCGTGCGTAGGGTATTTCTTTTCATGAACCTTCAGTTGTCTCCAGGCGTAGGCTATAACCTTGCCTCGTTGCATTAAGACACACCCGAGTCCCAAATGCGACGCATCCGAGTAGACTACCATATCGTCGACACCGTCCGGCAAAGTTAATACCGGAGCGTGGGTCAACTTTTCCTTGATCCTTTGAAATGCTCTTTCCTGTTCAACGCCCCATATAAACCTTTCATCCTTGCAAGTTAACTTGGTTAACGGCGAAGCGATTTTGGAGAAATCGTGTATGAATCTCCTATAATATCCCACAAGCCCTAAGAAGCTTCTGATTTCCGAAGGATTCTTCGGAGGGTTGCAATTTGATACGGTTTCTATTTTGGACGGATCAACTAGTACTCCATCGTCACTAATGATGTGCCCCAAGAATTGCACCTCTCTTAACCAGAAGGCGCACTTCGAGAACTTCGCGTAGAGTTTTTCTCATCTAAGTGTCTCTAATACTTCATGTACATGATGAGTGTGATCCGCTTCATTCTTTGAATACACCAAAATGTCGTCGATGAACACTATCAACGATTTATCCAACATAGGTTTGTAAACCCGGTTCATGAGGTCCATGAAATCCGCGGGTGTATTTGTCAACCCAAAGGACATCACAAGGAACTCGTAATGCCCGTACCTTATACAAAAGGCCGTCTTCGATATATCTTCTTCCTTGACCTTTAACTGATGATACCCCGATCTAAGGTCAATTTTAGAGAACCAACTCGCGCCTTGTAGTTGGTTAAATAAATCATCAATCCTCGGGATCGGGTATCGATTCTTCACCGTGAGTTTGTTTAAATCCTGGTAATCGATGCACATACGCATGCTCCCGTCTTTCTTTTTCACAAACAATACCGGTGCGCCCCACGGAGACACACTCGGCCTTATGAACCCCTTATCTAGCAGCTCTTGTATATGCGACATTAACTCTTGTAGCTCCGATGGCGCGAGCCGATATGGCGCCTTAGCTACCGGTTTTGCACCCAAAACCAATTAGATTCCGAATTCCACTTCCCGTTCTGGCGGTATTCTTGGTAGATCCTCCAGAAATACATCTTCATAATCACGTACCATCGGTACGTCTCCTATCTTCGGTGACTCTTTCTCCGATTCGAATGCGTATATCATGTATGCTTTACGTCCATGACTCATGAGTTTGTGATCTTCTAACATTGAACACACCACGGGATTACCCCCTTTTTCACCGTAAATAGTAACGTGCCTTCCGCTTGGAGATGTTAGTTTTATCTCCTTGTGGAAGCATACGACCTTCGCGTGATGTCGGGACAACCAATCCATTCCGACGATCACATGAAATTCTCCCATCGACATCGGGATCAAGTCTATTGAGTATTCTTCGTCATCGATACTCAAATTGCAGTTTTGGTATACATCACAAACGATAAAACTCTTGTTATTACCTATTTCTACTTCTAAAGGCATAGGTAACTTCGTCAATACAAATGAAGGATGTCGAATAAATCCATGTGAAACAAAGGATTTATTCGCACCCGTATCAAACAAAATACGTGCGGGAATAGAGTTTATCGAAAATATACTTGAAACCACATCGGGTTCAATTTTTGCTTCTACCGCGGTCAGATGAAACGATCTGGACTTTGCTTTCCGAGCCTCCGTTTGCGTATCTTTCACGTCTTTCTTTCCGACCAACTCCTGGCATTCTGATTTCTTATGGCCCAGTTGGTAGCATTTGTAGTAAACTGAGACTTTTCCCAGGCATATCGAAGCCGTATGCCCTGTCTTCCCGCATACAGGGCAAGGTTTGTCTTTGAAACGACATTCGCCCTTGTGAGCCTTTCCACATATTTTACAACTTGGCAACCCGCCTTTCACATTCGACTTCTTCGAAGATTCTGTCATCCTTGCTTTCTTAGTAGTGCTTGGATTCAGATCCGATGCCCTTCTTTCACCCCGCTCAACTTGTTTCCTCAACTCTATCTCTCGTTCCCGAGCAGTGTTGATAATCTCGGTGAGAGTCTCGTACTTTGAGGGAGTCATGAACTCCCGATATTTGGCACTCAGCATATTATAATAGTAGTATATCTTCTACTCTTTAGTTGTTACTAGCTCGTTACAAAACCTTAATCTATCAAGGAAGATACTCGTGATCTTGTCTATCGTTTTACCCTTTTGCCTTAGTTGGATGAACTCTTTCTTGATTTTATTAATGACAGCTTTGGGACTGTGATGTTTAAGGAACGATGCCTTAAACTTATCCCTTGTCATATTCTTCTTCGCTTCAACCCCTAGCTCCTTTTTCAAATTATCCCACCAGTCTTTCACTTGTCCCCTCAATTGACCTGTTCCGTAAGCTACAAAGTCGCTTACGTCGTAATGGGTCCTTTCAAACACCCCTTCGATGTCACTCAACCAACGTTGACAAACAATCAGGTCAACCTCCCCGTTGTAAATTAGAGGTTTGCAAGCCATGAATTTGTTATAAGGACAAGACTTTCTCTCTATTTGCTTGTCTTTCGTTTGATTGAAGCTTTCCTCCAACCTTTTCACCCGTTAATCAACTACCGCAAGAATCGTATTTTGGATCTTGTCTATGAATCCGGATAAACTGTTTTCTATTGCCTTTCCAACCTTTTCGGCAATCACTTCTTTCATTTGTTCGATGACTATCGACACCGTATCATTACCACCACCAGACATCTAGAATCTGAAATGTTTATATCAATTGGTAAACATTTCATTTCATTTCATTATCATTTGCATCTTTCACTTTGGTTAAGCCAAGTTCGTAACTTGCTTAAACCATTCATGTTTGGTGCACTTTCCGGGTTTAAGTGTATTAACACACTTTTCCGATGCACATAGATTCATATTCCTTTCCTAGTATTTTGTTTAAATCTACTTAAATAATTATTTCTTACTGGATGTTTGATCAAGCTTCGAACCGAACACACTTTGTCAACAACCTTGAGCTCTGATTAGCAACTTGTAAGACCCGTTCTGGTTTTAACATAAATATATCATTAAAATACACATTTTATATCAAAATGCAACTTAACAAAAAAAATTTCATCCAAACATTCATACATGTCTAAAAACATTCAAAAACTAAGTTATAAGTGTTTATAGATTTCACTTCTTACAAACAAAACAAGATAAATTGCGGAAGCTTCATTTAGACGTGTATTCGGTTCGTGTTCTTCGCTTGATCTTCATCCGGAGTCCCGTAACATTCACCTATATTCAAAACCATCAATAACATTAGTTATGAGGCTTGAAAATCCATTTAAACATAATCTTTATGCAAATCATTCAAATAAAAGACTTTAGCCAGCTTTCCATGCCCTCGTGGGGCGCGACAGGTGAGGGGCTTCCCTCTCGCGGGCTGCGACGATGATCTCCCTTCGTTGTCGCGTAGCGCGACAACCTATTTTCGACAAAAGGTTTTTTTTTTTTTTTTGCTGCTGCATGTCTTGCCCATATATGCTTTCAACAACTTTCAAACTTAAAACTATCATAACTTTTGATCTACTTATCCGTTTTACGTGATTCTTGTTTCTATGCGACCGTAATTCAATTACGGATCCGTTTATCAACTCGATTCACATTAAAATTGATTTATAAGCAGACGAATTATAAATCCTTTATGCCAATATTTGACCCATTTCATTTGAGCAATAAACTACATGTTTATTAATAATGATTATTTCTAGTCCTTTTTACCCATTCCTGGGCTTGTCAAACATTAGCGTTTTCGCTCCTATCACATGGTTTGCACACGCATTAGCATCATGCTTGTTGTCTATAATTCAAGCATGCACATCTAATCAAAATCAACAAATCATGTTTCTAAGTTTTGTCCCAAATTGGAAGGGCTCACTAAATCAATTTTTGTCGTGTCCGTTTTCTCGGCTTACGCACTCATTATACTAATTTATTTTGTGACATTCAAGTCACTTCAAAACACTAACATTCTAAACATCAATTTGACCCATTTGGTTGTCGAGTGAAAATCATCACTTCAATAACATACCAAACATGTTCTAACCATCTATTTTGGCCCGTTTGGTTGTCGAGTGAGCTTCGTCACATCAATGACATACCAAACTCGTACATTATGCTATAAAAACATTATCATAATTATGACCAATGTATATACACAATGTAACGAAACTACATGTCGCGTACCTTTCAAAGCTTTTCCTTCAAGCGCGCGTCCGCTCCGACTTGTCCGCTTGAAGATTCAAACACCTTGCCTATAGAGTTCAACCAACAACCTGTTTATAACTCATATCATTTCATATTTCACGTAATTCACCATATTATTCAATTACGCGTTTTACTCAAAATTTCAACATATTAGCGTTCGTTTAGGCATTTTAACAAACACCTTGTGGGCATGATTTTCATACTTTCATCTATTTAGCTCCTAATTAACTTTTAACCAAGTTTATTCATAACAATCAAGCCCTTATGCCTTGTATTCATACACAATATAAAGGCTTTCATCATAACATCTGTTTTATACCATTTCAACATTGAAATTCATGTGTTCATCACCTAGTTATAATACCCACTTGAGACATGTATGGGTGATTATAAATTTCATAATTTTCATCACTAATTAATCAAACCTTTGACTAGGATTTGCTCCTAGACATGGATTCATCATAATTTCACTCATACATTAATCATTCAAGCAATAATTTCGTTTATGAGAAATCACCAAGAATTCAAAACATCACCAAAAGATGAAATTTGGCATACCTTGTGATCCCTTCACTTGGGTGATCACTAATTTCAGCTTGGTTTTCGATTTAGACTTGATTTCCCTCTTGATTTTGGTTGATTTGTGTAAATTACGGTTCAAATGAGAGAACCCTTTTTGGCTCCTATGGAATCTTCGACCAGAACACCCACTTGAGTGTGTGTTCTAGTGTTTTGATTTTATTAAATTAAAACCATTTTCAGTTTTGTCCACTTTAGTCCCTCAACTACTCAAGTTTTTTTAAAGGGTTTCATAATTAAGTTTCCTTATTATTTCAAGAACTCATGACTAACTAGGTTAATTATTCCTAGTTATTTTATCTTTGGCTATTACCGACATTTTAATTTATATATAAAATCTATATTTTTGGGTTGTTACAATTCCACCCCCCTTAAAAGGTTTCAAAAAAACGTCTGAAAGATAGTATATGTGCATGAGACCTAGGTATTTATCGGCATCACTATGAGCATGAGCTCATGTGCACGCATGTACCAAGTCTCATACGCACGTATGTGCTCATGCGTGCGAATGAGTCTGGTTTACATCAAAATCATTTCCAAACTCACTAAACACACTATTATGCTACTCTATACATTAATCTAAACTCAACTAAGACGTAGGCATTGGACATTCTTCATCAACAAACTCCCCCTTGGATGATGCCGCAATCTTGTCTTGTTAATCTTTATCCTTTGTTGCCGAAGAACCTCTTCTTGTAATCCTTCATGGGCCTTTCAAATCTTTCAATTGGCATTTGATTTGTAATAAGAAGTTTCTTCATATATTGAAATCTTGTAATAACAGCTTTCTGTTGTCAATCAGCTATCTTCTGCAGTCTTTTCTTCTCTCTTATACAACAACATCTCGATATCTTTCTCTAACATATTAACTATCCACATCTGATCGAGTTTCCTTCTTTGCATAATACTATCACTACTTCACTAGTTTTCTCATCATAATGCCACCATCTGAATTTTGTGAAAATCTTGTTCCATCTCCATAAGTGGTGTGTTTCTTATCGTCTTCGACCTCTTATACTTCAGCTTCACCTTAGGTATTCCCGTTTCAGGATCAATCTTAGTCTTTGACACAATGTGTTTCGATTCCTGAGGCTTCCACCACTTAAAATGATTTCTATCGTGTTGTTAATAAACCTCAGCACTTGTTGATTATATTGACTCAGCTGGTAATTAATCAATCTCAACAGGGATAATTCAGTCACGTACCACCACGGGAGACTTTTAATATGATTGATGTTTTTGAAATATTGCACGTCGTATTCTCTACGAATAGCTATCACCTTCAACTCACCAAGATATATACCTTTATTTCTTGTGAAAAAATGATAACGGTCTTCGATATTTTATTTCCGTTGGAAGATTTAAAAACCACTTATATCTTTCAGTCACAGTCTTTCTTTGTCAGTCACTAGATTATCACCACACTTCCCTTTTTCTTCCATTTTCCTTCTCACTATATCATTAGCTTCTTCAACAAACATATCGGTAAAAGTAGGAAATTCTTCATTCACATGATTAGCATATCGAACCTCTGCATCATAAAAATCATCTTCAATTTCAACCTGTTCATAATCGTTAGCATCTGCAACCGGTTCGAATACATAAGCTTCCTGTTTGTCATGGTTTTCAGTATCCAACAACTCATCTTTCAAATCAAATACCAACTCCATTTCATCAATTTCACATAGCCTGAAAAGTTCTTCTTTAGTGTAATTGTGTACATATTCTCCCTATTCAATATCATAATCATCATTCATAAACTGCTCGGCTATTAGACTAGCAGGAACAGACGTGATCGCTACTGCGTCTGTGATGATTCTTGTAGTATCCTCACTAGCATCCTTCAATCCTTCACCTGAGTCCCCCTGAACTTCATATACATCTTCTGTTCTTTCATCTTTAGTTTGAGTTTCAGTTACTTCTAGTTCAGTTGTTGTTGTTTCGATTGTAGTAATACCAACACCAGCTTGATTATCATCATCATTAGCAGCATTATCATCATCATTGTTATCATCAGAATCACCAAAATCCAATTTTTCTTCATCATCCTAATTATCTTTCTCTTCATCATTATCCTCTAGTACTCTCTCTCTCCCTAGAAGATAAACAACTTGAGATTCAACTAATTTAACAAGATGCTCGGGAGCTCATCTACCCATCCTCTTCTCTGTGTATCGAGATGTGCCAAAATCCCTTCGATGATGCTCTTGTTGATGCTTTCTACCTGCCCACACCCCTGGGATGCGCCACAGAGGAGAAAACATGTTCTATGTTCAGCTCTTTCAACCATCCTTGAAGATCCTCTGCAACAAAATTGGGTCCATTATCTGTGATTATAAGCAAGGGAAGGCTGAAATGGCAAATGATGTGTTCCTGGATAAATTTTCACACCACCATGGCCGTTTTGGAGGCCGAGGCTTTGGCTTCCACCCACTTGGTAAAATAGTCGACCGCGACTATTATGAACTTTACTGCGTCGTGGGCATCAGGGAATGGGCCAACCATATTAATCCCCCACTATTGAAATAGCCAAGCAGTCGTTACCGGAATTAAGGCATTTTTGGGGCGCAACGTCTATGGTGCGTGGTGCTGGCATGCATCACATTTTCTTGGAATCTTTACCGCATATAAATGCACCCCGTGCCAATAGTATCCTGCATTCATCACCTTTGCCACTACCATGTGTGGTCTCACGTGGATTCCACAAATACCGACATGGATTTCTCTGATGAGGTAGTTTGCATCTTCAGGTTTCACACATTGTAACAAGGGCCCTAAATAAGATCGTCGATACAAGATACCATCTGATATTAGGTAGTGCAATGCTTTGTGTTGGATCTTTCTGGCATCTTCTTTGCTCGCCGGTAACATGCCAGACTGTAAATACATGATAATAGGTAATATCTAGGAAGGTGAACCCATTTGTATGACATTTACCTGATGCAATGGAACCGACGGGTTTTTCAGAACTTCAATACATACATCTTTAGCTAAATGATGAAAAATTGTAGAGGCGAGTTTGCTAAGTGCGTCTACCAGCTTGTTTTCACTCCTGTTAATGTGAACGATATTGAATAAGTGAAAGTTTGAATCAAAGACTTGGCTTGTTCCAGGTACATTACCATGACATCTCCCTTCGCATCGTAGAGACCATTTATTTGGCCTGCAACCAACAAAGAATTTACGCGTACCTCTAAATTCTTAACTCCCAATTTCATTGCTAAACGTAGCCCTGCCAAGAAAGCCTCATATTCTGCCTCATTGTTTTTGCTTTTGAAGTCTAGGCGTATGGCGTACATGAATTCGTATTTCTCGGGGCTCACTAACCTCAGCCCTACACTTGCTCCATCGTCATTGGATGCCCCGTCTGTGAATAATGACAATACTTCATCTATAGTTTTCTGTTGGGGCTTTTGGACTGCTTCGCATTCTATGACTTTTTTGCTTGGGACCTTAGTGACCAACTCAGGTAGTACCTGCCCTTTGATTGCCATCCTCGGCTTATAAACCAAATTGTGTCCTCCCAACTCTATGGCCCATTTGGCTATTCTTCATGATATTTCTGATTTTCCAGGATGTGACCGATGTGGTAATTACTGAGAATGTTGATGACGTGGCCAGAGAAATACCTGCGCAATCGTCTGGAGGCATGTACCAGAGCTAAAACCAATTTTTCTATCATTGAATATCTTATTTCTAGGTCATTAAGTGTACGAGTGACATAGTAGATTGGGGTTCGAACTCCTTCAAGGTCCACGAGAAGACTTTTATAGTGATATTAGATTTAGACACTTCTAGGAATCCATAACTTTTGGTCTTTCACTTGTTGACTTAATCTTCTAGTCTTCAGTCTTGACTTTTGTTGACTTGACTTTTGACTTGTTGACCAACACTTTGACATTCCAGCACTTGTTCTTCTGTTATCTATTCTTGAAGGCAACAATTTTGTATTAGTAGTTTGGGCATTTGTTTTGAGAAGCCTTTAAGGGTGAAAACTTCGGGATCAAGGATTGTACTTCAACTTATTCAGTCAGGCAGGGAAGATGATTCTTTTGGGTTTTGTCTTTCATAATCAGCAAATCTTATATAACCCAACAATTATAAATGACATATCATAAAATCCTTACCTCCTTGACTATACAAATATATTTAGCAATACCTTGATAAGAAAATGGTTTAATTCAACTTGCATTGGATAATGAACAAATCCGATTTCAATTTTAAAGTTTACGTTATCTTATTTATATACAACAAGATTAGAATTTTATTACACCGGTTGAATAAATGCAATGCAATGTAATATAATTATTAATAAAAATTAATGTCTTAAAAAAATTATGTATTGTACCAATTTAATAAATGTCTTTAAAATATTGTGTATTGCATGAGTTTAATAAACTTATGTTTTACATAAGTATATGTTGAATAAAACATAATCAAATATGTTAACACACATTTTTGTAAAGAAATGTTGTTTTTTAAAAGGTATTTTGTGTGACAGTTATAAATTTCTTTAAGTTAATTTCTAAGCATTTCTTCAAATCATTTTTTTTATGTAATTGATAAATGTTAATTTAATTAAAGTGTGTTTAGTTTTTTAAATATTATTTTAACACAAGTAAGCTAATTATAAGTAATAAATATATAAACACATATAGAAAGTAAAGTACTAAAACTTGAGATTTTTATTATTTAACTAAATATATACATAATACAAATTTATTTTCTAAAATTGATAAATGAAGTTAGAGATTATAACTATCCATAATTAATTTCATATTAAATTTATTAAACTTATGAACTTAATTATATAATAATTAATTACTCATAATTAAATATCTTTATTATTTAATATGAGAGAGAGTCTGGAAACACAACGAGGCCTAAGGCTAGACAGTATGGGGGGTCGTCCCCCTCCATCCAGGATCGTCGCCGACCCAAACACCACGCCGCCCCCGTCCTCGTCCTCTCCGTCGCCCCCTAGATGTTTGAGACACAGCACAAAAGGACAAAAGTTATGGGGTTTCGATGCTTGATGACCATTATAATATAAAAAAAAATATCTCCAATTTCAAAAACCTTTCAAACTGCTACTTCCCACATTTTTACCAAAATCCAACCCAAAATTATGTATATTCCCCATTTTTACACCATTTTTCACACTTTTCATCCACTACAACTCATCTCTCTCTCATTTTTTATAAACATTCTTCCCTTTTTATAAAATACTATTCTACCATAGATCCCTTCAACCCGAACAACCCGGACGTCCCCAACAACCCGAACCCACCGAACATCCCGAATGTTTTTTCGGTGCCGGGATACTATCCGACGATGGAACCGAGCCAATTCGGTCAATTTTCCTCAAACGCTTTTGCCGCTTTCCAAAACTCACCGAATCTTTTTGCCCACACCCAACAAAGTCAAGCCATACAACAATTGATGATGAGAAATGCTTTTAATATCCAACCCGTGCAACCCTTTCGACCCAAACCGAACCCGACGCAACCCATTCGATCCGAACCCGATGAGGATGTTGTCGAAGTTGTTCCCAAGACCCAACTGCAAAAAGGCAAACGAAGAAAAGGCAAGCAAGTTGCAGGTGAGCAAAGCCAACCGTCCAAACCAAAAGCCGAAACCATGGGCGCAACTCGAGGAAGAAGCCTTAGCGAAGGCTTACATAGGCACGTCCACACACCCGATTAAAGGTACGTAAAAATAACTTGTATTTTTTTTTCTAAGTATATACTTTATAGTATTATTTTTTTAATTTTTTGTAACATATATTTTTGTCCAATATAGGTAACAATCAAACGGGTGAGGGGTTTTGGAAGGCGGTTTTAGCGAAGTTTCTTGAGCTAATGGACCAAGGGCCGTATCGAGATATTGACTCGGTGTCTTCTAAGTGGCGAAAAAAGAGCGGGTTCGTCAATAAGTTTTCCGAAGAATATAATAAAATATATTCAAGTGAGCGTCGTAGCGGGATAAGCGACGAGGATGTGTCAAAAAAGGAGTTGGATGTTTACAAGTCAAACCATGGTACCACGTTCGGGCATGGGAAATTACGCAAACGGCACAAAAATGGGCGCCGGTTCCGAACGAGGTGGAGATGGCAAAGCGGCAAAGGACATCGGAATCCGGTAGTTATAGCGTCGGTGGATCGGACGTGAGATGTCACATAAAGTTAAACGATGACGCCGAGTTCGACGAAGAAGAGTACGCCGTAAAGGAAGTGGAACGTCCCCCGGGCCGGGACAAATCAAAGAAGGATGCAGCGTCAAAGAAAGAAAAGCAAAAGGTCGATCCGAAGATGGAGGAGTTAAAACATACACCGAGGTCACGGCCCAAAAGGCGAGGGCGAAGGAGCGGGCGATCGAAGAAAAGTCACGCGTGACGGGAGAAAAGTTACACGTGGCGGGAGAAAAGTTACGATTGTCCAATGATAAGGTTCGGCTCAAGGAGTGGGGAAATATTAACGATGGATGTTGATAGTTATCCCGAAACGAAACGCTCAACTTTGATAAAATTGCAAAATGACATCCCGAACGTCCCCCGGGTGGGGTCGGATCATCCTCCCATTTCCATTGTTTTTGTGGGATGAACCATCCTCATAAGGACTATGCTGTGGCGCCTAGGTGGCGGATCATCCTCCAAGGGAGGACCATCACCATACCACGTAGCCTAATATCAAGACATGTGTCTAGAAATTTGTATTATTTATTAGGTATATAATAGATAAGAGATAATAGATGTAATGTTGTGCCTTTTTTTTTGGTTGGGGGATGCTTGTGAGGAGAAAACTAGTTAAGAGGCCCGCCGCGTTGCGGCGGGGGCATACAAATTGAGCCCATCATAAACGATGTCTTAACAATCCTTTTCAAATCAACCAAGTTTAAACTCTAAACATTGGAGGTTTCAATCCTTTAGCTCCTCGTTTATTTTCTTTTGTTCAAGGAGCCAAAAGCGTAACATGAGAGACATTATAACAATAAAATCTTCAAGGACCTTTAACTAAATACCAACTCAAGCAGCAAAAAATTTCAAATCCTTGAACAAAAAACATGCCAACAGGCTTTGACAATAACGTACATCAAGACAACAAACATGTTCTTCTAAACCTACAACTGATGACATCTTTAAGTCGCTTCCTTCTTAATAACACCCTAAAGAACACCGTTGTGCAAGTTGCTTTCTTTTAATATACAGCTAAACTAAAAACTTGCTACAACTAAATGGAAAGGCAAACATAAACAGATACACAACACGCACACATGACATAAATTAAAACATAAGAGATGGTAAGACAAACCTCATGAGCAAAGCCAATAACAATCTTCACAATCAGGACTGTACTCGAACACAACTGTCAATTGACAAAAAAAAAGTTGGTGTCAAGAGGATTGGCAAACCAACAGCTTAAGCATAATGCTACCAACATGTTCACAGTTAAGTCTATGACCCTTGATTGATCACATTCGCACCCTTGTCATGTCACTTCAAGAATATGATCAGGTTAAGTTCATTCTTACTGTTCAAAGAGTTGATAGAGACCAGGGCATATGTTATTTTTTTTATGATTTCAATGTGGTATCTTTTGAGGAAGTTGCTTTATTGGTTATTCATCCAACTTGTTGTTTTTAGGCTGGTGAAATTACCAAATGGTAATAGAATATTGACTTTTTAGATTTATAAGAATGTCGATCTGATAACAACGATTTGAATTCAAGCGTGGGAGATCGATGGAGACTCATGTTCCACATTTCATAGGAATAAATATGAACTTTCCTTGTTTATATTTTGATTTGATTATAATTTGAAGATTGTTAAGCTAATTTATCTAATATATTTGGTTTAGAACATTACAAGCAAATATGTATACCTATAGGGAGGGTGTTTATGGTTCGGTTTGCCATGTTTTAAGAATACATTAGGTCGAATCAATCACTATGGTTTTGAATAAGGCCTTGTTGGTTGAGTTGGTTTTGGCTATTTAAAATGTTTTTTTAACCAAAAAGATGATTTGTCAATGTAATACGTATAATAACCGAGTATTGCAAATTTATAAAACAATAATAAAGGTTAAACAACCAGTATGGTTTACAATAGACGGCAGATTCCAAGTTCCAAACCGGACAGAATCATTAAATTGTCAAACAGGTTAAACTATTTCCTTCGATTTGGACGGATTAATCGTTTTTAATGGTTTATAAACAGGTCCATATATGCAGCTATTTAGCTGAAAACGGAAACTATACATCTACCTCCAAATGCACATATGATTCTGTCTATGAAACTTGACCAATCACAGCATTGAAGAATAAGAGCAAGTGAAGTGAAGTGCTATTAGACCACTCGTAGTGGCCCAAAATTTGGGCGTCACTTCAAGAATATGATCACCCGCATTAATAGCCCTTTTACTAATAACCAATAACCAAGAAGCCAGTTACAAATCCTTATATCTACCAACACAATTACGACGCGAAAACAGGAAAAAAAAAATTAATAGGTAACTACAATACAACCTAAGCAAAGATATCTAACAAACTTCAAATCTGTTTGTACAAAAAAGTACAAAAAGATACCCAACTTGTCACGTTATATAATTACTTAATTAGCAACTACCCAATACAAATCAATACAAATCCCCCAGCCTCTCAGTTAGGTATATGAATCAAATTTAGCCCCAAATAAAAAAGTCTATTAAACTGAAGTCAAATGAACAGCAAATAAAAAAGTTAAAACTTAAAATTCACATCAGATAAACCGCATTATCTTCAAATCTAAATAGAAAAACATATATATAAGAAATAAAAAATTTGCAACAAACCATTTGTATGCAAAAAGAAAAGAAAAGAAACAATCATATTCATAAACTAAAACTCTTACCATCAAATGTTCGGCTGTAGTAGGTCATCTCCGCCACCGGTAGTCGCCTTACACGCTGCGAAACACCACCAGAGCCACCCCAATGACAGGTTTATTACAAAACAACCGTACAACCTAAATCTCAAAAGACGATCGTCTTCATTTCCGTTTATCCCTATCATCACCGTTGTCATCGATACCACCGGCCGCCGAAGTGTGGTCGGATTCTCTTTCTCTCGATCTCTCCCTCTACCCAGACTTTGTGAGAAAAATGGTTTAGGGTTCTCATACGATGAGGATTAATGACGCGTGTCTTCATGAGCTGATTTATTTTCCACCACCAAACTATCCTGACAAAAATACTAACAAAACAGGTACAATAGCACAGCGTACAACTCTCGTTGCATACAAATGTTGCAAATTATAATATACATAAATGTACCTGATGAACCCGAAAAGCAAATTGAACACCTTGTAGCAACAAATCCCCGTCTTATGAAGCTTCATTGCACTCCAATTCTTTAGCGATCCTCCGCATACACTCTCGTGCCAAATCCCCGTCTCGTGAAGCTTCATTGCACTCCAATTCTTTAGCAATCCTCTGCATACACTCTTGTGCCAGATTCAGGGAACTTAGTTTTATCTGTAATTATCGACTTAATTAATTAATAAAATAAATAGCTTAAGTTACAGTCAAGATTTGTAGTTAACTTTATAAAGCAGAATATATTGTAATTCAAGTTTATTATCGCAAAAAGCCTTTGCTTGGTGATAAAGGAAAGTCTGCACCTACCTTTCCAACGACTCCTGTATCCATCAGCCACTGCCATGGAAGCTGTAGCTCTTTGTATCTCTTACTTGTACCCTCTCTACTTCTTTCCACTCCACTAACGCTTGACTCTAATCTATTTATACTTCTTTGGCTGTGTCTAACATTACTCACAAGTTGAGCTCTGTATTCTTCATCTTTGCAACCAAATCAGAACTATTTTGACTTCGATCAACAAATTTCAACCCAATACTACAACCACTTGACCTAATTCCCAAACATTTACAATCAACAAAACTAAACGTATGACTACATATGCACATAGAAAAATAAAGCAACAAGAGATGCAGGTCGAGCTTCGTTCACCGAAGCTTGGTCGGAACTTGACCGGATTCTTGTCGGAATCATTTATCACGAGAATAGTCTCAAACGACACATCAAGAGCCGATGTACCTGAAACTGTAACATGCAACAGAATAGAAGACTTACCGGATCTTCGCCGGAGATTCGTCATACTTCACCGGAATACACTCATCTTCGATGATTCTTTGAGTGTTAGTCGTGTAGCGTAATAAGTGAAAAAGCGCCGCCGTATGCCGCCTAGTAACCACCGTCCTTCCACCCTTCTCTCTCTCAAACAACGAATCTGCATCTCTATCTCTCAGGTCTCTCTCTTCTATTTATATGAAATATAAAGCTTCCAAAAGAAGCTTTAGTACAATCAACATAAGCAAATGTACAGGTTACTTATGCACATAAAACCAATAAAGCCAGAGTTACAAGTACCTATTGCACAAAGTTGTTGCAAATTATAAGTATATATAATACTCCCTCCGTCCCGCTAAAAGTGTCCTATTTTGAATTTTCAAAGTCTTTATTTATAAACTTTGACCTTAAATAATTTTGTTTGTGTTAGATAATACTTGATGAAAGTTATATGATTTATGTGTGGTTTACAAGTGTTTTTATCAGGTTAATTTTCATCAAGTTTTATATAACACAAAAATATATAATTAAAGTCAAAGTTTATAAATAAAGAATTTGAAAATTCAAAATATGACACTTTTAGTGGGACGGAGGTAGTAGTTAATAACATAGAAGAAACCTGAGTAATTAAATATGCGCGTAGCATATTTAATTTCTTGTGTGTCCTGCATAGTGATTAAATATGTGCGTAGCATGTATGTATATGCGTATATACACAAACAACCAATGATATATACTATAAACCATAAAAACCTAAATTTTAAAATTTGGTTTGAATGATACGATTTGTTTGTTTCTCTAACACCTCACTTTTCTAATATAATAAATGGACTTACATGTCAGGTTAAAAGCCTATTTTACTTATAGATTTTGAAAGGCCTAGTTTACTTATAGATTTTGAAAGGCCTATTTTACTTATAGATTTGGAATGGGCCCATAAGCACAAAATGGTAAAAGTGCATAATCCAATATGGAAAGGGATTTCTCTAGCCACCAATCCTCATTTTTATCATTATACTTGAGTGTAAAGAGAAAGAGAGAAACTCACCAAAACACCATGAGCGTTTAAGGTTTTTTTCAAGCTAAGAAACAAGATTATCAAGCTGTTTAAGCTTGGTTCCGTTTAAAATATGTTTCAAGGTAAGCTTTGATATACCGTTGGAGTTTTCGTGAACCTCTATGCATGGGATCATATTAGGATTGTATTTTGAGGCATATGGATCCTTAAAGCAAGAATCTTGATTAATTTTAAATCTGCAACGTAAGGAGTGGAATATTAGTGAATAGTAATGTTTGCAAATAGTATTGTTTTTGAAAAGTATAGCTTAGTGAATATTATTGTTTGCATATAATATTGTTATGCAAAAAGTATAGTTTAGCAAAATGTCCCGTATGGAACGAAGACGCTGTTCATGAGAAAAGTTGATGGTTGTGTAACCACTGATCATGTTAACTTAGTGTCCAAGGTCAAGATCCTGTAGCAAGTAAAGTGTGAGGCAATCGTACACGTGAGTTCTAGTCTAGAGGCCACTTTTTAGATACTTTTGGGCTGATATGCATTGTTAGAAAATATACTTGAATTAGTGATATGTATAAAGTATATCATATGTATAACTATTTGAAAAGTTTATGCCTATTGAATCTTTAATGTCAGAAAATGGTAATGCTTATATTGTTTTGAACAGAAAGAACAGTTTTCTTGGAATGTGAAATTAAGAATACTTCTCTTAAAATGTGAACGGTAATGAATTAAAGGTATAGAACTATAAGGAATGGCTATACGGAACACGGGTATGCATCCGGGATTGGGGAGGCTAAAGGAAATGAAAAGCCCTGCATGTGTTGATGGCAAGGACGGTAATGTCCTTCACTGGTTACATGTAGGAAAGGTAAAATCCTATACCTAGGGAAGGTAGAGATGGTAAAGACTTGTATTGTTTTCTGGAGGGAATCACAAAAGGTAACAGTTATGTGTTAGGACCCATGGCTTTATAGCCTAGTGGTATCTTAGGGGTGGGATAAGACTTTGGACTAATAGGTCCTGGGTTCGATTCCCACATGGGGGGTTTTCCCATATTTATTGGGTTTCCTCCTGAATTGGTGTATTTGCATTATGTCTAATGGAGATGGATATGATCGGGTGGTTCCGCTGGTGGCACGATGATACTCCAGTGGTCCGTCAGTGATCCAAATTTGCCGTTCAAAAAAAAAAAATAAAAAAATAAAAAAAATAAAACAGTTATGGGTTAGGGTTTTGGTACGAGATGCGGTTATGTCTTTGAAAGTGTAATGAAAATATTTAAGTGTTATGTCTTTTATCTTATTACTAGATCTCATTAAGAAAAGCTGACTTTTTAGCTTGTATGTTAGGTTGAACCAGGTATAGAGCGATGCTAAGATGGTTAGCTCCCCAACATAGTCTTGAAGTTACCCGACATCTCATGAACTTGCATCCCTAGTAGTGTAGTTATTTTTCAATGTTTGGTATTGTATTATATATATTGCACGCTCTGTATTGTGAATGTTGAATGTTTCCGCTGCTACGGATTATGAAATTTTCAGTTTAAGAACTATGTATGCTATGAATAACCTCCCGAATTTGGAGCCTTACACATTCTCTTCGGGTTTTAGATTTTTTGATTCTTCCTTAGCTAATGTAATTACTAATTTATGTTGAGGTCACTACAACATAATAGTGGATATGTTACTCCCAAATAACCGATTTAGATCAAAACTAAATGGATTCTAAAGACGAATTATACAACATAATAGTGGATATGTTGATCCCAAATAACCGATTTAGATAAAAACTAAATGGATTCTAAAGACGAATTATGCCGTCCTTAACAAAATACAACTAAGTTTTTTTAAACACCTCTCTCTATTTTTCCCATGAAACAAGTTGCGCTTAAGTTTTTTTAACACTTGATTTCTACTAGCTGCTCTAAATTGCACACAACTACTAGAAATCAAGTCTAAATTAAGCTATAATGTTCTTTTGTTTGAATAATGATGAACATATTCATGACAAGTAAACCACTATATTAAATGGTATTTAATCCGTGTATGTTTTTCTATTTTTAATTAAAAACGTACTTTGAAAAAAGAAAAACAAGTTATGAAAATAAAAATATTTAAAAAAACGCTAACTATTTAACAGTTATATAGTGTACGGATTTAACTATAATTCAGGTTATATTAGGTAAATAGGAGTACGTACTTGAAAGTTGAAATTACTATCTTAATTTTCAGATAGCATTCGTCCTTTAAAAGTTATGAAACGTAATGGATAGATGAACCAGATTCCATTTACTTTTTAATTATCTCTTTACGTATGTAACTAGTTTTTGCCCCGCCCGCGATGCGGGGCAATAAGCAGAATATTTCTCTCTCATAACATATATGTTTGTACAGAGGGCAAAATCGTAATTATATTTTGAACTGAAGGCGAAATGATAATTTTAAACTGAGAGCAAAATCATAATCTTGAGCTAGGGGGGAAAACATAATTTAATTTTGAACTGTGGGCAAAAACGTAATTTTGATCTGAGGGCAGAATCATAATTTTGAGCTAGAGGAAAAAACAAAATTTTATTTTGAACTGGGGGCAAAAACATAATTTTAAACGGAGAGCGAAACCGTAATTTTAAACTGGGAACAAAATAAAAAATGAGTTTTTGAACAGAGGGCAAAAGTGTAATTTTGAAATAGGGGCAAAATTATAATTTTATTTTGAGCTGGGGCAAAAACGTAATTTTAAACGAGGGACGAAAGTGTAATTTTAAACTGGGAATAAAATTAAATTAAAAATGGGTTGGTCAAATAGGGAAGTGTCAGGCAAGCTGCCTGGTGCTATTTCCTCAACTTGAAAATACTTGAACTGTGGGCAAAAACGTAATTTTGAGCTGAGGGCAGAATCGTAATTTTGAGCTAGAGAAAAAACAACATTTTATTTTGAACTGGGGGCAAAAACGTAATTTTAAACGGAGGGCGAAACTGTAATTTTAAACTGGGAAGAAAATAAAAAAATGAGTTTTTGAATCGAGGGAAAAAGTGTAATTTTGAGCTAGGGGCAAAATTATAGTTTTCTTTTGAGCTGTGGGCAAAAACGTAATTTTAAACGAAGCACGAAAACGTAATTTTAAACTGGGAATAAAATTAAATTAAAAATGGGTTGGTCCAATAGGGAAGTGCCAGGCAAGCTGCCTGGCACTATTTCCTCAACTTGAAAATACTTGAACTATGGGCAAAAACGTAATTTTGAGCTGAAGGCAGAATCGTAATTTTTAGCTAGAGAGAAAAACAACATTTTATTTTGAGCTGGGGCAAAAATGTAATTTTAAACGGAGGTCGAAACCGTAATTTTAAACTGGGAATAAAATTAAAAATGTGTTTTTGACCTGAGGGCAAAAGCGTAATTTTGAGCTAGGGGCAAAGTTATAATTTTATTTTGAGCTGGGGGGCAAAAACGTAATTTTAAACGAAAGACGAAATCGTAATTTTAAACTGGAAATAAAATTAAATTAAAAATGGGTTGGTCCAATAGGGAAGTGCCAGGCAAGCTGCCTGGCACTATTCCCTCAAGTTGTAAATGTATATGTAGTAAACTAGTGGATGTCCCGCCCGTGTTGCAGGGCGATGGCCGAATAATGAGCGAGTGTTAGGCAACTCATTGATACGAAAAACAATTAAATCGAGTCAATCAATTAAAACAAAACACTTTTATAGTTTTGATAAAAAAACTAAAACAATGGCAATATTGTAATTTTTAACTAAGGGAAAGTTGTATTTTTTGACTGGGGTAAAATCGTAATTTGCCAAAAGCTAAAGTGATGGCAGTACTGTAAATTTTAACCAGGGGCAAAATTGTAAATTTTCAAATGGGCAAATTCATAATTTTGAACTTCGGGTAACAATGTAAAATAAATTTGAACTAAGGGCACAATCGTAATTTTAAGCTGGAGGCAAAACCACAATTTTATTTTGAACCGAGGGCAAAATCGTAATTTTCAGTTGGGGCAAAAGCATAATCTTATTTTGAACTAGGGAAAAACGTAATTTTAAACTGAGTGCGAAATCATAATTTTTTAAACGGGGAAAATTACATTTTTGAAAAGAGGGCAAAATCATAATTTTTAGATGGGGGCAAAAACATAATTTTATTTTGAACTGGGGGCGAAAAGGTAATTCAGAGCTGGGGACAAAACCACAATTTTATTTTGAATCGAGGGAAAAATCGTAATTTTGAGCTAGTGAGAAAAGCGTAATTTTGTTTTGAGCTGGGAGCAAAAACGTAATTTTAAAATGGATATAAAATAATAAACTGGTTGGTTCAATAGGGGAGGGCCAGGCAAAAGCGTAATTTTGAATTGAGGGCAAAATCGTAGTTTTGAGATGGGGACAAAAGCGTAATTTTATTTTGAGCTGAGGGCAAAACAGTAATTTTAAACAGGTGCAAAAACGTAATTTTAAAATAAATATAAAATAATAAACTCGTTGGCCCAATGGGGGAGTGCCCGGCAGCTGCCTGGCACTATTTCCCCATTTGGTAAATGTATGTATGGTAAATAGGTTAAGGACACCCGTAGTGGGGCCCATATCACGGGAAAAAGAGGCATAGCGTCCTGTATCGCCGCCGCACACCACTACGGCTGACGCTATGGGCTGAAGATTTCGGATTCTCGCGAAGGTGATAACGGCATGACTCATTCTTCCCAACTCACACACATATATATACATTCATATGTATGTATAATTGAAGGGTTATATAACCCCCTTACCACTACATCCTCTTGTGATATAAAGTCTCATAAAACCTCCGTCTTATGCATTTCGCCACTTGTCGCATAACGCCTCTAAACAAATACTTTTAAAAATCACTTCTGTTTCAAACTAATTTCAAGATTATAGTAAATGTTGAAAGACTAAAAATTTGAGAGAGAGAAACGTTTTCATCCTCCCTATTCTTTTTCCCTACAGAACACAATTAGGATTTATTGTCTACTTACAAATTTTAATAGAATTATTAGATAGGATGAAATTTCAAACAAACAAGATGACTAGCATTTATAAGATGCTAAACCAAACATATTAAAGTTTAAAATTTTGAACTGAATGGGTGGGGTTGCGTAAATGCAAAGCCATTAAAGTTAAGACGTTGTTCCGTTTGGGATAAAGAGTTCAAGCTCGAACAAAGACGGATCCGCTTGAGATAAAGAGTTCGAGCTCCACCAATGACGGATTGATGTAAAAACTTGTTAAAAAAATTGCACTGAATCATTTAATGAAAGTTAATATACGATATATAACAATTTATTTTATGTTTAAAATAAATTCACATTTAATAACGTCATAATAAGGGGAGTGGGGGTGGTCATTAGTCATCGCTCATCACTCACTCATCACTCACAACATCCAATCAAGTTCCGCCATTTCATCAACCATTATTCCATCACTTACAAGTTTTTTTTAATGGCGGTGGTCATCACTAGTGATAGAATTCCATCACTCACAATTTTTTTTATTTTTTTTAAATTATAAATTAACAATAAAACACTAAATTTATAAATTATAAATTTTATTTAAATAAAACATAAATTACATAGCAAAATAAAAAAAAACTAAACATTGGAAAAAAAAACTTAAATTAAACAGATGGCATCTCCCAACCCCACCTTTCACAAATCTCGCGCTTTTGTTGAATTACGATCGACTTAAACGGTTTATCAAGATGGGCGTGCGGCTCACACAAGATTTTTAAATCATTTTGTCTTTCTACTGTTTTCAAGTGTCCCATATACGCGTGCTGGCGTTCAAGTTTTGCGGACACAAGTTTTTCTTTTCTTTGTTTGGAGTCGCATATTTCCGCCAATTTCGCCTCTTCAATTCTGAAGATCGACTCTGCCACCGCTTCCTTTCCTATGCTTGACGAATCACCACTTTTCTTGCGGCGTGACCTTGTAGGTGTATCTTCTTGAATGGGGTCGTCAACGGGCACACCCTCAAAATACCACCTAGGGAGTGTCCCTGTTAGGCGTGTGACCACTAGCAATGAGCCACTAATTACATTGAATCATAAGTTTAAAATAACGTTCCATCAATTAATAATGATAAAATCCCAATCATAAGTTATTCAAAAACCACAAGTTCAGCGGAAGCGTTAACGTAACATAATGTAAATACTTTCCAAACAACTATAGTAAATAAATGTTTGATAAATAAACCCATCAATGCAACCATGACCACTCACGCCCTCCAGCCAGCAAGTTCCTGTTCCCAAGTATCTAACGACCTGCGAGCATGTAACAAGTGTATCAGACAAAGCTGGCGAGTTCACAGTTTTAGAAAACGTTTGTTACCCATTGTATGTAAAACAGTTCACTGACAAATGCAAGTAATATTGTTAATATCTCAATTCCGAACAAGACGGCTCCTGAAGTACATGACTGCCCTTTCCCACGTACTCCTATCCAGTACTGGGCCCGACTGGATCATTAGTTCACATCCGTCCTCTCTAGGAGCGGTGTGAGGGTGCCAAACCTAAGTAGCGCTACCAACTAATACCCGTTACCCTCCAGGTAACAATATAAGGGACTTACAAGAATGATAGGTGAGAATATTAACCAATATACCCGTTTTTACCCGAAAGACTTATCCCTCCACGGGATACACACTGACTGTCCCTAACCACTGGGACGCATGCTCGAATGTAGTGAACTCACCTTCGGTTTGCTCGGTAGAATTAGTTACTTGTTTTTAACAGTTGCTCAAACGCGTCCTATCATGATTTACCAACCATAATCAGTTCTACATTCTCGTTGTACCATGTATGTTATCACACATTACACACGTTACATTCACGAAATATTATCATCTTTCATGCAGGCTATAGCAGTAACTATCTCTCACACGATCCTAGTTATCACAGTTGGTCCACATCACAGATTTTCTTGCAAAATACACGTTCACAGGTCAGTTCACACTAATGTAAGTTGTGACCCACTGTTAGTCCATGTAGGTAACATATAATAATTCAACCAACATGTATATGATCCACCAATGTCTTCGGCCCAGACTAACATGTGAGGTCCAATGATTACATAAAATCAACATAGCAATTATCATTCTCATAGACCCAATCAGATCAGTCATGTCGTACCACACATACAAATCCATTCATCATGCAAGCCACTTCTATTGTCATGTAATCCTAACCCAACCCCCACGTGATCATTGAATTAATTTGCAAACATTACTCATTATCTAACATATATTTCATTATCATACAATCATCATTCTGCTCCTAGATTACATGTAGCAGGGAGTTTAATAGGTTATTTGTTAAACTTCTAACATTATACATACCCATTAATAACTATAACACATGATTTCCAGATCGTTTATCACCATATTTCCTGTTTAGTTCGGCCCAACATTTCCCCAACCCACTTGTTTCGCACGGCCCCAACTACTCGCTGTTATACATGTTACCCATTACCCGATCCCCTAGCGACCATGCATAACCCCTATGTTACTGTTTGAGCCCAAATATGTAACAAGGTCTTGGTCCACTTAACCCACCCTTGTGGCCGGCCCATTTAATACCACTATCTCCTGAATTATATCTACCCAACTTGTCAATATGGGGGGGCCATCATGTGCCAGTTACGAAAACAACAAGCAGCTTACAAGGATTCCATGCACAATTGACAATCCCTAAATTAAAATAATGGATCAACCATTATCACCTAAAAACTAACATTTAATCAGGCATTCATCACAAGTCAACACATATTACACGTTTCAATCCTGGATCAGACCTATGTGAGCAAACCGTGATCATACCACGTCATCTATTAGCATAACATCAATTTTATAATATCAATTATCAATACTATTACCCTAATATTTGATTTTCAAGAACATCTATATGTATGAGTATACGTTTATTAACATATACATGCACACCAAGAAACAAGGATTGAATAAGCATAGTAGACTAACCGGAAGCCTGATCAATCAAGGTGTAATCGCGAACAGGGGGGGTTGCTATTGCCGACACACACTTAGAGGGTTTTAGGGCTTGTATGTGTTGATATAATGGGAAGTATCAAAAGTCTACGTATCATGCCATTATAATACCCTCACACCTTAAGTGGGCCGGTGATTCTAAGTTTGGGCCGAGATCAGGATGAAGCACAAAACAATTCATCTTGGTTGGTCTATGTTGTGGGTGTTATGTTGTGGTCCGATTAATTGTGAATGTGTGGCCCAAATATACGCGGCCCAATCTCATTTGGTTTTTCTAAATCAGTTGAATAACACACAAAACGTTAAAAACTTTCATGCATAACTGATCGGTTAGACATACGTAATCATGTATAGTGTACGAGATAGGCAGATAAACATAGAGACACACGCTTCAAGTTGTGGGATTTCAAGCAATGCTAACCTTAATTATCCGGGTTGTCACAAACGGGTTGATCAGGTTCGTCAACGGGGTCATCATTTAAATTCATTTGGGGCAAGTTATCTGATGCGGAAGTCGTGTAGTTCCCCGACTCGGAGGTCTTTGATCTTTTCGGACCTCCTCTTTTTTTGGAGCCGTAGGCCCACCCATGTCGACCAAATCAATCGGTACCCACTTCGGGTGACGTATCGCAACCTCCCATGCCGCCACGTGTGGAAAACTCCTCTTTTTGTACAGTCGACAATACTCTTCGGTGATGGTTTGCATGATAGTTGCCTCGCTCGCTCCACTTTGTGGATTTCGGTTCTACAAAAAATATAAAAAGTTATTTAAAAAATAAAAAACACTATTTTCTGTTTAAAAAAAAACAGTTTCCTGGTTTTTAAAAAAATAACTGTTTTCTGTTTAAAAAAAAAACAGTTTCTGTTTTTTTTTAAAATAACTGTTTTCTTTTTTTTTTTTAGGAAAATTGGTATTTAATAAACCAACCTTTGCCCAGTTGGTAAATAAAAATTCAACGTACAGAATTGGTATATAATAATCCTACCTATCAACATGTTGGCACTCAATGGACCTCCGTTAGTTTTTTTTAACCGAAGTTAGTTTTTAAGTTTTATTTATTACACAAACAGGCCCTGTAGTTGTAATTTACTAGTTTTAACTATGAGTTAATAGCCAAAATGGTCCCTGAGGTTAATAGCCACAGCACCGCCACCACCACCACCACCACCACCGCACCGCCACCACCACCACCGCCACCGCCACCACCACCGCACCGCCACCACCACCACCATCGCCACAGCACCTCCACCACCGTAACCATCGCCACAGCACCACCACCACCACCACACGCACACACCCACAAGTCTACTTCATGATTAGCATGCTATAACGAACAGAAAGGAGACCCACCCAACTGCACATTGTTACTTCTTTTCTATAACAACTATGATCAGCATCTTTCTTTTAAATAAACTCAGCCGAGAAACAACCCAAACCCACGGATCTTGTTTTAGCCTTTGATTAAATTGTTTGCACATGATTCTAAAAGAAAAGAAACTAAGGAACAATATTTATATATAACACTTGTTATATATAACAGTTGTATATAACCAAGAACAAGATAGAATGTGAAGGTATACCGAACAAGGCGATTTGAGTTGAGATCCGTCGTGAAAACTCCGGCGTAAATTCCGGCAGCGCCTTCGATCTCCGGCGGCTTGCAAGTCCAGCAGACGAGGTTTTGGTTGTTTGCGGTAAGGTTGGAGAGCGGAAAAACGGATCGTAAAAGCTCCGGCGATGACGGTGTCTCCTGTGGGTTGTTTATCGGAACAGAAGAAGGTGAGAGGATGTCGAGATGTGTGAGTTTACGTGATGGTGGTTTCGGTTTTATAGAGTTCGAAAACGCGTTTTTGGAAATCCCGTTTTGGTGATTAAAGTTTCCGAAAATTAAGAGATGATAAGGATTCGATGTTTTGATTTGTAAGAAGGTGTATAGATTCATCATTGAACGAAAAAAATGGAAACGCGTCAATGGTGGTGGTGGTGCTGTGGCGATGGTTACGGTGGTGGAGGTGCTGTGGCGATGGTGGTGGTGGTGGCGGTGCGGTGGTGGTGGTGGTGGTGGTGGCGGTGCTGTGGCGGTGGTGGTGGTGGCGGTGCGGTGGTGGTGGTGGCGGTGGCGGTGCTGGTGCTGTAGCTATTAACCTCAGGGACCATTTTGGCTATTAACTCATAATTAAAACTAGTAAATTACAACTACAGGGAATGTTTGTGTAATAAATAAAACTTAAAAACTAACTTCAGTTAAAAAAAACTAACGGAGGTCCATTGAGTGCCAACATGTTGATAGGTAGGATTATTATATACCAATTCTGTACGTTGGATTATTATTTACCAACTGGGCAAATGTTGGTTTATTAAATACCAATTTTCCTTTTTTTTAAAACAGTTTCTGTTTTTTAAACATAATTGTTTTCTGTTTTTTTTAAACAGTTTCTATTTTTTATAAAAATAATTGTTTTCTGTTCCGTTCGGGATAAAGAGTTCAAGCTTGGACAAAGACGGATCCGCTTGAGATAAAGAGTTCGAGCTCCGCCAACAGACGGATTGATGTAAAAACTTGTTAAAAAATTGCACTGAATCATTTAATGAAAGTTAATATACGACATATAACAATTTATTTTATGTTTAAAATATATTCACATTTAAGTAACATCATAATAAGGGGAGTGGGGATGGTCATGTAACATCTGCATCCCTAGACTTTTACCTATTTGACACTTTTAGTCCCTAAACTATGTGATACTTGATGCTATTAATACTTGATGAGTCTTATGCTATGAAACTATGGACACTATGATTCTATGATACTATGATTCTATGAAACTTGATTCTATGATTCTTGATACTTGGAAGCTAGATTCTTGACTCTTGATACTTTGGTGCTTTACTCTTGAGGCTCGGGAAACTTGAGACTTGGTTGAACGAGGGACTGGAGTCTTGTCACTGGCGGAAACTATGAAATTATGAAACTTTGGAAACTATGGAAACTTTTGTGTTAATGATATAATCTAGTTATGTGATACTATTACCCAATAATATGCAACACAACATTTAATCTAACTCGCAAAATGAATCAAAGACGGGAACACGGAAAGGATGGGTTGGCCGAGTGGTAATCCGATCAGATGGCCACTCGATCGAAGCGCCACCCGATCCGTGCACACTGCCTCACTCCTTCACTCACTCTGACACTATAAATAGGCCTGTCACATCATCATTCTCATCGATGTGACAGCCTCACTCGATCCAGACACACGCACTCCTCTCTTCTTCCATTTATCGGCGATTTCGGTACGTTTTACACTAGATTCTTGTACAACCTTGATCTACACGTTATTCTCTACAAGATTCTCCTTTGAAATCTCACTTTTCACCATAAAATCTCTAAGATTTGAGCTCTTGATGGTGATGTCATCATGGCGGTTTGTACCAAACTGTTGTGTGATGTCATTCTAGTCAAGATCTAGCTCAGATCTAAGGAATTTCATGTGTTTCACTCTAAATCTTTACTAAATCCAGACTTTTCAACTAAAACTAATGTTTATCTTCTTCTTTTCTTAAAACTTTTACCTAAAACGGTAAGATCTAGATCTAAACGGACTGTAGACTTGATGATTAGTCTGGAGTTGGTTTGGAGAAGGATTGTTGCCGGAGAAGATGACTGGGGTACGAATTCTGACATAAGCACCGTCACGAATGGATGACTGAACGGACCGGGGTGATTCCCACCCGATCAGATCGACTGTACACTGATGGGTTTACCATTGTCTCAATGCGTACCATGTCGTCATTGTTTAAACAAAAACTTAGAAACTTTACAAGTTTAGGAACGGGACAAGGACAACCCGATCGAGTGGCACTCCGATCGGATAGCCATCCGATCGAACAACCATCCGATTTAGTGACACTTGCTTCTCAACCCTAAACACTTCGACACTTGGAAACTTTTTAGAAACTTGGTATCAATTTGGAATCATGACACTTGAATCGAACGACCATTCAATCGAATGGCCATCCGAACGGATGACCATCCGATCGGATGGCAATCCGTCTCTCACTCACAACAGCCACACCAATCGAATGGCAATCCGATCGGATAGCCATCCGATCAAACTACCATCCGATCCAGTGACTGGCCCGACACTTTGCGCAATCTCGTTGTTTTGTCCGAGACTTATCTGTTGTAAATCTAATCAGGCTAAACCTAAGGAGCTCCCTTTGATCCAATAACAGTTAATCTGTTAAACAATCATTGTGAGTATACTCAATCCCTTTTTGTTTTAAACTTTGTGATGCAACAGGTATTCTATTAAACTATGATACTTGACACTTTTGTAAACTAAACTCTATGCTATCTGCGTGTGAAACTTGTGATTCTTGTATTCTATTTGTGCTATGTAGACGTTTAATCCAGGTTGTGTAGTTCCGCCTTAACAATAGTAGCGCTATAGGAGATGCACCTCCCCATTATTCTCGGGGGTATTGTTAAGAGGATACTAGTTTTCCTTGAGACTTGGGAAAACACTAAAGCATCAGGATACTTGGGCTATCACTTGTTGGACTGCGAACACTAGCATGGCTGAAACTATTTTGTTAACATTTACACGATGGATATGAGTTGTTTTAATCTATTATACTCTTACTCAAACTTGTATACTCGCCAGTACGTTTTGTACTGACTATATTTTAATACATGTTGCAGGTTGACAGGATATTAGGACTCATGAAATATGCTAGGATGCTGCTTAGAAACACATCATAGCTAAATTAGAAACTTGAAACTATTTTATTATGGTTTTGTAATTTGATACTTGGTGATTGGCACTTTAGACATTGTTAGCATGAAATCAATCTAATATATATTGCAACTATTTAGTGTTATGGAATCTCATGAGCAATCTGAACGCCTAGTGCTCGCCCCGATGTTTCCGCCGTCGGTTGGGGTGTGACAGATTGGTATCAGAGCCATAACTATAGGGAATTAGGATAAGTAGGAATACTTGCCCTAGTCTATAGTTCTAGGAATCTTGATTCTTATCTATTGTTTAAGACTTATGCATTCTGCCGTATCTGCTTCCTAGCAGCACATTTTCCTGCTAAACTTACATGCCTTTCCTAAAGCTGACACAATATACACTTGATGTGACAACCCGAGATTTCAAGGTCTTGATTCTACGCAATTATTTATTTCACAACTCTGTTTTGATAAGTGATTAATGTTGCATGTTTGTTAAATGATTACCGTGCATTGATTGTGTCGTTGTGTTGTGCATGTTTCTAGTTAGGGTTTTTCGTCATTTTCATACTTGACGAAATATAGTTTCTCGTCATTCCTTTACTTGATGAAATATAGGTTTGCCGTCATCTCTATATGACGAAACTCTGGAGTTTTGCCACCACCCCACACCACGAAAGAGGTCTTTCGTCAAGACCTTCGGCCCAGGCCCACTGATGGCCCATAACTCTCGGACTTTATAATCTCATATAATTATAACCGTAAACACAACGAAAACCCTACTGTTCTCTCTCTGTTAGACGACAGGCATTCTAATCTATTGGGAGCCCTCAATCGATCTTTCCATGTGTCCAATCATCGTGTGGTTAGTAACCCTTCCGTGATTCGAATAAACCATTATGTGATTTCTCTATGTGATTCCTGTTCGTGTGTACTTGATTCGGTTATTGTGGAACCAATGCTTTATCTAATGCCTAGTTAGTAATTCGATATGATTGATGTTAGTTTTAGGGTTGCATGATAACAAGGTTGGGATGATTGATTGGTAACAACAAATCTATCAGATTCGAACAATGGGTGTATGAGTATGGTTAGTTGTTAAAAAGGGTTTTGAAGTGTTGATACTAAATCTGAGAATTTAGAACATGTATGATAAGAGATTAGATAATCTGTGTACATTCATTGTGTGGTTTGCTAAATCTATTCGATGAACTAGTGCTAACAGAAAGTTGTTTGACAATTGTATGTTGATACGTGAAACCGTCTTGATTTGGGTTTAGGGAATTGAAGAAACTGTAAAGGGTAGTCGACGAAACATAGATGGTTCGTCAACAAGCATCTCGACGAAACATGGGTTATTCGTCGACAAACAATCCGAAGAAACATATGGGTTTCGTCACACCTCACTTCGACGAAAAAGGATCTTTCGCCGCAAGGGGTGTTTCGCCGAGTGAGTCACTGAATTGAACAGTAGGTGCCTGTGATGTTAAGGATGATAGATACTTGTGTGTGTACACAATCCATGTTACCTGTCAATGATAATAAGAAACTTGGTTCGATTAGTTGGTGTAACAAACCCGCCTGTTATGTTATGTATTACATGTGACAATCACATGAGATGTGAACTTGCATTAGAAAGGTGTTTTGGCTACCTGAAATACTGTGATCTTGTGAGAAATGCAATCTGTGTGAAAATAATGACTTCATTATTTGAGAAACTGATATTCATTGGTAACCACGGTAGGGTTGGTTGATTAACTTGGAAACGGGTAACTTAACAAACCGAGCAAACCAAGGTGAGTTCACTGCTCTTTTTCCAAGCATGCATCCCGGGGAGGGATATCGGGTAACGTTCCGGGGAGGAATGTCAGGTTATTGGGATGTTGGTTATTACACTCATTTCTATCATTAAGTCCCACCATATACCGATTGGTTGTCGGGGAGGCAACGGGGTTATTAGTTGATAGCGTTATTAGGTTTGGCACCGTCACACCGTACCGGGGAGGACGGTCGTGAACTAATTACCTTAACCACTTGACCAAATGTGTGATAGAGCATTGGGGTTTGGGCAAATAAATCTAGAGCCATCTGCGGTAATCGAGTTAATAACAAAATCAAATCATTGAATTATACTTATATCTGGTAAATAAAACGTGCTAACAAACTTTGAACTCACCTGCGTCGTCTGACACACTTGTCTGCATGCTTGCAGGTCGTTAGATTATTGGTTATGGACTTGCTATCTGGGAGTGCTGGAGTGGTCATGGGTCGAGACTCTTGGATACTTGTTTCGTTGGTTTTGAACACTTGTTTTGAAACAATTGATTAACAATTTACATTATGCTTCCGTTAAACGTTTACTTTGGTTTTCACTTATGACTTGGAATTATATTATGAAATGAATGGAATGTTTTGCTTAAATATTTATTATGGTTCAATGTGATTGGTGGCTTGGATCCTGCTACGTCACACATCTCGCGGCGTTTCCGCATGTGGTATTTTGGGGGTGTGACAGTTTGGTATCAGAGCCACTGGTTATAGTGAACTAGGTTTTAAAACGTTTTTATAAAACCAGACTATAACCAAACAACGTCGAAATCGACCATGACACTCAGCTCCAGATTGCAAGGTTCGTCTCTCGTTTACTTATTGCGTAGTATATCTAGTATACACTTATGTACGTATTTACCTGAGTTATGTGATTGCACACACTTAGCATTTCAGACTAAATTCATGCGTATTTACCTGAGTTCATGGGCGGAACCAGAGGAGGGTCAAGAGGGTCCGTTGACCCTCCGGTCACCGGAACTTTTTGAATTTTTATTTATAAATTTTGAGTTTTTGAAGAACAAACTTAGAGATGGACCCCCTAATTTGAACCAGTATAGAATATAAGCTTATGATGACCCCCTAACTAAATCGTTCTGGTTACGCCACTGCCTGAGTTATGTGATTGATAGAGTCACAGTGCGATATCCCATTAAATTTTCGTGATTCATGTTTGTGGTGTTCTGTACTATTGCGAGAATTTGAGGAACCTTCTAGCTTGAGTTGGGAGGAGCTGAGATAAACATGCAAATCGCATTACTATTATGGGTGTACACATAATAATAATGTGGGGTGCATGTGAGTCCCAGTGAGCCTTAACGAGTGTGAAAGGGGTTTCGCTCTATAGAGGCCTTCGTGAGCTTTGACTCCTACCTTATCTCGACTCTTAACCTGTCCTCTTTTCTTATATAGAATCATGAGTGGACGAGGACATGGACATGGACGTGGTCACATCGCAATGACTCAGACAGAGTTGACAAATCTGATAAACACCCGTGTAGCTGAGGCTTTGGCAGCCTACCAAGAGGGTACGAAATGTGCCAAATACTCTTTATCCTTGTGTCGCATACACAACTCTTACCCTTGTGTTAAAATTTTCTTTCGTCCTTAGCTCAACAATCCCATCAAAATCAAAATCATCCGCCTACATGCACTTTCAAGACGTTTAGGGATTGCAAGCCACATACATTCAGTGGGACTGAAGGGGCTGTGGGGTTACTACGTTGGTTTGAGAAGGCTAAGTCTGTGTTCACTATGTGTAACTGTCCCGAGGGGGACCGTGTGAAGTATGCTACAGGCACTTTGGAGGATGGTGCCTTAACCTGGTGGAATGCCCAGGTGCAGATGTTAGGCATCGAGATGGCTAACGCTACTACATGAGATGATTTCAAGGAGTTGATGTGGGAGGAGTACTATCCTCGTGACAAAATTCAGAAACTTGAGAACGAGTATTACAATCTGAAGATGAAGGGGTCTGAAATTGAAGCATTCACGAAGAGGTCACATGAGCTAGCAAACATGTGCCCTAACCTATCTCGACCCCACCTCAAAGAATAGAGCTGTACATCAAGGGCTTAGCACCCTTAGTAAAGAGTTTGGTCACTGCTGTAAACCTCAACAATCTGCCTCAGATCATCCATTTAGCACACAAGATTACTGACCAAGAGGTCGAGCATGGTGCGTTACCACCACGTGTCTCTGCTACAACCTCTACTACTACAGCTACCACACCTGCTAGTGATAACAAGCGCAAATGGAACGATGCTGACAAGGCAACCAGTGCAAGTCAATCTCAGAAAAGGCCTGACAACGGCAATAATCGTAGTTTCAGTCAGTCGTCTTCAGTCAACCAAGGACAGGGCAACAATCAGAATCAAGGCACCTACGTTGGTAAGAAGCCAAAGTGCAACAAGTGTGGTTATCATCATCATGGACCGTGTGTCTGGGCTTGCCGTCGGTGTGAAAAGGTGGGCCATGAGGCAAAAGACTGTAGAGCTCCGTACCCAAAGCAGCAGCAGCAGCAGAATCAGCAACATCAACAACAGCAAAGACAGCAGCCCCACCAGAACCAAGGCAATAGGAAGGGGTGTTTCCAGTGTGGGATGAGGGCCACATTAAACGGGATTGCCCTCAGTTGAACCAGAATGCCAACGACAACAACAACCGCCAGAACAACAACAACAATGCTGGAAACAACAACAATGGCAACAATGGGGGCAATGGTGCTCGTGGAAGGGTGTTTACAATTGGTGCTGGTGATGCTAGGAACGACGTATATGTCGTGACTGGTATGTTTTGTCACACCCCCAAAATCCACCTGCGGAGTACCACCGCTTGGAGGCGTGACTGACCAGGATCCAGCCACCAATCATATTGTGTCCTCCCAACTCTATGGCCCATTTGGCTATTCTTCATGATATTTCTGATTTTCCAGGATGTGACCGATGTGGTAATTAGTGAGAATGTTGATGACGTGGCCAGAGAAATACCTGCGCAATCGTCTGGAGGCATGTACCAGAGCTAAAACCAACTTTTCTATCATTGAATATCTTATTTCTAGGTCATTAAGTGTACGACTGACATAGTAGATTGGGGTTCGAACTCCTTCAAGGTCCACGAGAAGACTTTGATAGTGATATTAGATTTAGACACTTCTAGGAATCCATAACTTTTGGTCTTTCACTTGTTGACTTAATCTTCTAGTCTTCAGTCTTGACTTTTGTTGACTTGACTTTTGACTTGTTGACCAACACTTTGACATTCCAGCACTTGGTCTTCTGTTATCTATTCTTGAAGGCAACAATTTTGTATTAGTAGTTTGGGCATTTGTTTTGAGAAGCCTTTAAGGGTGAAAACTTCGGGATCAAGGATTGTACTTCAACTTATTCAGTCAGGCAGGGAAGATGATTCTTTTGGGTTTTGTCTTTCATAATCAGCAAATCTTATATAACCCAACAATTATAAATGACATATCATAAAATCCTTACCTCCTTGACTATACAAATATATTTAGCAATACCTTGATAAGAAAATGGTTTAATTCAACTTGCATTGGATAATGAACAAATCCGATTTCAATTTTAAAGTTTACGTTATCTTATTTATATACAACAAGATTAGAATTTTATTACACCGGTTGAATAAATGTAATGCAATGTAATATAATTATTAATAAAAATTAATGTCTTAAAAAATTATGTATTGTACCAATTTAATAAATGTCTTTAAAATATTGTGTATTGCATGAGTTTAATAAACTTATGTTTTACATAAGTATATGTTGAATAAAACATAATCAAATATGTTAACACACATTTTTGTAAAGAAATGTTGTTTTTTAAAAGGTATTTGGTGTGAAAGTTATAAATTTCTTTAAGTTAATTTCTAAGCATTTCTTCAAATCATTTTTTTATGTAATTGATAAATGTTAATTTAATTAAAGTGTGTTTAGTTTTTTAAATATTATTTTAACACAAGTAAGCTAATTATAAGCTAATAAATATATAAACACATATAGAAAGTAAAGTACTAAAACTTGAGATTTTTATTATTTAACTAAATATATACATAATACAAATTTATTTTCTAAAATTGATAAATGAAGTTAGAGAGTATAACTATCCATAATTAATTTCATATTAAATTTATTAAACTTATGAACTTAATTATATAATAATTAATTACTCATAATTAAATATCTTTATTATTTAATATGAGAGAGAGTCTGGAAACACAACGAGGCCTAAGGCTAGACAGTATGGGGGGTCGTCCCCCTCCATCCAGGATCGTCGCCGACCCAAACACCACGCCGCCCCCGTCCTCGTCCTCCCCGTCGCCCCCTAGATGTTTGAGACACAGCACAAAAGGACAAAAGTTATGGGGTTTCGATGCTTGATGACCATTATAATATAAAAAAAAATTATCTCCAATTTCAAAAACCTTTCAAACTGCTACTTCCCACATTTTTACCAAAATCCAACCCAAAATTATGTATATTCCCCATTTTTACACCATTTTTCACACTTTTCATCCACTACAACTCATCTCTCTCTCATTTTTTATAAACATTCTTCCCTTTTTATAAAATACTATTCTACCATAGATCCCATCAACCCGAACAACCCGAACGTCCCCAACAACCCGAACCCACCGAACATCCCGAATGTTTTTTCGGTGCCGGGATACTATCCGACGATGGAACCGAGCCAATTCGGTCAATTTTCCTCAAACGCTTTTGCCGCTTTCCAAAACTCACCGAATCTTTTTGCGCACACCCAACAAAGTCAAGCCATACGCTTTTAATATCCAACCCGTGCAACCCTTTCGACCCAAACCGAACCCGACGCAACCCATTCGATCCGAACCCGATGAGGATGTTGTCGAAGTTGTTCCCGAGACCCAACTGCAAAAAGGCAAACGAAGAAAAGGCAAGCAAGTTGCAGGTGAGCAAAGCCAACCGTCCAAACCAAAGCCGAAACCATGGACGCAACTCGAGGAAGAAGCCTTAGCGAAGGCTTACATAGGCACGTCCACACACCCGATTAAAGGTATGTAAAAATAACTTGTATTTTTTTCTAAGTATATACTTTATAGTATTATTTTTTTTAATTTTTTGTAACATATATTTTTGTCCAATATAGGTAACAATCAAACGGGTGAGGGGTTTTGGAAGGCGGTTTTAGCGAAGTTTCTTGAGCTAATGGACCAAGGGCCGTAACGAGATATTGACTCGGTGTCTTCTAAGTGGCGAAAAATGAGCGGGTTCGTCAATAAGTTTTCCGAAGAATATAATAAAATATATTCAAGTGGGCGTCGTAGCGGGATGAGCGACGAGGATGTGTCCAAAAAGGAGTTGGATGTTTACAAGTCAAACCATGGTACCACGTTCGGGCATGGGAAATTACGCAAACGGCACAAAAATGGGCGCCGGTTCCGAACGAGGTGGAGATGGCAAAGCGGCAAAGGACATCGGAATCCGGTAGTTATAGCGTCGGTGGATCGGACGTGAGATGTCACATAAAGTTAAACGATGACGCCGAGTTCGACGAAGAAGAGTACGCCGTAAAGGAAGTGGAACGTCCCCCGGGCCGGGACAAATCAAAAGAAGGATGCGGCGTCAAAGAAAGAAAAGCAAAAGGTCGATCCGAAGATGGAGGAGTTTATGACGCAATTTAAAACATACACCGAGGTCACGGCCCAAAAGACGAGGGCGAAGGAGCGGGCGATCGAAGAAAAGTCACGCGTGACGGGAGAAAAGTTACACGTGGCGGGAGAAAAGTTACGATTGTCCAATGATAAGGTTCGGCTCAAGGAGTGGGGAAATATTAACGATGGATGTTGATAGTTATCCCGAAACGAAACGCTCAACTTTGATAAAATTGCAAAATGACATCCCGAACGCCCCCCGGGTGGGGTCGGATCATCCTCCCATTTCCATTGTTTTTGTGGGATGAACCATCCTCATAAGGACTATGCTGTGGCGCCTAGGTGGCGGATCATCCTCCAAGGGAGGACCATCACCATACCACGTAGCCTAATATCAAGACATGTGTCTAGAAATTTGTATTATTTATTAGGTATATAATAGATAAGAGATAATAGATGTAATGTTGTGACTTTTTTTTTGGTTGGGGGATGCTTGTGAGGAGAAAACTAGTTAAGAGGCCCGCCGCGTTGCGGCGGGGGCATACAAATTGAGCCCATCATAAACGATGTCTTAACAATCCTTTTCAAATCAACCAAGTTTAAACTCTAAACATTGGAGGTTTCAATCCTATAGCTCCTCGTTTATTTTCTTTTGTTCAAGGAGCCAAAAGCGTAACATGAGAGACATTATAACAATAAAATCTTCAAGGACCTTTAACTAAATACCAACTCAAGCAGCAAAAAATTTCAAATCCTTGAACAAAAAACATGCCAACAGGCTTTGACAATAACGTACATCAAGACAAAAAACATGTTCTTCTAAACCTACAACTGATGACATCTTTAAGTCGCTTCCTTCTTAATAACACCCTAAAGAACACCGTTGTGCAAGTTGCTTTCTTTTAATATACAGCTAAACTAAAAACTTGCTACAACTAAATGGAAAGGCAAACATAAACAGATACACAACACGCACACATGACATAAATTAAAACATAAGAGATGGTAAGACAAACCTCATGAGCAAAGCCAATAACAATCTTCACAATCACGACTGTACTCGAACACAACTGTCAATTGACAAAAAAAAAAGTTGGTGTCAAGAGGATTGGCAAACCAACAGCTTAAGCATAATGCTACCAACATGTTCACAGTTAAGTCTATGATCCTTGATTGATCACATTCGCACCCTTGTCATGTCACTTCAAGAATATGATCAGGTTAAGTTCATTCTTACTGTTCAAAGAGTTGATAGAGACCAGGGCATATGTTATTTTTTTATGATTTCAATGTGGTATCTTTTGAGGAAGTTGCTTTATTGGTTGTTCGTCCAACTTGTTGTTTTTAGGCTGGTGAAATTACCAAATGGTAATAGAATATTGACTTTTTAGATTTATAAGAATGTGGATCTGATAACAACGATTTGAATTCAAGCGTGGGAGATCGATGGAGACTCATGTTCCACATTTCATAGGAATAAATATGAACTTTCCTTGTTTATATTTTGATTTGATTATAATTTGAAGATTGTTAAGCTAATTTATCTAATATATTTGGTTTAGAACATTACAAGCAAATATGTATACCTATAGGGAGGGTGTTTATGGTTCCGTTTGCCATGTTTTAAGAATACATTAGGTCGAATCAATCACTATGATTTTGAATAAAGCCTTGTTGGTTGAGTTGGTTTTGGCTATTTAAAATGTTTTTTTAACCAAAAAGATGATTTGTCAATGTAATACGTATAATAACCGAGTATTGCAAATTTATAAAACAATAATAAAGGTTAAACAACCAGTATGGTTTACAATAGACGGCAGATTCCAAGTTCCAAACCGGACAGAATCATTAAATCGTCAAACAGGTTAAACTATTTCCTTCGATTTGGACGGATTAATCGTTTTTAATGGTTTATAAACAGGTCCATATATGCAGCTATTTAGCTGAAAACGGAAACTATACATCTAGCTCCAAATGCACAAATGATTCTGTGTATGAAACTTGACCAATCACAGCATTGAAGAATAAGAGCAAGTGAAGTGAAGTGAAGTGAAGTGCTATTAGACCACTCGTAGTGGCCCAAAATTTGGGCGTCACTTCAAGAATATGATCACCCGCATTAATAGCCCTTTTACTAATAACCAATAACCAAGAAGCCAGTTACAAATCCTTATATCTACCAACACAATTACGACGCGAAAACAGGAAAAAAAAAATTAATAGGTAACTCCAATACAACCTAAGCAAAGATAATCTAACAAACTTCAAATCTGTTTGTACAAAAAAGTACAAAAAGATACCCAACTTGTCACGTTATATAATTACTTAATTAGCAACTACCCAATACAAATCCCCCAGCCTCTCAGTTAGGTATATAAATCAAATTTAGCCCCAAATAAAAAAGTCTATTAAACAGAAGTCAAATGAACAGCAAATAAAAAAGTTAAAACTTAAAATTCACATCAGATAAACCGCATTACCTTCAAATCTAAATAGAAAAACATATATATAAGAAATAAAAAATTTGCAACAAACCATTTGTATGCAAAAAGAAAAGAAAAGAAACAATCATATTCATAAACTAAAACTCTTACCATCAAATGTTCGGCTGTAGTAGGTCATCTCCGCCACCGGCAGTCGCCTTACACGCTGCGAAACACCACCAGAGCCACCACAATGACAGGTTTATTACAAAACAACCGTACAACCTAAATCTCAAAAGACGATCGTCTTCATTTCCGTTTATCCCTATCATCACCGTTGTCATTGATACCACCGGCCGCCAGAGTGTGGTCGGATTCTCTTTCTCTCGATCTCTCCCTCTACCCAGACTTTGTGAGAAAAATGGTTTAGGGTTCTCATACGATGAGGATTAATGACGCGTGTCTTCATGAGCTGATGTATTTTCCACCACCAAACTATCCTGACAAAAATACTAACAAAACAGGTACAATAGCACAGCGTACAACTCTCGTTGCATACAAATGTTGCAAATTATAATATACATAAATGTACCTGATGAACCTGAAAAGCAAATTGAACACCTTGTAGCAACAAATCCCCGTCTTATGAAGCTTCATTGCACTCCAATTCTTTAGCGATCCTCCGCATACACTCTCGTGCCAAATCCCCGTCTCGTGAAGCTTCATTGCACTCCAATTCTTTAGCAATCCTCTGCATACACTCTTGTGCCAGATTCAGGGAACTTAGTTTTATCTGTAATTATCGAGTTAATTAATTAATAAAATAAATAGCTTAAGTTACAGTCAAGATTTATAGTTAACTTTATAAAGCAGAATATATTGTAATTCAAGTTTATTATCGCAAAAAGCCTTTGCTTGGTGATAAAGGAAAGTCTGCACCTACCTTTCCAACGACTCCTGTATCCATCAGCCACTGCCATGGAAGCTGTAGCTCTTTGTATCTCTTACTTGTACCCTCTCTACTTCTTTCCACTCCACTAACGCTTGACTCTAATCTATTTATACTTCTTTGGCTGTGTCTAACATTACTCACAAGTTGAGCTCTGTATTCTTCATCTTTGCAACCAAATCAGAACTATTTTGACTTCGATCAACAAATTTCAACCCAATACTACAACCACTTGACCTAATTCCCAAACATTTACAATCAACAAAACTAAACGTATGACTACATATGCACATAGAAAAATAAAGCAACAAGAGATGCAGGTCGAGCTTCGTTCACCGAAGCTTGGTCGGAACTTGACCGGATTCTTGTCGGAATCATTTATCACGAGAATAGTCTCAAACGACACATCAAGAGCCGATGTACCTGAAACTGTAACATGCAACAGAATAGAAGACTTACCGGATCTTCGCCGGAGATTCGTCATACTTCACCGGAATACACTCGTCTTCGATGATTCTTTGAGTGTTAGTCGTGTAGCGTAATAAGTGAAAAAGCGCCGTCGTACGCCGCCTAGTAACCACCGTCCTTCCACCCTTCTCTCTCTCAAACAACGAATCTGCATCTCTATCTCTCAGGTCTCTCTCTTCTATTTATATGAAATATAAAGCTTCCAAAAGAAGCTTTAGTATAATCAACATAAGCAAATGTACAGGTTACTTATGCACATAAAACCAATAAAGCCAGAGTTACAAGTACCTATTGCACAAAGTTGTTGCAAATTATAAGTATATATAATACTCCCTCCGTCCCGCTAAAAGTGTCCTATTTTGAATTTTCAACGTCTTTATTTATAAACTTTGACCTTAAATAATTTTGTTTGTGTTAGATAATACTTGATGAAAGTTATATGATTTAAGTGTGGTTTACAAGTGTTTTTATCAGGTTAATTTTCATCAAGTTTTATATAACACAAAAATATATAATTAAAGTCAAAGTTTATAAATAAAGAATTTGAAAATTCAAAATATGACACTTTTAGTAGGACGGAGGTAGTAGTTAATAACATAGAAGAAACCTGAGTAATTAAATATGCGCGTAGCATATTTAATTTCTTGTGTGTCCTGCATAGTGATTAAATATGTGCGTAGCATGTATGTATATGCGTATATACACAAACAACCAATGATATATACTATAAACCATAAAAACCTAAATTTTAAAATTTGGTTTGAATGATACGATTTGTTTGTTTCTCTAACACCTCACTTTTCTAATATAATAAATGGACTTACATGTCAGGTTAAAAGCCTATTTTACTTATAGATTTTGAAAGGCCTAGTTTACTTATAGATTTGGAATGGGCCCATAAGCACAAAATGGTAAACGTGCATAATCCAATATGGAAAGGGATTTCTCTAGCCACCAATCCTCATTTTTATCATTATACTTGAGTGTAAAGAGAAAGAGAGAAACTCACCAAAACACCATGAGCGTTTAAGGTTTTTTTCAAGCTAAGAAACAAGATTATCAAGCTGTTTAAGCTTGGTTCCGTTTAAAATATGTTTCAAGGTAAGCTTTGATATACCGTTGGAGTTTTCGTGAACCTCTATGCATGGGATCATATTAGGATTGTATTTTGAGGCATATGGATCCTTAAAGCAAGAATCTTGATTAATTTTAAATCTGCAACGTAAGGAGTGGAATATTAGTGAATAGTAATGTTTGCAAATAGTATTGTTTTTGAAAAGTATAGCTTAGTGAATATTATTGTTTGCATATAATATTGTTATGCAAAAAGTATAGTTTAGCAAAATGTCCCGTATGGAACGAAGACGCTGTTCATGAGAAAAGTTGATGGTTGTGTAACCACTGATCATGTTAACTTAGTGTCCAAGGTCAAGATCCTGTAGCAAGTAAAGTGTGAGGCAATCGTACACGTGAGTTCTAGTCTAGAGGCCACTTTTTAGATACTTTTGGGCTGATATGCATTGTTAGAAAATATACTTGAATTAGTGATATGTATAAAGTATATCATATGTATAACTATTTGAAAAGTTTATGCCTATTGAATCTTTAATGTCAGAAAATGGTAATGCTTATATTGTTTTGAACAGAAAGAACAGTTTTCTTGGAATGTGAAATTAAGAATACTTCTCTTAAAATGTGAACGGTAATGAATTAAAGGTATAGAACTATAAGGAATGGCTATATGGAACACGGGTATGCATCCGGGATTGGGGAGGCTAAAGGAAATGAAAAGCCCTGCATGTGTTGATGGCAAGGACGGTAATGTCCTTCACTGGTTACATGTAGGAAAGGTAAAATCCTATACCTAGGGAAGGTAGAGATGGTAAAGACTTGTATTGTTTTCTGAGGGAATCACAAAAGGTAACAGTTATGTGTTAGGACCCATGGCTTTATAGCCTAGTGGTATCTTAGGGGTGGGATAAGACTTTGGACTAATAGGTCCTGGGTTCGATTCCCACATGGGGGGTTTTCCCATATTTATTGGGTTTCCTCCTGAATTGCTGTATTTGCATTATGTCTAATTGAGATGGATATGATCGGGTGGTTCCGCTGGTGGCACGATGATACTCCAGTGGTCCGTCAGTGATCCAAATTTGCCGTTCAAAAAAAAAATAAAAAAATAAAAAAAATAAAACAGTTATGGGTTAGGGTTTTGGTACGAGATGCGGTTATGTCTTTGAAAGTGTAATGAAAATATTTAAGTGTTATGTCTTTTATCTTATTACTAGATCTCATTAAGAAAAGCTGACTTTTTAGCTTGTATGTTAGGTTGAACCAGGTATAGAGCGATGCTAAGATGGTTAGCTCCCCAACATAGTCTTGAAGTTACCCGACATCTCATGAACTAGCATCCCTAGTAGTGTAGTTATTTTTCAGTGTTTGGTATTGTATTATATATATTGCACGCTCTGTATTGTGAATGTTGAATGTTTCCGCTGCTACGGATTATGAAATTTTCAGTTTAAGAACTATGTATGCTATGAATAACCTCCCGAATTTGGAGCATTACACATTCTCTTCGGGTTTTAGATTTTTTGATTCTTCCTTAGCTAATGTAATTACTAATTTATGTTGAGGTCACTACAACATAATAGTGGATATGTTACTCCCAAATAACCGATTTAGATCAAAACTAAATGGATTCTAAAGACGAATTATACAACATAATAGTGGATATGTTGATCCCAAATAACCGATTTAGATAAAAACTAAATGGATTCTAAAGACGAATTATGCCGTCCTTAACAAAATACAACTAAGTTTTTTTAAACACCTCTCTCTATTTTTCCCATGAAACAAGTTGCGCTTAAGTTTTTTTAACACTTGATTTCTACTAGCTGCTCTAAATTGCACACAACTACTAGAAATCAAGTCTAAATTAAGCTATAATGTTCTTTTGTTTGAATAATGATGAACATATTCATGACAAGTAAACCACTATATTAAATGGTATTTAATCCGTGCATGTTTTTCTATTTTTAATTAAAAACGTACTTTGAAAAAAGAATTAAACAAGTTATGAAAATAAAAATATTTAAAAAAACGCTAACTATTTAACAGTTATATAGTGTACGGATTTAACTATAATTCAGGTTATATTAGGTAAATAGGAGTACGTACTTGAAAGTTGAAATTACTATCTTAATTTTCAGATAGCATTCGTCCTTTAAAAGTTATGAAACGTGTTGGATAGATGAACCAGATTCCATTTACTTTTTAATAATCTCTTTACGTATGTAACTAGTTTTTGCCCCGCCCGCGATGCGGGGCAATAAGTAGAATATTTCTCTCTCATAACATATATGTTTGTACAGAGGGCAAGATCGTAATTATATTTTGAACTGAAGGCGAAATGATAATTTTAAACTGAGAGCAAAATCATAATCTTGAGCTAGGGGGGAAAACATAATTTAATTTTGAACTGTAGGCAAAAACATAATTTTGATCTGAGGGCAGAATCATAATTTTGACCTAGAGGAAAAAACATAATTTTAAACGGAGAGCGAAACCGTAATTTTAAACTGGGAACAAAATAAAAAATGAGTTTTTGAACAGAGGGCAAAAGTGTAATTTTGAAATAGGGGCAAAATTATAATTTTATTTTGAGCTGGGGCAAAAACGTAATTTTAAACGAGGGACGAAAGTGTAATTTTAAACTGGGAATAAAATTAAATTAAAAATGGGTTGGTCAAATAGGGAAGTGTCAGGCAAGCTGCCTGGTGCTATTTCCTCAACTTGAAAATACTTGAACTGTGGGCAAAAACGTAATTTTGAGCTGAGGGCAGAATCGTAATTTTGAGCTAGAGAAAAAACAACATTTTATTTTGAACTGGGGGCAAAAACGTAATTTTAAACGGAGGGCGAAACCGTAATTTTAAACTGGGAAGAAAATAAAAAAATGAGTTTTTGAATCGAGGGCAAAAGTGTAATTTTGAGCTAGGGGCAAAATTATAGTTTTCTTTTGAGCTGTGGGCAAAAACGTAATTTTAAACGAAGCACGAAAACGTAATTTTAAACTGGGAATAAAATTAAATTAAAAATGGGTTGGTCCAATAGGGAAGTGCCAGGCAAGCTGCCTGGCACTATTTCCTCAACTTGAAAATACTTGAACTATAGGCAAAAACGTAATTTTGAGCTGAAGGCAGAATCGTAATTTTTAGCTAGAGGAAAAACAACATTTTATTTTGAGCTGGGGCAAAAACGTAATTTTAAACGGAGGTCGAAACCGTAATTTTAAACTGGGAATAAAATTAAAAATGGGTTTTTGACCTGAGGGCAAAAGCGTAATTTTGAGCTAGGGGCAAAGTTATAATTTTATTTTGAGCTGGGGGGCAAAAACGTAATTTTAAACGAAGGACGAAATCGTAATTTTAAACTGGAAATAAAATTAAATTAAAAATGGGTTGGTCCAATAGGGAAGTGCCAGGCAAGCTGTCTGGCACTATTCCCTCAAGTTGTAAATGTATATGTAGTAAACTAGTGGATGCCCCGCCCGTGTTGCGGGGCGATGGCCGAATAATGAGCGAGTGTTAGGCAACTCATTAATACGAAAAACAATTAAATCGAGTCAATCAATTAAAACAAAACACTTTTATAGTTTTGATAAAAAAAACTAAAACAATGGCAATATTGTAATTTTTAACTAAGGGAAAGTTGTATTTTTTGACTGGGGTAAAATCGTAATTTGCCAAAAGCTAAAGTGATGGCAGTACTGTAAATTTTAACCAGGGGCAAAATTGTAAATTTTCACATGGGCAAATTCATAATTTTGAACTTCGGGTAACAATGTAAAATAAATTTGAACTAAGGGCACAATCGTAATTTTAAGCCGGAGGCAAAACCACAATTTTATTTTGAATCGAGGGCAAAATCGTAATTTTCAGTTGGGGGCAAAAGCATAATCTTATTTTGAACTAGGGAAAAACGTAATTTTAAACTGAGTGCGAAATCATAATTTTTTAAACAGGGAAAATTACATTTTTGAAAAGAGGGCAAAATCATAATTTTTAGCTGGGGGCAAAAACATAATTTTATTTTGAACTGGGGGGCGAAAAGGTAATTCAGAGCTGGGGGCAAAACCACAATTTTATTTTGAATCGAGGGAAAAATCGTAATTTTGAGCTAGTGAGAAAAGCGTAATTTTGTTTTGAGCTGGGAGCAAAAACGTAATTTTAAAATGGATATAAAATAATAAACTGGTTGGTTCAATAGGGGAGGGCCAGGCAAAAGCGTAATTTTGAATTGAGGGCAAAATCGTAGTTTTGAGATGGGGACAAAAGCGTAATTTTATTTTGAGCTGAGGGCAAAACGGTAATTTTAAACAGGTGCAAAAACGTAATTTTAAAATAAATATAAAATAATAAACTCGTTGGCCCAATGGGGGAGTGCCAGGCAGCTGCCTGGCACTATTTCCCCATTTGGTAAATGTATGTATGGTAAATAGGTTAAGGACACCCGTAGTGGGGCCCATATCACGGGAAAAAGAGGCATAGCGTCCTGTATCGCCGCCGCACACCACTACGGCTGACGCTATGGGCTGAAGATTTCGGATTCTCGCGAAGGTGATAACGGCATGACTCATTCTTCCCAACTCACACACATATATATACATTCATATGTATGTATAATTGAAGGGTTATATAACCCCCTTACCACTACATCCTCTTGTGATATAAAGTCTCATAAAACCTCCGTCTTATGCATTTCGCCACTTGTCGCATAACGCCCCTAAACAAATACTTTTAAAAATCACTTCTGTTTCAAACTAATTTCAAGATTATAGTAAATGTTGAAAGACTAAAAATTTGAGAGAGAAACGTTTTCATCCTCCCTATTCTTTTTCCCTACAGAACACAATTAGGATTTATTGTCTACTTACAAATTTTAATAGAACTAGAATTACCACCCGCCGCAATGCGGCGGGGATGCGTTAGTTATATATCATATTAGATGAAAGGCATATGTTTCTTACATGACCGCGAGCCTGTGTGTAAAACATAGAAAATAATAACTGACCCGATCTATGACCCACGCATTGCAACAGACCTATCAAACGGAGAAAAATAGACGCGTTGTGACGGGCCTGTCAAATAGGATAAAGTAGATGAAAAAATGTTGAACTCCACACGCACGTTGTGGCATGTTAACTCGGAAAATCTAGAACGAAACGTTAAACACAAAACTTGCGATAGATGAAAAGTATATGGGGTCAAAGTTGCAAAAGTTGGAAAGCTTTTGGTTAAAAGTAAAAAAAATTAAAGTGGTTAAATCGTAAAAGATGTAAATTTTTGAATTAGAAGTAAGAGTTCAAATTAATCAAAGGGGTTAAATTGTATAAGATGGAAACTTTTTAAGTAAAAGTGAAAAATCAAATTAATCAAGGGGGTTAAATTACGAAAGATTAAAACCTTAAACTAAAATTGTCAAAGAATGATAATTTAGGGTTAAAAAAGGAAAATTCCAATTTTTTTTTTTGAAACACTCCTAAAACTAAAAGTACAACATATATATGCATATAGAAGTTGCTAATTTATAGGTTTATAATTATTAGATAGGATGAAATTTCAAACAAACAAGATGACTAGCATTTATAAGATGCTAAACCAAACATATTAAAGTTTAAAATTTTGAACTGAATGGGTGGGGTTGCGTAAATGCAAAGCCATTAAAGTTAAGACGTTGTTCCGTTTGGGATAAAGAGTTCAAGCTCGAACAAAGACGGATCCGCTTGAGATAAAGAGTTCGAGCTCCACCAATGACGGATTGATGTAAAAACTTGTTAAAAAAATTGCACTGAATCATTTAATGAAAGTTAATATACGATATATAACAATTTATTTTATGTTTAAAATAAATTCACATTTAATAACGTCATAATAAGGGGAGTGGGGGTGGTCATTAGTCATCGCTCATCACTCACTCATCACTCACAACATCCAATCAAGTTCCGCCATTTCATCAACCATTATTCCATCACTTACAAGTTTTTTTTAATGGCGGTGGTCATCACTAGTGATAGAATTCCATCACTCACAATTTTTTTTTATTTTTTTTAAATTATAAATTAACAATAAAACACTAAATTTATAAATTATAAATTTTATTTAAATAAAACATAAATTACATAGCAAAATAAAAAAAAAAAACTAAACATTGGAAAAAAAACTTAAATTAAACGGATGGCATCTCCCAACCCCACCTTTCACAAATCTCGCGCTTTTGTTGAATTACGATCGACTTAAACGGTTCATCAAGATGGGCGTGCGGCTCACACGAGATTTTTAAATCATTTTGTCTTTCTACCGTTTTCAAGTGTCCCATATACGCGTGCTGGCGTTCAAGTTTTGCGGACACAAGTTTTTCTTTTCTTTGTTTGGAGTCGCATATTTCCGCCAATTTCGCCTCTTCAATTCTGAAGATCGACTCTGCCACCGCTTCCTTTCCTATGCTTGACGAATCACCACTTTTCTTGCGGCGTGACCTTGTAGGTGTATCTTCTTGAATGGGGTCGTCAACGGGCACACCCTCAAAATACCACCTAGGGAGTGTCCCTGTTAGGCGTGTGACCACTAGCAATGAGCCACTAATTACATTGAATCATAAGTTTAAAATAACGTTCCATCAATTAATAATGATAAAATCCCAATCATAAGTTATTCAAAAACCACAAGTTCAGCGGAAGCGTTAACGTAACATAATGTAAATACTTTCCAAACAACTATAGTAAATAAATGTTTGATAAATAAACCCATCAATGCAACCATGACCACTCACGCCCTCCAGCCAGCAAGTTCCTGTTCCCAAGTATCTAACGACCTGCGAGCATGTAACAAGTGTATCAGACAAAGCTGGCGAGTTCACAGTTTTAGAAAACGTTTGTTACCCATTGTATGTAAAACAGTTCACTGACAAATGCAAGTAATATTGTTAATATCTCAATTCCGAACAAGACGGCTCCTGAAGTACATGACTGCCCTTTCCCATGTACTCCTATCCAGTACTGGGCCCGACTGGGTCATTAGTTCACATCCGTCCTCTTTAGGAGCGGTGTGAGGGTGCCAAACCTAAGTAGCGCTACCAACTAATACCCGTTACCCTCCAGGTAACAATATAAGGGACTTACAAGAATGATAGGTGAGAATATTAACCAATATACCCGTTTTTACCCGAAAGACTTATCCCTCCACGGGATACCCACTGACTGTCCCCAACCACTGGGACGCATGCTCGAATGTAGTGAACTCACCTTCGGTTTGCTCGGTAGAATTAGTTACTTGTTTTTAACAGTTGCTCAAACGCGTCCTATCATGATTTACCAACCATAATCAGTTCTACATTCTCGTTGTACCATGTATGTTATCACACATTACACACGTTACATTCACGAAATATTATCATCTTTCATGCAGGCTATAGCAGTAACTATCTCTCACACGATCCTAGTTATCACAGTTGGTCCACATCACAGATTTTCATGCAAAATACACGTTCACAGGTCAGTTCACACTAATGTAAGTTGTGACCCAGTATTAGTCCACGTAGGTAACATATAATAATTCAACCAACATGTATATGATCCACCAATGTCTTCGGCCCAGACTAACATGTGAGGTCCAATGATTACATAAAATCAACATACCAATTATCATTCTCATAGACCCAATCAGATCAGTCATGTCGTACCACACATACAAATCCATTCATCATGCAAGCCACTTCTATTGTCATGTAATCCTAACCCAACCCTCACGTGATCATTGAATTAATTTGCAAACATTACTCATTATCTAACATATATTTCATTATCATACAATCATCATTCTGCTCCTAGATTACATGTAGCAGGGAGTTTAATAGGTTATTTGTTAAACTTCTAACATTATACATACCCATTAATAACTATAACACATGATTTCCAGATCGTTTATCACCATATTTCCTGTTTAGTTCGGCCCAACATTTCCCCAACCCACTTGTTTCGCACGGCCCCAACTACTCGCTGTTATACATGTTACCCATTACCCGATCCCCTAGCGACCATGCATAACCCCTATGTTACTGTTTGAGCCCAAATATGTAACAAGGTCTTGGTCCACTTAACCCACCCTTGTGGCCGGCCCATTTAATACCACTATCTCCTGAATTATATCTACCCAACTTGTCAATATGGGGGGGCCATCATGTGCCAGTTACGAAAACAACAAGCAGCTTACAAGGATTCCATGCACAATTGACAATCCCTAAATTAAAATAATGGATCAACCATTATCACCTAAAAACTAACATTTAATCAGGCATTCATCACAAGTCAACACATATTACACGTTTCAATCCTGGATCAGACCTATGTGAGCAAACCGTGATCATACCACGTCATCTATTAGCATAACATCAATTTTATAATATCAATTATCAATACTATTACCCTAATATTTGATTTTCAAGAACATCTATATGTATGAGTATACGTTTATTAACATATACATGCACACCAAGAAACAAGGATTGAATAAGCATAGTAGACTAACCGGAAGCCTGATCAATCAAGGTGTAATCGCGAACAGGGGGGGTTGCTATTGCCGACGCACACTTAGAGGGTTTTAGGGCTTGTATGTGTTGATATAATGGGAAGTATCAAAAGTCTACGTATCATGCCATTATAATACCCTCACACCTTAAGTGGGCCGGTGATTCTAAGTTTGGGCCGAGATCAGGATGAAGCACAAAACAATTCATCTTGGTTGGTCTATGTTGTGGGTGTTATGTTGTGGTCCGATTAATTGTGAATGTGTGGCCCAAATATACGCGGCCCAATCTCATTTGGTTTTTCTAAATCAGTTGAATAACACACAAAACGTTTAACACTTTCATGCATAACTGATCGGTTAGACATACGTAATCATGTATAGTGTACGAGATAGGCAGATAAACATAGAGACACACGCTTCAAGTTGTGGGATTTCAAGCAATGCTAACCTTAATTATCCGGGTTGTCACAAACGGGTTGATCGGGTTCGTCAACGGGGTCATCATTTAAATTCATTTGGGGCAAGTTATCTGATGCGGAAGTCGTGTAGTTCCCCGACTCGGAGGTCTTTGATCTTTTCGGACCTCCTCTTTTTTTGGAGCCGTAGGCCCACCCATGTCGACCAAATCAATCGGTACCCACTTCGGGTGACGTATCGCAACCTCCCATGCCGCCACGTGTGGAAAACTCCTCTTTTTGTACAGTCGACAATACTCTTCGGTGATGGTTTGCATGATAGTTGCCTCGCTCGCTCCACTTTGTGGATTTCGGTTCTACAAAAAATATAAAAAGTTATTTAAAAAATAAAAAAACACTATTTTCTGTTTAAAAAAAAACAGTTTCCTGGTTTTTAAAAAAAATAACTGTTTTCTGTTTAAAAAAAAACAGTTTCTGTTTTTTTTTAAAATAACTGTTTTCTTTTTTTTAAAAAACAGTTTCTGTATTTTAAACATAATTGTTTTCTATTTTTTTTAAACAGTTTCTATTTTTTAAAAAAATAACTGTTTTCTGTTCCGTTCGGGATAAAGAGTTCAAGCTTGGACAAAGACGGATCCGCTTGAGATAAAGAGTTCGAGCTCCGCCAACAGACGGATTGATGTAAAAACTTGTTAAAAAATTGCACTGAATCATTTAATGAAAGTTAATATACGACATATAACAATTTGTTTTATGTTTAAAATATATTCACATTTAAGTAACATCATAATAAGGGGAGTGGGGATGGTCATGTAACATCTGCATCCCTAGACTTTTACCTATTTGACACTTTTAGTCCCTAAACTATGTGATACTTGATGCTATTAATACTTGATGAGTCTTATGCTATGAAACTATGGACACTATGATTCTATGATACTATGATTCTATGAAACTTGATTCTATGATTCTTGATACTTGGAAGCTAGATTCTTGACTCTTGATACTTTGGTGTTTTACTCTTGAGGCTCGGGAAACTTGAGACTTGGTTGAACGAGGTACTGGAGTCTTGTCACTGGCGGAAACTATGAAATTATGAAACTATGGAAACTATGGAAACTTTTGTGTTAATGATATAATCTAGTTATGTGATACTATTACCCAATAATATGCAACACAACATTTAATCTAACTCGCAAAATGAATCAAAGACGGGAACACGGAAAGGATGGGTTGGCCAAGTGGTAATCCGATCAGATGGCCACTCGATCGAAGCGCCACCCGATCCGTGCACACTGCCTCACTCCTTCACTCACTCTGACACTATAAATAGGCCTGCCACATCATCATTCTCATCGATGTGACAGCCTCACTCGATCCAGACACACGCACTCCTCTCTTCTTCCATTTATCGGCAATTTCGGTACGCTTTACACTAGATTCTTGTACAACCTTGATCTACACGTTATTCTCTACAAGATTCTCCTTTGAAATCTCACTTTTCACCATAAAATCTCTAAGATTTGAGCTCTTGATGGTGATGTCATCATGGCGGTTTGTACCAAACTGTTGTGTGATGTCATTCTAGTCAAGATCTAGCTCAGATCTAAGGAATTTCATGTGTTTCACTCTAAATCTTTACTAAATCCAGACTTTTCAACTAAAACTAATGTTTATCTTCTTCTTTTCTTAAAACTTTTACCTCAAACGGTGAGATCTAGATCTAAACGGACTGTAGACTTGATGATTAGTCTGGAGTTGGTTTGGAGAAGGATTGTTGCCGGAGAAGATGACTGGGGTACGAATTCTGACATAAGCACCGTCACGAATGGATGACTGAACGGACTGGGGTGATTCCCACCCGATCAGATCGACTGTACACTGATGGGTTTACCATTGTCTCAATGCGTACCATGTCGTCATTGTTTAAACAAAAACTTAGAAACTTTACAAGTTTAGGAACGGGACAAGGACAACCCGATCGAGTGGCACTCCGATCGGATAGCCATCCGATAGAACAACCATCCGATTTAGTGACACTTGCTTCTCAACCCTAAACACTTCGACACTTGGAAACTTTTTAGAAACTTCGTATCAATTTGGAATCATGACACTTGAATCGAACGACCATTCAATCGAATGGCCATCCGAACGGATGACCATCCGATCGGATGGCAATCCGTCTCTCACTCACAACAGCCACACCAATCGAATGGCAATCCGATCGGATAGCCATCCGATCGAACTACCATCCGATCCAGTGACTGGCCCGACACTTTGCGCAATCTCGTTGTTTTGTCTGACACTTATCTGTTGTAATCTAATCAGGCTAAACCTAAGGAGCTCCCTTTGATCCAATAACAGTTAATCTGTTAAACAATCACTGTGAGTATACTCGATCCCTTTTTGTTTTAAACTTTGTGATGCAACAGGTATTCTATTAAACTATGATACTTGAGACTTTTGTAAACTAAACTCTATGCTATCTGCGTGTGAAACTTGTGATTCTTGTATTCTATTTGTGCTATGTAGACGTTTAATCCAGGTTGTGTAGTTCCGCCTTAACAATAGTAGCGCTATAGGAGATGCACCTCCCCATTATTCTCGGGGGTATTGTTAAGAGGATACTAGTTTTCCTTGAGACTTGGGAAAACACTAAAGCATCAGGATACTTGGGCTATCACTTGTTGAACTGCGAACACTAGCATGGCTGAAACTATTTTGTTAACATTTACACGATGGATATGAGTTGTTTTAATCTATTATACTCTTACTCAAACTTGTATACTCGCCAGTACGTTTTGTACTGACTATATTTTAATACATGTTGCAGGTTGACATGATATTAGGACTCATGAAATATGCTAGGATGCTGCTTAGAAACACATCATAGCTAAATTAGAAACTTGAAACTATTTTATTATGGTTTTGTAATTTGATACTTGGTGATTGGCACTTTAGACATTGTTAGCATGAAATCAATCTAATATATATTGCAACTATTTAGTGTTATGGAATCTCATGAGCAATCTGAACGCCTAGTGCTCGCCCCGATGTTTCCGCCGTCGGTTGGGGTGTGACAGATTGGTATCAGAGCCATAACTATAGGGAATTAGGATAAGTAGGAATACTTGCCCTAGTCTATAGTTCTAGGAATCTTGATTCTTATCTGTTGTTTAAGACTTATGCATTCTGCCGTATCTGCTTCCTAGCAGCACATTTTCCTACTAAACTTACATGCCTTTCCTAAAGCTGACACAATATACACTTGATGTGACAACCCGAGATTTCAAGGTCTTGATTCTACGCAATTATTTATTTCACAACTCTGTTTTGATAAGTGATTAATGTTGCATGTTTGTTAAATGATTACCGTGCATTGATTGTGTCGTTGTGTTGTGCATGTTTCTAGTTAGGGTTTTTCCTCATTTTCATACTTGACGAAATATAGTTTCTCGTCATTCCTTTACTTGATGAAATATAGGTTTGCCGTCATCTCTGTATGACGAAACTCTGGAGTTTCGCCACCACCCCACACCACGAAAGAGGTCTTTCGTCAAGACCTTCGGCCCAGGCCCACTGATGGCCCATAACTCTCGGACTTTATAATCTCATATAATTATAACCGTAAACACAACGAAAACCCTACTGTTCTCTCTCTGTTAGACGACAGGCATTCTAATCTATTGGGAGCCCTCAATCGATCTTTCCTTGTGTCCAATCATCGTGTGGTTAGTAACCCTTCCGTGATTCGAATAAACCATTATGTGATTTCTCTATGTGATTCCTGTTCGTGTGTACTTGATTCGGTTATTGTGGAACCAATGCATTATCTAATGCCTAGTTAGTAATTCGATATGATTGATGTTAGTTTTAGGGTTGCATGATAACACGGTTGGGATGATTGACTGGTAACAACAAATCTATCAGATTTGAACAATGGGTGTATGAGTATGGTTAGTTGTTAAAAAGGGTTTTGAAGTGTTGATACTAAATCTGAGAATTTAGAACATGTATGATAAGAGATTAGATAATTTGTGTACATTCATTGTGTGGTTTGCTAAATCTATTCGATGAACTTGTGCTAACAGAAAGTTGTTTGACAATTTTATGTTGATACGTGAAACCGTCTTGATTTGGGTTTAGGGAATTGAAGAAACTGTAAAGGGTAGTCGACGAAACATAGATGGTTCGTCAACAAGCATCTCGACGAAACATGGGTTATTCGTCGACAAACAATCCGAAGAAACATATGGGTTTCGTCACACCTCACCTCGACGAAAGAGGATCTTTCGCCGCAAGGGGTGTTTCGCCGAGTGAGTCACTAAATTGAACAGTAGGTGCCTGTGATGTTAAGGATGATAGATACTTGTGTGTGTACACAATCCATGTTACCTGTCAATGATAATAAAAAACTTGGTTCGATTAGTTGGTGTAACAAACCCGCCTGTTATGTTATGTATTACATGTGACAATCACATGAGATGTGAACTTGCATTAGAAAGGTGTTTTGGCTACCTGATATACTGTGATCTTGTGAGAAATGCAATCTGTGTGAAAATAATGACTTCATTATTTGAGAAACTGATATTCATTGGTAACCACGGTAGGGTTGGTTGATTAACTTGGAAACGGGTAACTAAACAAACCGAGCAAACCAAGGTGAGTTCACTGCTCTTTTTCCAAGCATGCATCCCGGGGAGGGATATCGGGTAATGTTCCGGGGAGGAATGTCAGGTTATTGGGATGTTGGTTATTACACTCATTTCTATCATTAAGTCCCACCATATACCGATTGGTTGTCGGGGAGGCAACGGGGTTATTAGTTGATAGCGCTATTAGGTTTGGCACCGTCACACCGTACCGGGGAGGACTGTCGTGAACTAATTACCTTAACCACTTGACCAAATGTGTGATAGAGCATTGGGGTTTGGGCAAATAAATCTAGAGCCATCTGCGGTAATCGAGTTAATAACAAAATCAAATCATTGAATTATACTTATATTTGGTAACAAAAACGTGCTAACAAACTTTGAACTCACCTGCGTCGTCTGACACACTTGTCTGCATGCTTGCAGGTCATTAGATTATTGGTTATGGACTTGCTATCTGGGAGTGCTGGAGTGGTCATGGGTCGAGACTCTTGGATACTTGTTTCGTTGGTTTTGAACACTTGTTTTGAAACAATTGATTAACAATTTACATTATGCTTCCGTTAAACGTTTACTTTGGTTTTCACTTATGACTTGGAATTATATTATGAAATGAATGGAATGTTTTGCTTAAATATTTATTATGGTTCAATGTGATTGGTGGCTTGGATCCTGCTACGTCACACGTCTCGCGGCGTTTCCGCATGTGGTATTTTGGGGGTGTGACAGTTTGGTATCAGAGCCACTGGTTATAGTGAACTAGGTTTTAAAACGTTTTTATAAAACCAGACTATAACCAAACAACTTCGAAATCGACCATGACACTCAGCTCTAGATTGCAAGGTTCGTCTCTCGTTTACTTATTGCGTAGTATATCTAGTATACACTTATGTACGTATTTACCTGAGTTATGTGATTGCACACACTTAGCATTTCAGACTAAATTCATGCGTATTTACCTGAGTTATGTGATTGATAGAGTCACAGTGCGATATCCCTTTAAATTTTCGTGATTCATGTTTGTGGTGTTCTGTACTATTGCGAGAATTTGAGGAACCTTCTAGCATGAGTTGGGAGGAGCTGAGATAAACATGCAAATCGCATTACTATTATGGGTGCACACATAATAATAATGTGGGGTGCATGTGAGTCCCAGTGAGCCTTAACGAGTGTGAAAGGGGTTTCGCTCTGTTAATTGATGTAAACTTAGTGGTCTATAGAGGCCTTCGTGAGCTTTGACTCCTACCTTATCTCGACTCTTAACCTGTCCTCTTTTCTTATATAGAATCATGAGTGGACGAGGACATGGACATGGACGTGGTCACATCGCAATGACTCAGGCAGAGTTGACAAATCTTATAAACACCCGTGTAGCTGAGGCTTTGGCAGCCTACCAAGAGGGTACGAAATGTGCCAAATACTCTTTATCCTTGTGTCGCACACACAACTCTTACCCTTGTGTTAAAATTTTCTTTCGTCCTTAGCTCAACAAGCCCATCAAAATCAAAATCATCCGCCTACATGCACTTTCAAGACGTTTAGGGATTGCAAGCCACAGACATTCAGTGGGACTGAAGGGGCTGTGGGGTTACTACGTTGGTTTGAGAAGGCTAAGTCTGTGTTCACTATGTGTAACTGTCCCGAGGGGGACCTTGTGAAGTATGCTACAGGCACTTTGGAGGATGGTGTCTTAACCTGGTGGAATGCCCAGGTGCAGATGTTAGGCATCGAGATGGCTAACGCTACTACATGAGATGATTTCAAGGAGTTGATGTGGGAGGAGTACTATCCTCATGACGAAATTCAGAAACTTGAGAACGAGTATTACAATCTGAAGATGGAGGGGTCTGAAATTGAAGCATTCACGAAGAGGTCACATGAGCTAGCAAACATGTGCCCTAACCTATCTCGACCCCCACCTCGAAGAATAGAGCTGTACATCAAGGGCTTAGCACCCTTAGTAAAGAGTTTGGTCACTGCTGCAAACCTCAACAATCTGCCTCAGATCATCCATTTAGCACACAAGATTACTGACCAAGAGGTCGAGCATGGTGCGTTACCACCACGTGTCTCTGCTACAACCTCTACTGCTACAGCTACCACACCTGCTAGTGATAACAAGCGCAAATGGAACGATGCTGACAAGGCAACCAGTGCAAGTCAATCTCAAAAAAGGCCTGACAACAGCAATGATCGTAGTTTCAGTCAGTCGTCTTCAGTTAACCAAGGACAGGGTAACAATCAGAATCAAGGCACCTACGTTGGTAAGAAGCCAAAGTGCAACAAGTGTGGTTATCATCATCATGGACCGTGTGTCTGGGCTTGACGTCGGTGTGAAAAGGTGGGCCATGAGGCAAAAGACTGTAGAGCTCCGTACCCAAAGCAGCAGCAGCAGCAGAATCAGCAACATCAACAACAGCAAAGACAGCAGCCCCACCAGAACCAAGGCAATAGGAAGGGGTGTTTCCAATGTGGGATGAGGGCCACATTAAACGGGATTGCCCTCAGTTGAACCAGAATGCGAACGACAACAACAACCGCCAGAACAACAACAACAATGCTGGAAAAAACAACAATGGCAACAATGGGGGCAATGGTGCTCGTGGAAGGGTGTTTACAATTGGTGCTGGTGATGCTAGGAACGACGTAAATGTTGTGACTGGTATGTTTTGTCACACCCCCAAAATCCACCTGCGGAGTACCACCGCTTGGAGACGTGACTGACCAGGATCCAGCCACCAATCATATTGAACAAGTAAATAAGTAGTTATAAAATCCAACCAATACAATTGGTGTCCAAACAAAACATAGTTTAAGTTGCAAGCGGAAGCATAACGTTTAAAACCAAAACACAAGTTTAATTGTTTCAAAGTTTAACATGGCACACAGCTGTCCATGTCCCACAACGACTCTCTTCCATGCAAGCTCCAGCTAAGTACCTAATGTCCTGCAAAGCATGTAGTAACGAGTCAACAACAAGTTGAGTGAGTTCACGGTTGGGTGTTCGTTTTAAGTTGTTTCAAAAACAGTTTCCTTTAGCTGGCATCCTGCCGTGGGGGTTACCCCATAGTTGAAAACGTGATTTGTTTACCCATTTACTCTGGCAATACAGCCGTGGGGGCTACCCCATGTTAGTTATCTGGCATTTCGGCCGTGGGGGCTACCCCATGTTAGTTATCCGGCATTTCGGCCGTGGGGGCTACCCCATGTATACACTAGACTCGTTACCATATCGACTGCTGACTGTAGTCATGTTTATGTGCCCTGAAACTGTCAATGTCTATCATCATTGACGTGCCCCAGATCCATTAGTTCACGCCCGTCCTCTGCGGCATGGTGTGAGGTTTGTCAGACCTAAATAGCGCTATCTAACTAATGACCCGCTCGCCATTGGCCCGGCGATTAAGTCGATATAAAAAGGAGGGACTTCGTGATAGAGTTTTAGTCTAGTACGAGTTATCTGTCCATGAGGACGAGGAATTATATTCCTGAACCGATGCTGTCCTACCCAAGAAGGACGAGGAACCCATGTTCCTTAACCCCAATTCCCGACCCCTGGGAATCCCATGCTTTGTAGAGGGTGTGAACTCACCTTGGTTTGCTCGGCAGATACACAGAAAAGTCAATCAAGTTGTAAGTGGTCAACTACGTCCTAACATAGATACCATTCATGTCAGGTTCATATCCAAGTAGTGCACGTATGTTCTACACGTATTGTACACAAGTAACAATCATGGCATACATGTCTAGCATGGCAGTTCAACAACAGTTCGTAACAAGTTCCACAGTAACATTCACGTAACAACCAAAGTCCAAGTGTGCGGCCCAAACAGTTGGGCTCGTGATGGTATGCAAGTCCAAGTCAGTGTGCACAACATACGCATTCAATAGCAACACATGAAGCCCATAAGTTCGGCCCAAACATCTAAGCCCGTAACAATGCAAGTCCAATTCAGCGAGTATGCGTACGTGGTCTCGAGTCGAGACTAGAGGTTCTCGAGTCGAGACTGTGCGATCTCGGTTAAAGCCTACGAGTTCTCGAGTCATGCATGAACTACTTGAGACTAGGTGGTCTCGAGTCGCAACCGGACCCGCAACCGTGGTCTCGAGTCATGTTGTTTGTGTTGATGTTGTGTGGTCTCGAGTCGAGACTAGGGGTTCTCGACTCGCAATCTGTGTCGCAATCTACGGTCTCGAGTTGTCATGTGGTGATCTCGAGTCGAGACTGAAGGTCTCGGCTGGAACATTTGCTAATTTCCGACATTGTACTAGCCAATGGGATTTTGATTTCATGCACAGTGTGTACTATCCATACAAACATGTTTCTTTGTCTAACACTAACCGAAAATGGATCAAACACCTAAATTTCAAATATTCAATGCACATTCATAGCATATTCATGTTGTTCATCATACATTCAACTAGTTCTTCATTTTAGGGTTTTCATTTTACAACATGCTTCATCAATAAAGTTTATCCTAGCATGAACTCAAGTTGATAACATCATCGATTCCTACATCTAGCACATTCCATCAATGCAATAACATACTTAAATAAGATTCATCATCAACATGTGCTAATCCGATTTCATTGAACAATAAACCTCCTAAATATCACTAATTCATTCGGATTCAAACCATAAAGAGCCGATTACAATCATTCATGATTAATCACATATTATCTATACCAAGCCGACATTACATCATCATATAACAACGACCTTAGCACCGATTTATTCAAGGAGGATATATTCATCATGTATAAAACTTAACAAGTAAGCACATATTATCATATTACTTCATATATCATCATCAACCGAAGTACATAACATAACATGAAGCACTAACCGGTTAGAGAAGTAGTGGTGAAGAATGAAACTTCCAAATGGGTGTGTGCGAGCCGGTCCGAGAGCTCCTTGTGGTCACCGGTTTGATCCGAGAGGGAAGGAGAGGAGAGGTGATGTTTGATCTTTAGGGTTTTAGTGAGAGAGAAGGTAGGAGTGTGTGTGTAGGAGAGTGTGTGTTGTCCAAAGAATGGCAAAGTTTGCTAGGAGTATAAGTTATATACTAGCTCTTAAGTTAGTTCACCCTAGTGGGTTTTCGAGTGGGGTGAAGAGGGACATGGCCCAACCGGCCCAACAGTTACACTATTCACTCGAGACCGCATGGTCTCGAGTCGGGTTCTTGTGTCTCGGGTCGCATACATACAAGCATACATATAAACATAACACATAATCACATAGGATGTTCACTTATATCATTAACCAACAAGTTAACTAGTCACATAACGTTCAAGCATGTTACAACGAAAGGTTCTAAATTTCGAGTTGTCACATGTTTTCTGTGAACAATCTCTTTGCTTCTGTGTTGTTTGATTCCGGTGCCGATTGGAGTTATGTGTCCCTAGAATTCAGTCAACGATTAGGGTTAGCTCCAACGCCTTTAGAAGCTAAGCATGTAGTAGAATTAGCTGATGGTAAGACGATTGAAGCTTCGCATGTCCTTTTTGGGTGCAAATTAGATCTTGTGGGTCAAGTATTTGACATTGACCTCCTTCCTGTTACTCTTGGTAGTTTCGACGTAGTAGTTGGTATGGACTGGTTGTCCAAGCACCGTGCTGAAATTCTTTGTAAAGAGAAGATTGTACGTATTCCCCTCCCCAGTGGAGAATCTTTATCGGTCCAAGGGCGTCGCAGTGGTGCGATGGTTGGTATCATCTCGGCTATGCAAGCTCAGAAGTGTCTACGAAAGGGATATCCTGCTATTTTAGAACTTGTTTATGATCCTCAGCCTGAAGAGAGGAAGATTAAAGACCTGCCAGTTGTTCGTGAATTTTCAGACGTGTTTCCTGAGGAACTTCCTAGTTTACCTCCTCACCGTCAAGTGGAATTTCAGATTGATCTTGCACCTGGGGCAGCACCGATTGCTCGTGCTCCTTATCGTCTTGCACCTGGGGAGTTGCAAGAGCTATCTAATCAACTTCAGGAACTGTTGGATAGAGGCTTTATCCGACCCAGTTCTTCGCCTTGGGGAGCCCCAGTTCTGTTTGTGAAGAAGAAAGACGGGTCCTTTCGCATGTGCATAGACTATCGAGAACTCAACAAGGTGACAGTTAAGAATTGTTATCCTCTGCCACGTATTGACGACCTGTTTGACCAGTTGCAAGGATCCAGTTTTTACTTGAAGATTGACTTGAGATCGGGCTATCATCAGATGAGAGTCCGAGAAGAGGATGTTCCTAAAATGGCTTTTCGAACACGGTATGGGCATTATGAGTTTTTGGTTATGCCGTTTGGGTTGACGAACACGTCAGCGGTTTTCTTGGACCTCATGAACCGTGTATGCAAGCCGTATCTCGACGACTTCGTTATCGTGTTTATCGATGACATTCTGATCTATTCAAAGAGCAAGGAAGATCACGAGCGACATCTGCGTCTCATTTTGGAGCTTTTGAGGAAGGAGCAGCTTTACGCGAAATTCTCTAAGTGTGACTTCTGGATTCGAGAGGTACACTTCCTTGGCCATATTGTAAATGAGTCAGGGATACACGTGGATCCTGCTAAGATTGATGCTATCAGAAATTGGGCGGCACCGAACACTCCTTTAGAGGTGCGACAATTTCTTGGTCTCGCTGGGTACTATCGCAGATTTATTAAAGACTTTTCGAAGATCGCGCAACCTCTTACCTCGTTAACACAGAAAGGCATCGTGTACTCGTGGGGAACGAAGCAAGAAGATGCTTTCCATTTGTTGAAACAGAAACTCTGCAGTGCACCGATCCTGTCTCTACCTGAAGGTACAAAAGATTTTGTAGTATATTGTGATGCTTCTATTCAGGGCCTCGGTTGCGTGTTGATGCAATGCGAGAAGGTGATAGCTTACGCCTCTCGACAGTTGAAGGTACATGAGAAAAATTACACGACTCACGACTTAGAGTTGGGGGCAGTGGTTTTCGCGTTGAAAATCTGGAGGCATTATCTGTACGGTACCAAATGCACTATCTACACCGATCACAGGAGCCTGCAGTATATTTTTGACTAGAAGGAAATGAATATGCGACAACGTCGCTGGGTAGAACTTTTAAACGACTACGATTGCGCAATCAAGTATCACCCGGGTAAGGCTAACGTTGTAGCAGATGCCCTCAGTCGGAAGGAATCGAAACCCAAACATGTTCGCGCCTTGCAGGTCACCATCCACTCTAACTTCCCTGACTAGATCCGTTCTGCAAAACCGAAGCATTAAAAGAGGAAAATATTGAAGCAGAATACTTAAGGGGCATGGAAAAACGACTGGTAGAGAGATCAGATGGTATTCTCGACTGCATGGAACGAATATGGATCCCTTTATTGGGTAACCTTAGAGAGCTTGTGATGGACGAAGCACACAAGTCTCGATGCTCTGTTCACCCAGGTTCGGATAAGATGTATAAGGACCTCAAAGTCTTGTATTGGTGGCCGAAGATGAAAGCTCACATCGCGACTTATGTGAATAAGTGTTTGACCTGCTAGAAAGTCAAGGTAGAATATCAGAAACCCTCAGGCCTACTTCAGCAACCAGAGATACCCATGTGGAAATGAGAAAAAAATTGCCATGGATTTTGTCTCTGGGTTACCTAGAACTCAAAACGGGAACGATACCATCTGGGTGATCATTGATCGTCTCACGAAGTCGGCGCACTTTCTAGCAATTAAGGAAACGGATAAGTTCTCACAGCTAGCTGCTGTCTATCTTAAGGAATTGGTTTCTAGGCATGGGGTGCCGACCTCTATTATCTCTGACCATGACCCGCATTTCATTTCAGATTTGTGGCAGTCGATGCACAAATCGTTTTGCTCACGCCTCGACATGAGTACTGCTTATCACCCACAGACGGATGGTCAAAGTGAACGGACCATCCAGACACTAGAAGACATGCTGCGGGCATGCGTGATTGATTTTGGAAAGGGTTGGGAGAAACACTTGCCTCTGATAGAGTTTTCTTATAACAATAGCTACCATACCAATATTCAGGCAGCTCCATTTGAAGCATTGTACGGACGGAAATGTCGTTCACCTCATTGTTGGGCTGAGGTGGGTGACAGCCAGATCACAGGCCCAGAGCTGGTGCTTGAAACTTCAGAAAAGATTGTTCAGATCAGAAATCGTATGACAGCAGCGAGGGACCATCAGAAAAGCTACACTGATAAGCATAGGAAACCTTTGGAGTTCGCAGTTGGTGATCGTGTTATGTTGAAGGTCTCACCGTGGAAGGGTGTGGTGCGTTTTGGAAAAAGCGGCAAGCTTAACCCTCGTTATGTAGGACCATTCAAAATTCTGGAACGAAACGGTAATGTGGCCTACAAACTAGAGTTACCTGCTGAGTTGGGTAACGTTCATGATGTTTTCCACGTGTCACAACTAATGAAGTGCTTGTCCGATGAAACACTTGTGGTACCGTTTCAAGAGTTGAAGATTGACGACAAGTTGCAATTTGTCGAAGAACCAATAGAAATTATGGACCGGGAGGTCAAGGTCCGTAAGCATAGTCGAATTCCGATCGTGAGGGTTCGTTGGAATTCAAGACGTGGACCAGAGTTCACATGGGAATGCGAGGATCAGATGAAGCTCAAGTACCCTTACTTATTTCCAGCGGACAAATATAAAACTAATGCAACTAGTGAATTTCGGGACGAAATTCCCATTCAAGTTGGGGATGATGTAGCACCTGCGGAAAATCCACAGTCATCCAGATCTAACATCATGCTGTTGTGGGTTGCTTATCAAATTTCGGGACGAAATTTCTTACAAGTTGGGGATGATGTGACAACCCGAGATTTCAAGGTCTTGACTCTACGCAATTATTTGTTTCACAACTCTGTTTTGATAAGTGATTAATGTTGCATGTTTGTTAAATGATTATTGTGCATTGATTGTGTGGTTGTGTTATGCATATTTCTAGTTAAGGTTTTTCGTCATTTTCATACTTGACGAAATATAGTTTCTCGTCATTCCTTTACTCGATGAAATATAGGTTTGCCGTCATCTCTGTACGACGAAACTCAGGAGTTTCGCCACCACCCCACATGTCGAAAGAGGTCTTTTGTCAAGACCTTCGGCCCAGGCCCACTGATGGCCCATAACTCTCGGACTTTATAATCTCCTATAATTATAACCGTAAACCCAATGCAAACCCTACAATTCTCTCTCTGTTAGACGGCAGCTATTCTAATCTCTTGGGAGCCCTCAATCGATCTTTCCCTGTGTTCAATCATCGTGTGCTTAGTAACCCTTCCATGATTCGAATAAACCTTTATGTGATTTCTCTATGTGATTCCTGTTCGTGTGTACTTGATTTGGTTATTGTGGAACCAATGCATGATCGAATGCCTAGTTAGTAATTCGATATGATTGATGTTAGTTTTAGGGTTGCATGATAACAAGGTTGTGATGATTGACTGGTAACAACAAATCGACCAGATTCGAACAGTGGGTGTATGAGTAGGGTTAGTTGTTAAAAAGGGTTTTGAAGTGTTGATACTAAATCTGAGAATTTAGAACATGTATGATAAGAGATTAGATAATCTGTGCACATTCATTGTGTGGTTTGCTAAATCTATTCGATGAACTAGTGCTAACAGAAAGTTGTTTGACAATTGTATGTTGATACGTGAAACCGTCTTGATCTGGGTTTAGGGAATTGATGAAACTGTAAAGGGTAGTCGACGAAACATAGGTCGACGAAACATAGATGGTTCGTCAACAAGCATCTCGACGAAACATGGGTTATTCGTCGACAAACAATCCGACGAAACATATGGGTTTCGTCACACCTCACCTCGACGAAAGATGATCTTTCACCGCAAGGGGTGTTTCGCCGAGTGAGCCACTAAATTGAATAGTAGGTGCCTGTGATGTTAAGGATGATAGATACTTGTGTGTGTACACGATCCATGTTACCTGTCAATGATAATAAGAAACTTGGTTCGATTAGTTGGTGTAACAAGCCCGCCTGTTATGTTATGTATTACATGTGACAATCACATGAGATGTGAACTTGCATTAGAAAGGTGTTTTGGCTACCTGATATACTGTGATCTTATGAGAAATGCAATCTGTGTGAAAGTAATGACTTCAATATTTGAGAAACTAATATTCATTGATAACCACGGTAGGGTTGGTTGATTAACTTGGAAACGGGTAACTTAACAAACCGAGTAAACCAAGGTGAGTTCACTGCTCTTTTTACAAGCATGCATCCCGGGGAGGGATATCGGGTAACGTTCCGGGGAGGAATGTCAGGTTATTGGGATGTTGGTTATTATACTCATTTCTATCATTAAGTCCCACCATATATCGATTGGTTGCCGGGGAGGCAACGGGTTTATTAGTTGATAGCGCTATTAGGTTTGGCACCCTCACACCGTACCGGGGAGGACGGTCGTCAACTAATTACCTTAACCACTTGACCAATGTGTGATAGAGCAATGGGATTTGGGAAAATAAATCTAGAGCCATCTGCGGTAATCGAGTTAATAACAACATCAAATCATTGAATTATACTTATATCTGGTAACTAAAACGTGTTAACAAAGTTTGAACTCACCAGCGTCGTCTGACATACTTGTCTACATGCTTGCAGGTCGTTAGATTATTGGTTATGGACTTGCTATCTGTGAGTGCTGGAGTGGTCATGGGTTTCACTTATGACTTGGAATTATATTATGAAATGAATGGAATGTTTTGCTTAAATATTTATTATGGTTCAATGTGATTGGTGGCTTGGATCTTGGTACGTCACACGTCCCGCGGCGTTTCCGCATGTGGTATTTTGGGGGTGTGACACTTGATACTTTGAAAACACTGTTAATCAGTGTTTGTATTTTGCATGAGATTTACCCTAAAGACAGGAGTGACATCCGAACCTTGATGGGAAACCTCCATATTATTCTAGTAGGTCTTGTCTGCGGATAAGTACCAACGCTATTGGTGTATGATGTTGTCAAGTTAGAGGTGAAACTCAGACCTTGATAACTAGTCCCATTCCTTGATATTTTTATGTCTCGCCAAAGTCTCGAAATTCCTAATCAATTAGGTACGTGAAAGGACCAAAAGGACGAATATCGTAGGCCTAACATCGATGACGTATTTGTCTAAGTAAGACAAGACACGTTGCCTCAATTCGAAAGGGGTTCGAATCGCTCTGGTTAGTCACCGTTCCTCTACCCGGAACAATCCTAAGTTTTATGAGCCTATCTTTTATGTATCTCGATTTTATATGTGGTTTTAAACTTAATTCTTTGGTTATCTTGATTCTTTGTTTATTTTGAGACTTTTTACACAAATACGCGCGTTGTCCGCAATCCGAAACGCTAACTCTAATCTTAGGATCAAACTAAATTTATGAAGCTTTATACTATCATGATAGCCTATGTGGAAATCTTGATCGACTATGATACTATGTGAATCTATCTGATGAATCTATGTGTTAATGTGGTTGTAAAGCACTAAAAGTAACATGGCATAGAAGTACAAGGGAAAAGTGACGTGTCTGAAACATGGTGGATACGCCGCTGGTACTTCCTATATATAAGTGTTTCCGACATGTTACCAACTTTCGTACTAAGTTCCATGTGAAACTTAGTGTTTTGCAAACCGGTGATGAGTTGGTTGAAATCTAATCCATGGGAAACTACTTGGGTAATCTATGAGGAATCTATGTGTAACCTATGCGTACTCTAGCATAATCTATGTGTAATCTAAGTATGTGTTGTTTTGAGAAACAAAATACGAAACATAGCCTAGCGACGAAGACGAGGAGGACATGGCATGTCCGAAGCATGGTGGATACGCCGCTGGTACTTGCTATATATATGTGTTTCTGGCATGTTACCGAGTCTTCGTACCATGCGCTAAGTGAAGTTCGTAGTTTTGTAGGCTCGGGTTGAAGTTGTGGAATCTGTTTGGTTAATCTATGAGGTTGAATCTAACTGGCTAATCTATGTTGTGAGAAGTGATGAAATCTAATGTTATGGTTAACGAAGCACGACACCAATGACGAGACGGATGTGGCATGATTGAAGCATGGTAGATACGCCGCTGGTACTTCCTATATATAAGTGCTTTCATCATGTTGCCGAACTTTCATAGCACGTGCCATGCAGGATTTCGTTGTTTGTGGATTGTCTATTGTAATCTATGTAAACTATGGTAATCTATGTGAATCTATTGTAATCTATTGGAATCTATGTGAAACTATTGGAGTCTATTGAATCTATTGGAATCTATGTGAAACTATTGGAGTCTATTGAATCTATTGGAATCTATGTGAATCTATTGGAGTAATCTATATGAATCAATGGCAATGATGATGAGCGTGTTCTGCGACGCGTATCATGACACTGAGTACGAGGCGGAAGTGAGGTGCCCGAAGCATGGTGGATACGCTGCTGGTACTTCCTATATATAAGAGTTTCTGACATGTTTCCAAACTTCGTACAACGTGCCATGCGAAGGTCGTGGGTGTGGTGTTGAGTCTATTGGAATCTATGTGAAACTTGAGTCTTTAATCTACATGAATCTTGTTGAATCTTGAGTCTTAATCTATCGTGTGTGAATCTATACTGTGAGACTTTACACTTATACGATCCCCTTGTTGGATCTTTAGATGTCTTCTGGTAAACTATCTGACACTCTCAAGAGATCAAGGAAAAAGTCTTAGAAAAAGATGATGACTTTCATGGCCGACCAGATTGCTCGAGTCGTGCCAAAGATTGTCACTGAGATCCAAGGATCAAACACTCCTCCATCCTCTGTGGACTCAAAGGCCGAGAAACTAAAGCCTACAAAGTTCAGCTACAAACATTTCATCTCTTGCAACCCGAAGCCTTTCACGGGCAGTGACGGGGTGACCGCTATGCTCGAGTGGTTTGACCGCATTGAGGTTACTTTCATCAACAGCGAGTGCCCGGATCATCTAAAGACTAGGAGTGCGACTGGAATGTTTCAAGGCAGAGCGTTGGAGTGGTGGTCAAATGAGAGAAACATCCGTTAAAATGAAGAGGCCTATGCTCTTCCATGGGCCGAGGTGCGTGAACTAATGATGCTTGAGTTCTGCCCTCCCCATGAACAATTGAAGCTTGAAGAAGAGTTCTGGAACTTGAAGCAGATAGGCGATGATAATCTGGCTTATACTACTCATTTCAAGCAGCTCAGCTTGATCGTTCCTCACTTGGTTTCTACTCATAAGTGAATGATAACCAAGTACATCAATGGTCTACCTCCTGCTATGCGTGATTCTATTGAAGCAGCTCAGCTCGAAACTATTGAGTAAGTCTACCGTCTTGCAGCTAGTCTCAACAACAACCATGTCCGTGATAAGCAGTTTGCCAACACTGCTCCCGCCAAGCCTGCACATCAAGTTACCCAGCAGCCAAGTGTGTCACACCCCGATATTTCCACGTATTACCGGTGGGCCCGGTGGGGAGTATCGTGACGTAGTTGATATCATCATAGTCAATAATCACAGTTTAATGCACATCGGAAGTCTAAAAGTAAAATATTACAAACCGAATTGAAAGTAACAAAGTATTACAACGGAATGTAAAGGATCCACAGGCGGATCAAAACAAAGGAAGATAATTGTTCAACAGATTTTAAGTGACAAAGCTTGCAAGACTCTTATTTATTCACTCAGGAGTAGCCAGCCTATTCCGCCTAGTACCTGCACTTTAGCCTTTTGGAAAATACGTCAGTTTACACTGGTAAATACAATTAACTGACTCTTTTGAAAATGTTTTAAGAAAATTGATTTAAATGCACAAGGCATAAATAATCTTTTATAACTTGGGATAATTATTTAAAAATAAACTTGTAAAAGAATTACATGTTCGTTATACGTTCAGTTGCCTGGGCTGAATACCGGGTTAAAGATTAATTGACACACCACATTATATAACCCACGGTGAGTTATTCTCGAACAGGTGGGTTTATTAATTTTACATACGCACCGGCAGGTGTATGCCTACACCCCGTGCTTAAGTCGTGGCCATTTCAATGAATGAGACAAGGATATCCAGGACATGATCATTAACCCCCCAAAGGCTTTAAAACAAACAAAACAGATTAAACGGGTTATCTCAATGATTTAACCTTCATATGATTAAAAATTCAATACCCGACCAAGCGGTATTTTATATACCGTACCCCAAGCCCGTATAAGGGAAAAAAGTCAAAAGTATTTACCTGAGCAAATATTCAAATTTATCTCAACCGTATACAATCAGCAAGTGCGGATATCTTTTACTGGGCTCCTAAATCTAGAACGAAGGTTTTTAATAACCTATTAGATTCCTAACGGGTCTTACTTAAGTTTAAACTTAGACCGGTTAGTTTTAAAGGAAGATATACGGTTCAAAACGCAAGATTAAGCGAAGACCGGATTTGAATGTGGTTTAGACCCAACAAGTATGAAGAGTTGTATAATATGGGTAAACTAAACATATTCTGGATTTTGAGGTAAAAATGATAAGGTTTGACCCGTTTCGGTTAATTTATGCAAACTAGTCACATAAACCGTACCGAACGCGAAAAATGCATAACGGGTAACCAAAAGAGTCATCTACAGGTTTTACAAGTTAATATGCCTTAAATATGTTGTGATATCAGTAGGATACCTTCCACTATGCCCAAAACGAATTTAAACTCAAATTAAGCCCCGTAGGGCTATTTTGGTCATTTTAAGGGTTATAAAAGAGGTTAAATATTAATCTGAGGTTCAGGTCTGAAATGATCAGTAAAAATGATTATTTTTGCAAGTCATATCAGTAGGGTATTGTATATATGTGAAATTTATCATTTATAACCAAACTATGCGCCGTAGGGGCATTTTGGTCATTTCACATAAGCTTTAAAGGTCAAATTTAGAAATCTGAGTTCAAAACTTTTACTTACTGTTAAAGTATAAAAATTTACTTAAAACATCAGTAGGTATTAAGTCTTATATGTCAAAAATAGTTTTAACCCATACTATGCTTTTAAAATACGTAAAAAGTCGGTTTTAAGCGATTTTTTGGTTATATAAGAAAAGCTGAGATTTTTATTAGTCCAGAAGGCTTAAAATATTTTATTTAACATATAAATCAGTAGCAAAAGGTTTGGTATCAAAATGTTATGTAAAACTCATTTCATTAGCAAAAAGGGTATAATAGTCAATAACCCTATGTTATGATCAGTTTAAAAATAAATAAAAATCTTCAAAAATCTCAAAATATTATATTACATCAGTGGGTAAAAGGTTTGGTGTAAAAATTTGGGCTTAAGTAGGCTCTATGCTAAATATGCCGTTTAAATAATAAAAAGCTTTCAAATTACGATATTGAGCATAACTCCTAATTTAGACCTCAAACTGATGTCAAATTTTTAGGACAAGTTTATAAATCAGTAATAAAGGTTTTTGTCTTCTCACATTTTCAAAAATCTCATTTTAAGGTCAAAAGGGAATAATGGTCAATATTTAAGCAATTAACGGAAACATGCAAATGAATCGGATAATTAAGGAACCATGTAGTATAACCTCAGAGGGTTTTACTAACTTATAATATGGTCCTAAAGGAACCTTAAGGCATATCTAAACTAAGCTAAACCGGGTCAGAACTGAAAGTTAAAGCAAAAGTCCTCTTTTGCGACTTTCGGTTCCGAACCGAGCCTAAACTCAGAATTGTCGGTGGAACATGCTTAGACATGTTCTTACATTATTTACCAAGTTATTTTAGTGTCAAAATAGGTTCCATAACTTCTACATTGCTAATTATGAATTTATTTGCAAAATAGCTTTCTGTTGACTTTTTAATATTAAGTTTGACCCAACAATTGACCAAGTTAGAGTGATAATCAGGGGGTGCCCGTTTAAGGGTTTATTACCCACATAATTACCAACTCATAGCCACTTTCAATTCTAAAAATGACTGGACCATTAGTGATTAATCACTAAGTCAAAGCTTAATTACGACAGCTTTGACTTTTGGTCATTAGACTAATAAAACATGAACTAGAGAGGCTAAGATTGCTTACAAAGGCCCTTAGCACGAATTAGGAGCTTGTGGAATCTTGCTTGAAGTCCAGAGAGCTCCAGAGAGTGAGTTAGAATGATTTTTGAGAATGAGCACCAAGAACATGCAAACAAGAAGCTTATATAGCCAAATAAACTTCACAAGATCATTACACACAAGCCTACAAATGATTCCTGATCTTCCCAGGTGTCCCCTATGCATGTAAAACCATTGGCTGAGCTCCTAGAATCGAAAACAAGCTTCCTAAGTCGGTGAAACGGGCTGGACAGGCACCTGTCCCCATCATTCTGCACCTGGTACTTCTACGCGGCCCGCGTAAGAACTGCCATATGGCCAACGCGGCCCGTGTCGGGGTGGACATCCGGTCAACAAGTTTCAAATGTTGCAATTTTGGTCCCTGGTCCTTCTAATCTTTATTTAATTTGCGTTTATTGCACTTTTAACCCCCAAACTTGATTTTTAAGGGTCTTGAATCTTCAAACATTTAACAATAGGCCTTCGGTTAGTTACGAGGTCACCCAAATGGTCTTAAATTACGACGTTGACGCATTTAACCCTTATTATTTGTAATTAACATTTTGATTATTTAAATGCGTCGAATCTCCACGAATTTAATATCCGTTATTCTTGGGATCAAAATAAATTATCACAGTGTTTTTGGGATCGTTAAAAGGTCACTGATGTGTGCAAAATGCAACATCTAAATTACATCAATTATGGCATAAAACTAACCCTTTTTAGTACTAATGTTGGAAAAAGTGTGCTTTTGTCTTCCTTTTATATTTTCAGGATTAAATGAGCTCAAATGAACAAAAGAAGCAAAAAGGCAGCTAAATCTAACATAAATACAAGAAAAGGGATAAACATGGCATGCCTGGCCTCCTCGACAGCATCTTCCCAAGCAAAACAAGAGAACAGAAGGCTGAACACGCCCCGTGCTCAATGAGCATGGGGGCGTGCCCAAGTGTCAGCAGAAAAGACAAACCTGTAGAAGCTTCTATCACCCACCACGGGGGCGTGCCCAGCGGACACGGGGCCGTGGTCAACTCTAAGATTCGCAGAATATGAGGAAATCTTGATAGTACAGATACGCTTCTGCACACGGGGGCGTGCCCAGCGGACACGGGGGCGTGGTCAACTAATGCAGAAAAACTGCAGTTAATGAAGAAAGAGAAGGAAGGTGGACATGAGGCTGTGCCCAATGGACACGGGGCCGTGCCCGAGCCTCTGTCCAGCCTATAAATAAGGGTGCTTGGCTCATTTGCAAACCATCCCTTGGCACACCACCTCTCTCACACTTCACCCACCACCCACCACCCACCACCATCACAACACCATCATCCATTGTCCATCATTGTCACACCCCGATATTTCCACGTATTACCGGTGGGCCCGGTGGGGAGTATCGTGACGCAGTTGATATCATCATAGTCAAACAACACAAATTATGAATGCACAGCGGAAGCAAAAGGTATGAATCACATTACAAACCGAATAAACAGTAATATCAAAGTATTACAACAGACTGTAAAGGGTTCACAGGCGGATCAAAAGATAAATAAAATCATTGTTCAACAGACTTTAACATCAAGAGCTTGCAAGACTTGATTATTGATGCCTGGAGTAGCCAGCCTATTTCGTATAGTACCTGCACTTAACCTTTTTGGGAAAATACGTCAGTTTACACTGGTAAATACAATTAACTGACTCATTTTGAAAAGAGTTTAAAAAAAATAGTTTGAATGCACATGGCATAAAGTATCTTTTATAACTTGGGATAATTATTTATAAATAAACTTCTATACAGTTTTACATGTTTGTCGTCCATTTAGGACCCGGTTAGAAGAGCCGGTTTAACAAGATTAATAGACACACCACTTGGTATAATACCCACAAGAAGATACCCTTCTTGTGGACTACCTTTTTACATACGCAACTGTCAGGTGTATGCCTACACCCCGTGCTTAAGTCGTGGCCATTTCTTATGAATAAGCCGAGGATATCCAGGACACAGTCAATAACCTCCCAAAGGCATTGCATCAAACAAGTTAAAAGTATTTACCTGAGTAAAGTATAAAACACAACAGCAAGTGCACGTAGCTTTTACTGGGCTCCTAATCTGGAACGAAGGTTTTAATAACCTCTTAGATTCCTAACGGGTCTTAATTAAGCCTAAACTTAGACCGGTTAGTTTTAAAGAGAGGTATACGGTTCAAAACGCAAGGTTAAGCGAAGACCGAATTAGAATGTGATTTAGTCCCTACAAGTTTGAAGACTTGTATAATATGGGTAAACTAAACACATTCTGGGTTTTGAGGTAAAAGTGATAAGGTTTGACCCGTTTCGGTCAATGTATGCAAACTAGTTACATAAACCGAACCGAACGCGAATAATGCATATCAGGTAACCAAATGAGTCACGAACAGGTTTCCTAAGCTAATATGCTTTAAATATGTTGTGATATCAGTACCTTCCAATATGCCCAAGACTAGTTTAATCTTAAATTAAGCCCTGTAAGGGTATTTTGGTCATTTTAAAGATTATAAAAGAGATTAAATATAATTCTGAGATTCGGGTCTGAAATAATCAGTAAAACTAATCAATTTAATAGGTTATATCAGTTGGTGAAAGGTCTTATATGACAAGAATGGTTTTAACCCATACTATGTGTTTAATACGCGTAAAAAGTCGTTTTAAACGATTTCCGGGATATAACAGGAAATCTAAGTTTTCTGATCAGGTTATAAAGTTCAAAATACTTCATTTATCATATAAAATCAGTAGAAAAAGATTTGGTATCAAATTGTTATGTAAAATTCATTTTATAAGCAAAAAGGGTATAATCGGTAATAACCGAATCAAGGCAATAACCCTAGGTTATGATCAGTTTAAAAATAATTAAAAATCTTCAAAAATCCAAAAATATTATATTACATCAGTGGGTAAAAGGTTTGGTGTCAAAAATTGGTTTTAGATAGGCTTTATGCTAATTACGCAGTTTAATTTATAAAAAGCTTTCTAATTACGCTATTGAGCATAACTCCTAATCTAGACCTCCAACTAATGTGAAATTTTAGGGATATGTTTATAAATCTGTAACAAAGATTATTATCCTCTCATATTTCCAAAATTCCCGTTTTAGGGTAAATGGGCATATTGGTCAACATTAGGCATTTAACGGAAACATCGGACAATCAACGAGTCAAGTAGTATAATCGCAGAGGGTTATACTATCATACAAACTGGTCCTAATGAAGCTCTAAGGCATTTCTAAATCATGCTAATATGGGTCAGAACTGAAAGTCAAAGCAATGGTCAAGTTATGCGACTTTCGGTTCCGAACCGGTCCTAAACTGAAAATTGTCGGGTCGGACATGCTTAGACATGTTCTTGCATTGATTACCAAGTTATATGAGTGGTAAAACAGGTTACACGTCTTCTACATTGCTAATTATGTGTTAATTCAAAAATTAAGATTCTGTTGACCCGACAAATGACTTAGTTAGAGCGGGAATCAGAGGGTGCCCTTTTAAGGGTTTAATGCCCACATAATAACCAACTTATAACTACTCTCAATTTGACTAATCACTAGACCATTAGTGATTAATCGTTAAGTTAAACCTTAATTACGACGGTTTGACTTTAAGCTAATAAACTAAGTAAAACACGATTAAGGAAGGTTAAGGAAGCTTACCAAGGTCCAATGCACGACTAATGATGCTTAGGGAGTGGTCTTGTGCTCCAGTTGGTTCCAGAATTGAAGTTATGAATGTGTGCAAAAATGTTGCAAACAAGGACCCTTATATAGTGAGTTTAATCTCACTAGATCATGCCAAACAAGTCTAGGATTTGTCCAAGATGCTTACAAGTGCCCTCCTATGCCTAAAAACTAGTTGGGGCGGCCCATGGTATGCAAAACAAGGCATATAAGTCGGTTAAATGGGCTGGACAGACACTTGTCATGTTTTTCTGGTTCTGGGGAACTCAGGCGGCCCGTGTAAAGGACCTGCCTGGTCTTACGCGGCCCGTATGGGTGATCTGAACTGGCCAAACAAGTTTCAACAATTGCATTTTGGCCCCCGGTCCTTTTAAAAGTTGTTTCAACCTTTCTTTTTGCACTCTGAGCCCTCTAAATTGATTCCTAAGTACTCCAAGACATAACCAATCTTTGTGTTATCCTCGATCAAGTTTATGGTCACCCGAAAAGCCTTAATTATCAACGTCGACGCTTTTAACCCCTCGTATACGAATTTTATCATAACTTTCTCATACGATAACTAAACTTGGTGAAAATTTTATCATGCATTCTAGTGAGCATAATTAATTGTTACAAAGCTTCGGGTTTGCTAAAAGGTCACTCAGAGGTACACTTTAAACTTGTTGACACATTTAACCCCTGTAGTTTGTTATTCCTCACTTTCTTTCACAATTAGCTTCGTATGATCCATGATTCATTCGTTTAAGGGTATAAACATCATGTGGGGCTATTGAAAGATATATTTATCTGATGTTGACATTTTTAATCCTTTTATTCACGTATTTTCTTTGTTTGTCAACGTTAGTCCTTCTAAAGAATTCCTTTACACGTTTAAAGTTTATGACACGTGTCGATATAGTATTGGACATGAAATTTCGAGGTGTTACATCCTCACCCCCTTAAAAGAAATCTCAACCTCGAGATTTACTGAAATAAATGAGGGTATTTTTCTTTCATTGTGGACTCTACCTCCCACGTGTACTCGGGACCTCTACGGGCATCCCATTTTACTTTTACGATCGGTACATGCTTCCTTCGAAGCTTCTTAACCTGACGATCCTCGATCGACATAGGTTTTTCAACAAACTTCAAGCTCTCTTCTATGTGCACATCTGTATGTGGTATGACTAGTGATTCATCAGCTAGACACTTCTTCAGATTGCAGATGTGGAATACATTATGAATACCACTGAGCTCTTCAGGTAAGTTTAACTTATAAGCAACTGATCCGACACATTCGATGATCTCGAATGGTCCTATGTATCTCGGGCTTAACTTTCCTTTCTTACCAAATCACATTACCCCTTTCCAGGGTGATACTTTAAGTAGAACAATATCACCAACCTCAAACTTTAGAGGTTCACGCCTTAAGTCCGCGTAGCTTTTCTGCCTATCCCTGGCAGCTTTGAGACGATCGCGTATTTGCATGATCTTATCTGTTGTCTCTAGGACTATTTCAGGTCCTGTTAGTTGGACATCTCCAACTTCCGCCCAACATACGGTTGTTCTGCACTTTCTACCGTACAAGGCCTCGAAAGGTGCAACCTTAATGCTCGTATGGTAGCTATTGTTATAGGAGAACTTGATTAATGGCAGGTGGTTATCCCAACTACCACCTAAGTCAATCACACATGCACGAAGCATGTCTTCCAAAGTTTGGATTGTACGCTCACTCTGCCCGTCCGTCTGAGGATGGTAAGCCGTACTAAAATTTAAGCGCGTGCCCAAAGATTGTTGGAAACTTTTCCAAAAATGTGATGTGTATCTAGTATCTCTGTCAGAGATAATAGACACGGGTACGCCATGCAGAGATACAATCTTATCTACGTACAATTGGGCTAACATGTCGGAGCTAAAAATCTCCTTAATGGGTAGGAAATGTGCTGACTTAGTCAATCTGTCAACTATCACCCATATAGTATCATTTCCTTTCTTTGTCTTTGGCAACTTGGTGATGAAATCCATTGTCACCATCTCCCACTTCCATGTGGGAAGTTCAGGCTGTTGTAGCAAACCTGACGGCTTCTGGTGTTCAGCTTTGACTTGTGCACACGTCAAACATTTAGCTACATAGGCAGCTCTACACTTCTTCAAGCCTATCCACCAAAAATTTGGTTTCAGATCCTGGTACATCTTGTCAGCTCCAGGATGAACGGAGTATTTAGAAATGTGGGCTTCCTAGAGGATAACATCCCGAAGTCCTCCATAAACTGGAACCCAAATTCGTCCATTTAATCTCAGGATTCCGTCCTTGCCATAGGATAACTGTTCTTCAGTAACTCCTAGCTTTTCATCAGGATAGTTAGCTTCTAGTACAGCTTCCTTCTGCGCAGCTAACAACCTTTCATTCAAACTATTCTTTATCTCAATGCTCTTGGCATTGATTCTTATAGGCTTCACTCTTTCCTTTCGACTTAAGGCATCGACGACTACATTCGCCTTGCCAGGATGGTATCTTATCTCACAAGCATAATCATTCAAAGTTTCCATCCAACGTCGCTGCCTCATGTTCAAGTCCTTCTGATTGAACAGATGTTGAAGGCTCTTGTGATCAGAATAGATCACACACTTAGTTCCATACAAGTAGTGCCTCCACAGTTTTAGTGCAAATACAACGGCACCCAATTCCAAGTCATGGGTGGTGTAGTTCTTTAACTGCACCTTTAACTGTCGAGAAGCATAGGCAATAACCTTGCCTTTCTGCATAAGCACACATCCCATACCTGTGTGCGATGCATCACAATATACTACAAATTCTTCAATTCCTTCAGGCAATGTCAACACTGGTGCATTGCTTAGCTTCTGCTTAAGGATATCAAAGGATTCTTGTTGCTTCGGTCCCCAGTCGAACTTAATATTCTTCCTAGCCAAAGAAGTTAGGGGTGCAACAATCCTTGAAAAAAATTCAATAAAACGCCTGTAATATCCTGCCAATCCCAAGAAGCTGCGAATCTCTGTGGGCGTCTTTGGCTCTTACCAATTCATGACAACTTCAACCTTAGCGGGATCTACCTGGATTCCGCGTTCACTAACCACATGTCCAAGAAATTGGACTTCACGAAGCCAAAATTCACACTTAGAGAATTTGGCGTAGAGCTTTTCTCGGTGAAGCAGTTTCAGAATGCAATGGAGGTGCTTCTCATGGTCAGCTTGGCTCTTCGAGTAAATAAGAATATCATCGATGAAGACGATGACAAATTTATCCATGTAGGGCTTGCAGACGCGGTTCATGAGATCCATGAATGCGGCTGGTGCATTAGTGAGTCCAAAGGGCATCACTAAGAACTCGTAGTGACCATAACGAGTCCTAAATGCAGTCTTATGTACATCTTCATCCTTGACCCTCAGTTGATGATATCCTGATCTTAAGTCGATCTTGGAAAAGTAACTTGCTCCTTGAAGCTGATCGAACAAGTCGTCGATCCTGGGCAATGGATACCGATTCTTAATAATTACTTTGTTAAGTTCTCGATAATCGACGCACAGATGCATCGACCCATCCTTTTTCTTCACAAACAGGATTGGTGCTCCCCAAGGAGATGAGCTAGGTCTAATAAATCCTTTGGCTAGCAAATCATCCAGTTGAGTTCTCAACTCTTTCATCTCCGTTGGTGCCAATCTGTAAGGCGCACTTGCAACAGGTGCTGCTCTAGGAATAATGTCAATGTTGAACTCCACTTGCCTATCTGCGGGTAAACCAGGTAGTTCTTCAGGGAATACTCCTGGATATTCAGAGATAATAGGTATGTCTTTGATCTTAGGCTTTGGTTCATCAATAGTTACTTGCGCCATGTAGATAACACAACCCTTCGTCAAACACCTTGATGCCTTGAGCATGGACACTTGCTCAGGGATTCCGTACTTAGTATCTCCTTGGATCGTCAAAGACTCGTCATGAGGAGTTCTGACAATCACTTGCTTCTTAGCACAAACGATCTGGGCTTGGTTGCGAGACAACCAATCCATGCCTATTACTATATTGAAACCGGCTAATTTCAAAGGAAGTAAGGACAATGGAAAAGAATGGTTCCTAATGGATATGAAACATCCATCTAACACGGTTGAAGCAGATTCTATGGTTCCAACAGCTAACTCCACCTCGTATTTTATGCTTAGGGTTCTAACAGGTAGATTTAACAACTTATAGAATTTATTATCCACAAATGACTTATCCGCCCCTGAATCAAATAACACTCTTGCATAAACATCATTTATGAGAAAGGTACCTGTTATCACGTTATCATCCTGCACTGCCTCCTTAGCATCCATCCTGAAGACCCTTGCATTGGTCTTCTTAATTTCTTCCGGTTTCTTTGCATACTTTAGGCAATTTGACTTGATGTGCCCCTTCTCATTACAGTTATAGCATGTTGCATCCTTTATCTTCTTGCACTCTATCGTCTTGTGTTCCTTGGACTTGCATATCCCACATGCAAAAGTCCTTGATTGTGTCTGCGAGTTCGATTCCAATCTACACTTTCCAAAGTGATGTTTCTGACAAACTTTGCATCTGGGTTTCTCACCCGACTGTTGGTTACCTTTGTTGAACCCTGAATTCTTCTTGTTCTCATGGTTCCCTTTGTGTTTCTTGTCTGAACGACGTGAGTTATCATCCTCACGCTTTCTCTTACCTTCTTCAAAATTCTTTAGCGATCTCAACCTGACCGCATCTAAGGTAAGAGACAAAGATAGATCAGCTGCTGATCTAAAAGTAGCAGGTCTTGAAGCCTTAACACTGGCTTTGATTTCTGGGGCTAAACCCCCAATGAAGCGAGCAATCCTTTTGGGTTCTGGTGTCACAAGGTAAGTAAGGAACCAATCTTGACATCGTGTTGAAGCTTGTAAGATAAGCTTGGCAATCTAGGTTTTTCATAACCAATGATAAGAAATTTGACTCAATTCTTTCAACCTCATGCTGAGGGCAGTAATTCTCCTTAATAAGAGCAACAAACAGATCCCATGTCAGATTGTAGAGTGGGATCTTTCCAACTGCTTGAATGAGAGACTTCCACCATGCTAATGCCTCTCCCTTGAATGATTGGGATACATACTTCACTACATCCCTTTCAGCACAACCGCTAATATCGACCACGGTGTCCAATTCATCTAACCAAGTTATACAGTCAATTTCCCCCTTCTCCCCAGTGAAATCCCGGGGTTTGCAGGAAACAAAGTACTTATAAGTACAAGACTTGGTACGTGGTTTATCATCAAATACTATCCTCTTAGATGGAACACTATTTTGGTTTAAGGAATGTCGATCATCATCTTTCTTTGGCTCATCTTCCTTAGAGGGCGACTTGCTGTGAGACTCTGAATGAGTCTTAGGCTTGGAATGCAGTGCGGTTAGGGTCCTACTTCGAGTCCCGCTAGATTCATTATACTGCCGCTCTATAGCTTTTGTAATAGCATTGTCTATTAATGCTTGCAGTTCTGCACCCGCTATGTTAATTCGGGTATTATTATGATCCTCCCTTGGGTGACTGTTGATCTCATCCGAGTCAGCCATGAAGTTTGAACTGTTACATAAGATATTGACAATAATTTATTTGGGAGATTATTATGGAATTGTCTTTTATGGCAATTCATTAACCATGGTAAACATAGACCATATTTGGTTAATTTGTTAATCATATTTATTTAGGATTTTTATTATAACTTATCCTAATTTTAAAACAATAACAGTATTATTAGTGGCACAAAAGGCCTAGTCACAAGGACATTCTAAATCATAAGCCATCATTTCAGAGAATCAAGGCATTAAGGTTTGAACATAGTTCTTTACCTTTTTCTGATAGGGAGTCGTAGACTACAATTGTCTTTTGTCTTATTTGACATTTATTATGGCCCGTAGGCACTACATCACCAATGGATGTTTAATATGTGATCATCTTAATTGATGACTTAAACCCATGATTTATAGATCATCAGGTTAGGATAGGAATCTTTTGAAGAATCCTATTATAAGAATGACGTGTGTGATTTTTAACGAATCACGTCTGCCAGGAGCGTTAACATGTTTTCAGATGTTAACAGGGATTTGAATCTTTTTAAACAGGTCTTACCATTTTGGCCAAGTCTTATAACAACATGAAGGCTAGGTTATACCTTTAAGATTCTTATTTAATATTTAAATAGGCAGATTATTTTAAGAGGAACGATTTTTTTAATTTATTTATTTCATGTATAATATATTTATCCATAAAATGAAAAAAATGAAAATTTTTAAATTTAACATTCCATTAAACATTAAAAGGAGTACACATTGCCCTAAACGGGACTTTTAACAAAAATAACTTGCGCACGCAGGGGTTAAACTGATAATTCAAGTCCTCGCAGGGACTAAGTACATAGATAAATGTCCACGCAGGGACTTTAATGAAATAAGGAAATACAACAATACATATAGGGATTTAATGATCCCTCTTCTTCTTTCCTTTTAACAAGCTTGCTAGGCCCTTGAGAAATCCCCGGTTGTTCCTACGCTCTTCTTGAAATTCTCGTTCCACCCTATTTAGCCTGTCGAGGATTTCCTCCTGTTCTGGTGGGGAAAACCGTGGTGGTTGTGGCTGGTGCTGAAACGGTGGTCGAGCAGGTGTTTGATAACCATGAGCTGGGTATCCCACTCCCCAGGGGGCTCCATATGGTCCTTCAGGATGAAGGGCGTTGTAGTTTGCCGCTACAAGGTATGGGTCGGCTTCAGCATAATTGTAGTTAGTGTGGGCCGGCTGCTCAAATGGATTATACGCCGTTGAACCGGCGTATGTAGGAATTGGATTACCAAATCCCAATGGTGGCGGTGGTGGTCCAACTGGTGCAGAATTCACCTCTGAAACTGGGTTTGAAGGCCCACCCATTTGTGGGTCTTCATGCAGTGGTGGATAATGACTGCCACTTGAGTGTTGGGGGGGGGTGCTAAAGTGAAAACCCCTTTCTCGCACGGACATTCGTGTGCCTGTTCTTCTACGCCTCGGTGGTTCTGGAGGTGCTAGCTGTACTGGCGGCGGTGGTGGCGGTGGCGTGACTGCCACGAAACGCGAATCCTCGGAGGGGTCCTGCTGCTGCTGCTGGTGAGGCGATGAATGATGAGAGGGTGTAAAGTACCATTCATACTGGTTAAATCTTGCCTGGTAGCTGTCTGGGACATGGTAAGGTGATCCATGGAAGGATGACCCATCCGAAATCTCGATGGGGTGAGTAGGTGTCCCAGAAGGTGGTTCAACAGGATCCGTGTCTTCATCTATATCCATTCCCTGAGCTTTGGGGAAATGGTCTTTAGGGCCCAATAGGTTAAAACCCACTGGTTCTTCAATGTATTTTGCCAGGTTAAACCGGCCCTGGAAGACAGGAGTGGGGTCGCCAAAGGAATGGTGTGACATGGATCGCTGCAACAGCAAGAAGGAGTGGTGTGAGCCTTCGGGCTCGTTCTCTGATTGCGGCCCAAAGGAATGGCGGTAAGGAAGCGTAGAGCTAAACGAGGCAGATTGCCTAGCGGGCTCCGAATAGATCCTCCAGTCTTCTTGCGGACCGGTACTCATGGTAGCAGAAGGAGCTCGCCGGTGTGAAGGCCCGGCCTCGTGATCGTTAGGGGCGTGGATTGGCCCCTTGCCTCGTCCTCCTCTTCGGAACCTCGGTGGCATATTTTCCTGTCAAACAATTGAAAGATACAACAAAGAAATATAAAGGACAAAGTTTAGAATTAAAAACAATTTGGATTAGTCCTAAGTTCTTTGTCTAGACTCGAAAATTCATGAATGTGCAATTGTGTAACTGAGATTAAACACAAAAGAATAGTGTTTAATTCACTCAGTGTTGGTTCTGATACCAACCTGTCACACCCCGATATTTCCACGTATTACCGGTGGGCCTGGTGGGGAGTATCGTGACGCAGTTGATATCATCATAGTCAAACAACACAAATTATAAATGCACAGCAGAAGCAAAACGTATGAATCACATTACAAACCGAATAAACAGTAATATTAAAGTATTACAACGGACTGTAAAGGGTTCACAGGCGGATCAAAAGATAAATAAAATCATTGTTCAACAGACTTTAACATCTAGAGCTTGCAAGACTTGATTATTGATGCCTGGAGTAGCCAACCTATTTCGTATAGTACCTGCACTTAACCTTTTTGGGAAAATACGTCAGTTTACACTGGTAAATACAATTAACTGACTCATTTTGAAAAGAGTTTAAAAAAAATTAGTTTGAATGCACATGCCATAAAGTATCTTTTATAACTTGGGATAATTATTTATAAATAAACTTGTATACAGTTTTACATGTTTGTTGTCCATTTAGGACCCGGTTAGAAGAGCCGGTTTAACAAGATTAATAGACACACCACTTGGTATAATACCCACAAGAAGATACCCTTCTTGTGGACTACCTTTTTACATACGCAACTGTCAGGTGTATGCCTACACCCCGTGCTTAAGTCGTGGCCATTTCTTATGAATGAGTCGAGGATATCCAGGACACGATCATTAACCTCCCAAAGGCATTGCATCAAAGAAGACAGAACAAAACGGGTTATGCATCTTTTTAATCAATATCTGATTGTACGACTTCATACCCGACCAAGCGGTATTTTAATACCGTACCCCAAGCCCGTATAGGGAAAACAAGTTAAAAGTATTTACCTGAGTAAAGTATAAATCACAACAGCAAGTGCACGTAGCTTTTACTGGGCTCCTAATCTGGAACGAAGGTTTTAATAACCTATTAGATTCCTAACGGGTCTTAATTAAGCCTAAACTTAGACCGGTTAGTTTTAAAGAGAGGTATACGGTTCAAAACGCAAGGTTAAGCGAAGACCGGATTAGAATGTGATTTAGTCCCTACAAGTTTGAAGTCTTGTATAATATGGGTAAACTAAACACATTCTGGGTTTTGAGGTGAAAGTGATAAGGTTTGACCCGTTTCGGTCAATTTATGCAAACTAGTTACATAAGCCGAACCGAACGCGAATAATGCATAACAGGTAACCAAATGAGTCACGAACAGGTTTCCTAAGCTAATATGCTTTAAATATGTTGTGATATCAGTAGGATACCTTCCATTATGCCCAAGTCGAGTTTAATCTCAAATTAAGCCCCGTTGGGGTATTTTGGTCATTTTAAAGATTATAAAAGAGATTAAATATAATTCTGAGATTTGGGTCTGAAATAATCAGTAAAACTATTTAATTTAATAGGTTATAACAGTTGGTGAAAGGTCTTATATGACAAGAATGGTTTTAACCCATACTAGGTGTTTAATACGCGTAAAAAGTCGTTTTAAACGATTTCCGGGATATAACAGGATATCTGAGTTTTCTGATCAGGTTATAAAGTTTAAAATACTTCATTTATCATATAAAATCAGTAGCAAAAGATTTGGTATCAAATTGTTATGTAAAACTCATTTTATAAGCAAAAAGGGTATAATCGGTAATAACCGAATCAAGGCAATAACCCTAGGTTATGATCAGTTTAAAAATAATTAAAAATCTTCAAAAATCCCAAAATATTATATTAATCAGTGGGTAAAAGGTTTGGTGTCAAAAATTGGTTTTAGATAGGCTTTATGCTAATTACGCCGTTTAATTTATAAAAAGCTTTCTAATTACGCTATTGAGCATAACTCCTAATCTAGACCTCCAACTAATGTGAAATTTTAGGGATATGTTTATAAATCAGTAACAAAGATTATTGTCCTCTCATATTTGCAAAATTCTCGTTTTAGGGTCAAATGGGCATATTGGTCAACATTAGGCATTTAACGGAAACATCGGACAATCAACGAGTCAAGTAGTATAATCGCAGAGGGTTATACTATCATACAAGCTGGTCCTAATGAAGCTCTAAGGCATTTCTAAATCATGCTAATATGGGTCAGAACTGAAAGTCAAAGCAATGGTCAATTTATGCGACTTTCGGTTCCAAAACCGGTCCTAAACTGAAAATTGTCGGGTCGGACATGCTTAAACATGTTCTTGCATTGATTACCAACTTATATGAGTGGTAAAACAGGTTACACGTCTTCTACATTGCTAATTATGTGTTAATTCAAAAATTAAGATTCTGTTGACTTTTTCTAACCAATTTGACCCGACAAATGACTTAGTTAGAGCAGGAATCAGAGGGTGCCCTTTTAAGGGTTTAATGCCCACATAATAACCAACTTATAACTACTTTCAATTTGACTAATCACTGGACCATTAGTGATTAATCGTTAAGTCAAACCTTAATTATAACGGTTTGACTTTAAGCTAATAAACTAAGTAAAACACGATTAAGGAAGGTTAAGGAAGCTTACCAAGGTCCAATGCACGACTAATGATGCTTAGGGAGTGGTCTTGTGCTCCAGTTGGTTCCAGAAATGAAGTTATGAATGTGTGCAAAAATGTTGCAAACAAGGACCCTTATATAGTGAGTTTAATCTCACTAGATCATGCCAAACAAGTCTAGGATTTGTCCAAGATGCTTACAAGTGCCCTCCTATGCCTAAAAACCAGTTGGGGCAGCCCATGGTATGCAAAACAAGGCATATAAGTCGGTTAAATGGGCTGGACAGACACCTGTCATGTTTTTCTGGTTCTGGGGAACTCAGGCGGCCCGCATAAAGGAACTGCCTGGTCTTACGCGGCCCGTATGGGTGATCTGAACTGGTCAAACAAGTTTCAACAATTGCATTTTGGCCCCTGGTCCTTTTTAAAGATGTTTCGACCTTTCTTTTTGCACACTGAGCCCTCTAAATTGATTCCTAAGTACTCCAAGACATAACCAATCTTTTTGTAATCCTCGGTCAAGTTTATGGTCACCCGAAAAGCCTTAATTATCAACGTCGACGCTTTTAACCCCTCGTATACGAATTTTATCATAACTTTCTCATACGATAACTAAACTTGGTGAAATTTTTATCATGCATTCTAGTGAGCATAATTAATTGTTTCAAAGCTTCGGGTTTGCTAAAAGGTCACTCAGAGGTATACTTTAAACATGTTGACACATTTAACCCCTGTAGTTTGTAATTCCTCACTTTCTTTCACAATTAGCTTCGTATGATCCATGATTCATTCGTTTAAGGGTATAAACATCATGTGGGGCTATTGAAAGATATATTTATCCGATGTTGACATTTTTAATCCTTTTATTCACGTATTTTATTTGTTTGTCATTGTTAGTCCTTCTAAAGAATTCCTTTACACGTTTAAAGTTCATGACACGTGTCGATATAATATTGGACATGAAATTTCGAGGTGTTACAATCATAGAGTGTGTGAGTCGTCTCGGGATCCAAGATTGATCGTAAGAGTTCTTGACAATCAAAGGCCATGTTTGCCTAAGTCTCTTACATCACTTGGTGAAGACAAGTGTCTAGTGTAATACTTTTTATTTTTAATCTTTTCGCACTTTTTACTTGGTTATGTATTAATGACTTTAATAACTAGTTTCTTATGTTGAAGGTGATTCTTCCTTATCGTTTGTCCGTGGTGTCTTGGCATTATTTTACTGTCTATATAAAATAAAAGATTTTCACCATTCATATCTCCACGGTCTATATGGAGATATGTTGGCTACCTGGTCGGGGGTTAAGGGAACGGTTTGGTAAGAGTCTTGCCTTGTTCAGTGTATAGATCCTGCAAGGACCTTGGTCAAATTTAGTAGGACCTCCTTCAATACCCAACGGTATTGGATGGCGGGGGTCCAAACTCTTTGATCCCCTCATATGTAAGCTACTATTAATACTTTAATCCGGCTACTTGGGACTGTATCCCTGCTGACTCAGACTACTTAGCCGAGGGTAACGTCACCTTCAAAAGAGGGGCCTACCATAATATGCATTAATAACTTAATTAATTATCTTTCAATAATCCGACCCTTTAGGATTGTATCCTTGCTGACTCAAACTACTGGGTTGAGGGTAACATCACCTTCAAAAGAGGGGCCTACTACAATAACTAAGATAATCTCTTAAAAAGTGCAAAAGTGCGGAAATAATCAAAGGTTACACTAAACACGAGTCGGAGCCAAGTGATTCATCTTGTCTATCTGTTTTATTTTTATTTTATTTTTCAGCATTTTAGTTAGTTTTTATTTTTCTAGTTTAAAACATTTTTCTAACTTTTGATTTGATTAGACGTTGAGGATAAAAGGTACTTAAAGCTCTTGTGTCCTTGGACGACCTCGGTATCTTTCCAACACTATACTACGCTCACGATGGGTGCACTTGCCCATATATGTGTTTAGTGTTAGTAAATATCGTGTTTTATAAATTTAAAACTTGACTAAAAAGTGTAAAAGGGCTTAAAATATACTTAAACTTATATACACACTCGTACACATCAAGTTTTTGGCGCCGTTGCCGGGGACACAAGGATTTTAAGAAAGCTTAAAATCGGCGGCCTAATCAGTTTTTCAAAACCTTTTTCAAAATGCGCGCACATTTTTCTGCATTTTAGTTTAGTTTTGCATTTACAGTAGGTTGAACACAGGCCGTGCTCACTGAACACGGGGCCATGCTGCATATTTTTCATAAAACACCCAGATACAGAGCCTGAACACGGGGCCGTGCTCACTGAACACGCCCCCGTGCTCAACGAAACCAGTAACTTTAATTCAAACGCCCAGATATGGATTCTGAACACGGGGTCGTGTCCAGCCTCTGTTTCCGTCTTTATTTTTTGTTTTCTAGTCTCGAGACTCTGTTGCAGTCTGCTGAGTGATTCTTATGGATCAATACGCAGGAGGCTACAACTACACCTATGAGGAGGATGATTATAGGGAAGATTATTGCACCAATTGTGGTAACACTCACTCGGTACAATATTGTGACTTATTTCAACCATCCACTTCATACACCTACTATGAGGAGCCCAGGTACGAGCCATCAACTTCATACACATCCTATGAAGACCAAAGGTATGAACCTCCTCCCTCATACTCATATTTTGATGAACCAAGGTATGAGCCTTCATACTCATACTTTGAGGAATCAAGATATGAGCCATCACCTTCGTATGCTTATTATGAGGAACCATGGTGTGAACAACCCACCTCATATGAGTATTATGAAGAACAAAATTACGACCCTTATCCATCATATACTTACAATGAAGAACAATGGTGTGAACCATCTACTTCCTATGAGTATTATGAGGAACAAAGGATCGAACAACCTGATTCAAGCTTAGAAAATTCCGATCCTTACTCTATCACCGAAGTGACCGATAGGATATTAGAACACATTAAAACTATCGAACGCTGCATAAAAGAATCTCGAGCAAGGGAAGAGGAGTCCCGCGCAAGAGAAGAATTAACTTGTAATAAAGAAGAGATAGTTGAAAGTGTAAAAATGGAAGAACAAATAAGTGAAAAACCGACACATGAGTTAAACAACGAAAAAGGTGAGTCCGTTAATGTTAAAATTCAAGAAGAGTCTAATTTTGAAGAAATTAATCTCTTGTCACCTTCTTTTGAAAATCACTGTTTAGTACCCACTCATGCTAAGTTTTTAAAAGAGTTAAACACTAACACTAAAGTTGACGAAACGGTAAGCATTAAGTTAACTAATGATCAAACCTCGCTAATAAAAGAAGACCCATTTGAAATCAACATTACACCGGTTCCATGTTTTTTTCAAAATTCGTTTATTAGTGGCGTCACAATTGATAAAGATCTTTGTGTTAACATAATGCCCAACTACATTTTCGAAAAATTAAGTATTAGTGATTTTTCTCCACTTCAAATACCCATTTTTCTATCCAATAAGAAATTAATAAAATCAATCGGCATAGTTGAGGATGTCTTGGTTCAAACAAATCAAATGGTAATCCCAACCGACTTTGTCATCCTCGATGACGCTCCTCTAGTGTTGGGACGACCTTTTGTAAAAACCCACGAAGCTTTGAAAAACCGGAAGTACAACAATCTATCTATTCAATTAGGGGCATTTAAAAAGAGTGTCGATCTTGAGCGATCAATGAAATATCCATTCGGCAATGAAATTTCCTTTCGAAATCATGTGTGATGCAAGTGACTTTGCAGTTGGAGCTGTCTTGGGACAAAGAAAAGAAAAGCATTTTCACCCAATTTATTATGCTAGTAAAACACTTAACGATGCACAAGAAAATTACACAACAACTGAAAAAGAGTTACTAGCTGTGGTATTTGCTTTTGATAAATTTCGTTCTTATCGTGTTCTTTCTAAAACAATAGTCTATATAGATCATGCAGCCATTCGATATCTCTTCAAAAAGTAGGAGCCAAAACCACGTTTGATTCGGTGGATTTTACTCCTCCAAGAATTTGATATTGAAATCAAAGACAAAAAAGGAGCAGAAAACACCGCAGCGGATCATCATTCACGCTTAGAAGACCCAGCTTTGGAGGCAACCAGGGATGAGCAAATTAATGAAAAATTTCCAACGGAGTCCCTAGAAATGGTGGAAAACAAACAAGAGCCATGATACGCCGACTATGCTAACTACCTAGCTAGCGGTATAGTCGCAAAAGGTTGGCCACATCAGCAAAGAAAGAAATTCTTTGCTGATGTAAAACATTATTTTTGGGAAGATCCTTATCTTTTCAAAATGTGTGCCGACCAACTCATCCGACTGTGCGTACATGGTAGTGAAGCACGAAGAATTCTCCGCCATTGTCATGAAGGTCCATACGGAGGACATCATGGTGCCGCTAGTACCACACGAAAGGTATTTGATTCAGGATTTTATTGGCCAACCATTTACAAAGACGCCCAGAGTCTTGTCAAGACATATGATGCTTGCCAAAGGTCAGGTAATATTTCTTCCAAAAACGAAATGCCCCAAAATGGCATTCTTGTTTGTGAAATTTTTGATGTGTGGGGCTCGACTTTATGGCACCTTTCCCACCATCAAAAGGAAACAAATATATACTTCTGGCAGTAGATTACTTGTCTAAATGGGCCGAGGCCGAGGCACTTCCAACAAATGATGGAAGAGTTGTGGTAAGATTTCTGAAAAAATTATTCTCTCGTTTTGGTACACCTAAAGCATTAATAAGTGATAGAGGTACCCATTTTTGTAACCATCAACTTGAAAAAATCTTAACAAGGTATGGGGTCTATCATCGGGTCTCAACAACATATCACCCTCAAACAAACGGACAAGCCGAAGTGACTAATAGAGGTTTAAAACGAATACTTGAAAAAACCGTAGGGTTAAATAAAAAGGAATGGGCCGATAAATTAGATGATGTTTTATAGGCTTTTCGAACTGCTTATAAAACAACAATAGGTACAACCCCATATAAGCTCGTCTATGGAAAAAGTTGTCATTTGCCAGTAGAAATTGCACACAAAGCCTACTGGGCAATTAAAAATGTAAACCTTGATTGAGAATTTGCCGGTAAAAATCGATTTTGTCAATTAAATGAATTAGACGAGTTAAGGAATTATGCATACTAAAACTCTGAAATTTATAAGGAAAGAATGAAAACTTTACACGACAAACATATTAAACCTAATGAATTTCGAGTAGGAGATCATGTTCTATTGTTTAATTCACGACTTCGATTGTTTCCTGGTAAATTAAAGTCTAGGTGGTCAGGACCTTTTTCCATCACCCATGTTTTCCCACACGGTGCAGTAGAAATTAAATCTCGGAATGCGATTCCATTCAAAGTCAATGGCCAACGGCTGAAGCTCTATCAAGGATTTATTGAGGATGAAGAGGAAGAAATCTCGCTTCAAACGACTGAAGAATAAAAGCATCAACATCATACCTGGTAAGTTACGAACAAACGGGTTGACATCTAAATCGGTAAGTCTTCTAACCAAATTTTTGGGAAACATGGGCACTCACACGAGCACTAAAAAAAATAAAAAAAAAATATTTTGTCTTCTTTTGCTCGGCACGAGGCCGTGTCTGCTTGACACGGGGCCGTGTCCGCGCAACTGTCGGGATAAAACCCTTTTTCAAAACAGTTTCTTCATTTCCACACGCCCCGTTTCCCCGAAAACGCTCTGGTTCAGGCGATTTTTCTGCAAGATTTTGATGTCTCCTCTACTTCTAACAACATCAAGGTATGATTCTATCATCATTAGTAGTTAGATTAAGCATTTGCATGTAGTTAAAACATCAAAACTTTGGGGAAAAATTTAGGGTTCTTGAACTTCATCCGGATCGAACCTCAAATTTTTGCATAAAATTGTTAGCATTAGTTTAGATTCATGTTTTAGGAAGTAAATCCACTTGTATTGTTCATATATTTGCCCGATTTCTCACAAAAACCTCAAACCCTTGTTTTTGAACCGAAAAAGATAAAATCGAAGGGGTAAACGGTTTGTTTTGGGAAAAACGGCACTTGGGGTTTCATTTTCGGGGGAAACCACACATACTGAACCAAAAATTTTCAAGTTTTCGGGACCGGGTCGGAAAATGAAGTTTTTAAGTAACAGACGTCTGGACACGGGGTCATGTCCGCTGAACACGGGGCCGTGTCCTGCAAGCTGTTTTCAATTTTCTCCTAAAATTTCACTGTTTCATGCTAACTTTTGGTGTATTCTTTCAGATGTCGAAGAAATTCACAAGGTTCAATCCAAATGAACTCGATGCTAAGGCAAGATATGATGTGCTTCGAACCAGACCGGAGGAATACCCAAGACAAGTGTGCACATATCTTTTGGGATTGGTGAACCAATGGGACCGCTTCAACAACCTTGTCACCGGGCCGCTGAGAATCGCTCTTAGTACTCGCCTTCGCTCGGTTCCCGAATATACTCTGGAATTCTATAGCACATTCGTGTTCAATTCAAGGTGTGACCCATTTGATAATGATGGGGTAGAATTCAGATGTGGAGGGACTACGTACTCTATCTTGATGGCACAGTTTGGGTCGATAGTTGGGTTGTATACGGAGGAAGATGCGGGTAATGAAGAAAACACCGGAGGGTTACGAGAATTATCAGAAAACGAACGCCAAGCCGCTTGGGCTCAAATAGGAGAAGGGCACTACAACCCAAGCAGCACTAAGAGCACTAGGTTGAGGGACCCTCTTTACCGTTACATTCACCGGGTCCTCACCTACTCTCTTAGTCAAAGGCATGATAGCAGTGGCGTCGTAGGGTTGAGAGATCTGGTGGTCCTTCATTGCATTCACACCCGTAGAAACCTTGATGTTCCATACCTCCTGCTCTGAAACATGCATTGGAACCGGCTTGCCTCTCCACCAACCCCTATCTTCTTCGGGAGGTGGGTATACCGTCTCTTCAAGCACTTCGTGAACATGCCCGGGTCTTTCCAAAAGAGCCCATGGTCGGGAAGAGTGGACATACACATTTGCCGCTCCATGAACTTGATCTATGAAGCCGAAGACGGGTCGGTAAGCTTCCAACGAGTCCAAGGGCATGCATGGAACCCGCAAGAGGCACTCGTACTTCACGCTCCACAGTTCCAACACCCTCCTCAACACCAATACCAGCCCCACGGTGATCCGAGCCAATCCTCCTCACAAGGAGGCGGTTTTCCTAACTTCCAAAGTTTACATGATTTAATGCAGGAAAACCTCATGTGCACCAGGAACACCTACAACCTAGCCAGCAACACGTACAACCGGGTCGGAGCAATTGAGAGAAACATATCCGACATTCAGGATGACATTGGGAACATCCGGGAGTACATGGTGGGGCACGGAGGAGGAGGTGATGATGAGGATGAGGACATGGACTAGGCGGGTGGAGTAGAGGCAGGAGCAGCTGGTAGGAGGTCCCACAGGTTAACCCTCTTTTATCTTGAACAATTTCCGGCCTGCGTGCCGTGTGTTGAACAATTTACTTTCCTTTAACTCTTTTACTTTCTGCATTTATTTTTCTTTTTAACTTTGTGATTTGGATGTTTGAAAGATGGTAATTTAGGACGCTTGTTATGGTTTGGTGTAGTGTTTATTGGTAAAACAGGTACATACGAGGCTTAGAGTGCTAAATTTTAGTACTACTAAAGTCGGGAGAGGAAAACCGAAGCCAGAAACCTGTTTTTCACCTTTGCAGATTGTCTACACGGGGTCGTGTCGAGCCGACACGCCCCCGTGCCCACTTCCCCAGACCTGCTGTTTGTTTAATTCTGCAGACTTTTGCCAGACACGGGGTCGTGTCCAGCCAACACGCCCCCGTGTCCACCTTCTGTAAGTAATCGTTACTGGCACTCTGACCACGGGGTCGTGTCCATTCGACACGGGGCCGTGTCTAGACGCCCAGTAACACAAATTTTTGCTTTTTCACGCCTTTTTACACATTCAATCAACCTAAAAACTTATTTTTGGGACACATTGAGGACAATATGTAATTTAAGTGTGGGGAGGATGCTAAAACCTTGAATCTTGAAAGTCCTAATCACAAGTCATACACAAAACTCTATTGGAACCACTAATCACCCCAAAAAATTTTTAAAAATTTTCATTTTTTTTACTTGTCTAGGTTTAATTTGGGAATTTCAAGTTCTAAAAATGTTATATTTTTACAAATTTACAACCGATAGCGTCGTGATAAAAAGAACCAACATAAGAAAATTATGAAAAGGCATGACAAGTTTATTTAAAAATTGATTATATATACTTGATCACATAAAAACTCATTCCCACAAAAAGTGAGTTTTGAGCCTTTATTGAGCATACAAATATATATCTTCAAACTAAATGCTCATTTTGCGTTTCTTGTGTGAATAGCCGCTTGGTTCTTACAACTCTAGAACTTGCCACGACGATACATTCCCTGTCCTTATCAACTTAAACCCGAGTAAGTAAATGACGGAGGCATTAGGACTAACCCTTTTTTATTTCTACACCATTTTTTTTACCACCTAACCAAAATCCCCCTAGTTAACCTCGTTGAGCCTAAACCTTTTCATTTCATAACCCAAAATAAACACCCTTTCACCCACCAAAACCCTTTTTATTTTTAACCCTTTGTTTTAGTAACAAGCTCGGTTTTTCTCATGACTTTCAAAAAAAAAAAATTGTTGATGATGATGAAGCAAAAGAGAAATAAACAAACAAGTTTATCAAAAATAACTTTGTTTAATGGCTTCATCAAAATAAAAGCTTCAAAAATAAAAAGTCTTACGAAAACCGACGCTTTTTACGCCTTTCACCCTTTTACTAACCACTAACCCAACCACCTACCTTTAACCCAAACCTAACCCTTCACCCAAAAGTCCTCTTGATATTTTCAAAGGTATATAGTTAAAAAGGGGATGGATTGATTGCTTGGCAAGCCTATGATAGGAGTAAGTTCCATGCCGCTCTCGAGTGATTCACATAAATACATCTTCGGCCGAGTGTTGAGTGATCCCCCGTGAGTTATGTGAACTTGTATATAAATGGAATTTTAAAAAGGCATGTTATGCCCTAATAAGTAATTTATCTTATGTAATGTTTTAAATAAATTATGACGAATAGGATTGTAAATAAATAAAAATAAAACTTAATAAAGAATCTTGGAAATCCCGACACTCTATGACAAGCCCAAAAACCTTCTCTTCTACCCGTTCCATTTGGGAGTGTAAAGCCACATTATAAAGAGTTTTGCTTGAGGACAAGCAAAGATTCAAGTGTGGGGATATTTGATGTGTGCAAAATGCAACATATAAATTACATCAATTATGGCATAAAACTAACCCTTTTTTAGTACTAATGTTGGAAAAAGTGTGTTTTTGTCTTCCTTTTGTATTTTCAGGATTAAATGAGCTCAAATGAACAAAAGAAGCAAAAAGGCAGCTAAATCTAACATAAATACAAGAAAAGGGATAAACGTGGCATGCCCGGCCTCCCCGACAGCATCTTCCCAAGCAAAACAAGAGAACAGAAGGCTGAACACGCCCGTGCTCAATGAGCACGGGGGCGTGCGCAAGTGTCAGTAGAAAAGACAAACCTGTAGAAGCTTCTAAAACCCACCACGGGGGCGTGCCCAGCAGACACGGGGCCGTGGTCAACTCTAAGATTCACAAAATCTGAGGAAATCTTGATAGTATAGATACGCTTCTGCACACGGGGGCGTGCCCAGCGGACACAGGTGCGTGGTCAACTAATGCAGACAAACTGCAGTTAATGAACAAAGAGAAGGAAGGTGGACACGGGGCCGTGCCCAATGGACACGGGGCCGTGCCCGAGCCTCTGTTCAACCTATAAATAAGGGTGCTTGGCTCATTTGCAAATCATCCCTTGGCACACCACCTGTCTCACACTTCACCCACCACCCACCAACATCACAACACCATCATCCACCACCACCATCCATTGTCCATCATAGAGCGTGTGAGTCGTCTCGGGATCCAAGATTGATTGTAAGAGTTCTTGACAATCAAAGGCCATGTTTGCCTAAGTCTCTTATATCACTTGGTGAAGACAAGTGTCTAGTGTAATACTTTTTATTTTTAATCTTTTCGCACTTTTTACTTGGTTATGTATTAATGACTTTAATAACTTGTTTCTTATGTTGAAGGTGATTCTTCCTTATCGTTTGTCCGTGGTGTCTTGGCATTATTTTACTGTCTATATAAAATAAAAGATTTTCACCATTCATATCTCCATGGTCTATATGGAGATATGTTGGCTACCTGGTCGGGGGTTAAGGGAACGGTTTGGTAAGAGTCTTGCCTTGTTCAGCGTATAGATCCTGCAAGGACCTGGGCCAAATTTAGTAGGACCTCCTTCAATACCCAACGGTATTGGATGGCGGGGGGGTCCAAACTCTTTGATCCCCTCATATGTAAGCTACTATTAATACTTTAATCCGGCTACTTAGGACTGTATCCCTGCTGACTCAGACTACTTAGCCGAGGGTAACGTCACCTTCAAAAGAGGGGCCTACCATAATATGCATTAATAACTTAATTAATTATCTTTCAATAATCCGACCCTTTAGGATTGTATCCTTATTGACTCAAACTACTGGGTTGAGGGTAACGTCACCTTCAAAAGAGGGGCCTACTACAATAACTAAGATAATCTCTTAAAAAGTGCAAAAGTGCGAAAATAATCAAAGGTTACACTAAATACGAGTCGGAGCCAAGTGATTCATCTTGTCTATCTGTTTAATTTTTATTTTATTTTTCAGCATTTTAGTTAGTTTTTATTTTTCTAGTTTAAAACACTTTTTCTAACTTTTGATTTGATTAGACGTTGAGGATAAACCGGTACTAAAAGCTGTTGTGTCCTTGGACGACCTCGGTATCTTACCAACACTATACTACGCTCACGATGGGTGCACTTGCCCATATGTTTGTTTAGTGTTAGTAAATATCGTGTTTTATAAATTTAAAACTTGACTAAAAAGTGTAAAAGGGCTTAAAATATACTTAAATTTATATACACACTCGCACACATCAAGTTTTTTGCGCCGTTGCCGGGGACACAAGGATTTTAAGAAAGCTTAAAATCGGCCGCCTAATCAGTTTTTCAAAACCTTTTTCAAAACGCGCGCACATTTTTCTGCATTTTAGTTTAGTTTTGCATTTACAGTAGGTTGAACACGGGCCGTGCTCACTGAACACGGGGCCGTGCTGTACATTTTTCATAAAACACCCAGATACAGAGCCTGAACACGGGGCCGTGCTCACTGAACACGCCCTCGTGCTCAACAAAACCAGTAACTTTAATTCAAATGCCCAGATACAGATTCTGAACACGGGGCCGTGTCCACTAAACACGGGGCCGTGTCCAGCCTCTGTTTCCGTCTTTATTTTTTGTTTTCTGGTCTCGAGACTTTGTTGCAGTCTGCTAAGTGATTCTTATGGATCAATACTCAGGAGGCTACAACTACACCTATAAGGAGGATTATTATAGGGAAGATTATTGCACCAATTATGGTAACACTCACTCGGTACAATATTGTGACTTATTTCAACCATCCACTTCATACACCTACTACGAGGAGCCCAGGTACGAGCCATCAACTTCATACACATCCTATGAAGACCAAAGGTATGAACCTCCTCCCTCATACTCATAATTTGATGAACCAAGGTATGAGCCTTCATACTCATACTATGAGGAATCAAGATATGAGCCATCACCTTCGTATGCTTATTATGAGGAACCATGGCGTGAACAACCCACCACATACGGGTATTATGAAGAACAAAATTACGACCCTTATCCATCATATACATACAATGAAGAACAATGGTGTGAACCATCTACTTCCTATGAGTATTATGAGGAACAAAGGATCGAACAACCGGATTCAAGCTTTCAAAATCCCGATCCTTACTCTATCACCGAAGTGACCGATAGGATATTAGAACACATTAAAACTATCGAGGTGTTACATTGTTTGACAACTTCAGTCCCTCAGAAATAATTCTTTACACGTTTAAAGTCCATAACACGTGTCTTTATTATATTGGACATGATTTTACGAGGTGTTACATCCTCACCCCCTTAAAAGAAATCTCGACCTTGAGATTTACTGAAATAAATGAGGGTACTTCTGTTTCATTGTGGATTCAACCTCCCACGTGTATTCGGGACCTCTACGGGCAACCCATTTAACCTTCACAATCGGTACGTGCTTCTTTCGAAGGTTCTTAACCTATCGATCCTCGATCGACAAAGGTTTTTCGACAAACTTTAAGCTCTCATCTATATGCACATCTTTATGTGACATGGCTAGCGATTCATCAGCTAGGCACTTCTTCAGATTGCAGATGTGGAACACATTATGAATTCCACTGAGCTCTTCAGACAGGTTTAACTTGTAAGCCACTGTTCTGACACATTTGATGATCTCGAATGGTCCTATGTATCTTGGACTTAACTTGCCTTTCTTGACAAAACGCATTACCCCTTTCAGGGGTGATACCTTAAGTAACACTTTGTCACCTACCTCGAATTTTAGAGGTTTACGCCTTTTATCTGCGTAACTTTTCTGCCTATCTCTGGCAGCTTTGAGACGATCACGTATCTACACAATCTTATCTGTCATCTCCTGGACTATATCAGGTCCTGTTAGTTGGACATCTCCAACTTCTACCCAACAAACGAGCGTCCTGCACTTTCTTCCATAAAGAGCTTCAAAAGGTGCAACTTGAATACTCAAATGATAGCTATTATTATATGAAAATTCTATCAACGAAAGATGGTCATCCCAACTTCCACCTAAATCAATAATACAAGCTCGTAGCATATCCTCAAGTGTTTGAATTGTACGCTCGCTTTGACCATCCACCTGAGGATGATACGCGGTGCTGAAATTTAATCGAGTGCCTAAGGATTGCTGAAAGCTTTTCCAAAAATGCGATGTATACCTCGTATCCCTATCAGAGATGATAGACACTGGCACCCTGTGGAGAGATACAATCTCGTCCACGTACAGCTGAGCTAACTTATCTGAGCTATGTGTTTCCTTAATAGGTAAGAAGTGGGCTGACTTAGTCAGTCTATCTACTATAACCCAAATAGTATCATTTCCTCGCTTTGTCTTTGGTAACTTAGTGATAAAATCCATAGTTACCATTTCCCACTTCCAGGTGGGAAGTTCAGGCTGTTGTAGCAAACCTGACGGCTTATGTTGTTCTGCTTTAACTTGCGCGCACGTCAAACATTTGGCCACATAAGTGGCTATAGATTTCTTCAAACCTATCCACCAGTAACTTGGCTTTAAATCCTGATACATCTTATCACTACCAGGATGGACAGAATATTTGGAGCTATGGGCTTCTTGAAGAATAACATCCCTGAGTCTTCCATAAATTGGAACCCATATTCTTCCATTCAATCTTAGAATTCCATCCTTGCCATAGGATAACTGTTCAGCAGTGACTCCCAACTTTTCATTCAGATAGTTAGCCTCGAACACAGCTTCCTTTTGCGCGGCTAACAACCTTTCATTCAAGCTGTTTTTCAATTCAATGCTCTTGGTATTGATTCTAATGGGCCTAACCCTTTCTTTTCTGCTTAAAGCATCAGCTACTACATTCGCTTTGCCTGGATGGTAGCGAATTTCACAATCATAATCATTCAGTGTCTCCATCCATCGATGCTGTCTCATATTCAGATCCTTCTGATTAAACAGATGCTGAAGGCTTTTGTGATCAGAATAGATTACACACTTGGTTCCATATAAATAATGCTTCCAAAGTTTTAGTGCAAACACAACGGCACCCAATTCCAAATCGTGGGTGGTGTAATTCTTTTCGTGCACTTTTAATTGTCGAGAAGCATAGGCAATAACTTTGCCCTTCTGCATTAGCACACATCCCATGCCAGTGCGTGATGTGTCACAGTAAACTACAAACTCTTCAATTCCTTCAAGCAATGTCAACACAGGTGCATTACTAAACTTTTGTTTAAGAATGTCGAAGGATTCTTGTTGCTTAGGACCCCAATCGAACTTTATATTCTTGCGAGTCAATGAAGTCAGGGGTGCAGCAATCCTTGAAAAGTTTTCAATAAAACGCCTATAATATCCTGCCAGACCCAAGAAGCTACGAATCTCTGTGGGCGTCTTCGGCTTTTGCCATTTCATGATAGCTTCAATCTTAGCGGGATCCACCTGGATACCACGCTCGCTAACCACATGTCCAAGAAATTGGACTTCACAAAGCCAAAACTAACATTTTGAAGACTTGGCGTAGAGCATTTCTTGCTGAAGAAGTTTAAGAATACAACGAAGGTGTTTCTCATGATCAGCCTGGTTCTTCGAATAAACAAGAATGTCATCAATGAAGACGATGACAAACTTGTCCAAGTAGGGTTTGCAAACGTGATTCATGAGATCCATGAATGCTGCTGGTGCATTAGTGAGCCCAAAAGGCATCACTAAGAACTCGTAGTGACCATAACGAGTTCTGAATGCAGTCTTATGCAGATCTTCATCTCTAACCTTCAGCTGATGGTAACCTGACCTTAAATCAATCTTGGAGAAGTAACTTTCCCATTGCAATTGATCGAACAGGTCGTCGATCCTGGGCAATGGATATCTGTTCTTGATTGTGACCTTGTTCAGCTCTCGATAATCGATGCATAGACGCATCGATCCATCCTTCTTCTTTACAAACAGAATTGGTGCTCCACAGGGGGATGAACTAGGTCGAATAAAACCTTTGGCCAACAAATCATGCAGTTGAGTCCTTAACTCTTTCATCTCAGTTGGTGCTAACCTGTAAGGTGCTCTTGCTACAGGCGCTGCTCTAGGAATAATGTCAATTCTGAACTCCACTTGCCTATCTGGTGGTAAACCAGGTAGTTCTTCGGGGAATACTTCTGGATATTCAGAAATGACAGGGATATCTTCAATCTTGGGCTTCGGTTCATCAATAGTCACCTGTGCCATGTAAATGACACAACCCTTCTTCAAACACCTTGACGCCTTAAGCATAGACACTTGCTTAGGCAACCCACACTGAGTGTCTCCCTGTATGGTAAGTGGCTCACCATACGGAGTCTTGATCACCACTTGTTTCTTGTCACAAACAATCTGGGCTTGGTTATGAGATAACCAATCCATGCCTATCACTATGTCAAAACCAGCTAATTTCAAAGGAAGCAAAGATAACGGAAAGGAGTGGTTCCTAATGGATATAAAACATCCATCTAACACATTTGAAGCAGTTTCTATGGTACCGTCGGCCAGTTCTACTTCATATTTTTTGCTTAAGGTTTTAACAGGTAGATTTAGCAACTTACAAAACTTATTATCAACAAACGACTTATCTGCACCCAAATCAAACAACACCCTTGCATAAACATCATTGATAAGAAAGGTACCTGTTATCACGTTATCATTCTGAATTGCTTCTTGTGCATTCATTTGAAAGACCCTAGCATTGGTCTTCTTTCCCTCTTCAGGTTTCTTTGCATATTTTGGGCAGTTAGACTTGATGTGCCCCTTCTCGTTACAGTTGTAACAAATCGCATCCTTTATCTTTTTACAGTCCAATGTCGTGTTCTCACTAGACTTACAGATCCCACAAGCCCTAGGCTGTGATTGGGACTTTGATTCATACCTGCACTTTCCCAGATGATGCTTCTTGCAGGTCTTGCATTTGGGCTTCTCACCCGACTGTTGGTCATCTTTCCTAAATCCTGAACTCTTCTTATGATCCAAGTTCCCTTTACGCTTCTTATCCGAACGACGTGAGTTATCATCCTCACATTTCCTCTTCCCTTCATCAGAATGCCTAAGCGATCTTGGACTGACCGCATCAAGGGTAAGAGATAATGACAAATCAGCTACAGACCTAAAAGTAGTAGGTCGAGATGCTTTCATACTAGCTTTGATCTACGGGGCTAAACCCCCAATGAAACGGGCTGTACGTTTTGGTTCCGGGGTCACCAAGTAAGGAACCAATCGAGACATGGTGTTAAAACTCGTGAGATATGCCTGACAGTCTAAGATCTTCATAACCAATGTCAAAAAGTCAGTCTCGATCTTCTCAACCTCATGTTGACGACAGTAATTCTCCTTGATAAGAGCAACAAACTAATCCCATGTCAGATTGTACAATGGGATCTATCCAGTAGCTTGGATCAAAGACCTCCACTAAGCTAGAGCTTCACCTTTGAAAGATTGTGAAACATACTTCACAATATCTTGCTCTGCACACCCGCTAATATCAACTACCGTATCCATCTCGTCTAGCCACGTCATGCAATCGATGGCTCCTTTTTCCCCAGTGAAATCCCTGGGCTTGCAGGAGACAAAATACTTATAAGAACAGGTTTTTGCTCGTGACTCCTTATCAAACACAATCTTCTTAGACGGAATACGATGCTGATTTGATGAGTGTCGGTCATCATCCTTCTTCGACTAAAGAGTTTTAGATGGTTGCTTGCTATGAGCCACAGAGTGAGTCTTAGGGTGTGATTTAGAATGAGGTGCAGATAGTGTCTTGCTTCGAGTACCACTTGATTCATTATCTCGTCTGTCCAGAGCACGAGTAACGGCATTGTCTATTAATGCCTGCAGTTCTGCACCAGCTATGTTGATTCTGGTGGTATCATGATTCTCTCTCGGATGACTGTTGACTTCTTCAGATTCTGCCATGTAGCTTGATTGCTACATAAAATGATGATAATGATTTATTTAGAAGACTATAGCAGTATTATCATTCTTGATGATTTATTAACCATGGTATTAATAAACCATATTGGTTAATTTATTAGTCTCATATATTCAGGATTTTTTTCATTATAATTATCCTTTGTTATAATTAAAATATAATAATGGCACAAAAAGCCAAGTCATAAGGACAATTTAAATTATAAGCCGTGATCTTATAGGATCGATGCACTAAGGCTTGAATCATAGTTCATTACCTTTTATTGACAGGGAGTCGTAGACTACAACTGTCTTTAGTCTCAAAGGACATTAATTATGGCCCGTAGGCACTTCATCACTAATGGATGATTAAATAAAATAGAGAAGAGGAATTGGAAGAATCCTATATAAGGATGACTTATGTGATTTTATCGAATCACATTTGCCAGGAGTGTTAACATGTTTTCAGATGTTAACAAGGATCTGAATCTTAATAAGGAACTACCATCATGACCCTGTCTTAAAATGACATAAGGGCTAGGCTTTGCTTTTAAGATTTTGTTTAATGTATAATGGCAGATCATACAAAAGGAATGATATTTTTATTTATTTCATATATTATATTTATGTATATAATGACAAAAATGAAAATTTAGAATTCAAACATTCCAATAATATTAAGAAAGAGTACATATTTTCCCTAAACGGGACTTTAACAGAAATAACTTGCCCACGCAGGGGCTAAAACTGAAAATACAAGTCCTCACAGGGACCAAGTACATAAATAGATGTCCACACAGGGACTTAATTGAAAATTAAAGAAATACAAAACAAGCAAATAAAGAATCTCAATGGTCCCTTCTGTTCTTCCCCTTGATTAAATTCGCCAAACCCTTAAGAAATCCCCGGTGGCTTCTACGCTCTTCTTGAACCTCCCGCTCCACCTGGCTCAACCTTTGAAGAATCTCCTGCTATTGTGGTGGCTGGATCTGCGGTGGCTACGGCTGCTGTTGCTGTGGAGGTTGAGGAGGTGGCGGGTATTGGTACCCATAGGCAGGGTACCCAGTCTGATATGGGGCTCCGTAGGGCCCCTCAGGATGAAGAGCATTGTAGTTTGCCGACATCAGGTATGGGTCAACATCGGGGGCATTATAGTAATTGTAGCTAGAGTGGCCTGGCCGTTCAAAGGGGTTATACGTTGCTACTCCAGCGTATGAAGGTATTGGGTTATCAAAACCCATATGTGGTGGTGATGGTGGTGCGACTGGCGCAGAGTTCACCTCAGAAACTGGGTTTGAAGGCCCGCCCATCTGTGGGTCTTCATACAGTGGCGGGTAATGACTGCCACTGGAGGGTTGGGGAGTGCTGAAACGAAATCCCCCTCGCACGGACATCCGTGCGTTTAATCTTCTCCGCCTCGGTGGCTCCGGAGGCGGCTGCTGCTCTGGCGGCGGCGGTGGCGGTGGCGGTGGTGTAACCGCCTGAAAATGTGAATCCTCAGAGGGATCCTGCTGCTGAGGCTGTGGGTTGAAAGGGGAAGTGAATTCCCAAGGGTACGAGGTAAACCTTGCTTCATAGCTGTCTGGCCCTCGATAGGGCGAACCGTGGAAAGACGATCCGTCTGAAATCTCTATGGGATGCGTGGGCGTCCCAGATGGTGGCTCGGCAGGATCTGTGTCTTCATCCATGTCCATGTGTTAATCACCAGAGAAATGATCCTCCGGTCCCAATGGGTTAAAACCCACTTGTTCTTGCACCTGATTCACTGGATTGAACCGACTCTGAAAGTACGGGGTCGGGTCCTCAAAGGCACGGTGGGAACCTGACCGCTGCAGTGGTAAGTAGGAGTGGCGAGAATGATCGGACTCGTTGCCTTGATGGAGCCCGAAGGGATCATGGTGCGAAGGTGAGGAGCTTAGCGAGACAGAACGCCTCACAGGCTCTAAGTACGTCCTCCAGTCTTCTTGGGGACTCGTGCTCATTGTCACTGAAGGAGTTCGTCGGTGTGATGGCCAGGCCTCATGATCATGGCTGGTGAAGATTGGGGCCTTACCGCCTCTTCCTCTTCCCCTAATACGTGGAGGCATCTTCTGTTCCTGTCAACACAAACAAAAGAAACTACAAAGGAAAAAACAATAAAGGACAAAATAAAAGATTAGGATTAGTCCTAAGTCCTTTGCCTAGACTCAGAAGTCAAGGAATGTGCAACTGTGTCATTGAGATTAAACCCAAAAGTCTAGTGTTTAATACACTCAATGTCGGCTCTGATACCAACCTGTCACACCCCGATATTTCCACGTATTACCGGTGGGCCCGATGGAGATTATCGTGACGTAGTTGATATCATCATAGTCAATAATCACAGTTTAATGCACAGCAGAAGTCTAAAAGTAAAATATTACAAACCGAATTGAAAGTAACAAAGTATTACAACGAAATGTAAAGGATCCACAGGTGGATCAAAACAAAGGAAGATAATTGTTCAACAAATTTTTAGTGACAAAGCTTGCAAGACTCTTATTTATTTACTCAGGAGTAGCCAACCTATTCCGCCTAGTACCTACACTTTAGCCTTTTGGAAAATACGTCAGTTTACACTGGTAAATACAATTAACTTACTCTTTTGAAAATGTTTTAAGAAAATTGATTTAAATGCACAAGGCACAAATAATCTTTTATAACTTGGGATAATTATTTAAAAATAAACTTGTAAAAGAATTACATGATCGTTATACGTTCAGTTGCATGGGCTGAATACCGGGTTAAAGATTAATTGACACACCACATAATATAACCCACGGCGAGTTATTCTCGAACAGGTGGGTTTGTTAATTTTACATACGCACCGGCAGGTATTTGCCTACACCCCGTGCTTAAGTCGTGGCCATTTCAATGAATGAGCCGAGGATATCCAGGACATGGTCATTAACCCCCCAAAGGCTATAAAACAAACAAAACAGATTAAACGGGTTATCTCAATGATTTAACCTTCATATGATTAAAAATTCAATACTCGACCAAGCGGTATTTTATATACCGTACCCCAAGCCCGTATAAGGGAAATAAGTCAAAAGTATTTACCTGAGCAAATATTCAAATTTATCTCAATCGTATACAATCAGCAAGTGCAGATATCTTTTACTGGGCTCCTAAATCTGGAACGAAGGTTTTTAATAATCTATTAGATTCCTAACGGGTCTTACTTAAGTTTAAACTTAGACCGGTTAGTTTTAAAGAAAGATATACGGTTCAAAATGCAAGATTAAGCGAAGACCAGATTTGAATGTGGTTTAGACCCGACAAGTATGAAGACTTGTATAATATGGGTAAACTAAACACATTCTGGATTTTGAGGTAAAAATGACAAGGTTTGACCCGTTTCGGTTAATTTATGCAAACTAGTTACATAAACCGTACCGAATGCGAAAAATGCATAACGGGTAACAAAAAGAGTCATCTATAGGTTTCACAAGTTAATATTCCTTAAATATGTTGTGATTTCAGTAGGATACGTTCCATTATGCCCAAAACGAATTTAAACTCAAATTAAGCCTCGTAGGGGTATTTTGGTCATTTTAAGGGTTATAAAAGCGGTTAGATATTCCTGAGGTTCAGGTCTGAAATGATCAGTAAAAATAATTATTTTTGCAAGTCATATCAGTAGGGTATTGCATATATGTGAAATTTAGAATTTATAACCAAACTATGCGCCGTATGGGCATTTTGGTCATTTCACATAAGCTTTAAAGGTCAAATTTAGAAATCTGAGTTCAAAACTTTAACTTACTGTTAAAGTATAAAAATTTACTTAAAACATCAGTAGGTATTAAGTCTTATATGTCAAAAATAGTTTTAACCCATACTATGCTTTTAAAATGCGTAAAAAATCGGTTTTAAGCGATTTTTAGGTTATATAAGAAAAGCTGAGATTTTTATCAGTCCAGAAGGCTTAAAATATTTTATTTAACATATAAAATCAGTAGCAAAAGGTTTGGTATCAAAATGTTATGTAAAACTCATTTTATTAGCAAAAAGGGTATAATAGTCAATTACCGAATTAAAGCAATAACCCTATGTTATGATCAGTTTAAAAATAAATAAAAATCTTCAAAAATCTCAAAATATTATATTACATCAGTGGATAAAAGGTTTGGTGTAAACATTTGGGCTTAAGTAGGCTTTATGCTAAATATGTCGTTTAAATAATAAAAACCTTTCAAATTACGATATTGAGCATAACTCCTAATTTAGACCTCAAACTGATGTCAAATTTTTAGGCCAAGTTTATAAATCAGTAATAAAGGTTTTTGTCTTCTCACATTTTCAAAAATCTCGTTTTATGGTCAAAAGCGCATAATGGTCAATATTTAAGCAATTAACAGAAACATGCAAATGAATCGGATAATTAAGGAACCATGTAGTATAACCTCAGAGGGTTTTACTAATTTATAATATGGTCCTAAAGGAACCTTAAGGCATATCTAAACTAAGCTAAACTGGGTCAGAACTGAAAGTCAAAGCAAAAGTCCTCTTTTGCGACTTTCGGTTCCGAACAGAGCCTAAACTCAGAATTGTCGGGTGGAACATGCTTAGACATGTTCTTACATTATTTACCAAGTTATTTTAGTGTCAAAGCAGGTTCCATAACTTCTACATTGCTAATTATGAATTTTTTTGCAAAATAGCTTTCTGTTGACTTTTTAATATTAAGTTTGACCCGACAATTGACCAAGTTAGAGTGATAATCAGGGGGTGCCCTTTTAAGGGTTTATTACCCACATAATTACCAACTCATAGCCACTTTCAATTCGAAAAATGACTGGACCATTAGTGATTAATCACTAAGTCAAAGCTTAATTACGATGGTTTTGACATTTGGTCATTAGAGTAATAAAACATGAACTAGAGAGGCTAAGATTGCTTATAAAGGCCCTTAGCACGAATTAAGAGCTTGTGGAATCTTGCTTGAAGTCCAGAGAGCTCCAGAGACTGAGTTAGAATGATTTTTGAAAATGAGCACCAAGAACATGCAAACAAGAAGCTTATATAGCCAAATAAACTTCACAAGATCATTACACACAAGCCTACAAATGATTCCTGATCATCCCAGGTGTCCCCTATACATGTAAAACCGTTGGCTGAGCTCCTGGAATCGAAAACAAGCTTCCTAAGTCGGTGAAACGGGCTGGACAGGCACCTGTCCCCATCATTCTACACCTGGCAGTTCTACGCGGCCCGCGTAAGAACTGCCATATAGCCTATGCGGCCCGCGTCGGGGTGGACATCCGGTCAACAAGTTTCAAATGTTGCAATTTTGGTCCCTGGTCCTTCTAATCTTTATTTAATTTACGTTTGTTGCACTTTTAACCCTCAAAATTGATTTTTAAGGGTCTTGAATCTTCAAACATTTAACAATAGGCCTTCGGTTAGTTACGAGGTCACCCGAATGGTCTTAAATTGCGACGTTGACGCATTTAACCCTTATTATTTGTAATTAACATTTTGATTATTTAAATGCGCCGAATCTCCACGTATTTAATATCCGTTATTCTTGGGATCAAAATAAATTATCACAATGTTTTTGGGATCGTTAAAAGGTCACTCAGAGGTAATTTTAACATGTTGACGCTTTTAACCCCTTTGTTTCACAAGATCCTTATTTTAAGCACAAACGACTCTCTAAGTTCGATAAATTATTCGTTAAAGAATACAAACGTCGTGTGAGGTCATTCAGAGGCACAAGAATGGCATGTTGACACTTCGGATCCCTTTATTCACATATTTACATTGTTTGACAACTTCAGTCCCTCAGAAATAATTCTTTACACGTTTAAAGTCCATGACACGTGTCTTTATTATGTTGGACATGATTTTACGAGGTGTTACAAAGTGGCAGCAAGAACAAGAGGCGAAAGTCACAGGGTTCAGGATGCAATGCTATTGTTCCTGCTGCAAACCCCGTTACCAAACCTACTCCTGCTGCTACTGTTCCAATCACTACTGCACTAGAAGTCAAGAAGCAGTACTCTGGGTCTTACCCCAAGTGTACATCTTGCAACTTTCATCATCCTGCTAACTCTGCATGTCGTTTGTGCACCAACTGCAATCGCTATGGTCACCCGACTCCTTATTGTCGTCAAGCTAATCCTGCCCAACCGGCTCAACAAGCCCCAGCTCAGGCAGCCCTACCAGCTCTTCCAGCTCCCCAGCAGAATCGGAGGCCCGTAAATGCTGTTCGTGCATGCTACAAGTGTGGAGATACTACCCATCTTCGAAACCAGTGTCCTCAGCTGAACCAGGAACAGCCGCTCGTGGACGATCGTTCAATCTTAATGCTAATCTGGCTCGTAACGACAATGACGTCGTTAATGGTACGTTTCTCGTGAATAACCTTTACGCTTCGATTCTATTTGATACTGGTGCCGACAGAAGTTTTGTGTATGTGGAATTTGAACCTTTGTTAAACTGTGCATGCTCTAAGTTACCTAAGTCGTTTTCGGTGGAGATTGCCGATGGGAAGTCTATTCTAGTTGATTCTATTCTCTGTGGTTGTTGCTTAACTCTTAACGGCCACGTATTTACTATTGATCTAATACCCATGCAATTGGATAGTTTTGATGTCATTATCGGTATGGATTGGTTGCGTAAGAATCATGCCGAGATTGCCTGTCACGAGAAATTTGTTCGTCTACCTCTGCCGTCCGGAGATATTTTGCATGTCTATGGAGACCGACCTTCGAAAGGACTAAAGTTGATGTCATGCACTCAAGCGAACAGATGCTTACATAAACAGAACCTTCTTTCTTGGCCCACGTGGTGGAACAAAAGGGCAAGGGGAAGAACATGAGTGACGTTCCAGTAGTGTGTGATTTCCCTGATGTCTTTCCTGAAGATCTTCCTGGTCTTCCTCCTCCTAGATCTGTTGACTTTCGTATTGATCTCGTACCAGGTGCGACTCCTGTCGCCAGGCCCCGTATCGTCTTGCACCTTCCGAGATGCAAGAACTATCTAGCCAATTGCAAGAACTGCTCGAAAAGGGATTCATTCGTCCAAGTACCTCTCCGTGGGGTGCTCTCGTACTATTCGTCAAGAAGAAAGATGGTTCGTTTCGTATGTGTATCGACTACCGTGAACTTAATAAACTTACAGTTAAGAATCGTTATCCTCTTCCTCGTATTGATGATTTATTCGACCAACTACAAGGCGCGTCCTGTTTCTCGAAGATCGACCTTCGTTCTGGTTATCATCAACTTCATGTACTCGAGGATGATTTACCCAAAACCGCTTTTCGTACTCGTTATGGACACTACGAGTTCGTGGTCATACCTTTTGGATTGACCAACGCACCCGCTGTGTTCATGGATCTAATGAATCGAGTTTGTAAACCCTATTTAGATCGTTTTATGATAGTCTTTATTGATGATATTCTCATTTATTCTAAGTCTAAAGCAGATCATGCTCGTCATTTACACTTGATGCTTGAACTTCTACGTGGTGAACGCTTGTATGCTAAAATTTCTAAGTGTGAGTTTTGGATTGATGAAGTGCAATTTCTTGGTCATGTCGTTAGTAAGCAAGGTATTCATGTTGATCCGTCCAAAATCGAAGCTGTGAAGAATTGGAGTACGCCGAAATCGGCATCTGAGATTCGTTCTTTCCTAGGATTGGCGGGTTATTACCGCCAATTCATCTCGAACTTTTCTAAGATTGTTGTACCTCTCACCTCGTTGACTTAAAAAGATAGACCTTTTGCTAGGGGTCCCGAGCAAGAGGAATCTTTTCAAACTCTTAAGACCCTTTTGTGTAACGATCCTGTTCTAACTCTACCCGATGGGAATGACGATTTAGTGGTATATTGTGATGCCTTGAACCGTGGATTGGGTTGTGTGCTCATGCAGCGGGACAAGGTTATTGCTAATGCCTCTCGTCAACTCAAAATACATGAGAAAAACTACACTACTCACGATCTGGAGCTTGGTGCAGTTGTATTTGCGTTAAAGATCAGGCGACACTACCTGTATGGTACAAAGTGTGTGGTTTTCACCGACCATAAGAGCCTTCAACATATCTTTGACCAAAAGGAACTGAACTTGCGACAGAGACGTTGGGTGGAACTACTTAACGACTATGACTGTGAAATTCGCTATCATCCTGACAAGGCGAACGTAGTGGCCGACGCTCTCAGTCGTAAGACTCATTTTAAGGCTATTCGTATCTCTAGTGATCTGCATGCTTGTATTCGTGAAGCTCAGTATTCGTCAGCTAATGAAGGTAGTCTATCTGTTGAAGTTCTTGGTGCTAACGTGAATCAACTCGAAACTAAATCTGAAGGTCTTCAATACTATCTCAACCGCATCTGGGTGCCGGATCGCGATAATCTTCGTGAGCTCATCATGAATGAGGCTCACAAATCTTGTTATTCTATTCATCCAGGTGCCAATAAGAAGTACCATGATCTGCGCATGACTTATTGGTGGTCTGGTATGAAGAAGGACATTACTGTGTATGTTTCTAAATGCCTTACTTGCTCGAAGGTTAAGGCCGAACATTAGCATCCTTCTGGTCTCTTAGAACAACCCAAAATCCCGGTGTGGAAATGGGATAGCATTGCTATGGACTTTATTACTAAACTGCCCCGTACACCTTCTGGTCACGATAGTATCTGGGTGATTGTCGATCGTTTAACCAAATCAGCCGACTTTCTTCCTATTCGTGAAGATTATAAAGTGGAGAAACTTGCTCGAATCTATAACGATGATATTATACGCCGTCATGGCACACCTCTCGACATAATCTCAGAACGTGATAGTCGTTTTACTTCACGTCTTTGGAAAACTTTTCAATCCGCTATGGGTTCTCATTTGAATCTTAGCGACGGATGGACAGACCAAGCGTACTATTCAGACCCTAGAGGATATGCTCCGTTCTTGTGTCATCGAATTTGGTGGTAACTGGGATGTACATTTACCATTGATTGAGTTCTCGTACAACAGCATCTATCATTCCAGTATTCAGATGGCTCCTTTCGAAGCTTTGTATGGCCGCAAGTGCCGATCTCCTCTCAGCTGGCATGAGATTGGTGACAAGACGTTTACTGGCCCTGAAATCATTTAAGAGACAACGGATAAGATTCTTCAGATCCGTGATAACTTGATCAAGGCTAGGAGCAAACAAAAGGGCTATGCTGATAACAGGCGCAAACCTCTTGAATTTGATATTGGCAATCGAGTCCTTCTCAAGGTATCTCCCTGGAAGGGAGTGGTTCGCTTTGGTAAGAAGGGAAAGCTCGCTCCTCGCTATGTGGGTCCTTTCAAGATACTCGAAAGAATTGGCAAGGTGGCGTACAGACTCGACCTACCTCAGGAACTAAACAACGTGCATCCAGTGTTCTACGTATCTAACCTACGTAAATGCCTAGCTAACGAGGAACTACAGATTCCCCTTGAAGACTTGCAAATCAATGAAGCTGTACACTTTGTGGAGAAACCGGTCGAAATCATGGATCAGGGTGTCAAGCGACTAAGGTGCAGCAAAATTCCCATAGTCAAGGTTCGATGGGAAGTAAAGCGTGGCGCTGAATTCACTTGGGAACTAAAAAGTGAAATGAAGACCAAGTATCTGCAGCTCTTCGAGCAGTCTTCTTCCTAGATTTCGGGGATGAAATCTCCTAAAGGAGGGGAGACTGTAACATCTGCGTCCCTAGACTTTTACCTATTTGACACTTTTAGTCCCTAAACTATGTGATACTTAATGCTATTAATACTTGATGAGTCTTATGCTTTGAAACTATGGAAACTATAATTCTATGATACTATGATTCTATGAAACTTGATTCTATGATTCTTGATACTTGGAAGCTAGATTCTTGACTCTTGATACTTTGGTGCTTGACTCTTGAGGCTCGGGAAACTTGAGACTTGGTTGAACGAGGGACTGGAGTCTTGTCAATGGCGGAAACTATGAAACTATGGAAACTATGGAAACTTTTGTGTTAATGATATAATCTAGTTATGTGATACTATTACCCAATAATACGCAACGCAACATTTAATGTAGGACCGGTTTTGACTCCGAAACGATTGCGAAACGAACGTGAAACGTGCGGAATCCGTACACGAACGCGACCTAAACACACATGACGTAATATAAATGTGATTCTTTGATAAAATCTGATAACGTACAAGAACCGTGAATCACTTGGAGTACTTTCTCTCTCTAGACTCTCTCTCTAGATCTAGAGTTCTCCAAAACACAAATGAGCTAAAAGTCTCTAATCTAAACATAAAGCTCCTATTTATAGGCCTTGTCTTTTAATGAGATTTCTCATTAATTACAATATTGCCACCTTGCCTTTTGTCTAGATATTTCATCATAACGACTCGTTTTCTTCTGTTTCTCGCTACGGCTCGGATTGACGAAGGCTATAGACATAAATGCACTAACAGACTCCCCCTTGGATATTGCCGTAGTCAATCTCGATCATTGAGTCAAACTCGTAGCGTCTTCTTTTCTCTCTCTCTCTTTGAATCTTCTTGAACAGAATCCCGTTGGATCTGTCTTCAGCTTCAGCTTCAGCTTTTCCTCTTTTCTTCATCAGGCTCCCCCTTTCTTCAAGCTTCCGTGCTTTGGGATCGACACCTTGCTTTCCACGCTTCCTTTTGCATTAATCTCATCTTCAGACTCCCCCTTAGACTCAGCTTCCGGGATCGTAGTCTGGAATCTCATCTGCAATCACTCATCCATTTATAAGTAACAGCATTTCAAATTTCAACTATTCAGGAATTGTAACCTGGCTCACTCAACTTTTTAAAACAAACCATTTTCAAGAAATTTGGCAGTTTCATCGAATTGAATCGGAAACTAGCTCTATAACAGTATAAGCATCCAAATCCCCCACAGTTAATCATCCAAGTCCAACTTAATGACCTTGGAGATATCACAAACTGTTTTGATTTTTGATTTTAATTCAAGTTTCAATTTAATGAACTTGTTTTATTTTCAGAAACACAATCAGCTTACTTAGATTTTGAAACTCAGCACTCAGACTTCAGTTGTCGAAAATAAAGCAGAATCAAAAATCTTTTTGTATTTTTCTAAAAATATAAAGCAGTAAAGAAATATGTACAAACATATTTACAGACAATATTTTTGTTTGAGTATGCGTCAGAGGATCATATCAGTTTTTGACAAGTCACAAGTACCGTTGAGCTTAGTTACACAGTAAGAATTAAACAATTCACTTAGATTGTCGATATACAGATCCACTTTAAATTCTCACACAATTTTCAATCTGTCCAGGATACGGATTAAGTATTTTAGAGACTTAAACTTATACGTGTGTCCCACCTCTTGAATATACTCCCGTATCCAGATCCCAATATTCAGTCTTACAGGTAATTATAACACAAATGATATCTGTAAGGGGTTAATAATTTATGAAGAATCATGAGAGCTCAGGTCAGAACTACCGTTCAGCAGAGAGATCATGACTCAACTTGGGTGTGTCCCCTTTAGAGGATCTTTTTTACAATAGCATTGCTAAGCAATTTTATTGTCTTATCATATATGCTGAGGGTGATGCTATGTTTCAAGCATTTGCGGAAAGTATTATTCGAGGACTAGGTCAGAACTACCGTTCAGCAGAAGTCCCGGAATAATACCCCAGATATCACTGAGTATAAAGACCTAGTATATCAGAATACAAGACCTTTCAAACAAGATTTCAGGGGTTACCTATATATCCAAGTAGTATTCCCCACGAAATAAGTAAGTAAAGATTTAGATTTATATCCCGAACAAACCTACTAAATGTGCAAAAACCTACCGACACATCCACGGTGAGATCGTTTAACACATTTTAACTTTCCAATTCTTTAGCGTACTGTAACTGTCTACTGATGTACTATCATTTCCTCTTTTTACGCAAAAACTCAATCAATTTTTTTTTAAATTTTATCATGTTTTTGACTTTTTCAAATTTTCAAATGTTTTTGTATTTTCTAACAATATTACTCCCCCTAAAATGCAAAATCATATAAAGAAAATTTGACAACCAACACTGATAGCTTTGTCTCGCCATCCATTTTCTTCTAAAAGTGTACTGATTTGCAGAAAATCTAACATACCCCCATGATTTACAACACATTGATTTTTACAGTTTGAAAACCATTTTTCAATCTGGTGAAAGTAATCATGTTTGTTCAGCCGTGAGGGTTTCGGCGTATTCAATCAACACATATTTTTGTATTTTTGAATATTTGACAAAAATTAAAAAACAAATATATTTTTGGTTTTTCAAATTTTTCAATTTTTAGGGTTTTTGAAAATATTGTTTATTTAATTACAGAAAAACATATAAATTCCCTGTTTCAACCAACACAGGATCCAGCAGCCTCCTCTCCTCGTTGTGCCAGGCTGCTCCAACCTCCAATTTCACAATCTTTGAATTCCATGAGCACCTGCACATTTAGACTACTTGATTACTTGAACAATTTAGCCCAGGCCTGTTGAACCTTAGGCATTTCAACACAATAATTTTCATTCAATGCTGGAAATTCTTTATCATTTTTCACAAAAACTTTCTCAATTTTAACTTCAACTTTCTCATCTTTTACCAAATCAACTTGTTTCTTAACAGACCATGTCTGACCTTTTGGTGTACCTCGTTTGTAAAAATGTGAATCTTTTTGAACATGTTGATTTTGAACAACAACTTTTGGTTTCCAAAACTCTTGAGGTTTTGTCATATCAACAGTTGTTTTCCAACTTTGTGTTGTTCTAAATCTGGGTGTGTGAGAATTCCAGATCTGTCTAGAATCGAACCTATTCGGATCTGATTTCCAATTTTGATTTAAAGAAAACTTGTTTGTATTGAACCTCCAAGTTTGTTTCGAATCAAATTTTGTTGACCTTTGTCTCACATTCTCAGATTTTTGTTTCTCGGCATCAATCTTCTTTTTGTCAACATCCACAGGTTTTAGATTAGGACACTTGCGTGCAAGATGTCCTTTTTGATCACATTTGAAACATGTTCTCATGGACACATCTTTGACCTGTGGTTGTTGTTTTTGCTTTTTAGCAAAGAACTCATCATTAGAATGTCTCATTTTAAGTTCTTTTTCTTCAGCTAAACTGTTTCCTTGAACAAAACTCATTTTTTCCTGAAAATTCAGAGTTTCATTTCTTTTCCAACTTTGTTTTTTCTTATAACCCAAACCAGCCTTCATGTTCTTCTTTTTGAAACCAGGTTTAGTATACAAACCTCTATGACTCTTATCGGCAAACTTTGAAATTTTAGACTTCTCAATCTCAACCATTTTGAAAACTTTATCAACTTTTTCTGAAATCACATTCTGAATCGGGAATACAACATCTAAGAACAATTTGTCCAATCCAATCATGGTATAAACCAATCCTTTTGAATCATCATTCAAATTTTTCTCGAATTTTGTGTTTTCAGATATCCATCATGAAGATTTCCTTCATTTTCATCCTGTGATTCAGATTTACCTGTATCAACCGACTCTTCTTTCAACACACTTTCAACGACTTTACCTACCACCTCTGAATCATGAGAATCATCAGATTTGGAATAGGTTATGTCAATGTTTTCTGGCAATTGGTCTACCATGTTGAAAGCTTTTTCGACCTTTTCCTCATCATAAAATGCAAATTTTCCCGGTGGTGGAACTTGATGAAACTCTGAGCCAATGCCTTTCTTATTCTGCTCAGACTCACCATCACCCGGTTTTATATTGAAAATTCGTTCAAGCACATATGACGACACGTGGTAACTCTTTAACTTGTTGTTATCCTGTTCTAAGTCAGCAATCTGTCGCTTTAACTTAGCAACATCCTCAATATAGGAATTGACAACATCTTGTTTTATAGCATACATTCGTTTAAGTTCTTTGGTTGTTTCAGAAAGATAATTCATTTTTGATTGAGCATATTTCATTTCGTCTTTCACTTTTTCATATGACTCTTTTGTAATGTGATATGATAATTTCATTGAGTCATATTCCTTTTTTCATTTCTTGACAAGCAATTTCTTTTTGTTCACATTCATTTGTCATTTTCAAAACATTTTCTTTCAAAACTTCATTTTCTTTCTCTAATTTATTACATTTTTCCGAAAGTTTTTCATCATTTTCTTTAAAAACTTTTTCTTTTTCTAGCATTTCTTTGCATTTTTCTTTGAAAATCTTTTCAATTTTTGTGAACTCAAGATCTCTTGTTCTAAATTGCTAATCTTTTTCAGTACAAGCTCTGCACGGTTCCATGCATTTCTTGCACTGTTCAACCGTTTTTAAGATTTCAGAGTTAGAATTTACCTCAGTGATTGGCACTTCGGTGTTTTCAGCAACCTCTGTCTGCTCAGCAACATTCTGCTTTTCTTCAATACCGACTTCATCACCAACATTATCAGCTTCCTCATTGTCATTCTTCTCTTCTTCAATCTGCTGTTCTTCAGTAACAGCTTTCTCAACTTCTTCATTCACAACAACTTCTTCACTTTTGATTTCCTTCACAGCTTCAACTTCAAAAGTTTCTGCTTTAACCTCTTCAGCAGCTTTCTTCAGATTGTTCACCATTTCTTCAACATTCTTCTTCATTCTCTCCTCATCCCTTTTTCTCAGACATGATAACATAGCATATCTGATCTCCTTTTCAAATCTCTTAGCGTATGTGTCATCTTTCAATACATTTCTATAGTATTCAGCTCTCAACGGGACTTTGAGAAGAACATCATCGAAGATTATGTCTTTCTTGGGAACAACCGGTTCTCCTTCTCTGTTATAATAGCATTCTCTCTTTTTATCCCATCTTTTGCTACCGACAGCCATCTCATACTCCTCCTGCATATCATCCATTCTGTTGTAGACCACGTTTCTTTCTCTGTAGGTCTTCTCACTCAAGATCTCTTCTCGAGTTTTTTCTTTGATCTCAACTTTTTCTTCATGTACTTCAGTAGTGTCTTTGTCTCTGTTTTCATCTTGAATCTTAGCAACAAAAACATAATGCTTATTTAATTCTTCCTGTTTGGCTTTAGCTTTGAACTGTTCATCAACAATGTCATCTATTGGAAGAACCTCACTGCAATCATATCCTTCATCCTCGTAAATTACAGCATAAGCTCTTGATTTTTCTTTTGGTTTATCTTCAATCAACTTTGGTTCTTCTCTGCTTCGATGGTAAATTGCCTTTCGATAATAATCATCGTTGAAAGGACGTTCACTTCCTTCACCAACTTCAGAGTTTCTGCATTCTCTTTTGAAATGACCCTTTTGCTTGCATTTGAAGCAGGTCACTTTAGATTTGTCGAATCCAAGCTTTGTTGAAGCACCTCCAAGCGATTGTTTCCCGGTAATCTCCATATACCTCTGAGCTCTTCGGATACAACTAGCTAAACACCAACGGATGTCAATGAGCTCCATCTCTTCCGGATCAATCTGGTCGTAGTCTTCTTTGGTCAATTCAGAATTTCCAATTTTTCCAGCTACTAGACCTTCATATGACTCCAGAACAGATGCAAGGAAACTCATTTGCTGCTTCGCTGCATTTATGCTCATTGCAGGAGAATTCTTTAGTTTAAGAGCAATGTTGCACAGAATTTCTTCAGATTCATCAGAATTTATCTTTGAAGATGAATGATATCCAGAATGATGACTTGTTGACGTTGTTGGTGGTTCTTTCATCTTTTCACCACTAAATGCTGTTTTTGGTGAACCAACGCCTTTATCAGAAAGCACACTGCTTTTGTAGTACAAGCCAACGTTCTGTTGATGTGAAGAATCAGTCATCTTGTTTTGCTTTTGTAGCTCCAGATCATGACTTTCAATCTTTTCAAACAAAGCATCAAGAGTAATTGTATCATACAATGCATCATTTTTCAAAATAAAAACAAACGTTTGCCACTGATCTGCTCGTGGTAACGCTTCAATCACTTTGTCTATCAGTTCCTCTCTTGTTTTATTTATCTCTAATCTCTCCAACTCAATTTTAAGATGACAGAATCTCTCAATCATTTGCCTCACCGACTCTCCTTTTATGTTATCAAAAAGATCAAATTCTTTCTTTAATAAAGCGATTTTGTTCTTTTTAATCTGTTTACCCCCTTCAGCTTTAACACGTAAAGCTTCCCAGACAGACTTAGATGACCCGTCATGAGTTAGTAAAGCAAAAATATCGTTTCTGATTGCTGACTGGATCAATGCTATCATTCTTTGTTCAGCTCCGTATTCAGCTTTATCTTCTCTGGAAAACTTATTGAATACAAGATCTTCGCCTTTATCATCTTTTGGTTTTTCATATCCATATTCCAGACAAAACCAGCTTTCATGAGCATACGCCTTTGCCCAGTTGATAAAACGTTCTTTCCACCAGGTATAATCCTCAATGCTATCAAGAGTTGGTGGCTTTGAATGAGTTCCGTAAAAGTTATCGTGCTTGATGTTTTCATTGAGCACCTTAGAAATGGTTTTTGGTGTAATATTTGTAGCCTCAGACGATTCAGTTGCGAACGCGTTGTAAAACGTATTGAAAAATTCCTCAGCCATGATGTAAACCTGACAGAAAAACAAACACAATCAGTTTAAATGAACTGTATACGTAAAAGTGTGAGAGCGAAATTGATCTAGGACTCGTGTCGAAAATTAGCGGATTCATTTCAAAATTGTAGAAATGAGAACACTGAATGAATGAGACTTGATAATTGCTGACAACTACAAGTATCAATATGATATGATTGGGCCGCAAATGATATTGAAACTTGGGCCGACACCACTTTGACTTTCACAACTGATTAAGATTTGGGCTGATGTAATAGACTTATCATATGTACACCTTTAATTGCTTATAGGACCAGGACACTTCAATACAACCAATATTTTGATTTGGTCGATATTCCCACTAAGCCGACAATTTTAATTCACCTCTCAATATAATTGGACCCTAATACTTGAGTAGGCTGACAACATGCAATGAACAGACCAAATTCTCTTAGCCGATACTTTGTTTGGAAATTGATGTTATCAAGAATATGAGATATTCATTATCACATGTAAATCTTGACTGAAACATTCACATGACACTGACACACTGAATTAATTGTTATCACATGCAAACTGTCCACACTATCTCATAATCTGATTCGATGCAATTTAGTCACATGTACACCGATGAATATAGATCTGATCAAATCAATTGTATCACGTGAACTACTGACAGACTCTTTCAAACTGGAATCATGTTTCAAACGGTCACCCCTCAAACTGTCACACCTTCAAACTGTCATGCCCTCAAACTGTCACGCCTTCAAACTTTCACACCCTCAAACTGTCACACCCTCAAACTTTCAGTCATTTTCAAACTGTAAGGTGCTCGCTTCAAACTGTCAGTTCAAACGGGAACCCCCATTTCAAACAGGATGTGTCAATTTCAAACGGGAAGGTATCAGTTTCAAACAGGAAGTGTCATTTTCAAACGGGAAGGTGTCAGTTTCAAACAGGAAGGCTGCTTTCAAACGATCAGTGTCACTTTCAAACTAAATCGGACCTAAAAACTCGAATATCTCCTAAACGGCTAGGAGTTTGGATCTAAAACTTGGTAGGGTTGTAAATCAGATGTTTTCGCACAACATATCAAAAAATTAAGTGATTCGGACTGTAAAAACCTGTTCAATTTGATGAAAAACAGTGTAAAATGTGAAAATATGAAAAAGATGAAGAAAAAGATGAAATCCGGATCTGAAATCGATGAAATCACGAGTAGAATTGTGTGTTGGATCAGTGCAATCGAGCTCTAGCTCTGATACCACTTGTAGGAACGGTTTTGACTCCGAAACGATTGCGAAACGAACGTGAAACGTGCGGAATCCGTACACGAATGCGACCTAAACACACATGACGTAATATAAATGTGATTCTTTGATAAAATCTGATAACGTACAAGAACCGTGAATCACCTGGAGTACTTTCTCTCTCTAGACTCTCTCTCTAGATCTAGAGTTCTCCAAAACACAAATGAGCTAAAAGTCTCTAATCTAAACATAAAGCTCCTATTTATAGGCCTTGGCTTTTAATGAGATTTCTCATTAATTACAATATTGCCACCTTGCCTTTTGTCTAGATATTTCATCATAACGACTCGTTTTCTTCTGTTTCTCGCTACGGCTCGGATTGACGAAGGCTATACACATAAATGCACTAACATTTAATCTAACTCGCAAAACGAATCAAAGACGGGAACACGGAAAGGATGGGATTGGCCGAGGGGCAATCCGATCGGATGACCATCCGATCAAATGACCAACCGATCGGATGGCCACTCGATCGAAGCGCCACCCGATCCGTGCACACTGCCTCACTCCTTCACTCACTCTGACACTATAAATAGGCCTGTCACATCATCATTCTCATTGATGTGACAGCCTTACTCGATCCAGACGCACGCACTCCTCTCTTCTTCCATTTCTCAGCGATTTCGGTACATTTTATACTAGATTCTTGTACAACCTTGATCTACACGTTATTCTCTACAAGATTCTCCTTTGAAATCTCACTTTTCACCATGAAATATCTAAGATTTGAGTTCTTGATGGTGATGTCATCATGGCGGTTTGTACCAAACTGTTGTGTGATGTCATTCTAGTCAAGATCTAGCTCAGATCTAAGGAATTTCATGTGTTTCACTCTAAATCTTTACTAAATCCAGACTTTTCAACTAAAACTAATGTTTATCTTCTTCTTTTCTTAAAACTTTTACCTAAAACGGTGAGATCTGGATCTAAACGGACTGTAGACTTGATGATTAGTCTGGAGTTGGTTTGGAGAAGGATTGTTGCCGGAGAAGATGACCGGGGTATGAATTCTGACATAAGCACCGTCACGAATGGATGACTGAACGGACTGGGGTGATTCCCGCCCGATTAGATCGACTGTACACTGATGGGTTTACCATTGTCTCAATGCGTACCATGTCGTCATTGTTTAAATAGAAACTTAGAAACTTTACAAGTTTAGTAACGGAACAAGGACAACCCGATCGAGTAGCACTCCGATCGGATAGCCATCCGATCGAACAGCCATCCGATCTAGTGATACTTGAATCTTTTTATCGTCGAATGGCAATCAATTTGGAATCATGACACTTGAATCGAATGACCATTCGATCGAATGGCCATCCGAACGGATGGCCATCCGATCGGATGGCAATCCGTCTCTCACTCACAACAGCCACACCAATAGAATGGTAATCTGATCGGATAGCCATCCGATCGAACTACCATCCGATCTAGTGACTGACTGATGTGCGTGCGGTGTGATATGTTTTTATGTATATTTTTAGCCCTTTTTTAACACTTTAGTCAAGTTTTAAATTTATAAAACACGATATTTTACTAACACCAAACACACATATAGGCAAGTGCACCCATCGTGAGTGTAGTATAGCGTTGGTAAGATACCGAGGTCGTCCAAGGACACAAGAGCTTTTAGTACCGGTTTATCCTCAACGTATAATCAAATCAAAATTTTAGAAAAAGGTTTTTAAACTAGAAAATAAAAACTAAAAATGCTGAAAATAAAAATAAAATAAAAACAGATAGACAAGATGAATCACTTGGATCCGACTCGCCTTTAGTGTAACCTATGATGAATTTCGCAATTTTGCACTTTTTAAGAGATTATCTTAGTTATAGTAGTACGCCCCTCTTTTGAAGGTGACGTTACCCTCAACCCAGTAGTTTGAGTTAGCAAGGATACAATCCTAAAGGGTCGGTTAATTTAATAATAGTAGTTTACATATGAGGGGCTCGAGCCATTCGCACCCCCGCCATCCAATACCAGTGGGTATTGAAGGAGGTCCTACTAAGCTTGACCCAGGTCCTTGCAGGATCTATACACTGAACAAGGCAAGAACCTTACCAAACCATTCCCTTAACCCCCGACCAGGTAGCCAACATATCTCTATATAGACCGTAGAGATATGAATGGTGTAAATATTTTATTTTATATAGAAAGTAAAATAACGCCAAGACACCACAGACAAATGATAAGGAAGTTTCACCTTCTACATAAGAAACTAGTTATTAATGTCATTAATACAAAACAAAATAAAAAGTGCGAAAAGATAAAAAAAAAAACAAAAATATTACCACTAAATGCTTGTCTTTACCAAGTGATGTAAGAGACTTAGGCAAACATGGCCTTTGATTGTCAAGAACTCTTACTATCAATCTTGGATCCCGAGACTACTACACACATTCTATGATGGATGATGGATGATGGTGGTGGAAATGGGTTGTGATGGTGGTGAAGTGTAGGTGAAGTGTGAGAGGGGTGGTTTGCCAAGGGATGCCTTTGAAATGAACCAAGCACATCAATTTATAGCCTGCACATAAGCCCGGACACGGCCCCGACTCCACCCACTTTCTCTTTCTTCATTAATTGCAGTTTGTCTGCATTAGTTGACCACACCCCCATGTCCGCTGGGCAAGGCCCCGTGTGCAGAAGCGTATCCGTACTATCAAGATTTGCTTGGATTCTGCGAATCTTAGCGTTGACCACGGCCCCGTGTCCGCTGGGCACGCCCCCGTGTTGGGAAATAGAAGCTTCTACAACTTTGTCTTTTCTGCAGACACTTGGGCACGCCCCCGTGTCCGATGGGCACGGGGCGTGTTCAGCCTTCTAATGTCTTGTTTTTGCTTGGGAAGATGTTGTCGAGGGGTCGGGCATGCCACGTTTATTCCTTTTCTTGTATTATTGTTAGATTTGGCTGCATTTTTCCTTCTTTTGTTCATTTAAGCTCATTTATCCCTGAAAATACAAAAGGAAGACAAAAGCACACTTTTTCCAATATTAGTACTTAAAAAGGGTTAGTTTTATGCCTTATTTGATGTAATTTATATGTTTCATTTTACACACATCAAATACCCCCACACTTGAATTTTTGCTTGTCCTCAAGCAAAACTCTTTATAATGTGGCTTACACGCCCAAATGGAATGGGTAGAAGAGAAGTTTTGGGCTTGTCTTGAGTGTCGGGATTCCAAGATCTTTATTAGGCTTTATTTTTATGTTATTTACAATCCTATTCGTTATGATTTATTTAGAACATTACATAAGAGAAATTACTTATTTGGGCATAACATGCCTCTTTAAAATTCCATTTATATACAAGTTCACATACCTCACGGGAGATCACTCAACACTCGGCCGAAGATATATTTTTGTGAAACACTCGGGACCGGCATGGAACTTACTTCTACCATATGCTTGCCAAGCAATCAATCCTCCTCCTTTTTAGCTATTAACCTTTGTAAATATCAAGAGGACTTTGGGGAAGGGTTAGGCTTCGGTTAAAGGTAGGTGGTTTTGGGTTAGTGGTTAGTAGAAAAGGGTGAAAAGCGTAAAAAGCGTCGGTTTTCGTAAAACTTTTTATTTTTGTGACTTTTTATTCTAATGAAGCATTTTTCAAACAGACCTTTTGATGAACTTGTTTGTTTATTGCTTGACTTCATCATCATTTTTTTTTTTTAAAGGAAGTCACATGAAAAACCGAGCTTTTTACTAAAATAAAGGGGTAAAAATAAAAAAAGGTTTTGGTGGGTAAAGGGTGTTTGTTTTGTGGGTTTAGAAATGAAAAGGTTTAGGCTCAAAGGGGTTAGCTAGGGGGATTTTGGGTAGGTGGTAAAAAAAATAAAAATAATGGTGTTGAAAGAAAAAGGGGTTAGTCCTAATGCCTCCATCATTTACTTACTTGGGTTTAAGTTGGTAAGGACCGGGAATGTATTGTCATGGCAAGTTCTAGAGTCGTAAGAAACCAAGCGGCTATTCACACAACAAACGAAAAATGAGCATTTAGTTTAAATATGGGTATTTGTGTGCTCAATAAAGGCTCAAAACTCACTTTTTGTGGGAATGGGTTTTTAATGTGACCAAGTATATATAATCAAATTTTAACTATATTTGTCATGTCGTTTCATAATTTTCTTATGTTGGTTCTTTTTATCACGACGGTATCGGTTGTAAATTCATAAAAATATAACCTTTTTAGAACTTGTTATTCCCAAATTAAATCAAGACAAGTAAAAAAAATAAAAAGTTTTTGAAAATAATTGGGGTGTTTAGCGGTTCCAATAGAGTTTTGTGTAAGGCTTGTAATTAGGACTTGCAAAATTCAAGGTTTTAGCATCCCCCCCCCCCCCCACACTTAAATTACACATTGTCCTCAATGGGTCCCAAAAATAAGTTTTTAAGTTGATTCAATGTGTAAAAGGGTGTGTTAAAACAAAAATTTATGTTACTGGGCATCTGGACACGGCACCGTGGTGTCCGGGCATGGCCCCATGTTCAGATTGCCAGTAACAAAAGTAACAGGAGGCTGGGCACGGGGTCGTGTTCAGTGAACACGCCCCGTGTCCAGTTAGTTACCTGAACTGGGCATTTTTCTGCAGATCCTTGAGCACGGGGCCGTGTTGGCTGGGCACGACAAATGCTGAACTTGCTGTAATGAAGAAAAAATTGTCGGGAGGCTCTGTTTTCTTGCGTGGGGTGCTGGTTCAAGTTGCCCTTAGTATCCTTCACCATCCCGAGTGTGTTTTATTCCTGAAAATTAAAACTAAACTAGAAAGCATAAAAATTAATCTAAACTAAGCTAAGGATAGTTATGCGGAATGCCTCCGTGGTGCGCCACGTTTATAAGGGTCCTTGGCTAGACCTAAAGCCAGTCATATGTTACCCAAGTGGGATGTTTTGCATCCCATGTTGCACCGTCGGTGAGCATCATCCAAACTTGAGTCTATGACTTTCATGTAATTGACCGGGTCATCGTCTTCTACTCTTTTACCAACTTCGAACTTCATTTCCTTGTCCCTAACCCTCAATGTTAGTGTCCCACCATTCATGTCTACCACTGCATGGGCCGTGGCTAGGAATGGCCTCCCCAAGATGAGTGGTACTTCGGTATCTTCCTCCATATCTAGTATGACAAAGTCGGCAGGGAAGACAAAGTCTCTGACTTTAACCAATAGATTTTCAGCGACACCTTGTGGGTATTTAACGGACCTATCGGCGAGTTGTATGCTCATTTTTGTAGGGCTTGTTTTCCCTAGGCCGAGTTGGTCGAACATTGATGTGGGCATGAGGTTGATGCTAGCCCCAAGATCGGCTAGTGTATTGCGGATGGGTGATTCCCCAATCAAACAAGGAATGGTGAAGCTTCCGGGATCGATCTTCTTTTGCGGGAGCTTGTTGAGTAGCAAGGCGGAGCATTCTTCGCTTAAATTAACTAATTGCAATGATTCAATTTTTCTTTTGTGAGTGAGGAAGTCCCTCATAAATTTTGAATATTTAGGCATTTGAGTTAGGACTTCGACAAATGGAATATTGACATGCAATTGTTTTAGTAAATTTACAAATTTTGTGAATTGCTCGTCAGTCTTTTGGCGAAGTAACCGACCGGGGTATGGTACCGGAGGATTCTTGGTGGGCTCTTGAATTGGCGGAGGAGCCGTCTCTTGTTGGGGTGTCGGCGAAGTTGTGGTTTGACTAGACCAGCTCTTTTCAGTTGGAGGCAGCGGAGCCTCCTCGGGACCTACGATACGGTTTCTTAACGTGATGAGATACACCTGCGCCTTTGGTTTGGTTTCGGTATTGCTTGGTAACGCGCCTTGTGGTCTCTCGGAGAAATTTTGAGCTAGTTGATTTATTTGTTTTTCAGTGTTTTGAATACTAGCTTGTTGATTTCTAAAGTTTGATTCTAGTTGTTGAAATCGATCTGAGTTTTTCTTTTCGGTGTCGGAGATGAGGCGAGATACGGTATCTTCAAGCCTCTTTCGTCCCCCTTGTTGTTGTTGAGAGAAATTTTGTGACTCATTTCTTGGTTGTTGAAAGTTTGTTCGTTGGTTTAGATTTTGTTGGTTACTACTATTGTCCGGTTCTCTCCAACAAAGGTTAGGGTGGTTACGCCATCCTTTGTTATAGGTACCCGTTGGAGGACCCGACGGCCTAGGTCTATTATCAATGTACTTCACCGTTTCTATTTAGTTATCCATTTCTTTTATACAACTACAATTTTCATGTGGCCCACCACACCCTTCACAAGCCATAACCGAGGCCGTTTTTGCCATTTCTAACTTCTTGATTTTTGAAGAGAGGGCCTCGATTTGGGCTTGCAAAGAGGTGTTTTCATCAACCTTTTGGTCGCCCGGGGCAATATATTTTATGCCTCGGGGAGTGTGCCACTAAAAATTGGTTTGAGCAGTTTCCTCAATTTGATTATAAATTTCATTTGGGCGACGATTACCTAAAAGTCCCCCAGAGCTAGAGTCAAGTGTTTGTCTTGTGTGTGGCAACAACCCATTGTAGAAAGTGGATACTTGTTACCACACCGCAAGACCATGATGAAGACACTTTCTTAGTAGCTCCTTGAACCTTTCCCAAGTTTCATATAAGGACTCCCCGTCCTCTTGTGAGTATGTATTAATTTCAGTCATTAATTTAGCCATTTTAGCAGGAGGGAAATACTTATACAAAAACTTTTGGGCTAGTTCATCCCAGGTGTTTACCGAACCAACTAGGAGGGTGTTAAGCCAAGCCTTAGCTCGGTCTTTTAGTGAGAATGGAAATATTCGTAGTAATATGTAAATGGGGATCTTTGTCCGCAAGCCCGTGGAAGGTTGCGGAGTTTTGGAGCATTTGTATCAAATGCGGCCGAAGTTCGAAATTGTTGGCCTCAACATTCGGTGCATTGATAGCGGCGCCAAGATTACCTACAGTGGGTCGTAGGTAATCCATGAGGGTACGTTGATCCGCCATTGGAAATGGGTCCCCCGAAACTTTCTCTTAGTTTTTAGTTTTAAGTCTTTTTCTTAGAAATCGTTCGGGTTCATCTAGAGGTTCTTTTATGTCTCTACTGGAACTGGAGCTCATACACTGCGTAGAAAGTTTAGGTGCGGCGCCTGGGTTCCAAGTATTGCAATAAAAATAAAAAGAACATTGGTCAGTAGTTTCACCACGGCCCCGTGCTCAGATGAACACGGCCCATTGTCGGAGATACAGTAATTGTTTTCCGGATCCCGGTTAGTGGGGAGCTCGACACGGCCCTGTGCTCAACTCTCTGTAACTCGAAAAATAAAAACTGCCAGTAACAACGCTGGGCACGACCCGTGTTTGACCAGGCACGGCTCGTGCTAAGCTCTGGAGAAATTGAAAATTAAAAAAAAATCCTAAAAACAGAAAAATAAGAAAAACGATCAGGCCGTTAATTCCTAACTTTCTTAAAATCCTTGTGTCCCCGGCAACGGCGCCAAAAACTTGATGTGCGTGCGGTGTGATATGTTTTTATGTATATTTTTAACCCTTTTTAACACTTTAGTCAAGTTTTAAATTTATAAAACACGATATTTTACTAACACCAAACACACATATGGGCAAGTGTACCCATCGTGAGCGTAGTATAGCGTTGGTAAGATACCGAGGTCGTCCAAGGGCACAAGAGCTTTTAGTACCGGTTTATCCTTAACGTCTAATCAAATCAAAATTTTAGAAAAAGGTTTTTAAACTAAAAAATAAAAACTAAAAATGCTGAAAATAAAAATAAAATAAAACAGATAGACAAAATGAATCACTTGGATCCGACTCGCCTTTAGTGTAACCTTTGATGAATTTCACACTTTTCCACTTTTTAAGAGATTATATTAGTTATAGTAGTAAGCCCCTGTTTTGAAGGTGACGTTACCCTCAATCCAGTAGTTTGAGTCAGCAAGGATACAATCCTAAAGGGTCGGAATATTGAAAGATAATTAATTAAGTTATTAATGCGTAATGTGGTAGGCCCCTCTTTTGAAGGTGACGTTACCCTCGGCTAAGTGGTTTGAGTCAGCAGGGATATAATCCCAAGTAGCCGGGTTAATGTAATAATAGTGGTTTACATATGAGGGGATCAAGCCATTCGCAACCCCGCCATCCAATACCAGTGGGTATTAAAGGAGGTCGTACTAAGCTTGACCCAGGTCCTTGCAGGATCTATACACTCAACAAGGCAAGAACCTTACAAAACCATTCCCTTAACCCCCGACCAGGTAGCCAACATATCTCTATATAGACCGTAGAGATATGAATGGTGTAAATCTTTTATTTTATATAGACAGAAAAAAACGCCAAGACACCACGGACAAATGAAAAGGAAGTTTCACCTTCAACATAAGAAACTAGTTATTAATGTCATTAATACAAAACCAAATAAAAAGTGTGAAAAGATAAAAAAAAAAAAAAAAAACAAAAATATTACACTAAATGCTTGTCTTCACCAAGTGATGTAAGAGACTTAGGCAAACATGGCCTTTGATTGTCTAGAACTCTTACTATCAATCTTGGATCCCGAGACTACTACACACACTCTATGATGGATGATGGATGATGGATGATGGATGATGGATGATGGTGGTGGATGTGGGTTGGGATGGTGATGGAGTGTGGGTGAAGTGTGAGAGAGGTGGTTTGCCAAGGGATGCCTTTGAAGTGAACCAAGCACCTCTATTTATAGCCTGCACAGAAGCCCGGACACGGCCCGTGTCCATTGGGCACGGCCTCGTGTCCACCCACTTTCTCTTTCTTCATTAATTGCAGTTTGTCTGCATTAGTTGACCACGCCCCCGTGTCCGCTGGGCACGGCCCCGTGTGCAGAAGCGTATCTGTACTATCAAGATTTGCTTGGATTCTACGAATCTTAGCGTTGACCATGGCCCCGTGTCTGCTGGTCACGCCCTCGTGTTCGGAAATAGAAGCTTCTACAACTTTGTCTTTTCTGCAGACACTTGGGCACGCCCCCGTGTCCGATGGGCACGGGGCGTGTTCAGCCTTCTGATGTCTTGTTTTTGCTTGGGAAGATGCTGTCGAGGGGTCGGGCATGCCACGTTTATTCCTTTTCTTGTATTATTGTTAGATTTGGCTGCATTTTTGCTTCTTTTGTTCATTTAAGCTCATTTATCCCTAAAAATACAAAACGAAGACAAAAGCACACTTTTTCCAACATTAGTACTTAAAAAGGGTTAGTTTTATGCCTTTTTTGATGTAATTTATATGTTGCATTTTACACACAACACTGACCCGACACTTTGCGCAATCTCGTTGTTTTGTCCGACACTTATCTGTTGTAATCTAATCAGGCTAAACCTAAGGAGCTCCCTTTGATCCAATAACAGTTAATCTGTTAAACAATCACTGTGAGTATACTCGATACCTTTTTGTTTTAAACTTTGGGATGCAACATATATTCTATTAAACTATGATACTTGAGACTTTTGGAAACTAAACTCTGTCCTATGTGCGTGTGAAACTTGTGATTCTTGTATTCAATTTGTGCTATGTGGACGTTTAATCCAGGGTGTGTAGTTCCGCCTTAACAATAGTGGCGCTATAGGAGATGCACCTCTCCATTATTCTCGGGGGTATTGTAAGGAGGATACTAGTTTTCCTTGAGACTTGGGAAAACACTAAAGCATCGGGAGACTTGGGCTATCACTTGTTGGACTACGAACACTAGCATGGCTGAAACTATTTTGTTAACATTTACACGATGGATATGAGTTGTTTTAATCTATTATACTATTACTCAAATTTGTATACTCGCCAGTACGTTTTGTACTGACTATATTTTAGTACATGTTGCAGGCTGACAGGATGCTAGGACTCATGAAATATGCTAGGATGCTGCTTAGAAACACATCATAGCTAAATTAGAAACTTGAAACTATTTTATGATGGTTTGGTAATTTGATACTTGGTGATTGGCACTTTAGACATTGTTATCATGAAATCAATCTAATTTATATTGCAACTATTTAGTGTTATGGAATTTCATGAGCAATCTGAACGCCTAGTGCTCGCACCCCGATGTTTCCGCCGTCGGTTGGGGTGTGACAGGTCATCACTCACCACTCCCTCATCACTCACAACATCCAATCAAGTTCCGGCATGTCATCAACCATTATTCCATCACTCACAAGCTTTTTTTAGTGGCGGTGGTCATCACTAGTGATGGAATTCCATCACTCACATTTTTTTTTAAATTATAAATTAACAATAAAACACTAAAATTATAAATTATAAATTTCATTTAAATAAAACATAAATTACATAGCAAAATAAAAAAAACTAAACATTGGAAAAAAAAACTTAGATTAAATGGATGGCATCTCCAAACCCACCTTTCACAAATCTCGCGCTTTTGTTGAATTACGACCGACTTAAACGGTTTTTCAAAATGGGCGTGCGGCTCACACAATATTTTTAAATCATTTTGTCTTTCTACCGTTTTCAAGTGTCCCATATAAGCGTGCTCGCGTTCAAGTTTTACGGACACAAGTTTTTCCCTTCTTTGTTTGGAGTCGCTTATTTCCGCCAATTTCGCCTCTTCGATTATGAAGATCGACTCCGCCACCGCTTCCTTTCCTTTGATTGATGAATCACCACTTTTCTTGTGGCGCGGCCTTGTAGGTGTATCTTCATGAATGGGGTCGTCAACGGGTTGATCGGGTTCGTCATCGGGGTCGTCATTTAAATTCATTTGGGGCAAGTTATCCGACGCGGAAGTCGTGTAGTTCCCCAACTCGGAGGTCTTTGATCTTTTCGGACCTCCTCTTTTTTTTGGGCCACAGTCCCACCGATGTCCACCAAATCAGCCGGTACCCAATTCGGGTGATGTCTCGCAACCTCCCATGACACCACGTGTGGAAAACTCCTCTTTTTATACAGTCGGCAATACACTTCGGTGACGGTTTGCATGATAGTGGATTTCAAGGCATATGACGGGGATGTTAGCATTACTCTATGATGTCAAATCAATCAACGGAGGATATGTTGGATTTGCTAGAACGCAGGGAGGAAGAATCGTTGGTGAAGGAATTCTTACCAATGGTGTTGTGACTTTTGACAAAGTGAACTACATCGTTGAACTTGAAAACAATCTGTTGAGCATATCACAGATTTGTGACAAGTCATTCACAGTTCATTTTACAAAAAATGAGTGTTTGATCATTAAACCAGGTTATAAAATTCCAGAAGATATGGTGTTGATGCGAGCTCCACGTGAAAACGATTTGTATGTCCTAGACATGAGCATCGCAACAACATCAAACAAAAAGCCAAAATGTTTTGTAACTAAAACAAAAGAAACCGAAAAGGAATCAATAATGTGGCATCGTAAGATGGGTCACATTCATGTGAGAAAAATGAATTTCTTAGTTCACAATGATCTTGTTGAAGGGGTAAATTTGAAAAATTTTCATCTGAATGATGTTTGTGTAGAATGCAAGAAGGGTAAGCAAACGAAGAAGTCACACCCAAAGAAGCTCTTGAACTCAATCAGACTACCGCTAGAAAGACTCCACATGGATCTTTTTGGATCGGTAAATGTAAAGAGTGTAAGTGGAGATCTGTATTGTCTTGTGGTCACTGACGACTTTACAAGATTTTCATGGGTGATGTGTCTTGAAAGAAAAGATGAAACTTTTGATTCGTTGATGATCTTATTCAAAAAGATGGAAACGCTGTATAAACTGCCGATCAGAAGAATTTGAAGCGACAACGGAACAGAGTTCAAAAACAACCGTATGCTTGAATTCTGCAGTGACAAAGGGATTCTTCATGAATTCAGTGCTTCGTACACTCCACAACAAAATGGTGTCGCAGAACGAAAGAATCGCACACTGATCGAGACAGCTCGTACCAAGCTAGCCGATTCAAAATTGCCGATATTCTTTTGGAGTGAAGCGGTTGCTACAGCATGTTATAATCTGAATCGTGTTCTCACAGTAAAGAAGTACAAGAAAACCTGCTTCGAATTACTTCATAGCTATAAACCAAATCTGAAATTCTTAGAACCTTTTGGATCACCGTGCACATTTATTGATCCAGATGGTAAATTTGGTGCAAAAGTTAACGAAGGTTTTTTTGTAGGTTATGCAAGTCCACTGAAGAGAGTATTTGTTCCATGCTTGGGAAAGATTATACAAGTTCAGCATGTTGATTGTCAGAATTTTACTGCTCCGGAACAACTTCCCGGAAACAGATTGTTCTTTGACTACGACAAACTCTGGGAGTCATTCCAGTTGCCGACTAAGCCAAGTGAGGAGGAACTAACATTATTGTACCAACATCAGCAATCTATGTCACAAGAACAAGTGCCAAGACCGCTAGTAGTTTCTCAGCCCCCCGTGGGTACAAATGATCACGAGGCCGGTCCAAGTGGAACTGCACACGAATCCCCAGACGAACCAGCTCCAGTATTTGACCGATCCAACGACTCAGAATCGGAAGCCGATCCGATTTTTGAGGAGGAACCAAATACTGAGACTTCGAATTTTGATGATCACACGGGTGATCTGGATATCTCAAATTTGCAATCGGAAGTGAGCGTGCCAGACACAGTCATGCCAAGAACTTTGTCGTATCATCCATCGGAACAAATCATCAGTGATCTTCAGAGTGGAGTGAAAACTCGAGATCAAATGAATAAAGGGCTTACATGTTTTTATTCTTCTGTAGCTCCTTTACAGGAAGAATTCTCATTGAAATGCTTTATATCGCAGGTAGAGCCAAAGACATATAAAGAAGCATTAACTGAAGATAGCTGGGTGAATGCAATGCAGGAAGAGCTATTACAGTTTGAGAAGCTCGGAGTATGGAGATTGGTTGATTTACCGGAAAATCAAAAGCTGATAAAGACCAAATGGGTGTTTAAGTGTAAGCGGGATGATAGAGGGGTAATTGTGAGAAACAAAGCACGGTTGGTAGTACAAGGTTTCAGTCAGCAAGAAGCAATCGATTTTACAGAAGTATATTCTCCTGTTGCTAGACTCGAAGCGATTAGGATCTTCTTGGCATTCGCGTCTTGGAAAGGATTCAAAGTCTACCAACTAGATGTCAAATCTGCATTCCTTTACGGAAAGATCAAAGAAGAAGTGTACGTCGGACAACCACCGGGTTTCACCGATCCAGTGCACAAAAACAAGGTCTATCTACTCGAAAAAGCGCTTTACAGATTACACCAGGCCCCGAGAGCCTGGTACGAGACGCTTTCCCAGCATTTTTTGACCAACGGGTTCACAATAGGGACATTTGATAGTACTTTGTTTACAAAAGAGGTTGCAGGGCATCTACTCATCGTACAGATTTACGTTGATGACATAATTTTTGGTTCGAAGAACGATGAGCTGTGCAAAGAGTTTGAGAAGGTTATGAAAAAGAAGTTTGAAATGAGTTTGATGGGGGATATGAAGTTTTTCCTAGGGCTTCAGGTTGAGCAATTGCCCGAAGGAATCTTCATTCACCAAACGAAATATGTGAATGATGTGCTAGACAAGTTAAACATGTCTGAATCATCTCCAATTTCAACCCCTAGCTCAAAATCATGGTATTTGTCCGGATGAGAGTGGAGAAAAAGTAGATGAGACGCTTTATCGGTCAATGATTGGATCGTTAATGTATCTGACTGCATCCAGACCGGACATCATGTATCCAACTTGCTTATGCGCCCGATATCAGTCAAGTCCGAGACAGTCACACATGACGATTGTGAAGAGAATATTACGGTATTTGAAAGATTGCCCAAGCACCGGCTTGTGGTATCCTCGATCTGGTGACTTCTCTCTGACAAGTTATATTGATTCTGATTTTGGTAACCGTAAGGTTAATGCAAAGTCCACAACTGTTGGTTGTCAGTTCTTTGGAACTCAACTAGTCACCTGGCAGTGCAAGAAACAAACTACAGTCGCTCTCTCAACATGTGAGGCTGAATACGTTTCGTCCTCCAGCTGTTGCTCTCAGATCCTTTGGATCCAACAGCAAATGAGGGACTATGGTTTGCAGTTCTTGGACACGCCAATCTTTGTGGATAATGAGGCAGCAATAAACATGACTAAAAATCCGGTGTATCACTAAAAAAACGAAACATATTGAGATTCGACATCATTTCATACATGATTGCTACGAAAAGAAATTGATTCGAATTGATTATATAGACACCGATGATCAGAGAGCTGATTTTTACACAAAACCGTTTGACAAAACAAGATTTAACTATCTTTTAAAATTGAACGGGATGAAAATTTTGTTTTCTGGGAGGGTGATTGAGTGTAAAGCCGAGGAGGACGGCGATCAGAAGTGATCCGCGTCTTGTTGTCAAGTTTCTGTATAGTTTATTTTCTGCTTTTGATAAAACCAAAAACATAAAAATATGTTTTTGCTTTTAGGGGGAGAAAGTTTACAGAAAATACAAAAACATGATAAAATTTCAAGATCCAAAAACAATAGAAAATTGAAAAAGAGTTTGTGTAAAAAGGGGAAATGATAGTACATCAGCTAGATAGTTGCAGTACGCTAAAGAAATGTAGAGTTTAATTGTGTTAAGCAGTCTCACGGATGATATGCCGATAGGTTTTTACACATTTAGTAAGTTTGTTTGGGATATAAATATAAATAATTTCTTGCTTATTACGTGGGGAACATCTCTCGGATATATAGGTAACCCTTGAAATCCTGTTTGAAAGACTCTATTTCTGACATACTAGGTCTTTGTACGTGATGGTATCTGGGGTATTATACCAGGACTTCTGATTTTGCGGAAGCAATAGCCTAGTCCTCGTATAATACTTTGCAATGCTTTATTCATAAAGCCTCCCCTCAGCATAAAAAATGATGAAACATTGAAAAATGCTAATCATGTGCTGTTGAAAAGAAGATCCCCAAAGGGGACACACCTAAGACTGAATATAGAAGTCTGGATACGGGAGTATATTCTGAGGTGGGACACGCGAATAAATTTAAGTCCATTAAAACATTAATCTCGTATCTCGAAACAGTTGAATTTTGTGTGAAAATTTAAGTGGATCAGTATACTGACAATCTAAGTGAATCGTTTAGAACTTATAGTGTTTAACAGCTCAACGGTGCTAGTGATTTGTTTCATAAACTGATATGATCCTCTTACACAAACTCACAAAAATATTGTCTGTAAATATTTCTTTAAAATCAAAAATCCAAAAAGATTGTGTTTTAGTATAAAATTTTAAAATAAAAAAGATTTCAATTCATCTTATTTTCGACAACTGATGTTGGAAAGCTGATTTTCAAAGTTTCGAGTGCTAAACATGATGCACAACAGGTTGGGAGAGTTTGTTTGAAATGAGAAATGATTTTGAAATGATTAAATGGTTTCAAATTAATGAAATGTTAAATTTGAATGTTTCAAATACTAGTAGTTAAACATAGATTAAAATTGTTATAAATGAAAATCTTATGTTTTGGGTAGAGTTTTTGCAGATAGTGAATTCCAGACTTCGATCCCAGCTTATCGAAAGGGGGAGTCTGAGGACATAAGAGCCAGATTCAAATCTTAGAAAAAAGCTCGAGATAGAGGCTGCTGATACTGAAGAATTTATGGAATCAACATTCAAGGGGGAATATAGCTGTTGATACTGATAAAGAGAAGAGAGAAGATTGAGGATGCTTACAATGTCAGATACCTTGGAGAGAGCAAAAAGACTGATCAAGACTGAAGACTTGTCATACTAAAGACTCGACACTGAAGACTTCGTGTAACACCTCGAAAATTTACGTCCAATAATGTATTGACACATGTCATGGGCTTTGAATATGTGAAACCATACTTTAGAAGGACTAAAGTTGACAAACAGTGAAACTATGTGATTATAAGGGTCCAAAGTGTCAACAATGGATAAATAAGCTCTACAATAACCCTACATGGTGTTTATAATCTTAAATGAATAAATCATGGATCATACGAAGCGGAAAATGAAAGAAAGTGAGGAATTACAAACTACAAGGGCTAAACGTGTCAACATGTTGAAAGTATACCTCTGAGTGACCTTTTGGCAAACCCGAAGCTTTGTAATGGTAAAATATACTCACTAGAGTATGTGATAAAAATTTCATCAAGTTTCGTTATCGTATGAGAAAGTTATGACCAAAACCGTGTACGAGGGGTTAAAAGTGTAAATCTCATAATTCCTTGTTCGGAAACCTTTCTCCAAGCATTCAAGACGTCCCAATGCATGGCCACACTCCCTAGGACACCCTTGACCTGATTTCACTGACTTTGCATGATGAAAATGTCGGAAAGATCGAATAACAAGAGTGCAGGAACTGAACATGCAACAAAACAACAAACTTTGGAACAAGAGCCCTCGCGTGGCGCGAGGACCCGTCGCGTGGCGCGACGGGGGTGTTTTCGCAGCAGAACTGGCAGATGCCAGTTATCAAGTCTGTCTTGGTTGTTTCCAGCTGTTGTCGATTCCAGGAGCTCACCAATGAACTTACATGCAGCTAGGGACACTTGTATTCTTCTTACAACATCAGTAGACTGTTGTGGCACCCTCTAAACAGATCAAAGTGATGATAAAAGGGTCTTGAAGTAGTAAACTATGAACACATACACTTTCAAAATTCACAAGATCAACTTCTGAAGCTTCCTGGACGTCAAGACATCTTCCTAGTGATCTCTAAGCTTTATTAGGACCATTGTAAGTATTCATAACCTTTGCAAATTTGTTCTAGCTTAGTTTATCAACCGAAAGTCAAATCATCGTAATTTAAACTTGACTTTGAGATTAAACGAGATTGGCTCTGTCATTTCTCAAATTGAAAATACCTACAAGTTGGTATTTATGTGGGTAACAAACCCCTAAAAGGGTATTTTCAGATTCCCACTCTAAGTATGCAAATTGTCGAGTCAAAGCTTTTCTTAAAAAGTCAACAGAATGTGTTTTTGCAAATTTAAGCATGATTAACAATGTAGGCTACATGCAACCTGTTTAATCATCAAAATAACTTTGTAATTAATGTAAGAACATGTTTCAACATGATCAACTCGACAATTTTCAGTTTAAACCCGAATCGGAACCGAAAGTCGCATAAATTGAGTTTTCTTTGACTTTCAGTTCTGATCTGTTCATGCATGTTTGAGATCTGCATTAGAGCATATTTTGGACCAATTTTCATATAAGTTTAACTCTCTGAGATTTTACAACTTGGTTCAATGCTTAACCGATTCATATGCATGTTTCCGATTTATGCTTAAAGTTGACTATTTTGCCCTTTTTACTATAAAACGTGATTTTTGAAAAAGTGAAAGAGTAGAAACATTTGTTACTGATTTATAAACTTGCACCTAAAATGTGATATCAGTTTGAGGTCCAGATTAAGAGAGTTATGCTCAATATCATAATTTGAAAGCTTTATGTTACTTAAACGGAGTAATTTGCATATAACCTATTTAAACCCACTTTTTGATATCAAAATTTTTACCCACTGATGTTATATACTATTTTGGGATTTTTAAAGATTTTTATTTAATTTTTGGCTGATCATATCATAGGTCTCTAAGTTTAATTCGGTAAATACCGATTTTGCCCTTTTAAGCCATAAAATGAGTTTTATAAATCTTTTTGACCCCAAACCTTTTTCTACTGATTTTATTTGTTAAATAAAATATTTTGAGCATTCTGGAAATATAAAAGTATCAGCTTTCTTTTAAAAACCCGGAAACGGCTCTAAATCGCCTTTTTAAGCGTTTTTAACGCATAGTATGTACTATAACCATATTAAACATATAAGGTTGATACCTACTGATGTTCTTAGCATATTTTTATAAAATAACAGTAAGTACAAGTTTATAAACTCAGGTTTCCAATTTTGACATTTTTAGCCCTTGTGAAATTACCAAAATACCCCTAAGGTGCATAGTTTGGTTTTAAATGATAAGTCTCACATATGGGTCATACCCTACTGTTATAACATGTTAAATTAAGTATATTTACTGTATAAATCAGACCCGTAACTCAGATTTACAAATAAACTCTTTTATAATCTTTTAAAAGACCAAAATGCCCTTATGAGGCATAAATTGTGTTTAAAACCGTTTTGGGCATAATAGAAAATAACTTACTGATATTATGACATATTTAGAGCATATTATCTCAGGGAACTTGCATATGACTATTACGGTTACCCGTAACGCTCTTTTCGCGTTCGGTTCGGTTTATGTAACTAGTTTGCATAAATTGACCGAGACGGGTCAAACATTATCATTTTTGTCTCAAAATCCAGAATGTATTTAGTATACCCATATTATACAAGTATTCAAACTTTTCGGGTCTAAATCACATTCTATCCGGTCTTCGCTTAATCGTGCGTTTGAACCGTATCGTCCTTTAAACTAGCCGGTCGAAGCTTAAGCTTAAATAAAGACCCGTTAGAAATCTAATAGGTTATATTAAACCTTTGTTCCAGATTAGGAGCACCGGTAAAAGCTACTTGCCTTTTTGCTTGTTGAGAATTATACTTTATTCAGGTAAATACTTTTAACTTATTTTCCTTATACGGGCTTGGGTTACGGTATATAGAATACCGCTTGATCGAGCATCAAATCTTACATCTCTGAATGGTTAATTGAATAATTTGATCGGCTCGTTTAAACAGTCTTGTTCACTTAAAGCCTTTGGGGGGTTAATGACCATGTCCCGGATATCCTCGGCATCATCTTACGAGATGGCCACGACCTGAGCACGGGGTGTAGGCGTACACCTGTCAGTGTATAACTCTAATGTGGAGGGTCTATTGATCTTTAACCCGGACAAGATCCGGGCTACTGAACGCACAAGTAACATGTAATTCGTTCACAAGATTATTATATTAAATAATTATCCCAAGTTATAAAATGTTTTGTGCCATGCGCATTCAAATCAATTTTCAACCATTTTCAAAATGAGTCAGTTAAATTGTATTTACCAGTGTAAACTGACGTATTTTCCCAAAAGGTTAAGTGCAGGTACTACACGTAATAGGCTGGCTGTCTTCTAGAGCGTCCACAATAAGTCTCGCAAGCTTGGACGACTATAAACTGTTGAACAATATCTTATTTTTATTTTGATACGCCTGTGGATCCGTTTCGACTATCAGTGATAATTAATATTACACTTTATTAAAGTTGAAATGAATCTATCTTTGCTTCCGCTGTGCATTTATATATTGTGTTGTTTGTCTATGATGATACCAACTACGTCACGATACTCCTCACCGGGCCCACCGGTGACACGTGGAAAATAGGGGTGTGACAGGTTGGTATCAGAGCCAACTCTGAGTGAATTAAACACTAGTCCTTTGTGTTTAATCTCAGTTACACAATTGCACAATCCTCGATTCTCGAGTCTAGACAAAGAACTTAGGAAATTTCCAAATTTTTGTTTAAATTTTCTAACTTTGTCTTATATATATTTTTGTTGTATCACTTGTTGTTTTTGACAGGATCACAAGAATGCCGCCACGTATGAGAGGTAGAGGCCGAGGACAAGGAGCACATGTAGCTCCAAACGACCACGAGGCCGGGCTGTCACACCGGCGAACACCTTCGGACCCTCACAACACTGATGCTCAAGACCTTTGGAGTTCTTTTACCGAACCTGCTAGGCGCTCAGTCTCACTGAGTACCTCTCCATCGATCCCGCACTCCTTTGGGCCTCATTCGGAGAATGAGCCCCACAACTCACAACAGTCCTACATTCCCTTAATAGGACACAATTCACCTTTTAACCAACCATCACCTGTCTTCCAGAGTCAGTTCAACCCTGATGACTACTTAGCAGCAGCAGTGGGTTTTAACCCACTTGGACCAGAAGACCACTTTTCTGGTGGCAACCCGATGAACATTGATGAGGATACTGATCCTGCTATGCCACCCTCCGGAACACCGAATCATCCCAACGAGATTTCAGATGGGTCACCGTTTATGGGATCACCTTACAATGGTCCCGATAGCTTTGAGGAGAACTTCAAGCAGCACGACTGGGTGTTTACCCCCAGTTATCATAACTCTCCTTTGCACCAGCCCCATCACTCTCCTCTTCACCAGTCTTACCATAACTCCCCTCTGCACCAGTCATACCATAACTCTCCCCTGCACCTGCCTCACCACTCTCCCCTACACCAGCCACAGCAGCAGCCACAGCAGCAGCAGAATCCTTCCGAGGATTCCCGACTTGTAGCGGTCACTCCGCCAGCAGCACCACCTCCGCTTCAGCCTCCCTCGCCTCCGAGGCGAAGGAGAACTACCTTGCGGATGTCCGCACGAGGGGGAGTGCGTATCAGCACCCCTCCACTTTCGAGTGGCAGCCGGTACTCACCGGTCCACGAAGAACCAGAGATGGGTGAATCCTCACACCCCGTCTCTGAAGTAGCATCTACGCCAGTCGCGCCTCAGCCACCATTGGGTTTTGGAGACCCAATCCCCGCTTACGCTGGTGCTACAGCATTCAACCCCTTCGAGCAGCAGATTCACACGGGGTACAACTTTACGGAGGATCCCTATTGGATAGCAGCAAACTCCAACACGTTCCATCAAGAAGGTCCCTACGGAGGTCCCTGGGCTACGGGACCCTCGACCTATGGGTACCCATCATATGGGTATCAGCAGTCACAGCCTCCTCAACCTCCGTATTATCATCCACCGCCTCCTCAACCACAGCATTACCAACAACCACCTCAGGCACCGGCGATGTCACCGCCCCAGATGCAAGAAATCCTTCATGAGATACAAGAGGTGCGTCAAGAGATGCGGCATGAGTTGCAGCATGATCGGAGGCGTAACCAGGGGATGTTTAAGAAGATGGTGGATCTAATCAAGGGTAAAAGCAAGAAGGGTCATTGAATCCTTTGTTTGTTGGTTGTTTTAGTGTGGTACTCATGTCCCTGCGTGGACATTTATTTATTTCAGTACTCTACCCCTGCGTGGGTATTTCATTCTGTTCTGCCCCTGCGTGGGCATATCTTTTATTTGACCCCTGCGTAGGTTTGTTTGTTTTGTTATTTGGCCCCTACGTGGGCATGTGGTTTATGTAAAAGACCCGTTAGGGCAAACTCGTACTAATTTAATTTTTATTTATTTGAATGGTTAATTTAAGATTTTCATTTTAAATTATGTGCATAAACATAGTATATGAATAAATGAAAAATAACATTTATTATTTTGATTTACCATTTTAATAATATAATAAGGATCTTAAAAGGTAAAACCTACCTGTAATGTTGTCATAAATCTAGCCCATATGGTAGAACCTGTTTAAAAAGATTTAAATCTCTGTTAACATCTGTAAACATGTTAACATTCTTGGCTAGTGTGATCCGTAAAATCACACACGCCACCCTTTTAATAAAAATATCCAAGTTTAATATTTCTATATATATTTGGTTGTGACATAATGCCTACGGGTTATAATTAATGTCATATAAAACAAAAGGCAGCTGTAGTTTATACACTCCCTGCCAAGAAAAGGATTGATTTGTCTTTTTATGCAAACTTTAATCGTGTAAGATCTAAATTTGTAATTTAGAAGTTTGTCTACGTGACTAGGCTTATTATGCCAATATTATATTTCATTCTAAAAAGATTACTAGTAAAAATCCTGAATGAAATTATTAAATTAACTAATATGGCTTTTATTTACCATGGTTAATAAATCGTCAAGAACGATAATACTGTTTAGACTTCTAAATAGACCTTGTCCTTATTTTTATGTAGCAATTTTGACTACATGGCTAAGTCTGAAGAGTTAAACAGTCGTCCAGCAGAAAACCCTGATAATACTAAAATATTAGTAACGGGTGCGGAGTTGAAAGCATTAGTGAACGATGCAGTTATCGAAGCGCTAAATAGACAGTATAGTGAATCGAGCGGGACCCGGAGTAGGACCCGATCTGCACCACGTTCCAAGCCGAAAGCCCACTCGGAGGCTCATAGCAAGCCGCCCTCTAAGAAAGTTGGACCTAAGAAAGATGAGCTCCATAGGGATGATGAGGATCATCACTACTCTAACCAAAACAGTGTCCCGATAAAGAAGATCAAGCAGAAACATGAACCGCATAGTAAGTCCTGTACGTATAAATACTTCGTCTCATGTAAACCCAGAGACTTTACTAGGGATAAAGGAGCGGTCGACTGCATGACCTGGTTGGACGAAATGGATACAGTAGTAGATATCAGCGGGTGTGCTGATCGGGATGTAGTAAAATACGTATCCCAATCGTTCAAAGGAGACGCATTGGCATGGTGGAAATCTCTCATACAAGCTGCCGGAAAGATCCCACTCTACAGTATGTCATGGGATCAGTTCATTGCCCTTATCAAGGAAAATTTTTGCCCGCAGCATGAAGTTGAAAGGATCGAATCTTATTTCTTGTCGTTGGTGATGAAGAATCTAGACTGCCAGGCATACCTCACCACTTTCAATACTCTATCTCGGTTGGTTCCATACTTGGTAACCCCAGAGCCGAAAAGGATTGCCCGTTTCATCGGGGGTTTAGCCCCTGAAATTAAAGCAAGTGTTAAGGCATCGAGGCCTACAACTTTCAGATCAGTAGCTGATCTATCCCACTCCCTTACCCTGGACGTAGTCAGGTTGAGAGCACTCAGGAACTCAGAAGAGAATAAGAGAAAGCGTGAGGACGATACCTCGCGAAGATCAGAAAAGAGACACCGAGGAAATAACGACCACAGGAAAGGGTCGGGATCCAAGAGAGATGGGCAACAGTCGGGGGATAAGCCCAAATGTAAAACTTGTAAGAAGAACCACTTTGGGAAGTGTCGTTTGGAGTCGAGATCCCAGTCTCACGTGAGATCCTGTGGGATTTGCAAATCTACGGATCATAGACTTTGGAGTGTAAGAAGCTAAAGGATGCAACATGTTATGGTTGCAACGAAAAAGGACACATTAAGTCTAATTGCCCAAAGAACGCCAGGAAAGCCGATGATGGAAAGAAGACCAATGCGAGGGTCTTCAAGATGGACGCTAAGGAAGCTGTTCAAGATGACAACGTTATTACAGGTACTTTTCTTGTAAATGATGTTTTTGCTAGAGTATTGTTTGATTCTGGAGCAGATAAGTCTTTTGTCGACGATAAGTTCTGTAAGTTATTAAACCTACCTGTTAGAACCTTAAGTGTGAAATACGAGGTGGAATTAGCTGATGGAACCATAGAAACAGCCTCAATTGTTTTAGATGGATGTGTTATATCCATTAGGAATCATTCTTTTCCTTTATCCTTACTTCCCTTTAAGCTAGCCGGCTTTGATGTAGTTATAGGCATGGATTGGTTATCGCATAACCAAGCCCAGATTGTATGCAACAGGAAGCAAGTGATAGTTAAAACCCCGTCTGGGGAGTCACTTACCATTCAAGGGGATACTCAGCATGGATTGCCTGAGCAAGTGTCCATGCTCAAGGCATCTAGATGCTTGGGAAAGGGTTGTGTCTTTTATATGGCACAAGTTACTATTGATGAGCCAAAGCCCAAGATTGAAGACATCCCTATCATTTCGGAATATCCTGAAGTTTTTCCCGAAGAACTACCTGGTTTACCACCAGATAGGCAAGTGGAATTCCGAATTGACATCATTCCGGGTGCGGCACCAGTAGCGAGAGCACCTTATAGGTTAGCACCAACGGAGATGAAGGAATTAAGGACGCAGTTAGATGATCTGTTAGCTAAAGGTTTTATTAGACCTAGTTCTTCTCCTTGGGGAGCACCAATCTTGTTTGTCAAGAAGAAGGATGGATCGATGCGTCTGTGCATCGATTACCGTGAGCTTAATAAAGTCACTATCAAGAATAGGTATCCTTTGCCCAGGATCGACGATCTGTTCGATCAATTGCAAGGGGCAAGCTACTTCTCTAAGATCGACTTGAGGTCAGGCTATCATCAGTTGAAGGTCAAGGATGAAGATGTACACAAGACAGCGTTTAGGACTCGTTATGGACATTACGAGTTCCTAGTGATGCCTTTTGTGCTCACTAACGCACCAGCCGCATTCATGGATCTCATGAATCGCGTCTGCAAACCTTATCTGGATAAATTTGTCATCGTCTTCATTGATGACATTCTCATTTACTCAAAGAACCAAGCTGACCACGAGAAACACCTTCGTTGTATTCTCAAACTTCTACATCAAGAGAAACTCTACGCCAAATTTTCGAAGTGCGAATTTTGGCTTCGAGAAGTCCAATTCCTTGGACATGTGGTAAGTGAGCGTGGTATCCAAGTGGATCCCGCTAAGGTGGAAGCAGTTATGAATTGGCAAGAGCCAAAGACGCCTACTGAGATTCGCAGTTTTCTGGGTTTAGCAGGATATTATAGGCGTTTTATCGAAAACTTTTCAAGGATTGCTGCGCCCCTAACTTCGTTGACACGTAAGAAGGTTAAGTTTGATTGGGGCCCTAAGCAGCAGGAATCCTTTGACATTCTGAAGAAAAAGTTAAGCAATGCACCAGTGTTAACATTGCCCGATGGTATAGAAGAATTTGTGGTGTACTGTGATGCATCACACACTGGTATGGGCTGTGTACTCATGCAGAAAGGCAAGGTTATTGCCTACGCTTCACGACAGTTAAAAGTACACGAAAAGAATTACACCACCCATGACTTGGAGCTGGGTGCCGTTGTATTTGCATTAAAACTTTGGAGACATTACTTATATGGTACCAAGTGTGTGATCTATTCAGATCACAAGAGCCTTCAACATTTGTTTAATCAGAAGGACTTGAATATGCGACAGAGACGATGGATGGAAACTCTAAATGATTATGATTGTGAGATAAAATACCATCCAGGCAAAGCAAATGTAGTTGCCGATGCCTTAAGCAGAAAAGAAAGAGTGAAGCCGATAAGAATCAATGCCAAGCGCATCGAAATCAGGAATAGTTTGAACGAAAGGGTGTTAGCTGCACAGAAGGAAGCTGTGTTGGAAGCTAACTATCCTAAAGAAAAGCTAGGAGTAACTGAGGAGCAGTTATCCTGTGACAAAGACGGAATGCTTAGATTGAATGGACGAATATGGGTTCTAGTTTATGGAGGACTTCGAGATGTTATTCTCCAGGAAGCCCACAGTTCCAAATATTCCATTCATCCTGGAGCTGATAAGATGTACCAGGATCTAAAAGCAAACTAATGGTGGATTGGTTTGAAAAAGTCTGTAGCTGCTTATGTAGCTAAATGTTTGACTTGTGCGCAAGTCAAAGCTGAGCATCAGAAGCCGTCAGGTTTGTTACAACAACCTGAAATCCCCACATGGAAGTGGGAGATGGTGACGATGGATTTCATCACCAAGTTGCCAAAGACGAGAAAGGGAAATGATACTATAAGGGTCATAGTAGATAGACTGACGAAGTCAGCACATTTTCTACCCATCAAGGAGACCTATAGCTCCGATATGTTAGCCCAGTTATACGTTGATAAGATTGTAGCTTTGCATGGAATACCTGTGTCTATTATCTCTGATAGAGATACTAGATACACGTCACATTTTTGGAAAAGTTTCCAACAATCTTTGGGCACTCGTTTAAATTTTAGTACGGCTTATCATCCTCAGACTGACGGTCAGAGTGAGCGTACTATTCAGACATTGGAAGACATGCTACGTGCATGTGCGATCGATTTGGGTGGTAGTTGGGATAAGAACTTACCATTAGTCGAATTCTCTTACAACAATAGCTACCACACCAGCATAAAAGCTGCGCCTTTTGAGGCCTTATACGGTAGAAAGTGTAGATCGCCTATTTGTTGGGCGGAAGTTGGAGATGTCCAACTATCAGGACCAGAGATAGTTTTTGAGACGACGGACAAGATTGTCCAGATTCGCGATCGTTTGAAAGATGCCAGGGATAGGCAGAAAAGTTATGCGGATCCAAAGCGTAAGGCTTTTCACTTCGAAGTAGGTGACAAAGTATTGCTTAAAGTATCACCTTGGAAAGGGGTGATGTGATTTGGTAAGAAAGGCAAGCTAAGCCCGAGATACATAGGACCTTTCGAGATTATCGAACGTGTCGGGTCAGTTGCTTATAAGTTAAACTTGCCTGAAGAACTTAGCGCTATCCATAATGTGTTCCACATCTGTAATTTGAAGAAGTGTTTCGCTGATGAATCACTGGTTATACCGCATACGGATGTACATATAGATGAAAGCTTGAAATTTGTGGAAAAGCCATTATCGATTGAAGATCGACAGGTAAAGAAGCTTCGAAGGAAGCATGTACCTATTGTAAAGGTCAAATGGGATGCCCGTAGAGGTCCCGAATACACATGGGAGGTAGAATCCACGATGAAAGAAAAATACCCTCATTTGTTTCAGTAAATCTCGGGGTAGAGATTTCTTTTAAGGGGGTGAGGATGTAACACCTCGAAAATTTACGTCCAATAATGTATTGACACATGTCATGGGCTTTGAATATGTGAAAACATACTTTAGAAGGACTAAAGTTGACAAACAGTGAAACTATGTGATTATAAGAGTCCAAAGTGTCAACAATGGATAAATAAGCTCTACAATAACCCTACATGGTGTTTATAATCTTAAACGAATAAATCATGGATCATACGAAGCGGAAAATGAAAGAAAGTGAGGAATTACAAACTACAAGGGTTAAACTTGTCAACATGTTGAAAGTATACCTCTGAGTGACCTTTTGGCAAACCCGAAGCTTTGTAATGGTAAAATATACTCACTAGAGTATGTGATAAAAATTTCATCAAGTTTCGTTATCGTATGAGAAAGTTATGACCAAAACCGTGTACGAGGGGTTAAAAGTGTAAATCTCATAATTCCTTGTTCGGAAACCTTTCTCCAAGCATTCAAGACCTCCTAATGCATGGCCAGACTCCCTAGGACACCCTTGACCTGCTTTCACTGACTTTGCGTGATGAAAATGTTGGAAAGATCGAATAACAAGAGTGCAGGGACTGAACATGCAACAAAACAACAAACTTTGGAACAAGAGCCCTCGCGTGGCGCGAGGACCCGTCGCGTGGCGCGACGGGGGTGTTTTCGCAGCAGAACTGGCAGATGCCAGTTATCAAGTCTGTCTTGGTTGTTTCCAGCTGTTGTCAATTCCAGGAGCTAACCAATGAACTTACATGCAGCTAGGGACACTTGTATTCTTCTTACAACATCAGTAAACTGTTGTGGCACCCTCTAAACAGATCAAAGTGATGATAAAAGGGTCTTGAAGTAGTAAACTATGAACACTTACACTTTAAAAATTCACAAGATCAACTTCTGAAGCTTCCTGGACGTCAAGACATCTTCCTAGTGATCTCTAAGCTTTATTAGGACCATTGTAAGTATTCATAACCTTTGCAAATTCGTTCTAGCTTAGTTTATCAACCGAAAGTCAAACCATCGTAATTTAAACTTGACTTTGAGATTAAACAAGATTGGCTCTGTCATTTCTAAAATTGAAAGTACCTACAAGTTGGTATTTATGTGGGTAACAAACCCCTAAAATGGTATTTTCAGATTCCCACTCTAAGTATGAAAATTGTCGAGTCAAAGCTTTTCTTAAAAAGTCAACAGAATGTGTTTTTGCAAATTTAAGCATGATTAACAATGTAGGCTACATGCAACCTGTTTGATCATCAAAATAACTTTGTAATTAATGGAAGAACATGTTTCAACATGATCAACTCGACAATTTTCAGTTTAAACCCGAATCGGAACCGAAAGTCGCATAAATTGAGTTTTCTTTGACTTTCAGTTCTGATCCGTTCATGCATGTTTGAGATCTGCATTAGAGAATATTTTGGACCAATTTTCATATAAGTTTAACTCTATGAGATTTTACAACTTGGTTCAATGCTTAACCGATTCATATGCATATTTCCGATTTATGCTTAAAGTTGACTATTTTGCCCTTTTTACTATAAAACGTGATTTTTGAAAAAGTGAAAGAGTAGAAACATTTGTTACTGATTTCTAAACTTGCACCTAAAATGTGATATCAGTTTGAGGTCCAGATTAAGAGTTATGCTAAATATCGTAATTTGAAAGCTTTATGTTACTTAAACGGAGTAATTAGCATATAACCTATTTAAACCCACTTTTTGATATCAAACTTTTTACCCACTGATGTTATATAATATTTTAGGATTTTTAAAGATTTTTATTTAATTTTTGGCTGATCATATCATAGGTCTCTAAGTTTAATTCGGTAAATACCGATTTTGCCCTTTTAAGCCATAAAATGAGTTTTATAAATCTTTTTGACCCCAAACATTTTTCTACTGATTTTATTTGTTAAATAAAATATTTTGAGCATTCTGGAAATATAAAAATATCAGCTATCTTTTAAAAACCCGGAAACGGCTCTAAATCGCCTTTTTAAGCGTTTTTAACGCATAGTATGTACTATAACCATATTAAACATATAAGGTTGATACCTACTGATGTTTTTAGCATATTTTTATAAAATAATAGTAAGTACAAGTTTATAAACTCAGGTTTCCAATTTTGACATTTTTAGCCCTTGTGAAATTACCAATATACCCCTAAGGTGCATAGTTTGGTTTTAAATGATAAGTCTCACATATGGGTCATACCCTACTGTTATAACATGTTAAATTAAGTATATTTACTGTATAAATCAGACCCGTAACTCAGATTTACAAATAAACTCTTTTATAATCTTTTAAAAGACCAAAATGCCCTTATGAGGCATAAATTGTGTTTAAAACCGTTTTGGGCATAATAGGAAATAACTTACTGATATTATGACATATTTAGAGCATATTATCTCAGGGAACTTGCATATGACTATTACGGTTACCCGTAACGCTCTTTTCGCGTTCGGTTCGGTTTATGTAACTAGTTTGCATAAATTGACCGAGACGGGTCAAACATTATCATTTTTGTCTCAAAATACAGAATGTATTTAGTATACCCATATTATACAAGTATTCAAACTTTTCGGGTCTAAATCACATTCTATCCGGTCTTCGCTTAATCGTGCGTTTGAACCGTATCGTCCTTTAAACTAGCCGGTCTAAGCTTAAGCTTAAATAAAGACCCGTTAGAAATCTAATAGGTTATATTAAACCTTCGTTCCATATTAGGAGCACCGGTAAAAGCTACTTGCCTTTTTGCTTGTTGAGAATTATACTTTATTCAGGTAAATACTTTTAACTTATTTTCCTTATACGGGCTTGGGTTACGGTATATAGAATACCGCTTGATCGAGCATCAAATCTTACATCTCTGAATGGTTAATTGAATAATTTGATCGGCTCGTTTAAACAGTCTTGTTCACTTAAATCCTTTTGGGGGTTAATGACCATGTCCCGGATATCCTCGGCATCATCTTACGAGATGGCCACGACCTGAGCACGGGGTGTAGGCGTACACCTGTCAGTGTATAACTCTAATGTGGAGGGTCTATTGATCTTTAACCCGGACAATATCCGGGCTACTGAACGCACAAGTAACATGTAATTCGTTCACAAGATTATTATATTAAATAATTATCCCAAGTTATAAAATGTTTTGTGCCATGCTCATTCAAATCAATTTTCAACCATTTTCAAAATGAGTCAGTTAAATTGTATTTACCAGTGTAAACTGACGTATTTTCCCAAAAGGTTAAGTGCAGGTACTACACGTAATAGGCTGGCTGTCTTCTAGAGCGTCCACAATAAGTCTCGCAAGCTTGGACGACAATAAACTGTTGAACAATATCTTATTTTTATTTTGATCAGCCTGTGGATCCGTTTCGACTATCAGTGATAATTAATATTACACTTTATTAAAGTTGAAATGAATCTATCTTTGCTTCCGCTGTGCATTTATATATTGTGTTGTTTGTCTATGATGATACCAACTACGTCACGATACTCCCCACCGGGCCCACCGGTGACACGTGGAAAATAGGGGTGTGACACTTCGTCAACATCCAAAGGGGAGTCTGTTGGTGCATATATCTGTCGACTTCGTCTTGTATCGAGTCTTGTATCTAGATAGGATAAACCAGAGGCCATTCCACACAAAATGGCCATTCCACACGAAATGGCCATTCCACACGAAATGGACATGACAGTTTCGTGGGGAATGGAAATCCTATAAATAGGTGACTTGAGAGTTCATTTGTAACTTTTGTAATTCCGGTAGCGAAGCTCTGCCGAGGTGTCAAACGGTCTGTAAACTTGTCAAATCAATACAGAAGACATTTAAACTACTTCTTTGTGCAAATCAAGCTGATTTAACATCAAAACGTCTGATTCCGCCTGTCGTTTTGATCAAAAACTCTTCTGAACGACTCGTTTGGTCGTTACAACGATCCTACAGAGAAGATAGCATCAAATTAAGTGAAGTAAGAACAGCTTGAATCCCTTATAAATAAATTACTATGAAAACTTTAAGTCGGCCTTGCGGGACTGTATCCCTGCTAACTCAGACCAATATGACCGAGGGTAGCGTTGCCTCCAAAAGAGGGACATGCCACATTTTGCATTAATAATTTACTTAACTATCTTTCAATATTCCGGCCTTACGGGACTGTTTCCCTAGTGACTCAGACCAATATGGTAGAGGTTAGCGTTGCCTCCAAAAGCGGGACATGCCACTATAACTAAGATAATGTCTTAAAAAACCCAATGTCCGGAAATCATCAACAGATACAAAAAAGATGAGTCGAAGCCAAGTGATTCTATCTTGTCCATTTGATTCTTTATTTATTTAGCTTCTTTATTTTACTTATTAAAAACCTTTCCTCAAAATTTGATTAGATTAGACGTCGACGATATCCCGATATTAAAAGTTCTTGTGTCCTTGAACGACCTCGGTATCTTACCATCACTATACTACGCCAACGATGGCTGCACTTGCCCTAGCGTGTTGTAGAGAGTGATAGTGTTATATTGTGTTTTATAAATTTAAAACTTGATAAAAGAGTAAAAAAAAGTACTTAAAAATATAATAATAATAATCATACACTCTCGCTCCTCGTGAAGTTTTTGGCGCCGTTGTCGGGGACACAAGGATTTTATGAAAGTTTAAAATTGCCGGCCTAATCATTTTTATACTTTTCTAATTTTTCTTTTTAGGTTTTTCTTCTTTTTCTCCAATTTTTCTACTTTCTGCAGGAATAACACGGGGCCGTGTTTGATCAACACAGGATCGTGTCAGACCTACAGTATCTGGGAAAAGTGGTTTTCTTATTACTGGAATAATAACATGGGGCCGTGTTACAGGAGCAGGGGGCTGTGTCGAACCTCCAGTATATGGGAACCTGAAACAGAATCTTTTTCTAGACATCACAGGCTCGTGCCTACATAGACACGAGGCCGAGCTACTCTTCTGATCAACCATTTATGTGTTTTTGTTCACAAAAAGTCACGTAACTCTGTATAATTCGAAGAAAATACGACCTGGTGCATGACCTCTACCTCCGACAAAGACGTAAAAATGCTGCTTGAAGAACCCGGGCGCTTTTTAAGGAGAAGACTTCAACCTAATAACCGACAAAAAACATCAACCCAAAACCTCCCCATGGCGGATCAACGCACTCTCATGGATTAACTATGGCCTACGGTCGGTAATCTTGGAGCCGCTATTAACCCTCCTAATGTCGATGCCAACAACTTTGACCTTCAAGCACACCTAATCCAAATGCTCCAAAATTCCGCCACCTTTCACGGCCTATCCGATGAAGATCCCCATTTACATATTACCAACTTTTTGGAAATATGTGACAACTTTTGGATCAACGGAGCCTCCAACGATGCTATCCGGCTCCGTATGTTCTTCTTTTCCCCCAAAGACCGAGCAAAAGCTTGGTTAAACACCTTCCCAAGTGGGTCCGTGCACACTTGGGATGAACTTACCCAAAAATTTCTCTACAAATATTTCCCTACCGCTAAAACTGTAACAATTATGCCATTACAACCATTTTACAATTCCAAAAAATTTCAAGTCCAATGAAATCTTGAATTTCATTCCTGGAATTTGTATAATTACATATGATAATTACCCATTTCAATCCTTCTACGATTTCAAACTCTCAAGAGCTTTTCTGAAAGTTATACGTAAACTGTTACGTGACCGTAAATCAGTTTAACGTAACGTACACTCCGGAACAATGACATGAGCTAAACCTACCCTAAATCCTCTTTACATAACTTAGAAATAAGTTCCGAAGGGTTCGGTATGGCAAAAACATGTTTGTTTGAACTTAAGCACTATTTGCGACAAAACTGCGCAACGAACGTTGGTGACCGCCCGGATAATATTAAAATCCTAAAAATATTATGTTATGATTAAAATTTTATTTTTAATCATGTTCGTGTTGAAAAATAAATTAAAAAGCTTAAAAACGTTATTTTTCAAGTTTAAGCGCATACCGCTTGTTACTGCGTAACACAGTGCGTCCACTGCGAAACACGGACAACGCATCCATTCTCGGCAACTAATATTTATTTCAGTAATATTTTGGCGAGTTTATTTTTATAGAATAATAAAAATAATTTAAAACGCCATAAACCGGGATTAAAACGCTAGATAAAATACCCGATATCCATTTAAATACTCGTTATTATCAATTATATACTATATATATGTATGTATATATAAGTATACGTGTGTGAATTTGTGTACAGATGAGAAATGTGCCACCTCTCATACATGCATGACACATGTAAGCCTTGCATGTTTCATGCGATCTTGAGAAACCCACAAAATCCTCCATATCTTCCATATTTTCCCCATAACCAAGACACAAAATTCTCACTCCTTGATACGTGGTTAAAAACCGGTGTTTGTAATTGTGTAACATAATGTTTTTACATAAGTTTTAATCTTGAATAGCCTACTTTTAATTAGATTTGTGTTTTGCAGGTTTAATGGAGTTTAAGGAGCTTTTTGGGAGCTTTACGAGTCACCAGATCGAAAACCGGACAACCGGGACATCAAACGGGTCAACCGGGAGTGCAAAATGGAAAAAAAAAATAGAAAATGGAAGTTGGGGAGGTCGTCGGCGATGCCCCTAGGGCCGTCGGAGATGCCCCGTAGTTAACCCCGTCGCCAGAAAGCTGGTAACCAGTCAATTAGCGCGTCGCAGAAAAACAGCAAAAGTAGAGGGCGTCACCGACGGGGTCCCCCCAGTCGGCGACGGGCTTCCGTTTTGTGTATCGCGAAATTTTGATTTCTTGGTTGTTTTGACGAGTTATAACGGATTCTTTGACCTTGTTTCGGGGGTTACGAGTTCCTAAGAATAAAACACATCTTGGATCAATTCCCTATCATCCAACTAATCCCCAATCACTCCTATCATCCATCTTTTACCTCTAACATCAAAACCCTAACCAATTCTCCATAATCCCTAACCTTCAATCATTCCACCATCACCATCTTCTTCATCTCTCGCATTCACCTTCAACCCTAACCTCCATCCTACCTCCAAGACTAAAAGGTCATGCTCGGTGTTCGTGCTCATCACTCGGTGATCGCGTCCATTCAACCATGAGCGGCTAGTCTCCTCGGTTTCACCCCGGTGTAGATTATTGTAAGATTTTCTAAGGTTTATACATTCGTAGTTTGATTCGACTTTGTGACAATTTGTGTTGATTTTGTAAACCATAGACAATTGTTTGCATTTGTTTCGTATTCATAAATTGTCGAACGATGATAAAGTTATGACTTTGGGAAATGGTTATGTGTAATTATGCGTTGTCGTGGTTAAGATTTACTTGTGTTGATTACAAAGTCATTCTTGTCCGTTCTTCGGGACGTTGATAGTTATTGGCACCTAATTCACGGTACACTAAATCCGTTAATCGTTATGTAATTGAGTTGAATTAAAACATGTAGGAAACCTAGGACTTACAATTATCGAACCGGGTGTGAACCTTGTCCCTAATTTCTTGTTTTAATCATTTAGTAATTTAGTTTGCAATCTTAGTTAATTGACAATAGTTTTAAATAATAGTCATTTGTCGGTTCACCCGGTTTCTTTTCAAAACAAATAAACAAAATAAAATCAGCAAACTTCATAATCACGTTGTACATTGTTTGTAAATAGTCTAACTAATCGAACGAGTCGTGCGATACTGACTACCTGCTCTTTGTGGATTCGATACCCGACTTACCCTAGCTACCTAGGTTTAATTGGGTTTTTGACTGACCGGGACGACACGGTCACGTCAAAATGGCGCCGTTGCCGGGGAGCTAGTGCGCTTAGTATTTCATTACTTGTTCGATTTTAGTTTGGTTTTTCTTTCTTGTATTTTTTGTGATTTTACTTCGGGTGGTCGAGCTTGTTTGTGCAGGTACATGTTTTGTAGGTACCATCTGTCAATATGAATTGGGTAGATGATGATCCGTGTGAGTGTTGCGGAAGCGGAGAGCATTATTTTGAAGACTGCTCTGTTTTCCACGAAAAGGTTCAAGCCAACAAGGATCGGGAAGACTACCTCAGCGGATTGTATGAATATAGGAGGGCAGATTATGAAGATTTCAATGGTCCATCCTCACACTATCCATACGATATACCACCACCACCACCAGATTATCATGAATATTACTATTCGGAGATGGATTACCATTATGAGCAAGAGCAGGGTTACAACAACTATGAACCCAACTTGCCACATTTCCCGAGTTACCAGGAGGAGTATTATGACTATTATCATGACACCCCTCAGCCGACATACAAGGAGCCTCAAGATTCGTTAAACTCTAAGCTCGATATGGTTATGGACATGATGATAGAAATGAAAAAGAAAGACGAGCTGAGAGACAAATCATTTGAGGCTTTGGTTATTCAGGTAGGTCAACTAACCGAGGAGATGGCCCAACTTAGGCGAGACCAAGAGGTTTTGGCTAATGGTACCCTGGTTGATGGTGATGTGGTGGAAGAGGTTAGAGATCTTTCAGAGCAAGAAGTTGAATGTTTGAACTGAGCGGAAGACATGACACCGCAAGAAAAATTGGATTCGAAAGAAGCTCACATTCATATTCATCCTTCTCCCAAACTTAACACTCCAACCAACAAAGTTGGGGATGCGGGTTCGGGCATAAGGATTCGAAAAGTGGTGTTGCAAGACATTAGCCATGTTGTTAAGAGACGACCCCGAAGTTGTACATTGCGTATGCCGAATATAATAAAAAGAGTTTGGATTCGGCATGCTAATTACCGAGCGTATGTTGGAAACTCGGTAGGCAAATGTGCACTTCGACCGCCATGAGAGGTAAATCAGGTATAATTGTTGTAGAGTTTGTATTATTTTCGTTTTATTTTTATTTTCTTAGATAAATGAACGTTGTGGGTGTGTTCCCTATATAACCCTCACGAGACCTCTCGTCCTCCCAAGCTATCGGGGGGTTTAAAAGGGCTTGTTGCATAAGCTAAATGCAACTGTTATTCCTACGAAAGTGAGTTAGGCTTGTTATTGTTGTAAATTATTTTTCCACATAAATCAAAGTAAATTAATGTATGACTTGGTAATATTTTCATAAAAGTGGTAGAACTAGGTAGCTAATAAATTTTAATGGTTGTGAGAAGCATGCTTCTACACAAGGGTTAAGATTTGTAGGTACATTATGTTCGTGGGACGACCACTTTCTTGAAGAGAAGAAGAGCACACGAGGAATGAGCTAAAAAATCAGGTGCATATGTTTCTTTTTACTTTTGATTTTTAGTTAGCAAATAAGTGGATTGTAAATTGTATTTTATTTTCCGGGGTGAAATTTTGGGGCGGTTAGCCGTGTCACATCCCTTGTGCATTTTAAAAACTCTAGTTCTTACACATTGAGAACAATGTTTACCTCAAGTGTGGGGATGGGGGAGTAGTAAAAGTTTTCAATTTTGACTCTTCATTTAAACACTACACATTGAGGACAATGTTTACCTCAAGTGTGGGGATGGGAATTTTCTTGTTTCAAAAGCGATCTTAAGAGCACAAGTAACTAAGTCAACAAGGGATGGCACAACCCATTTGGTCTTTTTTCATGGTCAAGTTCAAATTAATAGCATGACGGGTATTTAGCGGGTGGTTATTTTGGAATAATCCGCTTAAGAAATTTAGCATTTTATGCATGTCACATATCATACCCTTTACATATGTGAGGTTTTGAGTCACTTTTACATTATAGAGCACATGCTTATGTTTCTTTGTTTGAGTGGACCATTAGTCACGTATTGTAGAACTTGCAACTTTTGATACGTTTGAGACCATAGACCGAATACAAGCATAAAAATGATTAAGGCATTATGTTGGTGCATATGTCTGTTAACTTCGTCTTGTAAAGAGTCGTGTAACTAGATTGGATAAACCAGAGCTCGATAGGCTAGAAAATAGAAGTTTAAGGCTGTTAGTCCAGGTCGCACGAATTGGAAAGTCCAGTTCGTACGAACTGGCCAGGTCGCACGACCTGGTCTGTGTTGGTTCGTGCGAAGTGGACACTACTATATATAGCTGAGCTTGGGTTGTCATTTGTAACATTGTGATTCTGGAGCTGAGGTGCTGCCGAAGTGTCGTACGATCTGTGATCATTATCAAATCAATACTAACGACAGTTAAAGTGATTCCTAGTGTTAAACAAGCTGTAAACATGTCCGAATCATTGAATTCCGCCTTTGGTTTGGATTAGAACTCTTCTGATCGACTCGTTAGGTCGAAACCTCGATCCTACAAGTGGTATCAGAGCTCAGGAGGAAGAGTTCTTACCATTTCAGCTTGTTTTCTTCAAAAACATCTGATTTCTACTCATTTCTTCTCACTTTTTACACTTTTTCATCAAAATCAGAACGTTTTCACGGTTAAAATGACCTGAATTTCACATATAACACGTAAAACACTGTTTTAATCAATCCTTGAAAAAATCCGGACCTAATTCAATCTAAATCTTGATAAAATTGACCAAACCGCGTGAAAATGATTCAGATCATTCGAAACTGAGTCAGGTCATGTGAAAGATTAGTCAGTTCGCACGAGTTGAACGACCAGGTCGCACGAAGTGAGCCAGATCGCTTGAACTTGAACCAGGTCGTTTGGAATTTGAGTCAGATCGCACGGATTGAAGTTTGATTTCCAGGTCGTTTGAGTGTGTTATTCCAGATCGCATGAAGTACTCCAGATCGCACGAGGTGATCAGGTCGTTTGAAATTAGATCCAGGTCGTGTAAGAGTTATCCAGATCGTGTGAGATTATTTCAGTTCGTTTGAAATACCAGATCATGCGAAAAAGTTTGTTATTGTGAACCTTTGACACCGAAACATGGATACTGAATTTTACAATGCGTTTGCTACTGCCCCGGCTGCTCCAGTTACAGTTGCCGAAACTGTTGGTATCGAGAATGAAACGGGAACTTTTCTAAAGCCTCCGAAGCTTATGTACATTGAGGACTTTAAAGGATGGCAAGATCGTTTTGAAAACTGGGTGCAAGCTAATAAGTTTGATGCATGGGTTTCGATAGAGAAATATTATATTAGACCGAAAGATGATCATGAAAATGAAAAACCATTAAGTGAATTTACATCGAATGAAAAATTAAGATACACCAGTGAAAAAATGATGATTAGCATTCTCCAACAAGCGGTAAAAGAAGATATTTTTGTTTTACTTCAACATGAGGGAACTACTAGATCAATTTGGTTAGCGTTGGTTAAAAAGTTTTAGGGGAGTGCTGAAATGATAAAAAATAAATGTGCATTACTAAAAAAATCTTTTGATATGTTTACAGCTTTTGAAGGTGAGACAACAAGAACGATTATTGAGAGATATTGTCATCTTGTCCAGGAAATGAAAAGATTGGACATCAAGAAAGAAGATGATGAATGGGTTGATAAGCTAGCCGATGCGTTACCACAGAATCATGGGGAACATATCTGTTGATTTTAAAGCTTAACCGACAATCTGAAGATATGAATTTGTGTAAGTTCATTCAGAAGCTTGAAGAACATGAATTGGTTGTTCAGAAAGCTGCTATCATGAAGAATCCGGGTGCTCAACAAGATGTTAGTCTATACTATAGGGGAAGCAAAGTTGAGACTACTCCGAGTCCGAAGATTCAGACTGCTTTCAGTGCTGATGGTACTTCCGGAACAAATACAGCACTACAACTCAGAGTGGTGGATATTCTTCGTCTTATTCAAGTTTTGATACAAATTTCTCAACACCAAGTTCTCAACCACAAAGTTCAACAAACTTTAATGGTCAAGTTTTGCAATGCAATGTTACATTAAATATTCAAAATGGTCAAAAATTTTCTCCAGATATTGCGAAGCAACACATGGCATCACTTGCTACTGTGTTAGAGTCGTATGAAAGCTTGGTTGCTGGACGAATCAGAAATCCGATGCTCAATAAAGAGGATTATGACCAAATTGATTCTGAGGAACTTGAGTTGATGGATATCAAGTGGTGTTTAGCTAGCGTTTTGAGAAGAGCAGAAAAGTTCAAACAAATCACCGGTAGAGAAAATCTTCGTGATGCTTCTACATCTCAGCTAGGTTTTGACAAATCGAAGGTTACTTGTTTTCGTTGCCGAGAAAAAGGGCATTTTAAAAGAGAGTGTACAAATAGAGAAGCAACCAGAAGACAAGATCCATTCGGAAACAACGATTATCATCGAAAAGCAATTTATCATCAGGTTGCTCAACAACCATCTCAACAACAATCTTCACACTCACGTACTATTGAAGAATCAAAGGGTAGAGCTTGTTATGGTCTGATAGACCAAGACGATGAGAGACTTCCAGAAGGTTTCAATTGGGATGATTATGTTCCTTCTATACCTTCAGTTTCTAAAGCATGTGTTGCTCAAATCTTTGAAGACTCAACCTCAGGAGAAGAATCAGTCAAATATAAGAATCGTCCTAGAAGACAACCGATTTTTAAATCTTCAGGAAGTGATGAAGACACTGATGATGAGGAAGAGTATATTAATAGAGCTAGAAAAAATCTGGATCCTTATAGTTTTAATTTGTTTTTTTGTAGATAAAATCGAGATGTTGAAAGAGAAAAAGGCTGCTAGACTGAAGAGAGAAATGGAAGCAAGAAGGGTGGTTGAAGAAGAAATTGAAGCAAGAAGGATTGCTGAAGAAAAGGCAAAAGTTGAAGAAAAATCGACAGAGAAGGTCGAAGTTGAAGAGAATGAAGTAAAGATAGAATTTGATAAAGAACCGATTGTGATTGAAAAGGTGGTGGAGAAAATAGTTGAAAAATTGTTGAAGTCGAAAAAATAGTTGAAGTGGAAAAGATTGTAGAGGTTGAAAAACCTTGTGCTAAATGTTTAGCTCCTTACAAAGATTGTGTTGAGAAAGATATAAAGTTGGCTGAATTAGAGAAGCTCAAAGAGAACTTGCTGCACAATGTGAGAAGCATAAGGGAGTCATATGATCTCCTAAGCAGCAAAGTGAACATATACAAAGGAGTGTGTGATGAGGATGTTCAGATGAAGAATATTCTGAAAGCAACAGTTCTTCAAAAGCAAAGGGCAATCAATGGGTATATCGAGATTGTTGCAGGGCTGAAACAAGAATTGGCAGCAATGAAGATTGAAACCGAAAGAGTGAACAATTTACTTCGAAGTTATCAAAGTTCAGATTATGTTATTGATCGCATCTATCCTGCCGTTGCAGCTCATAAGTTTGCAGATGATGAAGGAAATTCTGGTAAGAAAACTGGTTTGAAGTATAACAGAGTTCCAAATCCAATGTGGGATGGCTATACCCCCCGAGACTTTCAAAAAGTGGCTGAAGCACTCAATCCAAATCTGAAATCCGAGTCTATCAATGGATTACCAGATTTTATTGATGTCACCTTCACAGCGTCTGACACTGATCATGAGTCTGAGTTAATTAAGAAAGTGGTCGATCGGGTGTTGGATAAAGATGAAGAGTCAAAGTCAGAGTCTAAATCTGAAAATTCGAGTTCATCAGACAGAAGTTAGAATTCACCGGTCAAAAGGGTTTATAATAAAGATTTTCTATTATCAAAAAATAATTTGAATGACGAAACATTCAAAGTAGCATGTACTTTGAATGATTCTGACAAATTATATTCTGATAAAGAATTTCCAATAAGAAGTGTTAAAACTGAAATGATTAACAAGGTTTTCACATTAACAGAAATTAATATTTCTGAAATAAAAGATGTAAATCTTTCTGAAAAACTTAAAAAATACACTTCAAGAGTTCAAGAAAGATTGAACAAGAAAAAGGGTTACAGTTCTGGTTCGGGTTATCGAAAAAACCAAACCATAACAGTAATTTCAAAAAGAAAGGATTAGGTTTTATTCCACCAGAAAATCATAAAAATGAGAAAATTTATAAAACAAAAACTAAATTTGTTTCCGGAGTAAGTTCTGAAGAGGAGAAGGAGAAACCTTTCTGGAGACAGTCAAACAAGGAGTTTCTCGCAGAAAAGCAGAAAAATATGTTGAAAGAATCAGAACCAAGAGTTGAAAGAAGAACCTGTTTCAAATGCCAAGAGGTTGGACATATTGCTTGGAATTGCCCAAAGTCCACTAACACAAAACAGGGAGTTTCTTCTTACTCTAAATTGAAAGAAAAATGTGTTGATGAAAAGAAACAACCAACAGAGAAATTTAAAGAGTTCAAAAATTCGACTTTCAAAGTTGGTGAAAGTTCGAAACATTTTTACAAAAGAAGAGCAAATTTAAACAAACAAAAATGGATTGTTAAAAATTCAGATGATAGTTCTGGCAATGAATCTGACTCGTCAAAGTCAGAGGAGCCACATGTTGTGCTGAAAGATGAAAATTCTGTTCCAACAATGGATGATGAAAACTGTCCACCATTGTCAAACGGAATCTTGAAATCAAAAGTTGGTAAGAGTGAGATTTCAGATCAATTCTTCTCTGATGAGGAAGAATTTGATGCTGAAAAGGCATTTAGTGGTAAAGCTCTACATATTTTTGGTAAGATGGCTGATGGGAAGGTTAAAGGAGTGAAAGAGTTTTATGAATAAAAAATTGTTAAACCGAATGAGGATGGTTCACCCATGATTCCTCAGGCATGGGTGAGATTCTTTAAAAAGTAAAATCCGGACTTGCCGGAGCTCCCAAGTTGGTAATCGTGGAGCATGAATCGACATCATTCTAGAAAAATGTTTGTGAAAAATGTTTTTTTGAAAAACTTACAAATGTTAGTTTTTACAAGTGGTAGAAAGAACAATGTGATGAAACCCCATGATGTGTGAAATCAACAAAACTTATTTTTCGAAAAAACCATTTTGATTCAAACAAACTTAAGTGTTTTGAAATCATATTGGGAAAATAGTTTGTTGTCAGTGTAGGATCGTTGAATCAATCAAATGAGTCGATCAGAATAGTTTTTGATCAAAACGAGAGGCGGAATCAGACATTTTGATGTTGAATCAGCTTGATTTGCACTAAGAAGTAGTTTAAATGTCTTCTGTATTGATTTGACACGATTACAGATCACTTGACACTTCGGTAGCACCTCAGCACTAGAATCAGAAAAGTTACAAATGAAATGAAGAGCTCAGGTATTTCTAGGTGAGCCAATTCGCATGAAACACACTTCACACGAAATGGCCATTTCGTATGAACTGGTCTAGCCATTTCGTTCGAATTGGACTTTCACCATACAAATCCTATGTTTTCATCTACCAAGCTTCGTTCCATCCTATCTAGACACATGACTCGATACAAGACGAAGTCGACAGACATATGCACCAACAGACTCCCCCTTGGATGTTGACGAAGTCTTCGGTGTCGAGTCTTTAGTATGACAAGTCTTCAGTCTTGATCAGTCTTCACTCTCTTTCCAAAGTATCTGACAATGTAAGCATCCTCCAATCTCTTTCTTCTCTATCTTGGCTCTATCCTCTTTCAGCATCAGCAGCTTTTTCTCGAGCTTCATTCCAGGATCTGAATCTGGCTTTTACATCTTCAGACTCCCCTTCACTCTGAGATCTTCAATCTTCAGACTCCCCCTTTCGATAAGCTGGGATCGTAGTCTGGAATTCACAATCTACAGACTTTGGAACGGAAACCTGGCTTAATCTCTACTCAGGCTTCAACACGGGGACCTTTCACAGGTTTAGAATAGTCTCCTGGCTCTCTATAGCAACAGGATCTGAAACCTGGTATCCTGCACAAGCCTCAGGAGTCGAAACCTGGCTAACCTGCACATTCTCTACCCAAAACATATGTTTCACAATTTTTGAAATTTAACAAATTTAGAAACCACCACTTGGTAGATATCACATAAAAATGATTTTACAATTTTAATCTCTGATGACCACTTGTAAGAATATCATTTTTCAAATCAAATATATCTCTCCCAAACCACTGTTCATCATGTTTAGCACTTGAAATTTTGAAAATCAGCTTTCCAACATCAGTTGTCAAAAATAAGATGAAATAAAATCTTTTTGAATTTTCAAAATTTATACTAAAACACAATCTTTTTTTATTTTTGTTTTTAATGAAAGACAGTAAAGAAATATTTACAGACAATATTTTTTGTGAGTTTGTGTAAGAGGATCATATCAGTTTTTGACAAATCACAAGCACCGTTAAGCTTTAAACATTTTAAGTTCTAAATGATTCACTTAGATTGTCAGTATACTGATCCACTTAAATTTTCACACAAAGTTCAATTGTTTCGAGATACGACATTAATGTTTTAAGGACTTAAACTTATTCGCGTGTCCCACCTCAGAATATACTCCCGTATCCAGACTACTATATTCAGTCTTACAGGTGAATGTACACTAATGATATCTGTAAACGGGTAATGCAAGACCATGAGAGCTCAGGTTAGAACTTCCGTTCAGACAAAGAGATGATGGCTCGACTTTTCGGTATGTCCCGTTTGGGGATCTTTTCTTCAACAGCACATGAATCGCATTTTTCAATGTTTCATCATTTTTATGCTGAGGGTGAGCTTTATGATTAAAGCAATGCAAAGTATTATACGAGGACTAGGCTATTGCTCCCGCAAAATCAGAAGTCCAGGTATAATACCCCAGATATCACCACGCACAAAGACCTAGTATGCAGAAATAGAAAATCTTTCAAACAAGATTTCGGGAGTTACCCATATATCCGAGAGATGTTCCCCACGAGATAAGTAAGTATTGATATTTAGGTTTATATCTCGAAAACAATCTACTGAATGTGCAAAAACCTACTGGCACTTCCTCAGTGAGACCGTTTATCACTTTTGACTTTCCAAATCTTTAGCGTACTGTGATAGTCTACTGATGTACTATCATTTCCTCTTTTTCACAACAAAACTCATTTTTGAATTTTTCAATGTTTTTGGCTTTTATAGATTTTATCATGTTTTTGGATTTTATAGATTTTATCATGTTTTTGGATTTTTCAAATTTTTCGAAATTTCTAAAAATTTCTTACTCCCCCTAAAATCAAAATTATATTTCAAATTTTGATTTTCAAGGAAAATTGGAAAATAAACTGTATAAATAAACTTGACAAACTGATATGAATTGCTTCAAATCGCCATCCACTTGGCTAAACAATCAAAACTCCCCCTGACAACAAATTATTTTCCCATTATGATTTCAAAACACTTAAGTTTGTTTTAATCAAAATGGTTTTTTCGGAAAATTAGGGTTTTAATTCATCACTTTGTTATTTCAATCCACTTGTATGAAAGTTAACTCAAGTTCAACTTAATGACCTTGATTAACCACTTGTAAGAACAACCAAATAACCACTTGTAGGTTATTCACAACAAACACTACCTCTTGTAAATCGAAATATCACAGATGTGAATTTCTCAAGAAAAATGCCGATTCCTGCTCCTCGATTACCAACTTGGGAGCTCCGGCAAGTCAGGATTTTTATTTAAAAAGATCCACCCAAGCCTGACAGTCCTTGGGTTTGCCAGTTTTTTGTTTTAAATTTCCATTTGACAATGATGGAAAGTTTGCATCATCCATTGTCGAAATGGAATCATCACTTTTTACCTCAATTTGTGGCTCCTCTGACTTTGACGAATCAGATTCATTGCCCGAACGTGGCTCTTCTGACTTTGATGAGTCAGATTCATCGCCAAAACGTGGCTCCTTTGCTTCCGAAGAAACAAATTCATCGCCATCCTTTATTGGAACCCAATCCTTACTAGATTTAGGTTTTCCAAATTCATCAACATATGTCATGAACGATCTTTCACAATTTCTTTTATACGCAAAAACTTTGATAAAGATTTTATCTGAAAAATTAACTTTCTTTGATTTTTTAACAATTTGATTAGTCAATTATTCTTTCTTTATCCTTTCTTTTGTCCTCAGATTTGTATCTGATGAATTCGTTTTACTTGATTTATCATGTTTTGTTGAGTAAAGCGATTCATCAGAACTTTTATCTGAATCAACAGTTGTACCCGAGGACAAAATCCTTTCAAGATACTCTCTTGCTTTCTTTCTTTTCTTTCTCAGTCTATCTTTCTGCCCTTGTGACAATTTCACTTTCTGTTCTTTGGGCTTTTCTTCAACTTTGACTGTTTTCTTTACCATCTTATGAGATTCAGCCCTCGATCTTCTCTTTGATCTCATTGGGCAATCTCTGGCAATATGACCTTTGATTTGACATTCATAGCATCTTCTTGCCTCAAAACTCTGACTCTGGCAGTTAACAGCAATGTGTCCTCTAAAACCACATTTGTAACACACCCTGTTATCGTACCATTTTCCACTTTCAAACCAAACATTTAGATCATAACATTGTCAAACCTGCACCACTTATTACCAACTTTTTGTGAGTTTTGATTTTCAAGTTTTTGTGATTTTTTATCAAGATTGGATGAGTGAGCTGATGATCTTTTATTGTTACTTTGAAAATTTTTAGAATTTTTAACAGTTTGTTTTTGTTCTACATTCTTCTTAAAAGGTTTTTGCGTTGAGCATTCACCTTTTTTAGTAGATTGTAAAACAGTTTCTTGAAATTTTTCTTTTAATTTCAAAAATATTTTCTTTTTATCATTTTCATCATCAGATTTATCATCACAATCTTCAATTATGACATTGTCATAATTTGTGACATATTCACTTATTGGAATTTCATTGATTGGTTTTGGACATAAATGATCTAGCATAACTGACGAGGTCACAAAACCTTTCAATTTCTTTTCTAACTCATCAATTTTATTTTTAGCACTCTCAACTTCATTTTCAAGCTGTGTGATTTTCTCAAGATGAGAATTTATTGCAATTTGTTTTTCAAAATCATTTTTATTTAAAATTGATTTTTCAAATAATTTTCTGATTTTATAAAATTTTTGTTTTCTAATGTCAAACTGTCCACATCTCTCAACAGTTTGACATTTTCAGATGTTGATTTTTCACAATTTGAGCACTTCTCAGGCATCTTTTCAGCATCAGCTTCCTTCTCATCCTTGATAGCTGGAATTTCTTTAACCTCCTTCTTTACCACTCGAACATTTTCCTCAGATTTGACTTTTTCTTCAATAGTTGCTTCTTTATGAGTCTTCTTTTTCGCAGCTTGTCTTTCTTTGATCTTTTCCATTCTATCTGCAAAAAACAAATTATACAAATCAGATGAAAATTCTGTTTTATAATATTCAAGTTTTTGAATTTCTTCACTGTCATCATCACTCACTTCATTCGATGAGTGATCAAAGACTGGTGCTCTTTCTGAAACATTTTCTGAAACTTTTTCTGAAACCTTTTCTTTTGAAACTGATTCTTCTTCGTTCTTTTTCGGACTGAATTGCTGAGATTCGTAATAAAAATACGCTAATTCTTCTTCAGAATCCATGTTTCGGTTTTCGAGAGTTCACAAAAACATATTTTCAAACGAACTGGAATCTTGAAACAAACTTCAAACGATCTGAACTCCTTTCAATTCGTGCGAACTGGTTGATTCTCAAACAACCTGATTTAATGCGAATTGAACTGGTGCGAATTGGAATTACCCACTTCGAGCGAGCTGGACCTACTCTCACGCGACCTGGCCTATTTACACGACCTGGAAGTCCAAACCGTGCGAACTGAATGTTTTGGTGCGACATGGGTGCAATTCGTGCGAATTGGAGACTACTATGTCCAATCCGTGCGAATTGAGGTCTACTATGTCCAATCCATGCGAATTGATACTAATTTCATACAACCTGAAGAGCAACTCGTACAAATTGATGCTGATGTCATACTTTCGGCTATGTTTTTATCAAAATTGATCAAGTTTTAGGTCGATTTTAGATCTGATTCTTTGAAGGATTGATTAAAACTGTGTTTCACTTGTTATGTGTAAAAATCAGTCCATTTTAACCGTAAAATCTTGGTTAATTTTGAAAAATATATAGAAGAATAAGTAGAAATCAGATTTTCTAGTGAAAACAAGCTGAATTGTTAAGAACTCTTCCTCCTGAGCTCTGATACCACTTGTAGGATCGTTGAATAGATCAAATGAGTCGATCAGAAGAGGTTTTGATCAAAACGAGAGGCGGAATTAGACGTTTTGATGTTGAGTCAGCTTGATTTGCACTAAGAAGTAGTTTAAATGTCTTCTGTATTGATTTGACACGATTACAGATCACTTGACACTTCGGCAGCACCTCAGCACCGGAATCAGAAAAGTTACAAATGAAATGAAGAGCTCAGGTATTTATAGGTGAGCCAATTCGCATGAAACACACTTCACACGAAATGGCCATTTCGTACGAACTGGTCTAGCCATTTCGTGTGAATTGGACTTTCACCATACAAATCCTATTTTCTCATCTACCGAGCTCCGTTCTATCCTATCTAGACACATGACTCGATACAAGACGAAGTCGACAGACATATGCACCAACAGTCAGGGGGAGTTCTGATTGTTTATGCCAAATGGATGGCGAATTGAAGCAATTCACATCAGTTTGTCATCTTATTTGTACAGTTTATTGTGTTTATTTTCAAATTTTCCCGGAAAATAAAAAATTGAAACATATTTTTGATTTTAGGGGGTGTAAAAAATTTAGAAATTTTGAAAATTTGAAAAATCCAAAAAAACATGATAAAATCTAAAAAGTCAAAAACATTGAAAAAATTAAAATTGAGTTTTGCTGTGAAAAAGAGGAAATGATAGTACTTCAGTAGACGATCACAGCATGCTAAAGAATTGGAAAGTTAAATATGTGATAAACGATCTCACTGATGATATGCCAGTAGGTTTTTACACATTCAGTAGATTATTTACGAGATATAAACCTAAATTTCAATACTTACTTATTTCGTGGGGAACATCTCTTGGATATATAGGTAATCCCTGAAATCTTGTTTGAAGGGCTTCATATTTCTGACATACTAGGTCTTTGTGCGTGATGATATCTGGGGTATTATACCAGGACTTCTGATTTTGCGGAAGCAATAGCCTAGTCCTCGTATAATACTTTGCACTGCTTTAATCATAAAGCCCACTCTCAGCATAAAAAATGATGAAACATTGAAAAATGTTAATCATGCGCTGTTGAAAAAAAGATCCCCAAACGGGACACACTGAAAAGTCGAGCCATCATCTCTTTGTCTGAACGGAAGTTCTAACCTGAGCTCTCATGGTCTCGCATTACCCATTTACAGATATCATTAGTGTACATTCACCTGTAAGACTGAATATAGAAGTCTGGATACGGGAGTATATTCTGAGGTGGTACACGCGAATAAGTTAAGTGCTTTAAAAACACTAATTTTCGTATCTCAAAACAGTTGAACTTTGTGTGAAAATTTAAGTGGATCAATATACTGACAATCTAAGTGAATCGTTTAGAACTTAAAGTGTTTAAAGCTCAACGGTTGTCACACCCCGACCGCGTAAAACAACAAATCGCGGCGGAAACATCGGGGAGTGTTGTAACAGAATTAATGTTTCAAATCCATGGCAATTGAAGTTTCGTTTTATTCATTAGAAGTGTTACAATGTCTAAACAAACATGGAAAAACAACATAATTAACTAGTCTGCATCTTTTATTGTCACTAAGGCCCATGTCCGCCTAAGTGTATCTTGATCATCTTATGCAACAGCTCCTGAAAAACACATGTGAAAATATGGTACGTCAGCATAAAAATGCCGGTGAGATACATAGGTTTTGTGAAAATAGGTTTCATGACTTATGTTTGAGAAAAAGTTTAGTCATGAACCTTGTTATTTGCTTTGTTTTGTAAATCATTTGAAAAACGATAAGATCAGATGATATGTATAAATAAATGTCAGGTTAAATGAATAACCATGTAAAATGAGTTTGTATAAGATAAGTTGTTTGTAAAACAATGTCTTGTGAAAAGTATGTTATTTGTATAAAATGTTATATATCTCAAATTGAAATGATTCAAATAACGCTACGATATGTAATACCATACAAACACTTATATATAGGAAGTACCAGCGGCGTATCCACCATGCTTGTATCATATTACACACGCATCGTTACTTAATCACTTAATCAAACCAAACCAATCAATAAGTCTATGTTTAAACGAATTGTCAAATGTATTGAATAATATGTCAAAGTGTTCATGTCAAGATGTAAATTATGTAGTATGTAAAACCAATGTCAAAAGTGTTTGTGTCAAATGTAAATCATGTCAAAATGTCTATGTCAAATATCCATGTCAAACTGTCTATGTCAAATATCCATGTCAAATGTCTATGTCAAATATCCATGTCAAATGTCTATGTCAAATATCCATGTCAAATGTCTATGTCAAAATGTCATGTATGGCAAGTGAAATGTCTCAACTAAACCATATGCACAAAAACAAAGTATTGAAGTAAAACTTGGTTTAAATCAATCTTATGTCTTTGTGGAAAAATGCATGCAAATATTTAATATGAACATCTATGCGGTATTGTGAAAATGCATACATCCAAGCCTGGCGACTGTGGTGATAAACCCTTTAAACAAATTAAAGGTCTATCTGTCTTATGTCAACGAATTCGGTCATTCCTTTCATCCCCTTTCCCTGGGACGTCCGGAACGGGAGTTGTCAATTCCTATGGTACCACTACCTACTAACGAACGGCATGATCGGTGTTAATGAATGTATTGTCCCATGTAAACAAACCAAATGTCATACCAAAATGTAAGCATGTGAAAACAATGCACTAAGTATGAAATTAAATGAACATACATAGCGTGAAATGTCATGTAAAACAATGTACTAAGTAATGCACATAATGGGCACACCTAGCAGGAAATGTCATGAAATCATGTACTATAATGTACTAACGAACATAGCAGGTATATGATGTGAAAACGGGAAAGCATGAATGTAACAAGTAGGCACATGTGTTCCACCCCAAAACAGTTTGGAAAACAGTAAAAGAGGGGTCTATGTACTCACTTGAGAATGCTCAGTAGTCCTTGAGTGACAACCAAACAATGCTAGAGATCACGGATATCAAACGGCACCTAATATAGGTAACTATGTTAATAAACCGGACCTAAATCGGAAGATCGGATAGAATGCGGGTTCGTAAACCAAACGAGTATTGAGACTCGTGTAATATGGTTTAACAAAGCCTACATACTTAAATGAAACCTAACATAACTGCTTACGACCCATTACGACCCGTTTAGGTAGCTTATGCTACTTTAACGCGTCGTTCGCGTAAAACGCGTTCGGAACGCATAACTAGTCCTATGATAAGTAAAATATGCCTTAACATGTCTAATATTTTTGCCATATCAGTTTAGATACCAAAATTTATGTTACATATGCTTAAAATGAATTTTGGCGTAAAAAGGGCATTTTGGTAATTTACCTAAGGCATATAAACTACCTATCATACAACTACTTAAACGGAGCGACCATAAGGTATAACCTCGGAAGGTTATTCCCTATATACTATGGTCACCTAATATGTTTGGTCGGATCCTAATGATCGACCAAATGGGTCGGGTTCGAAAGCATAAGCGACTGATTAAGTCGCTTATCCTTACGACCCTAGACAACGTGGTAATCAGTAGGCATAGTCACAAGGACTATAACCTATCGTGATTACAATCACGTTGCGAAGTTCTAACGAACTTCGCATTGACCATAAACTGGTCAATGCAGAAAGTCAAACAAGGTTTGACTTTCGGACTCGAAAAACAATAAAAGAACGAAAGAATACTTACGAAGGGTCCCCGAATGCTAATCCCGATCCAAGAACTCAGGTATGAAACAATGGTTTCAACTTAGAGCTCTCAAAATCAGAATTCTTGTGAGGAAAAGTGAAGGGTGGAGGTGGGTATTTATAGTAAATGGTCCACCGTTAGGATCGTTTGTCGAATATCGTGCCTTAATCACATCCGTACATGTGTCGGAACCTTATGGTACCCAAAATGGCCACTCACCATAAGAGATCAACATGTGGCAAGGGGTTAGGGAGTGGTTAACAGCTGTTAACAGCTGTAAAAAACCCATTTTGCTGCATTTAGCCCCTACTTAGGGACCTAGTTTGGCAGATTTACAGTTTCAGTCCCTGCAACCTCAAAACTTGGTTTTCGATGCATTTTTTTGACACGTTTTAGCCCTGTTAACCCCATTTCAAAGCTCTAAAATGAAGTTAAAGTATAGGGAACTTAAAGTGTGTTAAAAAATATCTCGGGTGTCGGTTCGTTTAGCCGTACGGTTACGTTGTTCGGTTAATTACGACGGAATGCGCATAAGCGCGAAAAATGATCCAAATTGCGTGACGAATGGATTTTTCTTATGCCAAACACTAAAATAAAATATTTTAGTGCTTACATAAATTTTTGGATGTCCGGATGTATTCAGAACGTAAGTTATGCACGAAAATGCAAACTTGTGCACTTTTTTTGACGCTTTTCGTACCTGAATGAGCCAAAAGTTTATTTTAGCACACCGAACCCCTCAAAGCCTATTTCTAAGCTATATAAAAGATATTTAAGGTGTGTTTAACTTATGGTCATGTTCCGGAATGTCTGTTACAGTTCAAATTGGCATACTTTCGCAGTTTGTCAAGTTTAGTCCCTGTAAGCGAATTAACTTGTTTTTGGCATACCAAACCTTCCAAATCTTATTTCTAAGTTATGTAAAGGTTATTTAAGGTATGTTAAGCCTATTTCACTATTCCGGAGTGTTCGTTGCATTAAACTGGTTATATTTACGCATCGGTGCGCGTATAACCTTCCAGAAAGCGATTTAGAGTTTGGAATTGAACAAAAGTTGATATGTGCAAATGATACACATATTTTTACAAATCCCAAGCATGAAATATAATAATTCATTGGCTTGGTATTTGTTTGATGGCCGTGGAGGCACAGGTGTTACAGTCTCCCCTACTTTAGGAAATTTCGTCCCGAAATTTATTTAGAGGAAACTTGTGAGAGTTTAAAACATGAAGTTGAAAAGATCAAACAATATTGATTAGGGTTCTGAACTTCTAGTAACGTTTAATAATATCATGATTGCAATGTAAGAGGGATACTTATATACAAGTATATGAAGCGTCATTGGTGCGTCCACCGTACCTCCATTACATCGTTCTCATTTCGTTATTGTTGTCACTATCGGTTCTTACACATAATAAATCTTACTGGGTTTACCGTGCACTGAACCTCATAATTATGTGCACTTCCATAATTAGACAATTCCTTGCATAGTTCACACAGTCTATTTTATAATGTGTAGGGGAAAACCAAATGAACTATCTTGTGATGAGTGTGACTAGACCGCCATAGAGTCCTTTTGACTAAATCAATGAATGATCTAAATAGACTTTCAAGGAGTCTGTCTAGCTACATCACTAGATGTCATTCTCTAACCAAATTGTGAATCAATCTTTTTGACTAGACCACTAAAGGGTCTCGTATGAATCAAGGAGTGGTACTATATAATCCAAGGGTCTTAACTATTACATAGAAGCCCATTAAGGATTGAAGGTAGTACCTTTTGAATATCCTGCTACGAATCCCTCATATGAAGATATGAAAGATCCTGCGAGGATTTGGATAACGAATATCCAGAGTTTTAAAAACACAAAAATGCATAAAAGAAAACATAAGACGCATAAACACATAATCACATAACCACATAACCACAAAATTGTTTGTTAATTTGTCTTGTTAATTGCGTACATGCATTTAAAGCACACTAGGAATCCATTCCGTGGATTTCATTTGGTACTTTAAACGTTATCAAGAATCTAACTATAAAGATAGAAAGATTTCTAAGAGAAAAATTCGATTTCAATTATGAGGAACCGAAATGTCCGAATTCAGGTACATAAGGAATCCAATTAAGGACTCTGATTTGGATGATAATCATCCACAAGGATCTAATTGTGAAGATAAAAAGATCCCATATGGATTTTTGAAGTTGAAGATGTTTTGAAACCTTGCACTGGACGTGCTTATGTCAAAACATGAAGTAAGAATGCTTATGAAGTTGAGATGCTTGATATGTCAAGGCGACATATGAAGCAGAATTTGAAGGTTAAGTCTCTGTATAAGGAAAATATATTTGGAAAACTATGCATGAGGTTCTTAAAAAAAATGTGTTTACCGTTTTTGAAACCTTATATAATACTTTTGAAATCATAAAGTAGGCGTACTAGGTAAGTATATTTATAAAAATGTTTTAAAATCATGCGAGATGAATTTTGAAATTATGTATAAGGTTTTTGAAAATATGAATGATGCTTTTCGAAATCATGCACTTGATGAGAAAATGTACTGTGTTAATACTGTTTTCAGACTATATGAAATATTTTGAAATTAGGAAGGTTGGTTTTGATAACATGGCCAATGTTTTTGAAATAATATAGACAATGCATTTAGAAAAATTGTTTTCAAACTATATGAAATATTTTGAGATCATGAAGATTGTTTTTGAAATACTTGTACTGTATATGATGAAAAATCAAAACGTAATGGGGATGAGATTTGAAAATACCCTTAGTTATTTAACCAAGGATTTAAAGGTAAAGATGTGCTGAAGCATGATCACTCATAATGTCACTTTACTTTCTGTACTTTGTTTCCTAGAATGAAACGAGTACTTAAAATTTTCGAGGGAATCATGAGTGATTATTTGAAAGAGAGAATCACTAGAGTAGTTTGTAAGGAACATAGTTCCTTAATGCAGGTATCATAGGGAAAGTCATACATACATGTAATTATACTTGTATATCAGAATTGTGAACAACAACTTTTATTTATGAACAAGACATATTGTTTCACAATACACGAACACAAAAGAAACAAAGGCATAAGACAGCAACATCCTTTGTTCAGCCGAATGCTCATCCGAGGGTTGGATTTGCACTGACTATCTTCGGGCAGTTGTTCCTGAAATGGCTCGTCTCGCCACAGTTGTAGCAAGTACCAGGCGGAAAACGAGCTTGAGTAGGGTTAACTTGGAGTTGGGTAGCAGCAAGATTTACAACAACCTTGTTTTGGATAGCAAAGCGGCATGTGTTGACCAAATGTCCCTGCCGTCCACAGTAGGTACATTTGAAGCAGGGTATGAGGTTTGAATGATGACCGTTACATCGCTTGCACCTAGGAGCAGTTCCTAAGTACGGCTTCCTAGCTGGTGGCCTTGCCACTTGGCTAGGTCCTGCTTGATTAGGTGTAACCACTGCGGGTTTCCTTGAAGCCTTACGCTTCCTTGATTTTGGTGCTGGCTTGACTTCTGCTTCCTTTGGTGGCTCTTGAGTGGCTTCATTGTCGAGACGAGAGGCTTCATTGTTGAGACGAGCCATGGCAATGCCTAAGTCCACAGTCCTCTGAATCACTTCACCAATTTGCTGGACAAATTTGGCTGTTCGCTCGGGCATTTGACCAGTGCTGAGAGGAATAGACATTCTAGAAGAAAATGAAAGACAGTGGAAGAAGCAAGTGAAAGTTTATTGGACATTCAAAACAGAATGATAACGCATGAAAATTGCGATCATTTGTTTGTTACCTAAGGCAAACAAATGAGACGGTGACTAATCAAAGTAAATGGGTCAAAAATAATGTATCGCGAAGACATGCTTGCCTATAAGTGAACACTCACCCCAAGAATTCCCAGGTAAGCACAACTGGTCTCGCGTCTGATGAGATGTATACGAAGTGCTTGCCTAGACAGAAAACCCAGAATACAGGCATTCACCCTTCCAGTTTGCACGTGTTCACATTATTAAAACCCAAAACCTTGACGAAATTTTGAAAACTCAAAGGGGTTCAAAACCATATAATAGAGAGTTCAAAACCTTACAATAGAGGGTTCAAAACCTAGTAATCAATCATCCTAGAACAGATGATTAGTTTTCAAAGCGGTTTTGAAATTAATGTTCTTGTTGTGATTGTCGCCTAAGGATAGGTGACAGTATTGTTTTATGACTAAACGCAAGTAAACTCGCGTTAGGGTCCTAAGAAGGTTATAGACTAGGTCAAAGCATTACTAATAACCTAATTCCCTATAACCATTGGCTCTGATACCATCTTTTCTGTCACACCCCGACCGCGTAAAACAACAAATCGCGGCGGAAACATCGGGGAGTGTTGTAACAGAATTAATGTTTCAAATCCATGGCAATTGAAGTTTCGTTTTATTCATTAGAAGTGTTACAATGTCTAAACAAACATGGAAAAACAACATAATTAACTAGTCTGCATCTTTTATTGTCACTAAGGCCCATGTCCGCCTAAGTGTATCTTGATCATCTTATGCAACAGCTCCTGAAAAACACATGTGAAAATATGGTACGTCAGCATAAAAATGCCGGTGAGATACATAGGTTTTGTGAAAATAGGTTTCATGACTTATGTTTGAGAAAAAGTTTAGTCATGAACCTTGTTATTTGCTTTGTTTTGTAAATCATTTGAAAAACGATAAGATCAGATGATATGTATAAATAAATGTCAGGTTAAATGAATAACCATGTAAAATGAGTTTGTATAAGATAAGTTGTTTGTAAAACAATGTCTTGTGAAAAGTATGTTATTTGTATAAAATGTTATATATCTCAAATTGAAATGATTCAAATAACGCTACGATATGTAATACCATACAAACACTTATATATAGGAAGTACCAGCGGCGTATCCACCATGCTTGTATCATATTACACACGCATCGTTACTTAATCACTTAATCAAACCAAACCAATCAATAAGTCTATGTTTAAACGAATTGTCAAATGTATTGAATAATATGTCAAAGTGTTCATGTCAAGATGTAAATTATGTAGTATGTAAAACCAATGTCAAAAGTGTTTGTGTCAAATGTAAATCATGTCAAAATGTCTATGTCAAATATCCATGTCAAACTGTCTATGTCAAATATCCATGTCAAATGTCTATGTCAAATATCCATGTCAAATGTCTATGTCAAATATCCATGTCAAATGTCTATGTCAAAATGTCATGTATGGCAAGTGAAATGTCTCAACTAAACCATATGCACAAAAACAAAGTATTGAAGTAAAACTTGGTTTAAATCAATCTTATGTCTTTGTGGAAAAATGCATGCAAATATTTAATATGAACATCTATGCGGTATTGTGAAAATGCATACATCCAAGCCTGGCGACTGTGGTGATAAACCCTTTAAACAAATTAAAGGTCTATCTGTCTTATGTCAACGAATTCGGTCATTCCTTTCATCCCCTTTCCCTGGGACGTCCGGAACGGGAGTTGTCAATTCCTATGGTACCACTACCTACTAACGAACGGCATGATCGGTGTTAATGAATGTATTGTCCCATGTAAACAAACCAAATGTCATACCAAAATGTAAGCATGTGAAAACAATGCACTAAGTATGAAATCAAATGAACATACATAGCGTGAAATGTCATGTAAAACAATGTACTAAGTAATGCACATAATGGGCACACCTAGCAGGAAATGTCATGAAATCATGTACTATAATGTACTAACGAACATAGCAGGTATATGATGTGAAAACGGGAAAGCATGAATGTAACAAGTAGGCACATGTGTTCCACCCCAAAACAGTTTGGAAAACAGTAAAAGAGGGGTCTATGTACTCACTTGAGAATGCTCAGTAGTCCTTGAGTGACAACCAAACAATGCTAGAGATCACGGATATCAAACGGCACCTAATATAGGTAACTATGTTAATAAACCGGACCTAAATCGGAAGATCGGATAGAATGCGGGTTCGTAAACCAAACGAGTATTGAGACTCGTGTAATATGGTTTAACAAAGCCTACATACTTAAATGAAACCTAACATAACTGCTTACGACCCATTACGACCCGTTTAGGTAGCTTATGCTACTTTAACGCGTCGTTCGCGTAAAACGCGTTCGGAACGCATAACTAGTCCTATGATAAGTAAAATATGCCTTAACATGTCTAATATTTTTGCCATATCAGTTTAGATACCAAAATTTATGTTACATATGCTTAAAATGAATTTTGGCGTAAAAAGGGCATTTTGGTAATTTACCTAAGGCATATAAACTACCTATCATACAACTACTTAAACGGAGCGACCATAAGGTATAACCTCGGAAGGTTATTCCCTATATACTATGGTCACCTAATATGTTTGGTCGGATCCTAATGATCGACCAAATGGGTCGGGTTCGAAAGCATAAGCGACTGATTAAGTCGCTTATCCTTACGACCCTAGACAACGTGGTAATCAGTAGGCATAGTCACAAGGACTATAACCTATCGTGATTACAATCACGTTGCGAAGTTCTAACGAACTTCGCATTGACCATAAACTGGTCAATGCAGAAAGTCAAACAAGGTTTGACTTTCGGACTCGAAAAACAATAAAAGAACGAAAGAATACTTACGAAGGGTCCCCGAATGCTAATCCCGATCCAAGAACTCAGGTATGAAACAATGGTTTCAACTTAGAGCTCTCAAAATCAGAATTCTTGTGAGGAAAAGTGAAGGGTGGAGGTGGGTATTTATAGTAAATGGTCCACCGTTAGGATCGTTTGTCGAATATCGTGCCTTAATCACATCCGTACATGTGTCGGAACCTTATGGTACCCAAAATGGCCACTCACCATAAGAGATCAACATGTGGCAAGGGGTTAGGGAGTGGTTAACAGCTGTTAACAGCTGTAAAAAACCCATTTTGCTGCATTTAGCCCCTACTTAGGGACCTAGTTTGGCAGATTTACAGTTTCAGTCCCTGCAACCTCAAAACTTGGTTTTCGATGCATTTTTTTGACACGTTTTAGCCCTGTTAACCCCATTTCAAAGCTCTAAAATGAAGTTAAAGTATAGGGAACTTAAAGTGTGTTAAAAAATATCTCGGGTGTCGGTTCGTTTAGCCGTACGGTTACGTTGTTCGGTTAATTACGACGGAATGCGCATAAGCGCGAAAAATGATCCAAATTGCGTGACGAATGGATTTTTCTTATGCCAAACACTAAAATAAAATATTTTAGTGCTTACATAAATTTTTGGATGTCCGGATGTATTCAGAACGTAAGTTATGCACGAAAATGCAAACTTGTGCACTTTTTTTGACGCTTTTCGTACCTGAATGAGCCAAAAGTTTATTTTAGCACACCGAACCCCTCAAAGCCTATTTCTAAGCTATATAAAAGATATTTAAGGTGTGTTTAACTTATGGTCATGTTCCGGAATGTCTGTTACAGTTCAAATTGGCATACTTTCGCAGTTTGTCAAGTTTAGTCCCTGTAAGCGAATTAACTTGTTTTTGGCATACCAAACCTTCCAAATCTTATTTCTAAGTTATGTAAAGGTTATTTAAGGTATGTTAAGCCTATTTCACTATTCCGGAGTGTTCGTTGCATTAAACTGGTTATATTTACGCATCGGTGCGCGTATAACCTTCCAGAAAGCGATTTAGAGTTTGGAATTGAACAAAAGTTGATATGTGCAAATGATACACATATTTTTACAAATCCCAAGCATGAAATATAATAATTCATTGGCTTGGTATTTGTTTGATGGCCGTGGAGGCACAGGTGTTACAACGGTGCTAGTGATTTCTCATAAACTGATATGATCCTCTTACACAAACTCACAAAAATGTTGTCTGTAAATATTTATTTACTGTTTTTCATTAGTATGTTTTAGCATAAATTTTTGAAAATTCAAAAAGATTTTATTTCATCTTATTTTCGACAACTGATGTTGAAAAGCTGATTTTTAAAATTCCGAGTGCTAAACATGATGAACAACAGTGGATTGGGTGATTGTTTTGAAAAAAGGTAAGAAAAATGAAATATGATCAATGTTTGTATTAATTTGTTGTATCAATAAATCTTCAAGTGGTAAATCAAGGTCATTAATTTGAACTTGATATTACTATTGTTGATTGAACGTTATCTGCCAGTGGATTCTAAATTTGTTAAATCTTAACAATTAAGAAATCGTATGTTTTGGGTAGAGTTTGTGCAGGTACAAAGTTTGGAAAGAGCTAGGTTTCGACTCCTGAAACGTAGGCAGATTAAAGCCAGGTTACAGATCCTGTTGCTACGGAGAGCCAGGAGACATTTCTGAACCTGTGAAGATCCCCGTGTCCAAGCCTGAGCAGAGTTTGAGCCAGGATACGATCTTGGAACGAAAGTGCTATGTCAGATTACGATCCCGGAACAACCTAAGGGGGAGTCTGTTAGCAAAGGGGGGTTTGAAGATTGAAAGAGCCAGACTCAGATTCTAGAAAGAAAGAGAGAGAGTTTGAAAGATGTTTACAGTGTAAGATACTTTGGAAAGAGAGAGAAGACCGATCAAGACTGAAGACTCAATACACTGAAGACTCGTCAACATCTAAGGGGGAGTCTGTTGGTGCATATGTCTGTTAACTTCGTCTTGTATCGAGTCGTGTAACTACATTGGATAAACCAGATCTCGATAGGCTAGAAAATAGAAGTTTAAGGCTGTTAGTCCAGGTCGCACGAACTGGAAAGTCCAGGTCGCACGAACTGGAAAGTCCAGTTCGTACGAACTGACCAGGTCGAATGACCTGGTCTGTGCTGGTTCGTGCGAAGTGGCCACTAATATATATAGCTGAGCTTGGGTTGTCATTTGTAACATTCTGATTCCGGAGCTGAGGTGCTGCCAAAGTGTCGTACGATCTGTAATCATTATCAAATCAATACTAACGACAGTTAAAGTGATTCCTAGTGTTAAACAAGCTGTAATCATGTCCGAATCATTGAATTCCGCCTTTGGTTTGGATTAGAACTCTTCTGATCGACTCGTTAGATCGAAACCTCGATCCTACACATTAGGTAAACCTTTTCCATTTTAAACCATTTTTATATCCTTACCCAAAAATTTATCCCTTAGTAGCCAATTTTGAGTCTAATCCCTTCGTTTGACCACCCTATAGCCCATAACCTTTAACCTTTTTCATTTAAACCCGTGTGATGGAAATTCGATTATAGGAATCGAGTTTGTATATTCGTGAATTTTTTTTGCATATATATAAAAAAACGAGAAAATTGTTGAGAAAAGAACAAAAAAATATATGTTCGCAGTTTGAGAAATAAAAGGCGAAAGCTTGTTGCCTTCTAGTTTGATATTGGTAGTTAGTTGTGCATAGATTAGTTGTTTTGTAATAAAAATCGAATTTTCATCACCTTAGCCACTTTAAAATATCCTATTTCCTACCCTTAGCCTAGCCCCTTACAACCCGTTCAAAGACCTTATGACTTGTGTTTGGTATTCGTGTTCGGTGATGGAGAATGATTGAGTTGCAAGCCTATGCGGGTACGTGTTCTAATCGGTTTTGGATGATTATTTATTGAAGTGCTATTACATTATAAACATTAGCCAATTTATAAGCCGAGTGGAGAGAACATTGTGAGGGATGTGCATGAATTGTTGGTTTCGCGGGTGGGTTAATCTTGGATAACCATTGTATATGTGAATGCTCACTTTACCGTTAAATATGTAGGAAATTATAAAGAGTTTGAACTTTAGTATGACAATTGACCTTAACCTTCGTCTCGGGAATGGGGAGTGTATTCGTTGTTCGAACCATGAGAAAGTGAAAAACAGATTTGCTTGAGGGCAAGCAAAAGACAAGTGTGGGGATGTGATACGTGGTTGAAAACCGGTGTTCATAATTGTGTAACTTAATGTTTTTACATAAGTTTTAATCTTGAATAGCCTACTTTTAATTAGATTTGTGTTTTGCAGGTTTAATGGAGTTTAAGGAGCTTTTTGGGAGCTTTACGAGTCACCGGGTTGAAAACCGGACAACCGGGACATCAAACGGATCAACCGGGAGTGCAAAATGGAAAAATAGAAAATGGAAGTTGGGGAGGTCGTCGGCGACGCCACTAGGGCCGTCGGCGACGCCCCGTAGTTAACCCCATCGCCAGAAAGCTCGTAACCAGTCAATTAGCGCGTCGCAGAAAAACAGCAAAAGTATAGGGCGTCGCCGACGGGGTCCCCCCAGTCGGCGACGGGCTTCCGTTTTGTGTATCGCGAAATTTTGATTTCTTGGTTGTTTTGAAGAGTTATAACGGATTCTTTGACCTTGTTTCGGGGGTTACGAGTTCCTAAGCATAAAAACACATCTTGGATCAATTCCCTATCATCCAACTAATCCCCAATCACTCCTATTATCCATCTTTCACCTCTAACATCAAAACCCTAACCAATTCTCCATAATCCCTAACCTTCAATCATTCCACCATCACCATCTTCTTCATCTCTCGCATTCACCTTCAACCCTAACCTCCATCCACCTCCAAGACTAAAAGGTCATGCTCGGTGTTCTTGCTCGTCACTCGGTGATCGCGTCCATTCAACCATGAGCGGCTAGTCTCCTCGGTTTCACCCCGGTGTAGAATATTGTAAGATTTTCTAGGGTTTATGCATTCGTAGTTTGATTCGACTTTGTGACAATTTGTGTTGATTTTGTAAACCATAGACAATTGTTTGCATTTGTTTCGTATTCGTAAATTGTCGAACGATGATAAAGTTATGACTTTGCGAAATGGTTATGTGTAATTATGCGTTATCGTGGTTAGGATTTACTTGTGTTGATTACAAAGTGCATTCTTGTACGTTCTTCGGGACGTTGATAGTTATTGGCACCTAAGTCATGGTACACTAAATCCGTTAATCGTTATGCAATTGAGTTGAATTAAAACATGTAGGAACCCTAGGACTTACAATTATCGAACCAGGTGTGAACCTTGTCCCTAATTTCTTGTTTTAATCATTTAGTAATTTAGTTTGCAATCTTAGTTAATTGACAATAGTTTTAAATAATAGTCATTTGTCGGTTCACCCGATTTCTTTTCAAAACAAATAAACAAAATAATATCAGCAAACTTCATAATCACGTTGTACATTGTTTGTAAATAGTATAACTAATCGAACGAGTCGTGCGATACTGACCACCTGCTCTTCGGGGATTCGATACCCGACTTACCCTAGCTACCTAGGTTTAATTGGGTTTTTGACTGACCGGGACGACACGGTCACGTCACTCCTCTCTCTCTCTCTCTCTCTCTCTCTCTCTCTCTCTCTCTCTCTCTCTTGAAACTCGGCCAAACACCCCTATTCTTACTTCCATTTTTGAAATTCAAACCTTTCTTGAAGATTCAAGTCCCTTTCAAGGTGTTTCCAAGCACTTTTGAAGATCCTCTGATGATATGAGGGTGTTTCAAGCAAGAACCAATCCCCATATCATCACACTTTGTCAAAAACCCATTAAAATCTTGAAGGTATTAAATTTATTTTTAAATCCTTGTTCTTGATTTTTGGTGATATTGATGATGATAGAAGTTTCTCAAGGTTCTTGGATTATTCACAAACTTGAAACTAAAAAGAAATGGGTTTTTATACCAAATAAAAATGGAAGTATATATGTGTATACATGTATGGCCGTGTGTATGTATGTATATAGGTTAGAGTTTGAGATTTAATTTTTGATTGATTCTTGTTGATTTGATTCTTGAAAGGTAATGCATGTATAATCAAAGGAATGATCAAAAAAGGGTTTTGTGATTTGAGATGGATATGTGAAAAAGTGAACTTTTGGAAGTTCATATATGTATATATATGCCGTTTATATATATGTAGTTATGGATGCATGTAGATTTTTGTTGTTAGTTCTTAAATGTGTAAGAACATGATAAATGCATTTATGAGAAGATGATAAGGTAATGATCATATGAAGATTAGGATGATTTGGATTATATGAACATGAGTTAAAAATATGCTAGATGTATTTAAGTTCATATAAAATGATGATGATATAATAAGTGTGCTTTACATACTTGTACATAAGCATGCATGCTGATTAAATGCTCAAGAAATGATGAAAAATGTTTTGTTATGACAAAGATGATTTTAATCAGATTATAAACATTATAAAATAATATTATTTGGTGTGATAAAATGGCATGAAACTTTGTCATAAGGTTTACTTGCTTGCATATTCTATATGTAGCTTAGAAAGTTGTAAAATATGTGAAATTTGCATGATTTATGTGGTTTATGTGAGACCTACACTATCATGAGTATAACCACTATTTTAATCAGTAAATACCATGGATTACGTTAAAATATCAAGTTGTTACGATTTGGGATGGTTATAGTAACGTTTGGTGCAAAACTATGCGGTAAAACGGTTAAAAATTGGCTTTTCGAATGATTTTTATAAAACTATTTTAGATCAGTAAGTAAACTGATATTTTTTATATAAAAATAAGTATTTTAACTTATATTAAGTATCTTTGTTGTTTGGTTATTCATACTTGACTTCCGACGCCCAAAAACGTTACCGAATCACTAAAATACGCGTTTTTCAATATACATTAGAATGGATTTGTTCATGGGTAAATTTTATGTGTTACAATGTGTTTTGTGATTTAGAATATGTGTATGATGATATGTTAAGAATTTACAAGATTATGTGTATTACGATATTAATTATGTGTCACGTTTGAGTATATATATTACGACGCGCAAATCGTAGATATATTGCTTAGACGGGTGTGTTATCGGATATAACATAATGAGAGTCACCAATAAAATCGTTCAAGTCGCAAAGTTCTTAAAATATATATATGAACGCATATATATATATATATATATATAAATTCACTAACTTAATAAAAAATAATGACTTTTCGAGAAAGTCGTAAAGTATGTGAAAAATTCAAAAGTATTTGAGAAACTTAGTTGTTTCTCGAACAACTAGTTAATAAATCGTTCCTATTTAAATTAGGATTCATAGATTCAAACCAAGGGATTTCATTAACATATAAACACACCCGAAGGTGAGTACATAGTTCCCCTCTTTTACGATTTCAAATGTTTTGGGGTGATTCATATGTGCCTATTCATTATTTTCATGATTTCAAGCTATATGGTTTTACATACGTAATACATATCCTATAACGAGTTGTAATTGTTATTCATGATTTCTATAGTCACCAAAGTGTATTTTGATACACTAGGTTTGAATGTATTGCCAAATCACGATTTATGGTATATTTCGGTATACTACCAAGGCATCTTTCGATATGCTACCAACGTGATATTATATTAACCAATGTATAGAATACAAATATTTTCTAATTAAGCCATAAAAACTTATATTTTGTTAGATTAATTACCAATGTATAGTTTGATATACTGCCAAATCACGATTTATGGTATATTTCGATATACTATCAAGGCATATTTCGATATGCTACCAACGTGATATTTTTTTACTAAAGTATAGTTTGATATACTACCAAATCACGATTTATGGTATATTTTGATATACTATCAAGGCATATTTCGATATGCTACCAACGTGATATTGTTTTACCAAAGTATAGTTTGATATACTACTGATACACATGTTTTACCAAAGTATAGTTTGATATACTCTGATACACATGTTTTAACCAAAGTATAGTTTGATATACTACTAAAGCATAGTTTGATATGCTATTTCCAAACCAAAGTATATTTTTATGTATACTACAACTTTTATATCAATGCAAAGTGTTCTAGAAACCAAACTTTTATCAAGGATTCATGGCTACGTTTATAAACATATAATCTTTTCTTATATGATCCAAAGCCATGAATTTAATTCACAAAACCTATGTTACTCACAGGCATTTTTATGCTGACATATTTACTTTCACATATGTTTCAGGTTCTATTTTGTGACGACTGTTGATTGCTTGCTTCACATAGGATGGACGTGGGCCTTAGTAATTATAAAACATGAAATACAATTGTACTGTTTGTTTGATTTAATTCCAAGACAATGTAACTTATTTATTAAAAAAATAATACTTTAAAATTCCATGTGTTGTGAAACAATGATTCTGTGACATGACTCCCCGACGTTTCCACCGCGGTTTATTGTATTACGTGGTCGGGGTGTTACAAAAACCGCCAAACTCATGACCGAGATTAATTCATACTCTCAAGACGACGGGAAATCTTTGTACAAGACATGGGTGAATGATGTGCGCAAAATGCAACATATAAATTACATCAAATGTGGCATAAAACTAACCCTTTTTTAGTACTAATGTTGGAAAAAGTATGTTTTTGTCTTCCTTTTGTATTTTCAGGATTAAATGAGCTCAAATTAACAAGAGAAGCAAAAAGGCAGCTAAATCTAACATAAATACAAGAAAAGGAATAAACGTGGCATGCCCGACCCCCCGACAGCATCTTCCCAAGCAAAAACAAGAGAACAGAAGGCTGAACACGCCCCGTGCTCAATGAGCACGGGGGCGTGCCCAAGTGTCTGCAGAAAAGACAAAGTTGTAGAAGCTTCTATCACCCACCACAGGGGCGTGTCTAGCGGACACGGGGCCGTGGTCAACTCTAAGAATCGCAGAATCTGGGAAAATCTTGATAGTACAGATACGCTTCTGCACACGGGGTCGTGCTCAGCGGACATGGGGGGCGTGGTCAACTAATGCAGACAAACTGCAATTAATGAAGAAAGAGAAGATGGGTGGACACGGGGTCGTGCCCAATAGACACGGGGCCGTGTCTGGGCTTCTGTGCAGGCTATAAATAGGGGTGCTTGGCTCATTTGCAAACCATCCATTGGCAAACCACCTCTCTCACACTTCACCCACCCACCACCACCATCACAACCCACATCCACCACCATCATCCGTCATCCATCATAAAGTGTGTGAGTAGTCTCGGGATCCAAGATTGATCGTAAGAGTTCTTGACAATCAAAGGCCATGTTTGCCTAAGTCTCTTACATCACTTGGTAAAGACAAGTGTCTAGTGTAATACTTTTATTTTTAATCTTTTCGCACTTTTTATTTGGTTATGTATTAATGACTTTAATAACTAGTTTCTTATGTTGAAGGTGAGTCTTCCTTATCATTTGTCCGTGGTGTCTTGGCATTATTTTACTGTCTATATAAAATAAAAGATTTTCACCATTCATATCTCCACGGTCTATATGGAGGTATGTTGGCTACCTGTTCGGGGGTTAAGGGAATGGTTTGGTAAGAGTCTTGCCTTGTTCAGTGTATAGATCCTACAAGGACCTGGGTCAACTTTAGTAGGACCTCCTTCAATACCCACTGGTATTGGATGGCGGGGGTCCGAACTCCTTGATCCCCTCATATGTAAGCTACTATTAAAACATTAACCCGGCTATTTAGGATTGTATCCCTGCTGACTCAGACTACTTAGCCAAGGGTAACGTCACCTTCAAAAGAGGGGCCTACCACATTACGCATTAATAACTTAATTAATTATCTTTCAATAATCCAACCCTTTAGGATTGTATCCTTGCTGACTCAAACTACTGGGTTGAGGGTAACGTCACCTTCAAAAGAGGGGCCTACTACTATAACTAACATAATCTCTTAAAAAGTGCAAAAGTGCGGAAATAATCAAAGGTTACACTAAACACGAGTCGGATCTAAGTGATTCATCTTGTCTATCTGTTTTATTTTTATTTTTATTTTTCAGCATTTTAGTTTTTATTTTCTAGTTTAAAACATTTTTCTAAACTTTTGATTTGATTAGACGTTGAGGATAAACAGGTACTAAAAGCTCTTGTGTCCTTGGACGACCTCGGTATCTTACCAACACTATACTACGCTCACGATGGGTGCACTTGCCCATATGTGTGTTTGGTGTTAGTAAAATATCATGTTTTATAAATTTAAAACTTTACTAACGTGTAAAGGGCTAAAAATATATATAAAAACCTATAACACCACACACGCATCAGAGAAGTTCAAGGCAAACCCTTGATTCTAACTCCGGGGGACTCCTTCGGAATCGGCGCCCCGAGGAAATTTATAACCAAATTGACAAAATTGCTCAAAACCATCTTCAATGGCACACTCCTAGGGGTTCAGAGTTCATAGCCACAGGCGCCCATAAAGTGGACAAAACCACCTCTTTATAAGCTCAAATCGAAGCCTTAACTACAAAAATAAAGAAACTTGAATTAAATAAAACAGTTTCGGTTATGTCCTGTGAAGGATGTGGCGGACCACATGAAAACTGGAGTTGTATGAAAGATATGGAAAACCCAAACGGAAGTGGTAAATTACCTTAATAACCGTCCATGACCACCGAGAGCCCCAAGCAACTCCTTCAACTCCGAGTGGCGAAATCATCCCAACTTTGGTTGGAGGGAATCAGAAGGTAATAACCAATAAAATCAAAATCAATGATCAAAGTTTTACCAACAACCTCGAAATGAGCAACAAGGTTTCCAACCACAACAAGAAGGAAGGGAAAGACTTGAGGATCTCATCGCTCTTCTTTTCTCCGAATCCGACAAGAGGTATTCAAAAAGATTAAAAAAAAAATAAGCCAATTTGCCCAAAATTTCTATGAAAGACCCCCAAGGAGCCTTACCTAGTAACACCGAACCAAACCCAAAAGCCCACGTAAACGTTATCATTTTGAGAAACCGGAAGGTAGGACCCGATAATGAACCAACATCACCCCAAACCACTACACAACCCATAAACACACCCGTAGCCAATAACCAAGAAAATACTCAACCCTAAAATACCGAACCAACCAAACCACCACCGGTCCCTTCATTGGTCGTTTACTATGGCAAAAGAACAACGAGCAATTCACTAAGTTTGTAAGCTTACTTAAACAACTCACATCAACCTCCCTTTCGTGGAAGTCCTCACACAAATGCCAAAATACTCCAAATTCATGAGAGGCTTCCTCACTCACAAAAGGAAGATTGAGTCAATCCAACAAGTCAACTTGAGTGAAGAATGCTCGACGACACTCCTCAAAAAATCCCCCAAAAGAAGATTGATCCCGAAAGCTTCACCATTCCTTGCTCCATTAGAGGATCAACAATAAGTAACCCTCTTGCCGACCTAGGGGCTAGCATCAACCTAATGCCCGCCTCTATGTTCAACCGACCCAGACTAGGAAAGCTACGTCCTACAAGGATGAGCATACAACTCGCAGATAGGTCGGTAAAATACCCTCAAAGTGTCGTGGAAAATCTCTTGGTCAATGTTGGGGAATTTTTTTCCCGGCTGACTTTGTGATCGTTGATATGGAGGAAGACACCGAGATCCCGCTCATATTAGGAAGGTCATTCCTTGCCACCGCACGGGCCATGGTGGATATGAGTGACGGAAGGTTAACATTAAGGCTATGTGACAAGGAAATAAAGTTTGAAGTGGGACAACGTGTGGACGATGACCTGGTCAACTACATCAAAGCAATAGACTCAAGCCTAGACTACGCCCTCAGCCAGTGCAACTTGGGATGCGAGGCATCCCGCTCGGGTAACATTAAACCGACTTTGGGTCTAGCCAAGGATCCTTATAAACGTGGCGCACCATGGAGGCATTCCATGGACTATCCAACAATAAAGTAGTTTAAATCTTAGTGTAACTTTTAGTTAATGCTTTTTTTTTTAAGTTTTCTATTTGTAGGAATAAAATACACTCAAAAGAAGGATGAAAATGGCCAAAAGGACGTTGAAACTGCACCCCATGCACGTAAATAGATGTCTTCCGACGCAAAATCTTCAAAACAGTAAGTGCAGCACGGAGCCGTGTAAGGTAAGCACATCCTCATGCCTCAAGTCTACACAAAATAATTTTGATTCTAGAACTTTTACACGGTGTTGTGTCCCATAGGCACGCCCCCTTGTTTTTCTTCTGGAAAATTTCATTTCTGGCACTTTTGACACGGGGCCATGCCTACCGGACACGCCCCCGTGTCTGCCTTCTGGAAATGGTGGTTGTTAGCAGCTAAAATGTGCGGATACTAAGAATAGCAACATGTCATTAACTATCATTAAAGCATGAGTTCTACTACGCCAAATCATGTAACTATCCCTCATATGCATACCCAAACCCGCATAATTTCAATCATACAAACTCTTTTATACTACAACCCATCAAGGTACAATTCAACATCACCAAAACGACAATCATGCAGTCCTTATTCATGCATATCTACGGAAGTAATAACATGTGACACATGATGCCATATCAAAACTTAACATTCATAACTCGAAACTCTACTGGTCATCCTAGTTCTCTAAGCCGAACTACGACTGCCAATAAACTCCACATATAACACGTTTACAAGGTACATGTATACATAAACACTAGACGGTTACCTAGCTAGGTCTTGATGATCGCCGGCCAAACTTGAATGCAAACAGAGAGAGAGTCGAGAGTGAGAGAGGGGTAGCGAGAGGGAGAGATGATGATAGAGAGTGGTTTGTGAGGCAGTTATGGTTCTGAATTATTTATGCTCTTATGCTCGTATTATACTATACGCATACACACATATGCGGTTTGGCTTGGGAGTGGGCCGAGAGTTCATGGGAGAGGGCTGGTGGTTAGTGGGCCGCAGGTGTAAAGGGGGTGGGTTTGGTTTAATTCGCTTGGGCCAAGGATGGTAGATCACACAATGGGTTTGTTTCGAGTGGGCCAAGAACGAGGGAGTGGGAGTGAGGACATAGTTTGGGTTTCGGGTTTCGTTAGAGTTTCATCTCGTACGTTAGATGTCGTTAGGTTAGATATACGTAAACACATAGTCACACTTATTAATTATATTTTATAAAATAAACTAAATTATTAAACATAATGACAACTGAATCAGGAAAGATACCTGATTTTCCGAGATGTCACAGGCAACATTGGCGCCGGTTATGCGGGTAGGTGGCAAGGGTAGTGGAAGCCGATGGGGGTGGGTGTTTGAATTTGTAACATTCTTTTGACCATCTATTTTTTTAAATGACTTTTCAATTAAATAAAATTATGTTTAACAATTTCACCTACACTGTTTAAACCAATTCACTTTCATACCAATGAATAACCTCAAGCGTTTTATCACTTTTATTTCCCTAGTGTGAAGTTCATTGGGGAACACTAAAAAAGTGGGGAACCGACTCAAACGAACTCCGATTGAACTCATTCTAGTGGCTTTGGAACCGGCTCGTCAAACCCTAACTAGGATCTCTTAACCCTAAACCCTAAATCATAACCCCTAAACCCTAAATATATTAGGGTTTAGCTATAGGGTTTAGCTTTAGGGTTTAGGGTTTAGCTTTAGGGTTTAGCTTTAGGTTTAGCATTTAAGGTTTAGCTTTTAGGGTTTATAGTTTAGATTTTACGGTTTAGCTTAGGTTTTAGCCTTATTTTTTAGCTTTAGGGTTTAGAGTTTAGGAGTTATGATTTAGGGTTTAGGGTTAAGAGATCTGAGTTAGGGTTTGACGAGCCGGTTCCAACGCCGCTGGAATGAGTCCAATCGGAGTTCGTTTGAATCAGTTCCCCGTTGTTCCCCACTCTTTTAGTGTTCCCCAATGAACCTTCCCCTATTTCCCTATCTCAATTTTTTTAATTTCACTACATTTGATCATCATGGAGGTGGGTATCCATTTCCAATTTAATTGACGAACCTTCAAACCACTGACGATCAACACGTCGTCGTGTAAACCCTCCACCTTCAAACTCACATCCTTCAAACCCACTATGATCATCCAGTCGTTGTGCTAACCCTCAACTTTCAAACCCACCAACTTCAAATCCACCGCCTCCACTTTTTGAATTCTATAGTCCCCAACATCCTAACGATTTGAATTTCGAAAAGTTGAATTGGGTGTATGATTATACCTTTAGTCAATTATGATTAGCTGGAATAAGAATTAGGGAGGGGTCTTGTCCGCCATTCCTACAATAATAAACCACAATTTAACACAAGAAGTCCAAATTTGGGCCGAAGGCTACGAAACTGAACCCGGAGCAGAATACATATCAATGTTAGATGAGGATATGGTTTTTCCATCATTCGAAAGCTTCGGTTATCAATATCTACATAAGAAGTTCGACATGCCTCATAATAAGCATGACTACTCATCGCCCGATTCCCCCTTTTGTTATTAGTTTATATAATTATGTGTTTAAATGTTTAAAATTCAATTTATGTAATCGTGTGTTTAATGTTTAATTATTTATGTAATATTTTTATTTTCGGCATGTATTAATGTAATGTAATTGTGTGTTGAATGTATATGTTTTCTTATGTTTTAATTTTATCTTTTACTAGTTACTAATTTAAATTACAATTGAGTGTTTGAAAACATAATCTATTTTTAAATTAAAAAAGATGAGCATTTTTTACGATACTGGTGCCATCAAAATGGATAGTTTAGGGTAGTGGATAGAGTGAGTGATGTGGCACTACAGGATTAATGAGGGTTAGGGTGACAAAAGGTAGTGGTCCCACCCCCTAAATTTAATGCAGGACAAACCTTTTGATTTAGAAGGGTTTTGTACCTAGTGACATCACGGTCATTCTGTCGTGGTCGTCGTGCTAACCCTCAACCTTCAAACCCACCATCATAAAAACCACCGCATCCACTTTTGAATTCTGTAGTCCACAAGATCCTAACGATTCGACTATCGAAGAGTACCTTTAGTCAACTACAATTAGCAGGATAGGAATTTGGGAGGGGTCTCATCCTCCAACTGCAAACATTCCTACACTAATAAACCCTAATCCAACACAAGAAGTCCTAACTTAGGCCGAAGGTGACGACACTAACCTCAGGGCGGAATACAGACCAAGGTCGGATGAGGAAATGATTTATATATCCTCTGAAAGTTTTGGTTATCAATAACAAGAGAAGAAGTTGGACGAGCCTGATAATAAGCATGATGGCTCATCAGCCGATTCCCTCTTTGGTTATTAATTTATATAATTGTGTGTTTAAATGATTAAAATTTAATTTGTGTAATTATGTGTTTTAATGTATAATTATTAATTATGTAATATTTTTAATTTTGGCATGTATTAATTTTATTAATTATGTATTAACGTATATAATTGTATTAATTATGGCCAATGATCTCTGGATCAAGTGGTGGAGGGTTTGCATTTCTCTTGAGAGATGCAGGTTTGACTCCCACTTGGTGCAAAGTGAGGCACTGGTGGGCAATGATAGGAGACCCAGGGAAACCTGGGTTGCATCCTTGAGCCAAACGGGTTTTACCGGTAATTTCACTGTCGTGCCTACGGTGGGTGGGTTACCGGGTTTTCCCCGGAATTGGTGGTGGACTCGGGTTACTCTCGGATTACTCCGTTTGTCCAGTGGGTGCCCCGAGAGTGCTCGGGATTGAGTTTGTTGGCCGTTCAAAAAAAATTAAATTTTATTATGCGTTTAATGTCTAATTTTTATTTATGTGTTAATTTTATCTTTTATTATTTACAAATTTAAATTTTAATTGAGTGTTTGAAAACTTAATTTTGTTTTTGAAAAAAAAAAAAGGTGAGGGTAGTAGAGGGTAGTGAAGCACTGAAGCCATCAAATTAGATAATTAAGAGTAATAAATGGAGTGAATGAGTGGCATTACAGGATTAATTACAGGATTAATCAGGTTATGGTGATAAGGCTATGCGGTATGGTGATCCTCCTACCTTGGAGGATGATCCGTCACGTAGGCGCCACATCATAGTCTCATAGAGGATGATCCAACACACTAAAACACTGGAAATGGGAGGATGATCCTACCCCACCAAATTTACTTTTTTTTAATTCATCTACTTTTTTAAACATTTATCAAACAAGATAGAAAAATAAATTCATTAATATTAAAAAACATTACATAAGTTAGAAAAAAAACATAAACGTAAAAAAAAACCTAAGAACTTAAAAAAATTAAAAAATACTACTAGTCTTCATCCCGCATGTGGTCGTCAGGTTCGTTTTGTGTTTTGTTCCAAATGTACTCCACCAAGTCCGCTTGTAGGTTTTGATGTATGTACTCGTTACGTAGAGAGAATCCGTTTAAATCTTATTGTTCCAAACTAACTAACTGGAACAAAATTCCCGTTAGATGCATTGTCGTCGTACTCACATATTGTTCTATCTTCGTCTTCAATGATCATGTTATGAAGCAAGATACAAGCGTACATAATGTGTGATAACCTCTTTGGTGTAGCAGAACGTGCTGAATGTTCAATGATATTCCTTTTCTTTTTAGAACCCCAAAACACCTTTCAATATATTTTCTCGCCCCTTCTTGAAACTTCGCAAATTTCTTTCTTTTATCGTCTGTCGGGTGCGGAATAGTTTTAACGATTGTGGAGTACGTTGGGTATATTCCATCCGCAAGGTAGTAACCCCGCCTCTATTACACCCCCCGAAACCATAAAACTTGTGTCTGGACCTGTTCCCCCCACTACATCGTCAAATATCTGTGACTGGTATATGATGTTAAGTTCATTAAGTGAACCAGGTAGACCAAAAAAAGCATGCCAGATCCGGAGATCCTGTGACGCAACAACCTCTAGAATTATAGTGGGATGACCATCATCTCCCCGCGTATACTAACCTTGCCAAGCAGTAAGGCAGTTCTGCCACGACCAGTGCATTTAATCAATGCTCCCGAGCATTCCAGGAAAACCATATCATTGTTCGTGTGCTTGATATAATTTTTGAACGTCGTTTGCGTTTGATTTCCGCAGGTATTTCTTGCTATATAATTTGACGACTCATTCGCAAAACCTATGCAAACATTCACGTGCGGTTCTTTTGGACATCCTTAAATACTCGTCCAACGCATCGGGTGCGTACCCATATGCCAGTTGGCGAATGGCCGACGTACATTTTTGTAAAGTAGTGAATCCCCTTTGGCCCCTAGCGTCGTATCTAGTGTGAAAAACGGATCAGACTGGACCAAGTCGTCTGCGATACGTAAAAAATGTTGACGACTCATTCGGAACCGACGTCAAAACATCTCGTTCGTATACACAGGTTCGTCGGCAAAATAATCGGCCACTAGTTTATCATGGGCGGCTATATATTAAAAACGAAAAACAAATTAAATTCATTATTAAATTTAAATAATCATACTCTAAAAAATTTAAAATACCTTCTTTGTCTCGGTTTAAGGCGGCTCTCCTAGTTTTCCGTTGTTACGACGCTTCAGACTCTTCATCCGCCTCCATGAACATCTGAGCGGCGTGCATAATGACGTTTGCGAAAAATGCTTCGTTCTCACCCGAAGATGACGAATACCACATTGAAGAAGAAGATGAAGAGATGACTAATTTAAAAAAAAAGTATGAAATTTGAGAGAGAGAATGGGTTAAAGTAGGTAAAAAATAGGGTGTTGGGTTTGTATTTATAAAAAAATTAATGAAATTGGGGTTTTTTTTAAACTATCCGTTTGAATTTATTTTGGGGGTTGGAATTTTTTTTTTTCAAACGGTCCAAATCACAAACGGTCAAATGGGTTTTTGTCTTTTAGCGCCCGGCTCCAACGTTTCCAGTGAGACAGAGAGGACGACGACAGGGGGTGGCGGGATGGTGTTTAGCCCGACGCCGGACCAAGACGGAGGGGGGACGGACCCCGTACCGTCAAGCCTAAGGGTAGTGGTCTCATCCCTAAATTTGATGTAGGCCTATACACCCTTTTGGTTTAGGTGTGTTTTATACCTAGTGACATCACGTTATACATAACCAAATAATCGTCATTAATAAAAATTTGATGTCATATTGAATCAAACCATCCCTAACATATTAAGTTGACCGAATTATAACAACATGGATGATTAAAATACCCTATTTAAATTAGAGGGTTAGGATATAATAGGAAGTTTTTTTAGGCTAGAAAATCTAGGAAGTAATCTTGACCATCAATTAATTTAATCAAGGACTAACATTAAATGAGTGAAATTGAAAAGAAGAAAAGAGGCGCGTGGTTTGTGTAAGGGTATTTTAGTCAATGCAGAAACAATAGTTTCTCTCTCCTCCAATCCCCCCCCCCCCATTTTTTAAACGTTAATAATTTTTTCATACGAAATTATTTTTTTTTATAAAAATTGCACCAAAAAAACTATGGGTTTTTTATTTTTAAAACGAGTATAGTATTGCTATATTTTCGAAAACCCAGTTGCGTAAAACGCAATGAAAAAAGCCCAGTCGCGTAAAACACAATGTAAAAAAACATAAAAATTGATTTTTTTTAAAACGCAATGCACAAAAAACACAAAGAAATTTCTTATTTGTAAAACGCAATGGCTAGAAAACAGTTAAAAATGTTTTTTTTCTAAAACGCAATGGACTGAAAACACATAAAAATGTGTTTTTATCTAAAACGCAATGCACCAAAAACAAAGAAATGTCTTATTTCTAAAACGCAATAGTCAGAAAACACTTAAAATTGTCTTTTTTCTAAAACGCAATGAACTAAAAACACATAAAAATATGTTTTATCTAAAACACTATGGACTAAAAACACTTCAAAAATGTGTTTTTCTAAAACGCAATGGCCAAAAAACACATAAAACTGTCTTATTTCTAAATGCAATGGCCAAAAAACACTTAAAAATGTTTTTTTTTTCTGAAACGCAATGGACTGAAAACACATAAAAATGTGTTTTACCTAAAACGCAATGGACTAAAAACACTTCAAAAATGTGTTTTTCTAAAACGCAATGGCCAAAAAACACATAAAACTGTCTTATATCTAAAACGCAATGGCCTAAAATAGAAAGGAAAGTGTTCTCTCTAAAACGCAATGGCCAGAAAACACTTAAAAATGTGTTTTACCTAAAACGCAATGACTAAAAACACTTCAAAAACTGTCTAAACCAGGAAGTAGGAGATCAAAAACTGTCTACGAAAATGATGCAATTTCCAGAAAATTAAATTTTCTGATGCAGTTTCATTAAATTTTCTGATGCAGTTTCATGCAGCTCGACCCCAGCCAGGGGCTGCCGCCCCTTGGACCCTGCTCCTAGGGGCGCTGCCCCCGGACCCCCGTCAAGATCGTAAAACGCAATGACTCAATTCAAAAACCCAGATCGTAAAAATGCAATTAAAGAAATTCTTACATGGATCGAAGCCGATTTCTTCAACTATTAACGAAATTATAATGATAGAAACACTTATCAGCGATCGAATCGAACGGATCGAGTGATTCGCTTCAAAATCACGGGAAAAAATGAGATATTGTATGAAGTTAAACTGGGCTTCTTCAAAAAAGTTGAAGAACACGTTGATTGGGTGTTTGAATCATTGATTGGTGACGAAAATCGCACTATAATGTAGTGATTATTGAGATAGAAAGTGAAGAAAAGGTTGAAGAATGTGGGTTTTGAAAATGGTGGGTTTTGAAGTTACTTGGGGGAAGAAGGAAGAATATTGGATACGATTGACTAAAATACGCTTCCTCTTTATTTTTAATTTTGCCACATGTCATGATCCTATTGCTTCCTATCATTCATAGCCAAAATAAACTTTCTATTTGATCCGCACCCTTAAATTAGAATAGACATTAAACCAAATTTAAGTAACCCAATTTTAAGCAAATTAAGGTAAAAATATTTTAAATACTTGTAGATAGAGAGATGTGGTTATGCATTAACTATGTGAAGTACGATGCAATATATACAAATATTTGTAAACAACAACTATATTCAATAAATCCTACAAATAGCAAAGTTATTGATAACGTCTGAGATGAGTGAGATATAGACAGTCCTTGCATTCATCCTTGAAAATAGAGAGACTATTTCCAGGATAACACAGACAAACACACAAAACTAAATATATAGAAATAAGAAGATACCAATAACAAAAGGCGTGGTTGAGGAGTACCATACTAAGAATAGGAGTTTATGTAACATGATATATAAGATATAGACATGCAAAGTCTAGCAAAACACAACACGAGGGAAGTCATATGTAATACCTACCTAAAGTATCATTTAAGTCCCTAAACCAAGGCTAACACACATAAGTATCATCTACTAAAAGTATTTAACCTTAATCCTACGCTTCCATGATCCCCTATCTTAGATCATGTCCTTAGAGAGGTGCAAATCTACCATATCGTACCTAATTTGTTCATCCCAAATCAATTTGGGGCTAAGTTTACTCTTTTTCCCCTCCTCAACGAGGGTTTCCACTACTCTAACTGTCACTCTCGTCTGCCTTTTCCTCACATGCCAAACCATCTGAATCTCTCATCCTTTATTTTATCTACAATACTAGTCACTTCTAACCTTTCCCTACATTCCTCATTTCTTATCCGGACTAAACCATGTGTACCCACACATCCACCTCGCTATCCTTATCTCTGCACATCCATCTTATGTTCTTCATGGCCCAACATTTTGTGTCGTATAACATAACAAGTCTAATTGCAACCTTATATAATTTCCCCTTAAATTTAACGGGAAGCCACATGTCACACAAAACCCCAGTGGCTGCTATCCACTTACACCAGCCACCTTGGATGCAGTGGGCAACGCCTCTATCTATCCCCCATCACTTTGAAACAAATGATCCTAAATACTTGAAATAAGTTGCCTATGGAACCACATGACCCTCAATGGTGATTTGAGTGTCGTCGCCATCGCTTACATTACTGCAATCACAGTACATGTACTCAGTCTTAGCGCGGCTAATTCTTAAACCATTTCCCTCTAAAGCTGCTCACCACCCCTCAACCCTCACATTCGGGCTTTGCTTATTCTATGCAACTAGCACAATATCATCAACAAATAGCACGCACTATGGGACTATCTCTTTAATCAACTTTGATAACTCATCCAAAATAACCGCAAAAAGAAATGGTCTCAAGGCAAACCATTGATGAAGTCCAACCTTCACAGGAAAACAATTTGTTTCCCCTACAGGCGCGTACATACTATTTTCAGTCCTATTATACATATCCATAATTTAGTCTATATACAGATATTTATGTGTGTAGGATCGTTTGCACGACCAAAACGAGTCGTTCAGAAGAGTTCTAATCAATACGAGAGGCGGAAACAAACGTATCGACTTTGAATCAGCTTGATATTCACTTTAATTGTCTTGTTTATTGATATAACAACGTTTTACAGCCTGGAGACACTTCGGCAGCACTTCGGCACCGGAATCAGAACGTTACAAATGAAATGACCAAGGCAGGTATTTATAGGCAATCCATTTCGTGCGAAATGGCCACTTCCTACATATTTCACATTTTTCTCGTATTACGTGCCCTGAACTATCTAACCTATTCTAAGACTCGATACAAGACGAAGTCGACAGACATATGCACCAACAGACTCCCCCTTGGATGTCGACGAGTCATCAGTACAAGTCTTCAGAATGTCGAGTCTTCAATCTTTATCAGTGTTCATGCTCTCTTTCAAGACAGTTTAGTGCTGAAGCTATGAATTGGGTGTCTCACGTCTTGAATCAGTGCATTAAAATGGCCTAAATGATCATGTTCTTGAGGAATTGTGGACCAGAAACAAGCCAAATGTTGATTATTTTAGAGTTGTTGGATACATATGGCATGTACATGTTCCTACACAATTGAGAACAATGTTTGGTAGTCTTTGCTAAAAATTTATATTATTTGCCATGAGTGCTGAGTTGAAAGCATATTGACTATCAGTCATGACATATTATTTGAAAAAGCTAGACATAGAGTAGAACTAGGAAAAGAATACATTTTATGATCCGAAGCTGGTTATAAAGCAGAATAATGTGGCAAAACAGGTGGAACTCAAAATTCAAGAAAGTCCAGAACAAAGTGTGGAAGAGACAAACACATAGCCTGGCCAAGGTACGATTTTGTCTTCCGATACCTCTAATGTTTATGCAGATTCTGAAGGTCACAAGTCACAATCGTACTCAAGAAGCTGAAACATCAACTCGAGCTAGACGACCACCAAGTTAGATGAATGATTATGTAGGTGGACATAAATTATTGAATGAAGAAGAAGTAGGATTTTCTCTATAAAATTTTCTAGAAGACCCTAAACATTTGAAGGGGCTAGTAAAGAAGGTAAATAGAAAGAAACAACAAATGATGAAATAGCTGCTAATGAGCATAATAACACATTGGAACTCATTGATCTTCCCATCGGGATGAATCTAATCAATGGTTTTTTTAAACTAAACTTAATGGAGAAGGACAATTTGATAAGTATAAAGCTCATCTGGTGGTGAAAGGCTATGCGCAAAGATGAGGAGTTGATTACGTAGAAGTTTTCGCACTGGTGGCCCAATGGGGTACTATTCGAACCTTACTAGCAATGGTAGCTCTAAGACATTGGGAAGTGTTTTGGTTAAATATTAAAAGTTCATTTAAAAAACGGTGAACTAATGGAAACAATGTACGTTGAGCAGCATAGGTTTCGTGGAAAAAAGCCCGAAGGACTGTATGGATTGAAACAAGCCCGAAGGACTTGGTTCAATTTAATTAAAGGGTACTTTAGGAATAAAGCATTCAAGCAAAGTCATCATGAACACACACTATTGATAAAAAAAGGTTTGGAATAAATTTATTGTTGTCAGTTTGTAAGTGCACGAGTTGATAGATGCAAGAAATAACACAATGATGTTTAAGGCTTTTTCACGTAGGTTTGGAATAAATTTTGTTGTCAGTTTATAAGTTCACGAGTTGATAAATGCAAGAAATAACACAATAACAGACTTGGGGGACATGAGATACTTCCTCGGTGTACAGGTTCAAGAAAATGAAGCTGGAATTCATTTATGTCAAAACAAGAATGTAAAGGAAGTAATTGTGAGATTTAATATGTCCGAAAACCTTGTTTAAATTCAATTGTTCCTGGTATGATGACAATAGTAGGGGGAGGGGGGTGATGCTACAATGTACATTACCATGACTCGGCCAGATTTAACGTATGTGGTTTGTTTATTATCAAGATTCATGGCTAAACCTCATATGCATATATATGTTGGACTGTTTTATGTAAGAAAACCGTAAATGAAGCTGAAGGTGTTTAGTTGTTTACTAACAGCGGCTATGCACGTGATGTTGAGAAAGTGCACCTCTGGATACGTATACTTGTTCAATAATGCGGCTACCTGTTGAATTTTAAGAAAATAGCAAAGTGACACATAATCGTGTGTGGAGGAAGGATACGAGAAGCAAGAAAATGTGTTTGTCACTGCACGTAGTTGAAAGGATTAATTGAATATCTAATTGAAAAACAAGATGAAATTCTTAAAGTCTTATGTGACAATACTTCAACAATCAAGCTGCCAAAGAAGCAGGGTTATTCATAGGAGAACTAAGTTGATCCACTACTACAAAACAGAGCGTTAGACGGGGTGATATGGGTTTTAAGACGGTGTTTTCAACACCGTCTTAAAGTACACCGATTTAAAATCAAGTCTTATTAGACGGTGTTCAATTTGAACACCGGCTTAAACTTGATGAACACCGGGTGATGCTACAATGTACATTACCATGACTCGGCCAGATTTAACGTATGTGGTTTGTTTATTATCAAGATTCATGGCTAAACCTCATATGCATATATATGTTGGACTGGTTTATGTAAGAAAACCGTAAATGAAGCTGAAGGTGTTTAGTTGTTTACTAACAGCGGCTATGCACGTGATGTTGAGAAAGTGCACTTCTGGATACGTATACTTGTTCAATAATGCGGCTACCTGTTGAATTTTAAGAAAATAGCAAAGTGACACATAATCGTCTGTGGAGGAAGGATACGAGCAGCAAGAAAATGTGTTTGTCACTGCACGTAGTTGAAAGGATTAATTGAATATCTGATTGAAAAAGAAGATGAAATTCTTAAAGTCTTATGTGACAATACTTCAACAATCAAGCTGCCAAAGAAACAGGGTTATTCATAGGAGAACTAAGCAGATCCACTACTACAAAACAGAGCGTTAGACGGGGTGATATGGGTTTTAAGACGGTGTTTTAAACACCGTCTTAAAGTACACCGATTTAAAATCAAGTCTTATTAGACGGTGTTCAATTTGAACACCGGCTTAAACTTGATGAACACCGGGTGATGCTACTGTTAGTGCATGCATCTGTCAACTTCGTCTTGTATCGAGTCTTGTACTGTAATAGTTAGATCAGAGCACGAAAAACGAGATAGTGGTTTTTAGAGGTGATTCCACTCGAAATGACACTTTGTCATTTCGTGGGAAATCACATAAGTTTCTGATTCCACTCGAAATGTAACATGCTGATTCCACTTGAAAGTTAAATTCTAATTCCGCTCCAAATGACACTATGTCATTTCGTGGGGAATCAGAAGTACTATAAATAGGCTAGTGTTATGTCATTTCGAGGTGAATCAGAATATTGTACCGAAGTGCTGCCGGTGTGTTTCCTGATTGTATTTGTTATAATATCAATCAGAAGAGTGTTTAAAGTGAAGAACAAGCTGTAGCTACTTTCATTTCTTGTTATTCCGCACCTGAAACGTAGTTGAACGCCTCTGAACGACTCATTTGGGTCGAAACACGATCCTACAATTGGTATCAGAGCCAGTTGGAGGAGTTCTGCAATTTACAGCCGTATTTCATTGATATTTCACGCCTTCTACACCTTCTCTCATTGGTTCAGAAAGATTTAACGGTCAAAACCAGTTCAAATTTTTACAAATTGTATAAAAGTGACTATTAACAAATCCTTGAAAGTTTCATTGCTAAAATCGTCTTAAAAATGGGTAAAAATGGACTCCGAGTTGATTCCGCTCGTAATGGATATTTCTGATTTCGCTCTTGAAAGTCTGATTCCGCTCCTGAGTACATTGTTGATTCCGCTCCTGAGTACATTGTTGATTCCGCTCCTGAGTACATTGTTGATTCAGCTCCAAATTGCAAAAGTTTGATTCCGCTCCAAAATATTGGTCTGATTCCGCTCCAAAGTTACAAAAGTTTGATTCCACTCCAAATTGCAAAATTCTGATTCCACTCCAAATTGCAAAATTCTGATTCCACTCCAAATTGCAAAATTCTGATTCCACTCCAAATAGCAAAGTTCTGATTTCACTCCAAAATACACTTCAGTGATTCCGCTTCAACTCAGGATTCCGCTTGAAATTCAAAATCATGGATACCGAGTTCTACAATGCATTTGCAACACCGTATGGTCCATCTACTATTGCTCAGAACATGAATTTGGAAAACGAGACGGGAACCACCCAAAAGCCCCCGAAATTGATGAGTATCGAAGAATACTACGGGTGGAAAGATAGATTCGAGAACTGGGTTCAGGCTAACCATCTTAGGTCGTGGGAATGTATTTTGAAGAAATATGTTTTGCCACAGACTGATTTGAAAGTTGACAAAAAGATATCTGAATTTAGTAATGAAGAACGTGATATGTATAGAGCTGAAAAGATGATGATTAGTCTACTTCAGCAAGCTATCAAAGAAGACATTTTCATACTGCTACAGCATGACAAAACTGCAAAGTCAATCTGGGATGTACTTAAAGTCAAATTTGAGGGTAGCGAGAAAATGATTAAAAGCAAGAAGGCACTGTTAAAGAAAGAGTTTGATCTGTTCAGCAGTCTACCGGGTGAAGACACAAAGAAGCTGATTGAAAGATACTGTCACCTTGTGCGATCTATGTCAATGCTTAGTATAAAAAAGGAGTCTGAAGAGTGGGTAGACAAATTAGCTGATGCATTACCGCAAAAAGAGTGGGGAACTTATTTGATGATCCTGAAAAACACAGGGGTTTATGATGGGTTATCAATTGGTGAGTTTATCGAAAAGATTGAGGGTCAAGATTTGGAACAGTAGAAGATCGCGAGGATGAATAGTCCAAGTGGTCAACAGGATGTAAAAATGTATTACAAAGGAAGTGTTCCGGTTCCAGAAGCTGAAAGAAGTCCGAAAATCCAGACTGCGTTTAGTGCTGGAGATTCTACAGAAAAGATTGATCAAAGTTCAAACAAAAGCAGCAGTGGTTTTTCATTATATCCGAGTGTCAATCCAAAGAGTTCATCAGAAAGCTTTCAGTCTCAAAGCACAAAGACAGGAAATGGTTATGTGATTCAGTGCAACATCGCTCTAAATCTTCCAGAAGGTCAAAGTTTTTCAGAAGACACTGCTAAAGACCACATGGCTCTACTTGGTTCTGTGTTGTTATCGTATGAAGGTCTAGTGGCTGGTCGGATCGGAAATCCCATGCTCACCAAAGAGGATTACGATCAGATAGACGCCGAAGAGATGGAACTGATGGATATCAAATGGTGTCTTGCGAGTGTTCTTAGACGTGCTGAAAAGTTCAAAACGATTACCGGGAGAAATGACTTTCTTGATGCTCATGTATCTACTTTAGGTTTTGATAAATCTAAAGTTACTTGTTTTCGTTGCAGGGAGAAAGGCCATTTCAAACGGGAGTGCAAGAACAGGGAAGCTAGTGGCGCTCAGAATCCGTTTGGAAAAGAGGACTACTACCGGAAAGCCATTTATCAGCAAGTTGGTCAATCACAAGACTCACAGACGGCTCATGGTAGAAAGATTGAGGATTCCAAGAGAGGATGTTTGGTAGATTTCAACTGGAGCAACTACATATCTCCTGATAGCAAAGCATGTTTAGTTGATCAAGATGATGAACAACTACCTGAAGGTTTCAGCTGGAATATGTTTGTTGATGAAAAGGGTGATTTCAAAGCTTTCATCGCTAAGATTGTCAGAGAACCAGACATGTTTGCCACGTGGATGAAATCTATTGGTGAGACAGTGAAAAGTGTGAAGGAACAGTCTGTTACATCTGAAGAAAGCTCAGAAAGTGCTGATGAAAGTCTACAAAGTTCTGATGAGAGTGTACAAAATGTTGTTATTTCAGAAAAGGAAGTTGTATTTGATCAAACACCGTCAGATTCTGGTTTATCAGATGCTGATTCTGAAAAATCTGTACAGTTTGATCAGACACCAGTTGATAGTAGCAGTGATGATGAGGAAGAGAAACATATAAATGTTGCAAAATCTCATCTTTCTCCTGAAAGTTTTCATTTCTATTTTGCAGATCGCATGGAGAAGCTGAAGGAGAAACGAGCTGCTAAAGAACAACAACAAATGAAATCTAAAAATGTTGTTCAGAAAGAGAATGTTGAAGGTGTTGTTGAGAAGACTACTGAAGCTGAGAATGTGAAAGAAGAAGAAAAAATGGTAGAAGTAATAAAGACAATTGAGATTGAGAAGATTGTTGAAGTTGTAAAGCCTTGCGAGAAGTGTTTGGAAGCATGCAAGGGTTGTGCAGCAAAAGATGAGATAATTGTTGAGTATGAGAAGAAGAAAGAGCAGTTACTGTTCAACCTCAACTATGTGAAAGAATCTTATGATGTCTTGAACAAAACAGTAACTGGTCTCCAAAAGACAAATTCTGAGAGAGAACAAGCACTAACGATGATGAATGCTGTAATGATGACAAAGCAGAAAGCCATCAACTTTTACATCGAAGAGAGTGCTAAATGGAAGCAAGAGTTGGAGACAGAGAAGATTGAGAATGAGAGAATTAGACGTTTATTACAAAGTTATTCTAGTTCTGATTATCTCATTGATCGTATTTACCCAACTGTTGCAGGTATGGAAGCTTTTCAAGATGAGAAGCCGAAGAAAAAGAAAGATAGTGGTAGGAAACCGACTGTTAGCTATAACAAGTGTCCGCCTCCAATTTCGGAAGGGTATTATCCTAAAAAACCAAACGAGGAGCAACTTGAAAAAGCAGTCAATATAAAGCTAAAAACCGACACAACTGACGTTTTACCAGATAACATTGATGTCACGTTTACCTCGTCCGATACTGATCATGAGTCTGAGTTAATAAAAAAGGTGGTCGATCAGGTGTTGGATACTGAGGAGGAGTCTGAGTCAAAGTCTGAGTCTGAGTCTGGAGGGTCAAATTCGTCAGCCAACTGTCCAAAGTCGTCGATCAAACGGTCTTATAGTAAAGAATTTTTGTTATCGAAAGCAAATTTGGATGATGAAACATTTGAAGTCGCATACACTTTAAATGATTCGGACAAATTGTACTCTGACAAAGAGTTTCCAATAAGAAGTGTTCGTTTTGACATGATCAAAAAGGTTTTCAAAATGACAGAAATTAATATTTCTGAAATAAAAGATTTAAATCTTACTGAAAAACCTAAAAAGTACACTTCAAGAGTTCAACAACGGCTAAACAAGAAAAAGGGTTACAATTCTGGTTCTGGTTTTCAAAAGAAATCAAACCAAAATCGTAGCTACAAAAAGAAAGGTCTTGGTTTTATTCCACCTGAAAACTATAAAAATGAAAAATATGTTCGAGATTTTAAATCGAAAATGACATATGTTGCAGGAACTAGCCATGAAGAAGAAGCTAAGAAACCATTCTGGAGACAGTCAAATCAAGAATTTCTGGCTGAAAAGATGAAGAATGGAACTGAAGTTTGTTACTCAAAAGAAACTAGAACCTGTTTCAAATGCAATGAAGTTGGTCATATTGCATGGAACTGTCCGAAAAATGCCAAGTCAAAACAGGGAGTTTCTAACAAGTTGAAAGGAAAAGTTGTTGATATTGAACCACCAACCGAAAAATTTAAAATTTTTGAAAACTCAACTTATGAGGTTGGTGAGTGTTCTAAAAAGAATTTTTATAAAAAGAAAGAGAATGACAACCAAGTGTGGGTTGTTAAGAAAGTTGATGTGAAAGTCGACGATGAATCTGGTTCCACAAAGCAAGAAGAGCCACAGGTTGAGATGAAAATTTTAGTGAATGATGATGAGTTTCCATCACTGAAATTTGAAGAAGTTAAACAGAAAGTTGGCAAGGTTGATATCTCGAATCAGTTTTACAAAGAGAATACTAAGTTTGATGTAGAGAAAACATTTAATGGAAGTGTTAAGAAAATTTTTGGGAAAATGTTGAATGGGAAAGCTAAGGGGGTTAAAGATTTTTATGCAACTAAAAAGGCAACTTACAATCCTACTGCGCAAGAACTGAAAGCCATCAAGTCTGAGAAGACTTGGATGGAAGTCTGTTTCCTTTGAAGTCTTAGGACTGTGCCGGAGATCCCAAGTTTGTAATCTCGGATCAGGAATCGGCATCTTTCTTGATAATTGTTTTTGTGATTAAATTTTAAAAATGTTTAAATTGTTACAGGATAAGTGTGATTTGCCGGAGCTTCCAGGTTGGTAAGTGCGAAGCAGGAATCGGCATCTTGATTAGTAAAATGGTTTATGTAGATGTTTTATTCCTACATGTGGTTATATGTTTTGGATATTCTTACAAGTGGTGAGAGGTTGATTCTGACATAGTGATTACTCAAGGTCATTAGTTTGAACTTGATGTAATCCTGATACAAGAGATTGAATGGACAAAATGATGAACCATATCCCTAATCCTACAAGTGGTAAATTCAACAAAACTTATTTTCCGGAAAAATCATTTTGGTTAAAACAAACTTAAGTGTTTTGAAATCATTATGAGAAAATAGTTTTGTAAAAGGGGGAGTTCTGATTGTTTATGCCTAGTGGATGGTGATTTGAGGTGATTTGATATCGGTTGTCAAGTTTGTTGTACAGTTTATTTTCAAATTTCTGTTAATGTGTTTGCATTTTAGGGGGAGTAGAAAATTTCAGAAAATCTAAAAACATTAGAAAATTTGAAAAAGGTAAAAACATGATAAAATCAAAAATGAGTTTTTGTGTCAAATAAGAGGAAATGATAGTACATCAGTAGACGGTCACAGTATGCTAAAGAAATGTAATGTTTTAATAGCGTTAAACAGTCTCACTGATGATATGCCGATAGGTTTTTACACATTTAGTAAGCTTTTTCGGGATATAAACTAAATTTCAAACTTGCTTATTTCGTGGGGAACACTACTTGGATATATAGGTAACCCCTGAAATCTCGTTTGAAAGGTCCCTCTTTCTGAGATACTAGGTCTTTATGCTCAGTGATATCTGGGGTATTATCCCGGGACTTCTGCTGAAAGGAATTTCTGACCTAGTCCCCGGAGAATACTTTCCGCATGCTTGAAATATAGCGCAGCCCACAGCAAATTGACGAAACAATAAAATTGATAGTCATTGCTGTTGTAATCAAAAGATCCTCTAAAGGGGACCCACCGAAAGTCGAAGCCGTCATCTCTCGGCGTATCGAAAGATCGACCTGAGCTCTCACGGCCCTCGCACTATAATTTATTCCCCTGACAGATATCATCTGTGGTATACTCACCTGTAAGACTGAATATTGGGATCTGGATACGGGAGTATATTCAAGAGGTGGGACACATGAATGAGTTTAAGTTCTTAAAACACTTAACTCATATCCTGAATCAGTTGAAATTTGTGTGAAAATTTAAGTGGATCGGTATATTGGCAATCTAAGTGAATTGTTTAATTCTTAATGTGTAACTAAGCTCAATGGTACTTGTGACTTGTCAAAATCTGATATGATCCTCTTACACAAAACTCACAAAAATATTGTCTGTAAATATTTCTTTATTGTATTTCTTTACATTCAAAATTACAAAAAGATTTTCAGTGTGTTTTAGCATAAATTTTTGAAAAAACTCAAAAAGATTTTCGACAACTGGTGTTGAAGAGCTAAATTTCAAAATTCCAAGTGCTAGACATGATGAACAAATGGTTTGGGAAAATGTGTTTTGAAAAGAAAAATGATTAAATTTTAAAATGATTCATCAAGTTTATTGAGTTATTTTTGAGGAAGAGTCAGTATTAGTGCATACATTGAATTGTTAAATGCGTAAAATTTACTTTTAGGTAGAGTGAGTTTGTGCAGGTTTAAGTATGAGTTGGATTGATGATCCTGAGCTGGATGAGAGCCAGATTACAATCTTGGAACAATCTCAGAAAGAGACATCCAGATTACGATCCTGAAGCAGATGATGCTGAAGAACCAACGGAATGCCAGCACATTGCAAGGGGGAGTCTGTTAATTTTGAGAGAAAGAATGAAGCTCAGAGACTGATCAAGACTGAAGATGCGAAGACTCGACACGTGAGACTCGTCAACATCTGAGGGGGAGTCTGTTAGTGCATGCATCTGTCAACTTCGTCTTGTATCGAGTCTTGTACTGTAATAGTTAGATCAGAGCACGAAAAACGAGATAGTGGTTTTTAGAGGTGATTCCACTCGAAATGACACTTTGTCATTTCGTGGGAAATCACATAAGTTTCTGATTCCACTCGAAATGTAACATGCTGATTCCACTCGAAAGTTAAATTCTAATTCCGCTCCAAATGACACTATGTCATTTCGTGGGGAATCAGAAGTACTATAAATAGGCTAGTGTTATGTCATTTCGAGGTGAATCAGAATATTGTACCGAAGTGCTGCCGGTGTGTTTCCTGATTGTATTTGTTATAATATCAATCAGAAGAGTGTTTAAAGTGAAGAACAAGCTGTAGCTACCTTCGTTTCTTGTTATTCCGCACCTGAAACGTAGTTGAACGCCTCTGAACGACTCATTTGGGTCGAAACACGATCCTACAGCTACAATGTACATTACCATGACTCGGCCAGATTTAACGTATGTGGTTTGTTTATTATCAAGATTCATGGCTAAACCTCATATGCATATATATATGTTGGACTGTTTTATGTAAGAAAACCGTAAATGAAGCTGAAGGTGTTTAGTTGTTTACTAACAGCGGCTATGCACGTGATGTTGAGAAAGTGCACTTCTGGATACGTATACTTGTTCAATAATGCGGCTACCTGTTGAATTTTAAGAAAATAGCAAAGTGACACATAATCGTCTGTGGAGGAAGGATACGAGCAGCAAGAAAATGTGTTTGTCACTGCACGTAGTTGAAAGGATTAATTGAATATCTGATTGAAAAACAAGATGAAATTCTTAAAGTCTTATGTGACAATACTTCAACAATCAAGCTGCCAAAGAAACAGGGTTATTCATAGGAGAACTATGCTGATCCACTACTACAAAACAGAGCGTTAGACGGGGTGATATGGGTTTTAAGACGGTGTTTTCAACACCGTCTTAAAGTACACCGATTTAAAATCAAGTCTTATTAGACGGTCTTCAATTTGAACACCGGCTTAAACTTGATGAACACCGTCTTTTGTTGTTCAATTTGATCCCCATATTAAACTTGATGAACACCGTCTTTGATATTATTATATAAATCGTCGCTGTTATCCTGCCGTCGCAATCGTCACTATTTCCATGTCGTCGCTGATGCTTAAAAAATGTTTTCTTTTTCTTGTTTTTTCAATACAAACCTGCCAATTTCCTGTTCACGACACACAAAAACTAAATAAACATAAACTAATAAGCATAAACGTAAGCATAAATGGTTGCCTTTCAAAAAAACATAAGCATAAACGTCACAAACGTCCTAATCCGGGTTCGTTTTAAGTCACAATTCACAAACATGTCATAAAACTACCTAACAAAAGGCGCGCGCAAAAGGTAGTTTTAAGACGGTGCTCAGGCACAAAAGGCGCGCGCTAGGCGCAGCGAGTTAAGCGCAAAACGTTTGTAAAAGTGATAATGATCATTAAAAAATGAAAGGAAATGCAAAAAGTGCCTCACGTGGGCCCAGGTTTTCGGAGCTGCATTCGTGTCCACACGAGTTCAACCAAATTACAGTTCAGAAACTCATTTTTTGAAGCCCCTGCACACGAGTAGGTTTTGTGGTAAAACATGTTATAAAGCTACAATGGAGTAGTAAAGATTTTACCTTATAAACAACCACTCACTTTGTTCCCACACCAATGTGGGACAAAGTATTTTCCACATTTTGAGACTTTCATTCACACCACCGAAACTTCCAACATACAAGTCCTAAATTTTTGCTACTAATTATTAGCTACATGATCTTAAATGACATATATAATAGTTTTTTTATTATTTTATATGTGCAATCTTATTTATTTTCAAAGCATAACATAATTTTTATATTTTTTTTTTCTGTATGTGCCTTTTTCTTAAAAAAACTCACGCTTTTTTTTGTGCCTAGGCGCCGGGCGAGGGCGATGCGCTTCACCTGCTCCTTGCGTTTCACAACATAGGCTGACATCATTCCCAAACCACTCAAATTTGGTGTGGCTATATAAGCCAGTCATTGTTGATGGATAAGATATCACAAAATTTGGTGAGTCAATGGATAAGATATCACATGAAATCTTTCGAAAAAAACTTCAGATATTTGGAAACAGCAAAATCAACCTCTTGGATTAAATTCGTCGTTCCTTTGTATGGATAAATTCTAGATGTTGGAACTAAATAATATTCAATGGTCAAGCTGGGCTGCCAATTCATATCTACTTTGTATTCATGTTGTTTGATTTTCTCCTAATGTACTCGATCGCATTGCCAGTTTTTTCTGTTTATTTATAAGTTTTGTTGTTCAAAGTAATTTTTTAAATTTAAATATTTATCAACTATGAAAATTCATCTATTCATAAAAGTAATTATAAAAATGGGTTATAATATAATAAGAAGTTTATTTGGGTGGGAAGCCTAGGAAGTAATCTTGATCATCTATTTATTTAATCAATGCTAAGATTAAATGAGTGAAAATTAAGGAAAAAAAAGAGGCGCGTGAGTTTGTTTAAGGGCATTCTAGTCAATCCAAGGCAATAGTTTATCTCTCCTCCAATTCCCCCCATTTTTTAAACGTTAATAACTCTTTCATACGACATTATAAAAATTGGCAACAAAAAAACGAGCGTTTTTTTATCTTTAAAATGAGTATAATATTGCTATATTTTCGAAAAAAAAAATCAAAAACCCAGTTGCGTAAAACGCAATAGAAAAAACCCAGTTGCATAAAACGCAATGAAAAAAAAACCTAAAAATGACATTTTTGTAAAATGCAATGCACCAAAAACACAAAAAAAATGTCTTATTTGTAAAACGCAATGTCCAGAAAACACAAAGAAATTTCTTATTTCTAAAACGCAATAGCCTAAAAACACAAAAGAAAGTGTACTTTCTAAAATGCAATGGACTGAAAACACATAAAAATGTGTTTTACCTAAAACGCAATGCACAAAAAACACAAACAAATGTCTTATTTATAAAACGCAATGGTAGAAAACAATTAAAATGTCTGTTTTCTAAAACGCAATGGACTGAAAACAAATAAAAATGTGTTTCACCTTAAACGCAATGCACCAAAAACACAAAGAAATGTCTTATTTATAAAACGCAATGGCCAGAAAACACTTAAAAATGTCTCAAGTCTAAAACGCAATAGCCTAAAAAAACAAAAGAAATTGTTCTCTCTAAAACGCAATGGAATGAAAACACCTAAATGTGTTTTACCTAAAACGCAATGACTAAAAACACTTAAAAAATGTGTTTTTTTCTAAAACGCATTGGCTAGAAAACACATAAAACTCTCTTATTTCTAAAACGCAACGGTCACATAAAACTGTCTGTGAATAGTCTGAACCAGAGAGTAGCAAATGAAAAATTGTCTGAATTGTCTACGAATTACTGTCTTCGAAATCCGCCAAAATCGTAAAACGCAATGACTAAATCAAAAACCCAGATCGTAAAAATGAAATTAAATAATTTCTTACATGGGTCGAAGCCGATTTCTTCAACGATTGACGAAATTTGAATGATAGAAACACATATCAGCGATCAAATCGAACGGTTCGAGTGATTATCTTCAAAATCACGGGAAAAAACGAGATTTTGAATGAAATTATACTGGGTTTTCTTAAAAAAAAATGAAGAACACGTTGATGGGGTTTTTGAATCATTGATTGGTGACGAAAATCGCACTATAATGTAGTGATTATTGAGATAGAAAGTGAAGAAATGGTTGAAGATGGTGGATTTTGAAAATGGTGGGTTTTGATGTCACTGGGAAGAAGAAGAAAGAAGAAAAGGAAAAGATTGACTAAAATACCCTTTCTCTTTATTTTAAATTTTGTCACATATGTTAATCATATTGCTTCCTATCCTTTCTAACCAAAATAAACTTTTTATTTACCCTTATAAAAATTACGTTTAAAAAAATTGTAGTTTTCGTATAAAGACTTTTCAAAATAACATTGTAATCTTTTGGATGGTTGAAAATGTATTTTCCAAAGCTGTAAGTGACCAATAACAACACATCCTTCCCTTCCCACCTCCTTGACTTGGTAAAACATTTATACTCAGTTGAACACAAAGAAGATCGTTTGTACATTTTTGAACACCTATTATTCAGTTATAAAAGCACAGCTTTTCATGCTTATTTTCACCAAATAACATTAACAAGTTTGCATATCATATTTAGCTACAAAAATGGGTTTGTTGATCAGAGCTTTTTCCTTGATTGCCATGGTTGCATGTCTTACCTCAGTTGCTCATGCAATTGAAGGCCAAGCAACTTTCTACAATCCTCCTTACTTTCGTAAGTACACCCACATGAAGATTGACTAAATCCATTCATCATCGTATCATATATTGTTATCTGGATTTCTATACTATACATGAAAATAAAAGTTTTTGGAGCCAAGCGACTCATTGGTTGCAGTTTCTCTGTCAAGGATAGAGGAAACGTATGCGCCTTTTCCACCCCAGGGGCGGACCTAGCTTTATAATAAGGGTAGCTCCCGCTACCACTTATAACTTCGGCGGTAGTGTAAATTTTGGAAAATTTTGACATTTTTCCGATTTCGTTGCCCCCCTTTTTTTTTTTAAATGTTGCTCCTATAACGATTTTCTAAATCCGCCGCTGTTCCACCCTCCCCATAGGCCACACCATACAAATAACTTACTATATGTGACATTTTTTTGAGCTAGACTTTTTTATCGATGAACATGAACAAAAATCGGGTTTGAATACCCCATAGGCCACACCATACAAATAATTCGACACATCTAGCCCTTATATTAACTACACATTACTATATATATCAAATGCTATCATGGGTTTGCGGTAATGTATTTTTAAGAGTTTTTAGTTTCACCACCTGGGTTTTACTTTTTTGTTTTATCACCACTCAATTAAAAAAAAAAGACTGTTGACACAGCCACACGTCTTCTCACAACGTCTTCATCGAGCCGGGGGTCTCACTTTCTATTCCTACGGGATAAAGGTAAGACGGTCTACATCTTACCATCCTCAGACTCTCTCTTAACTTTGCAATTGATAAGATTTACTGAGTATTTTGATGATGATGATGATGAGGATTTTAATTATTATTATTGTTGTAACTGAATATACTATTATTATTTTTTTTTTTAACTTTTTAGTTTACAGAAGTTTTAGTTAACGACTTATAGGTGTACGTTCAAATTTATTCCACCATATATTAATTACAAAGAATAAATAAAAAAATACGTTTAATAAATTAATATATTTGTGCTTCTTTTTTAAGTTTTATAAATTATCAAACCAAAAGTTTTATAAAAGATATAATTCATTTACGCTAAAATTATTTTAGGTACAATATGTACGTAAAACTTAATGTTTTTATGAAATTATTATTTTTAATTAAATAAACTTAATGTTTTTATGAAATTATTATTTTTAATTAAATGCTATTTAACATTTAAAGATTTTTTCTATTGTAAATGTGAACGAGTTGACCCGTTCGTAAGCTACTCTAAATAAGCTGGATACAAGTTTGTTTATTTACATTTCCTTTTTATTTTTTTATTTTTTATTTTATTTTATTTTATTTTATTTTTTTGCCTTCTTTCAATTCAAAAGTATTGTAGCATTGTTTTTTTTATTGCTATAGCGATAAGCGAGTATAGTTATCATAGAGAAGCGAAACGTTATCAACCGAATTCACCCCGCGAAGCGCCGGATAATTTTCTAGTTTATACTAAACGTATACTATCTATAAACATATAACTCTAACCGATAAACCGAAACGATTTCTAATTATAAACTAAACAATTTAGTTCAACTTTAAACTAATCTTTGGTTTTTCCTTATGTCCTTCTTTCTTTGATCTTTGTCTTCTTGTTTTCACAATGGATCCAAATTATGACAATAGATTTTGTGTGTAAGTTTATTTGTTTCATTTATCTTCATATACCTTGTTTTGAGGTTTTTTTTTTGTCTGTAATGTAGCGTCTGCATGTTTTGTAACCGAAGTCACTGGTAATATGCTTATAGCAGCAAACAGTGGTTTATTTGCCAGTGCAGCTGCTTGTGGGACTAGGTACCGGGTCACTTGTACCAGCGGAACCAACGAGGGTGTTCCGCAACCTTGCACAGGCAATAGCGTTGTTGCTACCATTGTTGATCTTTGTCCCGGGTGTGCAGCAAATCAAATTGATCTTTCTCGTGATGCATTCGCAGTGATTGCTAATCTTGATGCTGGGAGAATTAACATTGAATATAATCAGTAAGTATACGGTAGAAAATTCCAATTGGTCAAGTCAAACTTATATGGTTTAGATGAACTTTTGATTGATTTTCACTTATTCGTGATTTTCAGGATATGATTTAACAAAAGACGCATGCAGGATGCCAATAATAAACTCTCAGTGTGACTTTTCTTCCAAATAAATTGTGTGATTGACTGGACATTATGTAAAGCGCATAATAAACTCTTTTGTATGTATCTTTATATCTTAATAAATAAGAATTTGAATTATTATTTCCTTTAGTTATTTCGATTTCATATATTATTTAGTCAGCCGATTGTTGTATCAGATCAGAATCAGTAGTATAATGACTATGTGATATGATGTCCATGATTAATTTGAAAATGGAAATATTATAGAGTTTATCAAGCTTACTATGAATATTACCAATTTCTATAAAATCTTATAACTAGGAGGAGACGTTATTAACTTTGTTATAAGTAAGTAAATAAATTTTAAACGAACACGAAAAGGGTTAAAAACCCAAATTTTTCTTGCTTACGTTGCGTCGTTGAATTTTTTTTCTCTTTGAACAGCTTAAATAACACAAAAAACGCCTTCTACAGGGTAAAAACCCCTGGCCTCAGGAGGAGCAACATTTACAATGGCTTAGCCAATGAACTCAACCCTACCCAGGTCGTTGAATTTTGATTGCAATATTAAAAAATAAAATATGTGGTCCTGATATGCTAATTAGAACCAACATCCCAAGAAGCTTCAAATGCAACAACCATGTTGTAGTACTAACAAGGTATGAAGACTCTTCATTGAAGAGTACATACGTTGTAAGAACACGGGCATTGAAGTAATATTAATTTCACTCATCGTTTATAGGTTTCAAGTTGTTAATCCCCATTCCCTAAGGAAGAAAAATCCTAGACCTGCCACTGCGTTAACTCAAAGTCACTGACGACAATTACCGAGGGATTTATGTCAAATACCACGAATACAAACATAGGTATGTTTAACCAATGGAACCTTCATCTACATATTACTGACGAGAGTTTCACTGGACGTTTTAACGACAACATTTCAAATTCATCCCTAATGAAGTTTTAACGACAACATTTCAAATTCATCGGTATGACTCAACGTTTAACTTACTTTACCGCCTACAAACAGAATACCAATATTATTCCTATTGAAGTTTTGGGTCAACGTATGTCAGTGGTGGAGTACCGGTCAATCCTTAAGTACTGTTTGAGATTGGCCAAAAGGTTGGTGTGCGACAAGTGGCGTAGGGTGAGTATACCCGTGTCACCCGGTCCATGTACCCGTCTCTCAGTTAATACCCTCTTATGATCATAAATATAATTATGATCTGTCTCGTATGTTGTTCGTAATTACCAGTTAAACAGGTTAAGTGGATTTTAGTTCGTTGCCCAAGGTGTAACTCTTACGGGTCAAGACCCGGTCAGCAGCGTTGACTTATCGAACCGGACATAATATCCAACAGCTCCCACTTGGACGGTCTCTGATAAGATCTCAACGCAGACAGCCAGCGGTGTTCTAGCTACACATAGCTGCCCCCAACAGGTCATGACACTTTAAAGTCATTAACCAACGTATCTTCTCTTTAGCAACGGTTTGCTACTTGAAGACAGTAGACTTATGGCAATTCTCGTCATCTATCCTTTCTGTAAAAGACATCAATTGAACAATGAGGCATGGATCAGATTCAATCTCACATGGCATTCAATCATTATCGTTCTCGTTCACAGAATCAAAGTGGTCCAATCAAACACACAGTAAGTTTGGGTAAGGCCTTACAGTTCACCAGTTTGAATCAACGAGGGCGCCCAGATGTCTAACTGTTACATATAATGTAAGAGTACAAAATCCCATCTTGACTACATACAACTCCCACTGAACCTCAGAACCACTCTCAACCAATGCCTTTATGACTGGCAGTTACGCGACAGCGTTGGACACTAATCAAAGAATAGTCTTGAGTAAACGAAAGTTCTAGTATGTATCTCAGGTCAGAGGATACTAAATGAGTATACCTAAATCAAATACAACTTATGACCATGATCCATGAAGATGATTTGATGCGAGTTACATCCAACGTCATTCATAATGAGGTTTGTGAGTCTGGAAGTCAACTCCTTGAGTCCAAAATCAGAATAGTCTTAATTCAGAGTCGTTCCCACGAGTCTGACCGACTACGGATAATTTAGAATACAAGATTCATGGATTAAACGTATCAAAATCGAACACAGTTGTAAGATTCGAACTTTGCATTTAGCTAGTAAATCAAAAGTGAATTCAAAAGGTACAACTGTCTGAATGTTCGTACATCCAAATACTAAATCAAAACAAATGGTTATCTAATCTAAGACCGATAGCATTCTCATGCTTGTCCTAAGACATCGGTTTAGTGAACGGGTTTGCTAAGTTTTGATCTGTGTCTATTTTGCTTATTAAGATGTCTCCTCGTTCCAGTATTTCCCGTATATAGTGGAACTTTCTTAGAATGTGCTTAACCCTGTGATCCAGGCTCCTTGGTTTGAGCAATGGTTCCTTTGTTATCACAGAACACCTAGATTGGTTTCTGAATACTTGAAACCACATCGAGGTCGTTGATGAACTACTTCATCCAAGCAGATTCTTTCGAAGCATCTGATGAAACTATACATTCGGATTCGGTGGCTGAATCCGCCACTATACTCTGTTTGGAGCCTTTTCCAATAGACAGCTCCTCCATTGAGAGTGAATACGAATCCTAATTGTGAGCGAGAATCATCTCGTTCATTTTGGAAGCCAGCATCAGTGTAACACCTTACAGTGAGCTCCTCTTCCACTCCTCCAAACACCAATAACATATCTTTGGTTCTTCTCAAGTACCTCAGAATGTTCTTTACTGTAGTCCAATAGGCAATGGCAGGACTGTGCTGAAAACGACTGGTCATGCTTAAAGCATACGAGACGTTAAGTCTAGTACATAACATACATGATTGAACCAATCGCTGAAGCATATGGAACTACTTCCATTTTCCTAATTTCAATGTCCATTGAAGGAGATTGCGATTTTTTCAACACGGTTCCTTTAGTCATAGGAACACCTCCTTTTTTGGACTTCTCCATCTTGAAGCGTGTCATCATTTTGTCTATGAACGTTCTTTGACTTAGCCCTAAAAGCCGCTTAGATCTATCCCTATAGATCTTCCTTCCCATAATGTAAGCAGCTTCTCCAAGATCTTTCATTGCGAAGCAATATCCCAAACAGTGTTTAACTTCGTTAAGCATAGGGATGTTTGTTTCCAATTATTAGTATATCATCCACATACAGGATGAGGAATGATATGGTGCTCCCACTAACCTTTCTGTAACCGCAAGAGGATCCGCCTCAGCAGGATCCGGTTCCACAGGAGACACCGATCATTCAGATAGCTGCCGATGATCCAAAACTGAGAAAGATTGAATATCAAAGCTCATATAATTTTATCCCGGATATGAAAATGCTTAGAGGCAATCACCCGATACTGAAATTTTAGCCGAGTACAGCTGAATGGAATAAGTATGATAAACTGAGGAAAACTGATTTACTTCAGCACAGGGTTATAGATTGGATGTGGTTGAGTGAGATAGGCGCGAAGCAGGAGGTGAGGGACCTTTTGGGTCAGAGGTTGATTGATGCATTTGAATGTATAGAGCCTCAGTATGAGGAGTTGGTGCTAGAGTTTCATAGCACTTGGATGCACAAGGAGGGAAAGTTCGAGCAGGACACAGCCGTGTCGTTCAGTCTAGGTAGGCAGGTGTATGAGATGAATATGGCGAGGTTTGCCATAGTTTCGGGGTATTATACTGAAAAGGAAGTAAAGAGGCCGGAGTTTGTTACTTGTTTGCGGGGTGCTTATTCTAAGCCTAGGGATTGTGGTATTGGTAAGACTGAGCTGAGAGAGTTTTGGAGTACGATTTCTGACCACCCGTTCACGACTACGAACCTGATCACTTCGGTTCGTAATTCGGTTTATAGGTATGTGCTGAAGATCTTATCTACTACACTAGTGGGTCGGAAGTCGGGGGAGAACAAAGCGAATTGGATAGAGTTGTTTATTTTGATGTGTAGAGTGCAGAATAGGAAGATGAATCTGGCTACGGTCTTAGCAGATTCCTTTAGTAGGAGTCGTCAAGGTGGTCCTCGAGCTGGTTTGGATATGGGCCCCTAGATTACTAGGATTGCAACAAATTTTGGGGTGTTTACCAAATATCTCCCTGAATTTCTACATGTGGGGCCCACGACGGCGACATTTGCGATCAAGGAATTGCAGCAGACCGGTATAGTATCATCTATGGAGCCTTACGGCTGGGAGCCGATCAGGTAGGGGCCGCAGGTGCAGCCACCGGAGGGACATCCCGCTGAGGATGTAATGCTTCAGATTGATCCTCCACACAGTCAACGGCCACCACAGTAACACGAGCAGCCAGCACACCGGTATCCACGCAGACAGCCCCCACCTGCATCTCTTACTTTGGAGTCGTTCTCTTTGTATGTGGAGCAGAGGTTCGACAGGTTGGAGCACCTTATTTTGACAGGTCAGGATAGGTAGGAGGGTGCCCTCCGATACATCTTGAGCAGGCACAGTATAGGGATCCCAGATTTCTTCCAGCCGAGGCAGCATGGTAGCTCGGCTGGTACTGCTGAGAGGTTTGATCCGATTCCCCCGATTCGTGTATTTGGAGAGGGCAGTTCAGGTGCAGGTGGTCGAGAGGAGAGCAGTCATGAGTCTGATAGCGAGCATGACGAGGATTAGTGTGGGGATAGCATGAGGATGCAGGAGCAGCAGCTGATTACTATATCTTTTGTTTGATCATTTTTCTTTTATGTTGTTTTTTATCCTCCTATATTTTGGTATGTACTGATAGTTATACACGTTAAACAAGTTGGTTAGAAAGGTTGGGTTGGTTGTTGATGAAACTGATGAACTACTAATATTTTGATGATATATATGATATGTTTTGGTAGTTTGTGTTGATGATTGATAGGTTGATAATGTTAGCCGCTTTCGTTCGCGTGTCCGAGGTTAGAGTTGTTTGCTGAGCGCATTTCGAATTGGAGGGCTTATGTGGAAACGACTGACATTTTGACAGTCTCACATATCAGCTAAGTCGTTTCCCTTTTTGTTGTTGTATTTCATTTATTTATTTCGTCGTTAGTTCGTTATTTATTTAGTTAGTTCGTTAGTAGTTTAGTAGTTTTTAGGTAGTTTATTGAGTCGTATTTCCATTCTTGCATTAGGGACAATGCAATCTTTAAGGGTGAGGATGTGATACATGTAAATAATCGAGTCATAATATTGAAAAAAATACAAAAAAAAATTAAAAAATTTGAAAAATCCAAAAAAAATTGAAAAATCAGAAAATGTCCTTTGAAATGAGAAGTTTGCATATTTAATACGGAAAATGATAGAAAAGATAAATTTTTGCTTGGGTTCGAATAATAATAATATGAGTTAAAATAAATCGAGCTTGCGTCTAGTTAGGGATTTGTGGATAGGCCCGGGTTTGGTTTTAAGTCCCGTTGAGCTAATATACCTTAATTGTCGGTCTGCTAGTGGGTTTTCGCCTGGGAGATATGGGAAATTAAAACTGCCGATAATAGTATAAGGGGAACCGTTATAAGTTAAAACTGTTAAAGTTTGCGATCATGCGAGAAAAAAATAGGAAAAAAAAGTGAGATAGAAACTAAATGAAAGTAGTGCATTCCTATGTAGTCTGGGTTGGGGATAGTGACTTTACAACCGGATTACCGCTAGGGTGTATGAAATCGACCGTGCAAAGAAAAGTAAAAAGTACCGAAGCTTAAGTAATCCGAGTTGGGGATAGCGACTCTACAGCCGGATTGCCTCTTGGTTAGGGAAAGCATCGTCTACGCTCATGGAAAGAAAAAAAAAAAGAAAAGCGAAAAAAATGGAAAAAGAAAAAAAATTGATTGTAAATTCTCTTAGTTTTGATATAAGACAGTTGGGAATTGGTCCAGTGATCGTTCCTTTAGTCCTATAAGCTTGAGGTGGGAGTAGGTGGACCGTAGATTCTAGTGTGAGGCCTTAGGTAGATTGACCGCACTTAAATTAAATTCACATGATAAGGGCTTAGGATCGGACTTGGGTTTAAAGGGACAAGTATATTCGCAATCGCGACTAACGCAAGCCTTGGTTTTAATAAGATATAAATAATTTTCGACCCAAGTGATTGTTCATCTCTGATTCCGTTGCATAATTCTTTTTCGAGGACGAAAAAAGAGTAAGTGTGGGGATATTTGATGTATTGCAAAATACATCATTTATTCGTGTATAGTTTGTATTATTTCTCGTTATTTCTAGTTTAATTTTAGTTAGAATTGCGTTGTCACACCCCCAAAATCCACCTGCGGAATACCACCGCTTGGAGGCGTGACTGACCAGGATCCAGCCACCAATCATATTGAACAAGCATGTAAGTGATTATAAAAATCCAACCAATACAATTGGTGTCCAAACAAAACATAGTTTAAGTTGCAAGCGGAAGCATAATATTTAAAACCAAAACATAAGTTTAATTGTTTCAAGTTTAACATGGCACACAGCTGTCCATGTCCCACAACGACTCTCTTCCATGCAAGCTCCAGCTAAGTACCTATTGACCTGCAAAGCATGTAGTAACGAGTCAACAACAAGTTGAGTGAGTTCACGGTTGGGTGTTCGTTTTAAGTTGTTTCGAAAACAGTTTCCTTTATCTGGCATCCTGCCGTGGGGGTTACCCCATAGATGAAAAACGTGACTTGTTTATTCCCGGTTACTCTGGCAATCCAGCCGTGGGGGCTACCCCTTGTTAGTTATCTGGCATTTCGGCCGTGGGGGCTACCCCATGTATACACTAGACTCGTTACCATATCGACTGCTGACTGTAGTCATGTTTATGTGCCCTGAACTGTCAATGTCTATCATCATTGACGTTCCCAGATCCATTAGTTCACGCCCGTCCTCTGCGGCACGGTGTGAGGTTTGTCAAACCTAAATAGCGCTATCTAACTAATGACCCGCTCGCCATTGGCCCGACGATTAAGTCGATATAAAAAGGAGGGACTTCGTGATAGAGTTTTGGTCTAGTACGAGTTATCTGTCCATGAGGACGAGGAATTATATTCCTGAACCGATGCTGTCCTACCCAAGAAAGGACGAGGAATCCATATTCCTCAACCCCAATTCCCAACCCCTGGGAATCCCATGCTTTGTAGAAAGTGTGAACTCACCTTGGTTTGCCCGGCAGATACACAGAAAGGTCAATCAAGCTATATTGTGGTCAACCACGTCCTAACATAGTTGTACCATACAAGTCAGGTTCGTATTTAGGTAGTGCACGTATGTTTTCTACACACATTTGCATACACGTATTGATCATGGCACACACGTATAAATACTTCAGTTAATCAACAGGGCACAAACACATCCAATAGCCTCATCTACGTAAATAAGCAAAGTCCAAGTATGCGGCCCGAATAGTTGGGCTCGTAATAGCATGCAAGTCCAAAACAGTGTGCACGTGTATATGGTCTCGAGTCGAGACTAGAGATCTCGAGTCGAGACTGTGCGGTCTCGAGTTACACCTACGAGTTCTCGAGTCGCAACCGTGGAGGTCTCGAGTCATGCATGTACTAGTCGAGACTAGACGGTCTCGAGTCGCAACAAGACTCGTAACCTGGTCTCGAGTCATGTTGTTTGTGTGCTGGTAATGTGTGGTCTCGAGTCGAGACTAGGGGTTCTCGACTCGCAACCTGTGTCGCAATCGTGATCTCGAGCTGTCACATACATGGTCTCGAGTCGAGACAGAGGGTCTCGACTGGCACACCTGCTAATTGCCAGCACATGTACTAACCAATGGGATTCCGATTTCATGCAACGGTGTGTACTATCCATACAAACATGTTTTCTTGTCTAATACTTAAATAAAACGGATCAAACAAGCATTTTTCAAATGTTCATAACATGTTCAACATATATTCAAATAGTTCATCAAATATTCATATCACAATCAACCCTTATTCATTCATTTCATCATTTACAAGCATGTTCATTCAAGGCAACCTAAACCTCTAAACAAATGCATGATTCGGACATCACTAAAGGCTATCATCGGTTTCTATATCTAGTATGTTCAATCAATACAATAGCATGCTTACATAAGATTTATCATATTTTTAAAACACATATACTAAAATAAATTGTTCAAACATATCACACTTAGCTAGTGCATCAACATCCGATTATGCTTGTGTCCACTTATACATTTCTACCAATTTTAATTGTCAAGTTAGCATGATAATCATTAATTCACCTCAATCTTCCTAACCACATAAAATTATGCGTGTTATACAAAAACATGTGCATCCTTCAATGAATAATCGTCATTTAATAACAATAACCATCTTCTATCAAACAAACACCTTTATCAACAATTTCTCATGTATTTGTTATTAAACAACTAAAGGAGATACTAACCGGCTACAGGGTATGAAGGGTGAACTTCCGATTGACGATTCCAAGCTTGAACCGAGGGTCCTAGTGTTGCCGGTTTGAATCCGAGAATGAGGGAAGAAGGATGTTGAGACTTAGGGTTTTAGTGAGAGAGAATGTGGGAGTGTGTGTGTAGGAGAGTGTGTGTGTTGTCCAAAGAAATGGCAAAAATGTCTAGGAGCATGAGTTATATACTAAGTTAGTTCACCCTAGTGGGTTTTCGAGTGGGGTGAAGGGGAGCATGGCCCAACCGGCCCAACAGTTACACTATTCACTCGAGACCGAGGGGTCTCGAGTTGGGTTCTTGTGTTTTGGTTCCGGTTCACTACACACACTTGTATAAACTACACGTTATACGTACACATTGATAACACATAGCACATTAAGATAATCACCAACTTTCATTTACTAGTATATATAAACACATAATGTTCAAGCATGTTGCATCGAGATACAATGAAGGGTTCTAAATATCGAGTTGTCACATGCGTGCTATTGATTATATCTGCGTTTTCTAGGTCTTGGTACTAAAAGTTGCTGAAAAAGGAGCAAAAACGAGCTACATTGCTGAAACACTAAGTCTTGGAACAAGTCTAAAAGAGTTAGAATAATTTTGAAGAGTTTTGGGATGTTAAAGCTGAATTTTGGACGTAACATTCTGTGAAAAAATGCCTGTGGCGTCGCGCCACGGCTATATGCTCATACAGTCGCGTAGCGCCAAGAAATAACAAGGATTTCCTGGACATTTGCATGGTGGCGTCGCGCCACCAGAGTACTTCCCACCCGTCGCGCGACGCGACGGGCATGTCTGACGAATTTTATTTGCTGATCGCTAGGGTTTAGTATATAATCCAAGTTAATCATCATTAATCAAAAACTTACGAATTCAAGAAACCCTAGGCGATTTTCAGAGCAGATTTCGAGTATTTCGGAGTACTTTGGCTTGCGGGAATCATCCGGTTAAAGCACGGAGCATAGGAAAGAAGATTGTTCGGGTCTTATCTCCCGGTTTTCATTATTTTCTTGTTTCGATACTTTTACGATGACTTCTTGTTTTGAAACTTGTGTTTTGATTTTAGATACTATGTTTTCAGGCTAAAACCTTCGTTACTACCTAGGTTAGATGATAGTTTAATGAAGTTTGGATTTTTAATGGTTCTCTATTGATTTGTTATGGATTGATCTTTGAAAGTAAATAATTTTAGAACCTCTGATTTGGTGAATATGCGTATTTACTTTTGATTGTTGATTACTTGCTGTTTCACATAAGTTTTGGTGAATGTCTTTCAGATAATAAATTTGTGTTGATTATTCGTATCTTTGCGGGTTCGGGTGATCTCTGGGTAAATCGGCCGATAGCCTTAGAAACAGTAACTAAAATACAATTAGAATTAAGTATTCTGCTTAACTTGTCGCTGAGAGGCTCGAGTTAGTTAGTAGGTCGCAGTGTAATATATAGCTAAGATAGGTTTTGAGAGAAGTTAATCTTAGTTCCCTAATTGCATCTGTGTCTATTAAACCAACTTAGAATCTAGGATTGCCTTAGATTATCGCGCTGAGAGGTAGATAGTCGTATTAGGGCACTTTTAGAGGCGTTAGAGGACTGAGAGGAAGTCTAACAATCGGTGTTCACAACAGCCTTGTAGGGTTTCCTAGGTTTCTTCCTGAGAAGGGTCGGGAAGTCTTAGCTTGAAATATCTTAGGGTTTAGTACTTTACGATCCCGATTCCATACCATAATAGTACCATTAGAAATCCATTCCTAGTTAAACTGGATTCAAGCCTAGTTAATCGTTAATCTCATTTGAATTAAACCTTAGTTCTTGTTCGTTTCATAGTCTAGCTTTATTTTAATTTCAATTTTAGGATTTTAGTAACCCCCCCCCCCCCTTAAAACACAACAATAATTAAGTCGTGTCAGTGTCTAATCTAAATAAAGTCTTTAACGTGATTAATTAGAGTCTTTGTGGGTTCGACATCCGGACTTGCTTTTCTTTGCTAGATTCGACCGGTTCACTTGCCGGTGAGTAGTTTAGTCAAGTTAGAGAGTCTAGATTATTATTACTTGAGTCTAAATTTAGGGTTATTTTAGTTTATTTATTTGAACTACTTATTCCACATCACATGCCATAGTCCATGTCATTGTTTGGAGCCTTTGGTCAGCGAGAAACAGGATAATTTTTAATGGTACTTACCTGCCGGTGTCAAACATTATGGAGGAAGTAAAGGCTATGAGCCACTTATGGGTCAAGAAACGATCTAAGGACTCGACTCAAACCTGGAAAACTGGAGGTGGTTTGAAGGCTATGATTAAACTCGGTTTAGATTTGGCTTGGATACTTTATGTTTGGTTTATGGCGTGCAAATATTTGATGGTTTTTTATTAAGTTTTTTTTACTTTTTTTATTTTATTTTTTTTGTAATTTTGTTGTAGCCCCTTGCTAAATTTAATACATATATCTATACCTAATATTCAATAATATTATGGCAACTAGCTCCAAATTTAATATAATAATCATTTTGTAGATTTCGATTAAACAAAAACATTCAGGTGAATCAAGTTTACTACAAAGTCATTTTATGTTTTTTTGTAGATTTCGATCAAACAAGAAGATTCCGGTTAATCAAATTTACTTCAAAGTCATTTTATGTTTTTAGATGGAGCAAAAATGTTGATTTTTAAGATGGATAAAGCAAATTATTTTGGATGATCTAGAACTATAAAGACCAATAATTTCACGTATGCCCCACTTCCGTGACATCCTAACTCATTTGTATTTTGTTGAAAATTCTTACAAGAAAATTCTTACTCCCATCTTCTAACATCCAACTTTGTTTTAGCCGCTATAAAAGCATTGCCTTTTTTTATTTCTTTACACAAATTAAGTAAACAACTTTACAAAATACATTTACAGGGTCTAGAAAAATATATTCAAAAAAATGGTATTCATGACTAGAGCTCTTATTTTGGTTTCCATGGTAGCATGTCTCACATCAATTGCTCACGCCATTGCTGGCCAAGCGACTTTCTACACTCCGCCGTACGTTCGTAAGTATACTTGCATCAAAGATTAACTAAACCGATTTGTCTTTGTACTTGTATATTATTTTATGTCCTTGTACGTGTATATTATCAATGATTAACTAAACCGATTTGTTTTTGTACGTGCATATTATCTTGAGTCTTTGATTGTGTTATATATATATATGTAGCATCGGCATGTTTTGGCAACGAAGACCGTGGTGTTATGATTGCCGCAGCAAACATCGGCTTATTTGCCAACAGAACAGCCTGCGGGACTAGGTATCGTGTGACTTGTACCGGAACCACCTCAACTGTTTTGCAACCTTGCACTGGCAATAGCGTTGATGTTACCATTGTTGATGTTTGTGTCTCATGTGCACAAAATCAACTTGATCTTTCTCGAGAGGTTATTGCTAATCCTGATGCGGGGAGAATTGCCATTGAATATGTCCGGTAACTATACACAAAACCCCCAAATTTCGTATGTTGAATTTACAAACTTTATTATGGGACTTTTGACTAACTTAGGTTTCTTTGTAAATTACAGGATCTGATTAAATAAAATATGCATTCAAGATGCCAAAGATCAACACCATGCATATATTTTCTTTTAAATAAATGAGACAATAGGGTAATATAACCGTTGTTTATGTGTCTCATGACATTGTGCCCAGTCATTTAATAAAATGGTTTGTCTAAGCTATTATTTAAAAACACAAATTCTAGTAATGCATGTCTACAATTATTCATAAATTTCTGATCGTGCCATACATTTTACATTCATATTTTATTACTAAACTATTTATTTTATTAAAGTATTTAATTTTAATATAACCTAACTATATATAATAACTTATATTTAAATATAGGGGAAGGATCCACTAAAAAGTGGATTTTGCCTAAGTAGCCTAAGAAGAAATCTTAACCATTCATTTTTCAAATCAATGGTTAAGATGAAAGTGTAGAAAAAAGGAGGAGTGTAAGGGTATCTTAGGAAAATCCTATTTATGGACTTTCTCTCTCCACATGCAAGGCACATGCATATTTCACCTCCATTTTTTAAACGTTCATAACTTTTTTATACGACATTATTTTTTCATAAAAATTTCACCATAAAATCGAGCGTCTTTTTATCTTTAATTTGAGTACCATATTGCTATATAAAATATGAAGACTAAAAAAACCCACTAAAATGTGTTGTGTTTCTATGTTGTATAACATTTTTTTGTGCTGGATTTTTGTACTATATTTTATACTATATTTTTGTACTAAATTTTTTGTACTGAATTTTTTTGTCTTAATTTTTTTTTTCCTCAATTTTTTGTACTGGATTTTTTTGTACTACATTTTTTTTGCTGAATTTTTTTGTGCTATATTTTTTTGTACTACATTTTTTTTGCTATATTTTTTGTACTAGATTTTTTGTGTTATATTTTTTTGTACTAGATTTTTTGTGCTAGATTTTTTTGTACTAGATTTTTTTTTGTATTTTTAAAAAACAAAATGGGTGCCACATGTCATTTTCACTCCTATTTATAAGGACCAAAATGCCCTTGATTCCTACTTATTAGGAGTGTCACATGTCATCATCACAATCCTTCTTAGGCTACTTAGGCAAAATCCACTTTTTAGTGGATCCTCCCCCTTTAAATATATTACATAATTTATAATTGAAACTTAGAAAATGAAATAATATAAATATACACATATTAGTAATATTATTTATTTTTTAATCAACAAGTTATGCTACATAACCAATGTATATTATAATAATTCTGTTAATTCAAGATGGGTCCGCATTAATGGTTGTCCTTGCGTGTCAAAACCCATCGCTGAAACAAATGATAAGTTACCAAAGGATTTTACCATGTCAATCCTCCAATCCGAAATATTGTTTGATCAACACATATTTTATGTATAACTAATAAGTTTTACATGTGCGATACCGAAAATGTATACAACAATATTATATATGCTAAAAGGATACCGACACATATTATATTGATCGAAAACCATATAATTAAGAAAATATGAATACCGATGTCGGTATCGTTGTCTGATTCGTTATGGTAATACTATGATAATGGTACTTTGTATAGCTTATGATGCAGAAAAATACATTACAATTTCATTTCAATAAAATTTATATCAGATTAATACCGAGAGAAAAAAATAAACAATTTGGGTATTTATTAATTTTTAATCAAAAACTTGTAAGCCACGTTTTATTTTAATCAAGAATCGATGACAAAGTTCAGGAATTTTGGAGTGGACAAAACCAATTTTATATGCTGCTACAATGAATATAAATAGACTAGATGACAAAAAGAATTAATATCGTAGCTTTGGGTGTAAAGCTAGCTCCAACTGTAAAGAGGGTAACATGGGCCTAAAGGCCCAAGGCCAAAGGCCCAAAGCTGAATTAACAATAACAATTGGAATTTGAGATAGAACTTTACTATAGTACTTAGAGTTGATAACACACTTCGGAAAGATGATTCATCATATACTAAGAATTCAGGATAACATCAAATCAATATATTATCCATCTGATTAAGCTGAAAGTTGGAACAGGAGACTAGTGGGTTAAACACCCATGTCCCTTATTTCATGCCACTATCTACCATGCAACCACTAACACACTAACACACTAACATGCATCATGGGAATATTCTAAGGATAATGGAAACATAAACAATGCAATAAACGTGCTGAAATAAAATGCAGAACTGGTGCTACAATTTGCCAAACGGGCTGGTTTCTTAAGTGAGCGCTTGGGCCTTCCTTGTTGGGCTTCGGTGGCAGCTGGACTGTCCCTTAGCTAGGCTTCGGTGGCAGCTGGAAGGGCCTGACCCGTATCATCTCCCTCCCCTCAAAAACTAGCATTGTCCTCAATGGCTGTGAAGTTTGGAAATTGCTGTTCAAGGACCTCTTTGTCTTCCCAGGTAGCTTCCTCTAATGGTTTATTCTCCCATTGGATTAAGAGTTGCGTTCGACCGCCACTATCCAGTCTTGCATCGAGGATTGTCTCTGGCAAGGGGGAGAGCTCTACGTCAGGATAAAATTTAGCTAAGTCACCTGGATTTGTGGAGGTGATGCTGTGGCTTGTCTTCAAGAGTGAAACGTGAAAGACTGGATGAATCCGAGATGACGCTAGCAAATCCAGCTTATAAGCAACTTTCCCAATTCCCTCTAAAATTCGGTGGGGTCCATAAAACCGTCGCGACAGTTTGTGATTGGAGCGATTCTCTACTGAGTTTTGACGATACTTTTGCAACCGTAAATAAACAAAATCGCCTACCGAAAATTCTTTATCTGCGCGTTTCTTGGTGTCTTGTTTTGCCATCTTTTGTTTGGCCACTTCAATGGATTGTTTGAGGCTGGTAATAAGGCGCTGATGTTCAAGTAAAGAAGAATCAATAGAGGTCGTCTTAGTAGTACCTGGAATGTAGTCGTTAATTGAAGCGACATCTTGACCATACAAAGCGCGAAATAGTGACATTTTGATTGTAGAATGGTATGCGGTGTTGTAGGAGAACTCGGCTAAGTACAGATAGCGTTCCCACTTCTTCGGTTCATCAAAAACAAAGGCTCGAAGGTACATTTCGAGGCACCTATTAACAACCTCGGTTTGCCCATCCGTTTGAGGGTGGTAAGCACTGGAATGAATTAATTTTGTACCCATTTGCCGAAATAATTCCTTCCAAAAGCCACTAATAAAGATCTGGTCTCTGTCGGAAACAATTATTGTTGGCAATCCATGTAGTCGATATATTTCGCGCATGAATATCGAAGCTAGAGACACCGATGTGTAGCCGGTTGGTAGCGCAATAAAATGTGCGAATTTGGATAAGCGATCAACTATCACCCATATCGCCGTTTTCCCTTTGGACGGTGGTAAGCTTGTGATAAAATCCATGGAGATGTCATTCCAAGGACGTTCAGGGGTTGGGAGGGGCTGAAGTAGGCCGTAGGGTTTATGGTTGGGGTTTTTTATGGCTTAGCAAACTTCACAACCTTTAACGAATTCAGCAACATCTTTTTTTAAGCCCGGCCATGTGAAAGAACCCGAAATGCGCTTGATTGTAGCATTGATGCCCGAATGACCACCTAAGAATGAAGAATGAAACTCTTATAATAACCGTTGGCGAAGGTCGGAAGTCGGCGGAACATACAGATTGCCATGCACATAAAGCAAGCCATCACGTAAACGGTGATGTGGGAACCCGAGCGGGTCAGCTTGCACCGAGTCCATCAGTTGGCGTCCATTTACATCGTTGCGGTAATAGAGTCGTATTTCATCAAGCCATGTTGCTTTTGGATGTGAAAGAGCTAACATGGATGGAATGTCGACCCGACTTAATGCGTCTGCAACATTGTTTTCCTTCCCGGGATTAAAATGAATTTCAAAATCGTAACCCATTAACTTGGTAACCCACTTTTGTTGTTCCGGGGTTTGAATTGTTTGGGTAAGAATATGTTTGAGACTGTGATGGTCGATATAAATTCGAAACCGGTAACCCAAAAGGTATTGACGCCACTTTTTTACGGATTCGGTGATGCCGTATAACTCTTTTGTATAAGTAGACTGGCTTTGCATAGTGGTACACAGTTTCTTGCTAAAAAACGAGATGCATTTATTATCATGGGAAAGCACCTCGCCGATTGCATGACCTGACGCATTGGTGGTGACGTCAAAAGGTTTGGTGAAATCAGGTAAGGCTAATGTGACCAATGTTTTCATGTGGTTTTTTAGTGCAAGAAAAGCTTTGTTAGCCGCAGCACACCATGCAAAATCTTTTTGTTTCAAAATATCGGTTAAAGGAGCGGCGATGCTTGCATATCCTTGAACGAAACGTCGGTATTAACCGGTTAATCCCAAGAAGGCCTGAAGGGTGGTGAAGGAAGATGGTTGTGGCCATTGTTGAATTGCCTGAATTTTATCCGGTTCTGGCGCAACTCCAGCGGATGATATTTTGTGGCCGAGAAAAGAGATTTCTAGTACACCAAATACACATTTGGAGGCTTTTGCATGGAAGTGGTTTTGTTGAAGTGTTTGGAACACGTACTGTAGATGTTTGTAGTGATCTTCTTGTGTGCAACTATAAATTAAAATATCATCAAAGAACACTAAAACAAATTGCCTTAATACCTTACGAAATAAGTCGTTCATCGCCGATTGAAATGTGGAAGGGGCATTTGATAAACCAAACGGCATAACGAGGAATTCGTAATGGCCACCCGTAGTACGAAAAGTTGTTTTGTGGATATCGTCCTGTGCGACTCGTATCTGATGGAACCCGGACCGCAGGTCAATTTTAGAAAAAATCGTTGCGCAATGGAGTTCGTCCAAGAGCTCATCGGTAATTGGGATCGGAAAACGATCACGAATTGTGACTACAGTTAGAGCTTGATATCAACACAAAAACGCCAAGAGCCATCCTTTTTTTTAACCAATAATACCGCAAAGGAAAACGGGCTTTGGCTCGGACGAATAATCCCATTCTGGAGCATTTCGGTGATAAGCTGGGACATAACTTGTTTCTGATAATGAGGATACCGGTATGGTTTGACGTTAACGGGTTGGGATTCATTGATTAGAGGAATGTGATGGTCGTGGGATCGGGTGGGAGGCAAAGTGTGAGGTTCCTCAAACAAGGAATGAAGGTGTTGAAGTAGATTGGTGATAGAACGGTTGGCATGGGTTGTGGTGGTATGCATGGTTACTGTGGGATTTGTGGCAGGTTCATAAGTCATCGTGTGTAGGGAGGCTGTGGAGTTGTGACAGAGTAGGGTGGATAACGAGCTGGGTGAACACGGTCGACCCAACGACTCACCGTGGATAGTATGGGTGCGGCCATCTTTGGTGAATGAGATCTCGGGTATCGAAAAGTCAGTCGAGAGACGGCCTAATGATGCTAACCAAGTGATACCCAGTACGATATCAGTACCTTCAACGGGCAAAACATAAAATGGAATGGTAAAACTTGCCTATTGGACGTGAAGATTAATCTCTAGACAAAAACCATTACAGTGGATGAATTCGCCATTGTCTACCATGACGTCGAACTTGGGAATGGTATTGACTGCAAGTTGGAGAAGCGATGCGATGCGAGGCTGAATGATGTTGTGGGTGCTTCCACAGTCGATAAGAATTGTGACAGGATGGCCGTTGATATATCCGGTGGCGCGTAGGGTTTGTGGTGACGGAAACCCAAAATAGGCGGCAACAGATAAGGAGAGCATGTGTGGAGTTGTTGGATCGGGTGGCTTAAGGGTGTCGGAATATGTGATGTCGTCGGCAAGATCTTCCCGGTCGTCGTTATCAACAATAAGCAGGAATTGAGGAGGCCAACATTTGTAACCTGGGAAAATTTTCTCAGGGCGTCTAAAACATAGACCTTCCTTTTTTCTCTGTTGGAGTGCTTCTGCTGATAAACGTGTAAAGGATAAGGTATTCGTGGGTTTGGGTGGGGTAGGTAAGAGTGGTTGAGTTAAAGTAGGAGTGATTGTTGAGGATGTAGGGGTCAGCGATGAAGAGGGAGTCGATGTGGGGAAGTTGTTGCGAGCTGGGTAAGTGTATTTAGGTTTAGATGGATGCGAAAATTTCTCTTCCACGGATTTGGCTAACCCGATGGCGTCGTAAAGTGTGGTGGGGCGGAGGACGGCTAGTTCGTTTCGTATTTCTAGTTTAAGGCCAGAAATAAAACAACTTCGTAAAGCTTGTTGGTTCAACCCGGTAACCCGGTTGCTAATGCGCTCGAACTCGGTAAGGTACGCTGTGACGGTAGTGGTCTGGCTCAGTTTAAATAATGTGGCTTCGTGGTCTTCGAAAGCTGAAGGGCCGAAACGGCGCTCAACTACACGTTTAAAAGGGCCCCAGGATAGCAAAATTTCGTTATTGGCCAAGTTTTGATACCACGCAAGAGCGTCGCCAATGAAATAGAAAACTGCTAAAGAGACTCGTTCGTCGATCGGAAGTTTGTACGTGAAGAAGTTCTCCGCCTGAAAGATCCATCCTAACAGATTGGAGCCATCAAAGAACGGAAGGGTGATTTTCGGTGTACGTGCATGGTGGTTAGCATCGGTTAGTTTTTCGTGGGTTTTAAGTTTGAAACCAAAGGATGAATCAGTGGTGGTATTTTCGGATAGAGCAATGAGAACATTGGCCTGGAGATCGAGTTTAGTGTGAAGGTTTCGGGTTTCGACGATGAGTTGTTGAAAATGGGCGGCTTGTTGGGCGGCGGCGGTGGTAGAGTTTATAAGTTGCTGCAGTAAGTCGTTGGTGGTGGGGGGCGGGTCGTCGGTGTTGTCACGGCGAGGAGGCATGGTGGTGGAGGGGAGTTAGCTAATGAAAGCACCAATGATATGTAATCTGTAGAGTGGATTAGACTCCAAAGAATTGAAGGAAGAAAGACAATTTTTGGGGCAATTTTCTGTGTTTTTTCATTCATGCAAAACCAAATATAAATATGCAGGAGACTAGTGGGTTAAACACCCATGTCCCTTATTTCATGCCACTATCTACCATGCAACCACTAACACACTAACACACTAACATGCATCATGGGAATATTCTAAGGATAATGGAAACATAAACAATGCAATAAACGTGCTGAAATAAAATGCAGAACTGGTGCTTCAATTTGCCAAACGGGCTGGTTTCTTAAGTGAGCGCTTGGGCCTTCCTTGTTGGGCTTCGGTGGCAGCTGGACTGTCCCTTAGCTGGGCTTCGGTTGTAGTTGGAAGGGCCTGACCCGTATCATGATACCTGGAACCTATCACATACACTAGATTTATCACCAAAATATGAGAGATTCAACATCTCAAAACTTCTCACTCTTGGGGAAGTTGATCCTGTATTTTTTAGATCAGCCAAAGTCAGATCTGCCAAACCTGCAAGATCTGCCACAATAGGGAGCTCTAGATAATAGGCCTCGGTAGCCCATCCAGAGCAGCATTGGTGTTTTGCATCAAATAATGGCACCTACTCCATAAGTATCTTAGTTTGAAAGGCACGGTGATAACCCAGATTATTCCTTGCATGAAGCCGCAAGAATTCATGGCATTGTTCATGGTAGCAACAACCATCTCTAATTAGTAACACAAACGAACATGACATACCACTTATTTCATCCTTATGATGATTATCCATATCTTGGTTTCTGAGAAACTCCTCACTTCTTCCTCTAAACCAACACACTTTCATACATTTTGTGTAAGTCCTTGTAATTTGCGTTATCCTGTTTTCGAGCCTCTCGTAGCTCCTTAATCTTCTTTTGGAATTCCAACTCACTTGTTTTCAAGGAGTCACGTTTTATACACGTATAAATAAGTGAACAAATAATGAATGTGGGAAATACATTACATTTTAAGAAAAATCAATCACTACTAACCAAGTTCTGGCCACTTGCATCATAAAGTCCACTTGATACATAAGAAGTATGGTAAAATCTTGAGCCTTCTTCTTTAAAGCTTCCAACTAAATTAGCAAATTTGAACTCTTCCAAAGCCTTTTCCCAAAATCTACAACAAATACAACTTGGCAATAGAAGAATCGATTAACGAATCTTTAAGTTACGACCAAACCCTAGCTAGGTCATTATCTTTTTTTCTTTAACATTTTAGCCAAATTTTTTGTTATCCTCGGCCAAATTTTGAAAACGAGAAACTTCCTCTCCAGCTGATTGTTTCCAGGATGAAGCCTCAACCCACAGACACTTAGCTATGGTACTCAAGCTGTAGAGCATCACTTTGGCGGTAAGTTGATATTCCATCAAATATTTATTCTGGATCGACCATTCTGAGACATATCTTTCATTTGATCTAGAAATTTTGTGAAAACTGGTAATTTTTGTCTTATAGTCACACGTAAAACAATCACTAAGACGATTATAATTTTTGTTTAAGACGCAAACTAACTTAAATAGGCTTTTGGTATGACTTGGAACGTCTATCTGGCTTAACAGTATGCAAATGGTGATTTGCGGGAAAACTGCTGAACGTTAAACGGTAACGAACTGACACCAGATGAAATATGGACAACACCTACAAAAAATAGTTTTATACGAACATTTTATACACATGATTTTGATTTTTGCGAAATTATCATGCTTTAGAACGTCATAAAACGCACACGCGAACGAAAAACGCGACTGTAGGAATGCACCGACAACGAATCGGAAGCATCGGACTCGTATATTACCTTCAAAACTGAAATATTATGATATATTTAGCTTTGTAATCAAATTTTAATATCCGCAGTTAAAATCGGATCAGAAAACGAATTAGAAACGACAACCGAAGCATTTTACGTGATTTTAACGCAACTGACAAACGAACGCGTCAAACGTCGAATACCGGCACTATTTTACATATTTTTGATCTCAAAATGATATTTTACGACATTCCATGATGTTCAGGAGTGAAAACCATCTTCAAAAATACATCTGGGTGGCACAAAAAGACAAGAGCCGGGCTAATGGCCTTGGGCACAACCCACTTAATCCTACCTATAAATACCCATTTAAAACATTTCCCCTTCATTTTTCTTCCAACCCTAGCTAACACCCACCTACTCTCTTTGTCTCTCTCTTCAATTCTGGCAGCCGGACTTCGGCCGGCAACGGTGTACAACGGTCCGGCAGTGGCCTGTGATAATTTCGGCGGAGGTGAAAATTTTCCGGCGCGTGGTGGCGCGTATCCCTTAAAGTGCATCTCCCAAGCACGATTTCGGCATCAGTTTTCTGATCAGAGCAGCGGAAGCGGTCGTTTAGACTCCGGCAGCCGCAGTTTCTCCGGTAAACCCTTCGACTCTCTCTTTTTCTCTTACATTCTTCTAGATTCGAGTTACTCAGGCCGGTGCATGTTGTTACATGTAGTGTTGGAGTGTTGATGGACGACCGCAGTAGTGGTGACGGTAGTGGTTGTGGTTGATGTGGTTTGAACGATGGCAGATGACGGTAGAATGGTATTGTGGTGGTGGCCGACGGCGGTAGTATCTGCCGAGCCACGGCTCCTTAGTCCGGGTCAGATTTGGTTGGATTGGATTTGCTCGGTTTTGGTCAACTTTAGTCAACAGCTTAGTTTCGGGTCCCAGGTTAGATTCAAGTTTGGGTTCGGGTCTACAAGTCAACCTCAGTCAAACTCGGTCAACACCGGGTCAAGCACGTTCAACTCGATTCAAGCTCGATTCGGTAAAAAACAATCAATGGGTGATTTTGGTTCAACTTTGGTGTTCGGGTCAAACCCGGGTCAACAGAGGTCAACCAGTCAGATTTGGGTTCGGTTCAAACTCGGTCGATTCAGACAACCCAAGTCAACCCGTTCGACCCAGTCAACCCGGTCAACTCAGTCAACACAAGTCAACCCGGTCAACTCAGTCAACATGGTCAATTGTGGTCAACTAGACGACGCTAGAATGGGTAAAATTTTAACGACGCGTATTATATTACAATTTTTGTTTTTGTGCCATTTTAACGCAAAACCGAGCTCGACCCGACCGATTAACGTTTACACATTGTTAAACTTTGGGGTTAGTGGCATTAATTATTCATAAGACCGAACCGATACGTGAGCAGGTGACGGAAACATTTTATATATTGTTGAATTGATTGTTGTGTTTTGAAATTTTATCGACATCTTGAATTGTCAGGATCGTCAAAAAACAAAGGAAACTCTGAACGTTTTTCGTAAAAATCCGCGACACGAAACGTATTTATATTCTAAAAACAACACATATCAGGATTCAAAGTATCTTGTAAAAATAAATATAAGCGTATACTTATTTTTGACGACACTTTATAACTCACAAAACGAACCTATAACATTTCAGCGAGTGTGATTACAAGGTAACGAAACTCGAAAATCTTTTATAAAATAAATATAATTATTTATATTTATTTCAAACGTCTAGAACTCGGAAATCTTTTATACAATAAAAACAATTATTTATATTTAATTTATATGTCTAATGTTCAAAAGTTATATATAAAATAAATATAATTATTTATATTTATTTCAAACGCCTAAACGATGTACGACATATTACCATACGATCTCAATGTATATTATTAATCGATTTATTTGATAACAAACCAACGAGGTCGATTCCTAACAAACGTATAACTATATAATTATTTTGATAATTATCCACAAGACGCGGGAATACTATTTCGACTACATGGAAATCATACAACCACATCATACGAGTCTATAACGTGTAATATTTTTATACAAACTTTTGTTACGTACACGCACGACCATTCAGAACGATTAATACGATTCCATAAATATATTTATATTCTTATATATATATGTATATATATATATATATATATATATATATATATATACTAAACCTCTTGAAAATTACGTGTTCTAAAAACTTAGTATTTATCACCGATAATTAATGGGACTAAACAAGTAAAGTATCGTTTCCATTAAGTTAACAACTTTCCATCGAATAATTCGGTTAGCGATTCGGTAGAGCTCGATGGCACGTAATTTAGCTACATCATTTTAGTAGAAATTTATAAGTTATTCCTTGATAGGAACGTTATAGATTGCATGCTAGCGAGTCACATTTTGGAAATGATATTATGGAATCATATTAAGTTAGCTTTGCACAAGGATATCGAGATGAGTTCATAACCCCCACTTTTTACAGGTTTACATTTTTATAAATGTTTTCTGGGGTGGAAAGACATGCAAGTTTTGCAAAAACCTACAATATTTTGATGAACAAAAACTACATATTTCTAAACCACGTTGCAAATGAATTCCAACAAACTCAAATGGTTTACGAAAGGTTTATGCTAAACATACCGGTTTTTCAAAACACACACGTATTTTCAAAACATGCATACAAACAACGGGACAACCAGTGAGTTCATGTCCCCTCTTTTAAACGTTTTCTAGTTTTTATACTTTTGGGGGGAAATACATGTACAAATGGTATGATAAGCTAGGGAATGGGACAACTAGATCACGTGCGAAGAGGGTGGTACTTAAGCACCATTAATCATGTTAGACCGAGGAACGGAAAGGGGTAGATCTATTGGGTTTTGGCGAGCCCCACTCTTGGTCCATGGGACCCACACAGAAGAGTGCTTTTGTGTCGCATTCGATGGTAATTGGCACAAAAATCATCAAGGGTTGGATTGCTTCCTATGTCGTCACACATATTAATGTCCTTGCAAAACACATATTAATGTCCTTGCAAAACATTAACGATCAACAATTTCATAGACGTTTACATACCGTTTTTTATACAAATACATATCACATTTTAAATATTCATTTGATACAAAACATCTACATGAATTTTTGTTAACGTGTTTTACATACTAGTTTTTATACAAATACATCTTACATTAGAAATATTCATTTGATACAAAACATTTACATGAATTCACCAACTTTGTTGACGTTTTTCAACTTACATGGGAGTGGATTGTCCTACATATAGACAAAGAGACTGGATTGTCCTACATACAACTTACAGGATCATGCAGGCATCTTGTCTTTGTCGTACACGAACATTGACGGTTAAACAAGTTTTACAATTACAAAGTTTTCATATGACATGCCGACGAAAAATGATTTTTATTACATTTTCTTAACATTATTTAAACTGGTTATCAAACAAACAAACTATGAACTCGCCAACTTTATTTTGAATTTTCGCATGTTTCTTTCTCAGGTTGCATTTCCAAATTATGGCATGGTTGAAATAGGAGAACTGACATGAGGTCGAAGTCTCAGTAAAAAATAAGGCAAATGCACTAATTAGATAGTGGTAAATGGGTATCGGACAAAGGGAGTTCTTGGAAAATCTGTTTACTAAGTAGCTTGTGGATTATGACTAATAAAAATAAAGTGCAGAAAATTAATCTTCAAGTTTGGTTTGATTGGTTTTCAAAAATAATTTAAACTAATTATCATTTAACAAGATTGATTCAAAAATGGGAAGGAATGTTTTCCCCCGGTTTCAGGTTTTCTGTGAATGTCAAAATCAAAATTTAATCTGGGATGAACTACATAGACATAGTTCGTGAATCTGTGTTTGAATGTGATAAAAGGGGACCAAGTACATGGATTACAAGAACACAAGGCAGTCACACGATAACAAGTTGTGTATTGCCAACCCCAAATCCCTCCCAATAAATCATGATTGCCTATGGCACCAAGAACTGATGGTTCAGAATATGAAATTTAACAATACGAACAATTACAAAACAAACACAGAATCGCCATAGCAATATAATCATAATGATCAAGTCACTATCCCACAAATAACATAAACAATAATTAAATATTCAAAAGAAATCCTTACAATCCGGGAGAAAACATAAAGGAAACTAGCCACACATTGTTCGATTGATCATCATCACTCCAATTCCAATGTTCATACGAATCAATGATGAAAAAGTAGTAATCAACAGACCCAAAATGATGTTTTGCAACCCTAATTTCGCGCTCACACAAGTCTGAAATGTGAATAATGAAAAGGATATCAACAAGTCACTCCAAAAGTTTGTCCTAAAGGAAAACTTGAAATTAACATCTGCCTCCACCATAAGATACGGTGGCCACCGTAGCTTACGATGGCAATAAAATGTCTACCGTGGGCTTCCTCTAGTCTACGGTGTCATCTTACGCGATCAGGCCTACTGTAGCTTACGGTAACTACCGTAAGCTGCGGTGGCACCTAGTTTCAACTTTCTTCTTTTATTCATTCAAAGCCAATTCTGCTCTCGTCATACTTGTGACAACCGGTGATTTACGGCTTTTAATTACGTGATTAGCAAATGATTAAACCGGTAATAAATAGAGTTTAAAACATAGATTAACTTAATTAGGCCTTTGGAGTGCCTAGGAACGTTTATTCGGCTGTACAATGCGCGTATGGTGATTTACGGGAAATCTGCTAAATATTAAGCGACAACGAACTGATGCCGTACGAAATACTGGCCACGCCGACAAATACGGATTTTCTACGAATATTTTATATTTATGAATTTAATGTTTTGAATTTATTGCGCTTCCGTACATCACAAAGCGCAAACAGGAACGAGAAACGCGACTTTGACTGTGATCGACGAACAAGCACGACGAACAACAACCGGACACTACCCGAAACACCAAATGTTCACTAAAAGCAATTTTTTTTTCATTTCCGAGCTAGTTATGGTCCCCGAACATCATAACACACCTTATGATTGCATAACAACTAAAAACACTAACTGAACATTTAGAATTTAACTAACTTCTATAACTATCCAATTGAAACCCAACCCTATGGTTATGAAGGTGGGCCACACCACCTTGATTTTATCTTAATTGTTTAAGGGATTTGTATGATCTTTAGGAGACATAATACCCCCTAGTTATCAGGATGTTGTGTAAATGAGTTTGAGAAAACCTTAATGTAACCTTAATACATAAGGAACAATGACCAGTTCATTTCAATATAAAGAAAATACAACCCTCATTCCCTTCAACAATCCAGCCAACCCCTTATCTTCTCTACTCTGTTCCCTCCCAAACTCACCTGTTCCTTCACCTCCAACATTGGAAACCCTAAATCCTTTTACACAACAAATACCCAGACCCTTCCCTCCTAAAAACTTGCCTCTGTACATAAACTCCTAAACACACGCATACACAAACAACACTTATACTCTCTCTCTCTCGATAAAGAACCACCGGCCACCACTATGGGAGGCGGTGCTTGGCGACTGCCGGCGTCGTCGACTGACCGGCCGCACTCACGCACACACCATCTCTTCTCTCTCTCTCGTTCCCTCTTCCTCCAAACACGGGACCGGCGAAGGAATAAAGGGTGGTGCCGCAACTCACGGCGGTGACGGTGGAGGAATTTGACGGCAGTCAAGGGTCAGAAAGTGTTCCCCGGTGATGGAGATGGTTCGAGTGTCGGCGCGGGGATGACGATGACGATGGATGGTTATGGTGACGGTGACGATCAGAACACAGTAGTCGGCGGTATCAGTTCCGACGAGTTTTCACGATGCTGATGATAATGAGAGTGGAGGTTAGTATGTTTGGTTCAAGTTTGACTTAAATTTCGTGCTCAAATTCTGATTTGCTTCGAGTTTTGGTTCGGGTTTAGTTCGGGTTGGTTACAGCAGCGACTCGGGTCAACAAGTCAGCAGGTTCGGGTCATAGATGGTGCTTGGTTCGGGTTCAGTTAATCTCAGATGTGGTTCGGGTTTTATTTTGATGTTCGGTCAAACCCAGTCAAATCAGCAGTTTCGTGACGTTTCGGGTATCGACTCAGTCCAACTCGGTTCGACTCAGTGTAGTTCGGCTCGACTCGGTCAACCGAGTCAACTCGGTCAAGGTCAGCCGGTCAACTCAGTTGACTCAGTCAACTCAGCGAGTTGACTCGGTCAGCTCAGCTTTTCGACACGAGAAGATAGTAAAGATTAACGGCGCGTTTTATTTCGTTATTTCATAGTTTTATTAAATACGTGAGAAACGAGCTCTAACCGATCTATTTAAGTACACTTTGCATCTTTACGTATTCGACGAAATCTTATATATTGATTGATTATATTGATTGAGTCTTGTTGAATTTTGATAAAATAATGACAACTTGTGTTGTCGGGGGCGTCCAAAAACAGAGGAAACTCTGCCCGTTTTCTAGAAAATCCGTAAAAATAACCTGTTTTTATTATAAAACGAACATTCGATTTTAGAAAAACAAATACAAACATATAGTTTTTGTCGACGACACTTTACAACTTATGAAAACGACTATTTGGAAATTATTTTAAAGCAAATAAATATAGTTATTATATTTGTTTTAAAGCTTGAAAATTATACAAATCTTTTATAAAAATCAATATAATTACTTATATTGTTTTAGACGTCGATAACTTGAATTCGTTATTACAAATAAATATAGTTTATACATTTATTTCGAACATCAAACAAAACGATGGGTCTTTTGTAAAACTTGAATATAGTTTACATATTATTTCAAATACCAAACGGCACGAATTCGTTTTATAAAAATAGATATAGTTAATATATTTATTTCCAATATCGTACAAAACGAATCTTTTTATAAACAAATATTGCTATATATTTATTTCCGACACAAACAAGTCGAATTCTTTTATAAAATAAATATAGTCATATTTATTTTCAAACACGACAACTCGACGATTCTTTTATAAAATAAATATAACTTTTCATATTTATTTTATACGCCTAAACGGCATATACGAATATTTTGACAAAGATCATACAAAACGCGATATATAATACGAGTTTGTTATATATTATTTTCGTGTAAATATTCTTTTATACACGTACGACTTCTCGGGACGACAAGCGATCTTAACGATATATTTATATATTTTGGTATAAATATTTACTTATTTTTAAATATCTCGAGAATCAAGTGTTTTCAAGACTCATTAGTTATTATCGACGATAAACGATACTTATAAAATATGACCTAATCGTTTCCATTAAGTTAACGACCTACCGTCGAATCGTTCGACTAACGATTCGGTAGAGCTCGGTGACACGCAGTTTAGTTACCGTGTTTATCTAGAAACTTATAAGATATTCCGTGTTAGGAATATTGTAGAATGCACGCTAGCGAGTCTCGTCTTGGAAACGACTCCAGAGAATCATAATTAGCTAGCTTTGCACATGGAGATTCAGGTGAGTTCATAACCCCACCTTTTTACGGTTTTACATATTTGTAAATGTTTTCGGGGTGGAAAGACATGCACGTTTTTCAGAAACATACAAGGTTTTCGCTTAACAAAGATTGCATATTTTTTGACAAGCACGTTTTGCAAGAGCATACGAGGTTTTTGAAGGAACAAAAACTATATATCTCTAAACCATGTTACAACACGTTTAACTAACACAAATGATTTGTGATTTTCATGGAACTCAAATGGTTTACGAATGAATCATACCAAATATACCGGTTTTACAAAACAAATGTGTATTATCGAAAAGTGAATGATTTTCATGACTAGGGATGGGATCGTCTAGTTATAATAATGGGACTGGGTTGGTCTGCGTTTGAGGAACGGGACACCCAGAGAGTACATGTTACAAAATGATTACATACAATTACAATTGGTATGGTTAGCTTTGGAAAGTACAGTAGATCATGTGAATGGGTAGGCGCATACTTAAGGCCATCAATCCTCGTTGTAGGACCGAGGGACATGAGTGACAGATCTATTTGGGTGTAGCAAGCCCCACCCATGCGCCCGCCGAATGGACCATGTGGTGACTATGTCTTACAGCCGGAAGCCCGGTACAAAGTCTGCTAGGGTTGAGTCTTCCTGCACCATGTCACGTATATTAATATATTAGCTACACATTAATCGATCTGTTTCCTTGTTGCTTTCATACCGGGGTTTTACAAATTACATACCATGTTTTATACAAATTCAAAGCATAGGATTATGCAGGCATGAAGTCAAAGTCAGGGTGGGCATTGACGGTTATACAAACTTTACAAATACAGGAGTTTACAAATATATGGTTTTACGAACATAATGCATTACAAATACAAAGTTTCCATATAACTTGACAAGAAAATGATTTCTAAATTCGTTTTCTCAATAATATCTCACAAACCGGTTATTCAAAAGATTCATTTCAAATCTTTTACAAACAAACTATGAACTCGCTCAACTTTATGTTGATTTTTCGCATGTTTCTTTCTCAGGTTATTTTTCAAAGTTATGGCACGGTTGGAATAGGAGAACCATTGGATATTCGAGTACTTAGTGGGCGTTCGTTTTCTAGAAGTCTTAGCATTAACTGCTTCCGCTGTGCAATGAAGATACCAGTCCAGCCACGCCAATGCTCTGATATTTCGGAGTGTGACAGATTGGTATCAGAGCTATAGGTTACAGCGAATTAGGTTTCTGTAGAGATACCTAGGCTCTATGTCACACCCCAACCGATGGCGGAAACATCGGGGCATGGCACTGAGCGAAATAGATTGTCCAGAAATTTCCATAACAATTATCATTACCAATCAATTTAAAGTAACATGTCCCATACCATGTCTCAAAAGGTAAACAAATTATTACAGATAAAATCTAGGCAAATAGTTCTATTCCGACAACTCAGATTTTCAAATAGAGTAATTGTTTATCTGCTTCTAGAGACCCTTGATTTAATTTGTACAGAAAACTATTTGTTGGCCTCTAGAGCCTTATTCTAGCTTCGATTTCCTAGCAGATGTGCATCCTAACCACCTGTCACATACGTTAAAATAAAGTTAATACATATAATGTAAAGGTGAGCATACAAGTTTGATAATAGCATATAGAGTTTGAAATTCGTTTACGCATAACCAGCACGTACACATAGTGAAATGAAGCACGTTAGTTATCGACATAGATCCATCGATACCAATGACTGCGGGTGATTACCACCGTAATCCATGCAAGTAATTGTCCTTAACAACCCCTGCGAACAGGTGTTGAGTCCAAACTATAGTACTATCGTTGCTAAGGCATGTAGACAACATTCCATGTGTAAACATAACAAACAAGCATTCATAAGCCACGTATAACATGCATTAGCGGTTAGCGTTCAAATAGTATTGAGTAGTGTGTTTGTTGTGATTTGAATATTCGTAACCTTTGTAACACCCAAAAGTGCGTAAAGCAAAAAGGGATCGAGTATTCTCACAGCGTTGATGGATTGAAGGGAGCGCTAGAGAGTAAGGTTAGCCTGAACAGATTGATAGCATACGATAAGTGACGCGTAAAACGATGCAAGGTGTAAGTGGCTCGGACAGCAGTTCAGTCGGATGGTAATCCGACCAGATGGTCCAGTCGTGTGGATAACAATCTGTTCGGATGGTCATCCGGTCGGACAGGTTGTCCGGTCGGATGACTATTCGAGTGGATTGTTTCTTCCTATGAGAAGGATGTGTTTGTGTATGATGGCTTGTCCTTTGAAGTTTTCGTTGTAGCATTTTGAAAACATTGAAGCATCTCTACCTTTCAGGTAAGTCGATAGGGTGGTCAGCCGTGCGGAGGACAATCCATTCGGATGATTTATCTGGTCGGACGGTGACTCGAGTGGCGAGGTTACTCAGTGAGAACAAATCGACAGCAGGTTGTCACTCGATCAGACAGTAGTCCGGTCAGGTGGCATCCTTAGTGCATTGAACATGTTGAAAATTGTTTAAGTCCAAGTATATCATGATACGAAGAGTAATTCGGTCGGATGGTAGTCCGATCGGATAGCAATTCGTTCAATATTCAAACTTCAGATAAAGTTGATTAAGTGTGGAACCCAAGGTGTAAGCCGTTCGGATGACCTAGTCGCTCGGATGGCTTATCCGTTCAGACAGTAGTCCGGTCGGATAGCACTCTGTGCTGGTCATTCCGTTCGTCTTTTACTTGGCCGTTTTGATTGTTTGTTGCTTTTATCGAGACGTTTTGACAACGTGCTAACCAACAGAACCCCATCTTAACCCAAGTGACCCGATCAAACAGGAATCACCTTAGTTCGACCAGTTAACCGGTTCAAGACGGTTGTTCTTGATTAACCCGGAATCGGTGGTCTCGTGAGTAGAATCCATATCTTGAACTAGCACAACACCGCGAATGAGTAGAAGACTAGAACAAGGTCCGATTCTATCGGTTTTGAGTGCATTGAGTGTAAAAGAGTTGAAAGAAAGTTAGAAACCGTCTTTCAATCCTTTTTCACCATGAATGTGTTCAGATCTATGCAAGATGTTCGTTTATTTAAGCGGAAATCGGTTAGATCTAAGTTGTTCTTGGTGGATTGAAGCCAAAACATGAAGTTCTCAAGAACACCATGATGACATCATCCTAGAACACCTTAAATCTAGTGATTTCACGGTTAAAAGTTAAGATTTAAAAGATAGAAAGGTGTAGGAGTGCGTGCAGATCAAGAAAGTACAAGATTTAGGACGAGATCTTACCGGAATCGAGAGAAATCGAGGAAAAGGTGGGGAGCACGAGCTGTTCGGACAGAGAGTTTCCAAAAGTAGAAAGAATGAAAGTGACATGGGTATTTATAGAGTTCCAAAAGAGGAAAAAGCTGGCCGGTCGGATGGCATCTCGCCCGGATGACTGTCCGGTCGGATGACAGCCTGGCACTGCTATCAAGTGGCAGCCCGGTCGGATGGCAATCCGGCCGGATGGCACTTGGTTCGGGTGTTCGGCGCGACGATTTTTGATATTTCGATTTCGATTGCGATCGATGCGTATGCGATAGAGTTTCCTAGTCAAATTACTTTCAATCCCAACTACTCATATCTAGCACTATCTCTTCTCCACTAATTATCATAGTTCGATTTCGATTGAGTTCGATTGCGTTTCGATTGCGATTCGAGTTCGATTGCGTTTTCGATTGATTACCACAACATAACATAAATAAACATTCACAAGTAACACATAAGGCACACACACACGTAAGACAATAACCAAAATGCGTAATTTAAGTTGTGAGTGCGATTGCGATAGCGATTAGGTTGGATTGATTAGCGTTTAGCTGACTTTATCGCATTGTTACTTCCTATAGCTCACAGTCGTAAGTCGATTAAATAGCGAACAAAATACGTCGATTATTGTGATTATTGACACTTACTCCACATAATACAACTAAAATAAACATATAAAATAAATTCACTACAAGTCAAGTCGCGCGAAATGGGTCGTTGACTTTGACCTTGACTTTGACTTTGACTTTCGAAAACACGGGGTGTTACAGCCTCCCCTTGTTTAGGGAATTTTGTCCCGAAATTAGGCCGAAGCCGTAACAAACAACAGCGGGTACTTTGCCTTCATGTCGCTTTCGAGTTCCTAAGTGAACTCTGCGCCTCGTTTGCCTTCCCATCGGACTTTCACGATAGGAATGCGCGAGCGTCTGAGCTGCTTGGTTTGGCGATCCATGATTTCGACAGGCTTCTCCACGAAGTGTATTGTTTCGTTTACTTGAAGGTCGTCGAGAGGTACAATTAAATCATGCTCAGACAGGCACTTTCGGAGGTTTGACACGTGGAATGTCGGGTGGACGTTACTAAGTTCCTCCAGTAGTTCGAGTCTGTAGGCGACTTTTCCGATCATTTCCAGAATCTTAAAAGGTCCAACATATCGAGGCGCTAATTTCCCTTTCTTGCCGAATCTGACCACACCCTTCCAAGGTGATACCTTTAGGAGTACGTAGTCGCCAACGTCAAATTCAAGGGGCTTGCGTTGTCTATCGGCGTAACTTTTCTGTCGACTTCGAGATTTCAACAAGTTGTCTCGAATTTGGAGGACTTTGTCAGTCGTTTCTTGTAATAGCTCGGGACCGGTTAATTGCGAGTGACCGATCTCGTGCCATACAATAGGCGATCGGCATTTTCTTCTGTATAAAGCCTCGAATGGTGCCATTTGAATGCTGGAATGATAACTGTTGTTAACGAGAATTCGACTAGCGGCAGGTATTTATCCCAATTACCACCGAAGTCTATGATACACGAACGGAGCATGTCTTCAAGAGTACGGATCGTTCTTTCAGTCTGGCCATCGGTTTGAGGGTGGAATGCGGTACTTAAATTAAGCGATGTACCGAGAGCCGTTTGAAACGTTTCCCACAGTCATGAGGTAAACCGAGCATCACGATCAGAGATGATGTCGCGAGGCATCCCATGATTACAAATGATCTCGTCTGTGTAGATTCGGGCTAATCGTTCTACCTTGTAGTCTTCCCGTATTGGCAAAAAGTGAGTTGATTTGGTCAGCCGATCAACAACAACCTAGATGCTGTCGTGACCTGATGACGTGTGCGGAAGATTTGTTATGAAGTCCATAGCTATACTCTCCCACTTCCACATAGGGATCGGTGGTTGCTCGAGTAAGCCAGAGGGTCTTTGGTGTTCGACCTTAACCCTTGCACAAGTCAGGCACTTTCCAACGTAGAGAGCAATATCCCATTTCATGCCAGGCCACCAGTACTTGTAGCGAAGGTCCTGGTACATTTGTCGGCATCGGGATGAATAGAATACCGGGATTTGTGGGCTTCGTCCATCACAATCTGTCGCATATCGGTCCGTTTAGGGATCCAAATTCGGTCCAGGAAGTGGAATATCCCATTCGACTTACTCACAAGCTGGGCCCCATCATGGTAGATTCTTTCCTTTTTCAGAGTGCGTTCATTAAAACATGCATGCTGGGCTTCACGGATGAGGGTTTCGAGGTCGTATTGGGCTTGAACATTACGAGTGCTAAGCAGATAGCTCCGTCGGCTGAGTGCGTCGGCAACAACATTTGCTTTGCCTGGGTGATAAAGGATCTCACAGACGTAATCGTTGAGAAGTTCTACCCATCGGCGTTGACGCATATTAAGTTCCTTCTGATTAAAGATATGTTTTAGGCTCATATGATCGGTGAAGATCGTACACTTGGTACCATACAGGTAGTGTCGCCAAATCTTTAACGCAAAAACAACTGCGCCTAACTCAAGATCATGGGTTGTAAAGTTCTTCTCATGGATTTTGAGCTGACGAGACGCGTAAGCTATAACCTTGTCCCGCTGCATAAGAACACAACCAAGACCAAGGTTGGAAGCATCACAACAGACAATGAAATCGTCATTTCCGTCGGGCAATGTGAGGACATGAGCATTGCAAAGCATGTGATTGAGGGTTTGGAAAGCAGACTCCTGTTCAGTTCCCCAAACAAAAGGCTTGTCTTTATGCGTGAGAGCGCTAAGCGGCACTGCGATCTTTGAGAATCCTTTGATAAATCATCGATAATAGCCCGCTAGTCCGAGAAAAGAACGGACTTCGGACGGGTTCTTAGGTGTAATCCAACTCTTAACGGCTTCAATCTTCGCAGGATCGACGTGAATACCCTGACTATTGACAATGTGACCCAGAAACTGAACCTCCTCCAACCAGAATTCACACTTGGAGAACTTGGCATAGAGTTGATTCCCCTGGAGTAGCTCGAGAACCAAACGTAGATGTTGCGCGAGTTCGGCTTTCGATTTTGAATAGATCAAGACATCGTCGATGAATACGATGACGAAACGGTCGAGATATGGTTTACACACACGATTCATCAGATCCATGAAAACCGCTGGTGTGTTGGTTAAACCAAAGGGCATAACAAAGAATTCGTAATGGCCATAACGAGTGCGAAACGCAGTTTTGGGTATATCCTCCTCTTGAATGCGTAGTTGGTGATAACCTTAGCGTAGATCGATCTTCGAGAAGCACGTAGCACCTTGTAGCTGATCAAACAAATCGTCAATGCGAGGTAGGGGATAGCGGTTCTTGATAGTCAACTTATTCAATTCCCGATAGTCGATACACATCCTGAACGACCCGTCCTTCTTTTTGACGAAAAGGACTGGCGCGCCCCAAGGAGAGGTGCTCGGGCGAATGATGCCTTTCTCAAGTAATTCCTGGAGTTGGTTCGATAGTTCGCGCATTTCGAACGGTGCGAGTCGGTAAGGAGCTTTGGCAATAGGATTGGCTCCGGGAATGAGGTCGATACGAAAGTCGATATCACGACTTGGTGGTAGCCCGGGAAGATCCTCAGGAAAGACGTTAGGAAATTCTCGTTCCACTGGAACATCGTTCACACCATGTCTTCCTTTCTTTTCCTTATCCGCTACTACAATATTAGCCAAGAAAGTTCTGTATTCCTTGCGGAGATACTTGCTAGCTTGGACACATGACATGAGCTTGAGACCCTTCGAAGCGGTTTCACCGTAGACACACAATACATCACCATTCGCGAGCGAGAATCGAATCATCTTGTTGAAGCACACAACTTCAACATGGTTTTCGTGAAGAAAGTCCATGCCTACTATGACATCAAAACTTCCGAGTTGCATCGGAATAAGGTTGATTGGGAAGATGTGATTGTTGAGCTCAAGGGTAAAATCACGGAGAACAAAATTAACGGCGACAGTTCTTCCGGTAGCGAATTCAACATCGAACGTCGAGGAGAGTTGGGAGCGCTTACGACTAAGGAGCTTCTCGAATTCAAACGACATAAAGAAATTATCGGCTCCAGTATCAAATAAACACGAAGCATAAATACCATTCACAAGGAACGTACCATTGACCACGTTGTTGTCGGCTTGGGCTTGGCGCACATTGATGTTGAAAGTTCGTGCGCGTGCTGCTTGTTGTTGTTGCTGCTGGTGTTGCTGCTACTGTTGGGGCTCTTGTTTCACAACCCTGTTTGGGCACATGTTGGCGAAATGGTTAGGATCGCCACATTCGAAGCAGGCTCTGGCGTTGACCGCGGGTGCCGGAGGAGCATGTTGACCCTGAGGGGCGGTGAGTAGAGCTTGATGAGCAGGAGCTTGTCGAGCATGGCAGTTGGTAGTGAAATGGCCGTACATATTGCAATGAGCACAAAAACAGCATGCGATGGTAGTAGGGTGGTGATAGGTACAAGTAGGGCAAAGCGGGTGTGGCCCAGTGTATGCCCGCTTAGCAGGCGGTGCATTTTCCACAGGCGCCGCTACTTGACGCTGTTAGGCTGGTACAGCTTGTATCGGTGCAGCAGTGATCGCACAGTTCTTGTTGTTGGAGCTGTTCTTTCTCTTGTTCTTCCTCTTGTTGCTCGATGCGGTGGTGGTTTCAGCAGTTGGTGCGGCGGTGGTAGCTTGATGCAGGTGCTTTGAAGTTTTATCCCAGACACCAACCTTGACCCGCTTGTCATTGATTTCAGCGGCGAGTAGGTAAGTCTCTTCGATCGTCTTAAGTCTTAGCCGCTTGCATGAAATCTGCAACACAGTCAGGCAGGGCTCGGATATACTTCTTGATTGCCATGTCTGAAGTCTTGACTTGGTCAGGGCAGATGATACTGAGTGTTTGAAGCGAGCATTGAGAGCAGCATTTTCACCTTCCTTTTGCTTTATGTGCTAGAATTCATCTTCTTTTGGCGCTCATGAGGAGGGCAGAATTCTTCCAGCATGACCTCCTTGAGTTCGTCCCATGACAAACCGTAGGCTGCATCGTTCCCTCGTTTGTTTCTCTCGGCCATCCACCAGTTTAGTGCGCGGGACAGGAAGACGTCGATAGCATTTAGAGTGCGGAGATCGTCTGGGCAACCGCTCTGTCGTAGAGTGACCTCAATGGAATCAAACCATTGGAAAAACGTTGTAGGGCCTTCCTCGCATGTGAATTCCTTTGGCCCACAAGACTTGAACTGCTTAAAATTGAAGGCAGCTTTGCGGGTAGCTTTAGGAATCTCGGTTCTCGACTCCTCAGATGATTTACTGACGTTCTCGTAGACATCACTCACGACTTTTGCTACTTGTTTAGCGATGATAGCAGTAAGACGTTTGTCTCTCTTTTCTTGACGAGAAAGTGATGGGTGACAGTATCCAGATGACATTGTCTGCAACAGACATCGTCACAGGACTCAACACAATGTATTCGAATCTCACCTCACACGTCTACTACTTACTAAAGCTTAGGAACACGCAATGTAACACGTATCACATAAACACATAGACACATAATCACAGATTCACATAAACATAGAAGCACATAAACCCATAAGCACGTAGAGCACAGAAGCACATACGCATTTAGTCACCAGATGCAGTCAGAATACAGAAACCTATCCTTCACAGTCTGCGATTGTTCGAATATAGCGATCGCGTTTAGTATATCGAGTAGTGTAGTATTAGCGTATAACATAGCATGAAGTCGTCCATAGTTTAACGATTTGTCAGTGTTTTGGGATAGAAATGCAGTGCGAGTCGTGTGTGTCGATCGAAGTGAAAGCAAAAATCGAGTAAATCTCCAAAATTTAAACATATAAGCAGGCAATTTCACATAAAAGCACATAAAATCAACGAATCATCAGAGTCAGCAGTTGTGGGCTCAGAATCGAAACACATGAAAATCGAGAAAAAGATCGTCTGCGGCTATTAGACTTCGACTATCCAAAGTGGTTCAACTATTCACAAGGATGCACAATAAGTCCTGGTTGACCTATTAGACTGTGCTCTATCATCGTCATGCGGTGAATGGCACACGTCCTTTCGGTTGTTTTAAGCACTCGAGTCCTTGGAATCTGTCAAAACTTTGGTGAGAGTTTTGGAAAGACCAAATAATAGTCGAAAAAAGTCGTCAAGGTTAGGGTTTCACCCCTATCTTAACAACTTCATTCCAGTTTTTAATAAAATAGAGGAGATTATTCATCAAAATGTGGATTTCACTCCTGATTTGGCATAATTCTCCCCGTTTGTAAATAATATGCGGGTTGATCAAGCAACTTATTCGAGAGTTTGCGGTTTTCACACCTAATCTCGACTTAATTGCTCATTCATAGCTGAAAATTTGAGTGCAGTGATAGTGTAGCATAAGCGAGGATAGCAAGAAATAGTGGTAAACTTATACAAAATCTCTAACGGATATGCACAAGTCGGTCTGTGGTTCCTAACTATAGACTAGGTCTCTAAGACATCGACCCAGACTAGGTCGAGTCTTGCCTAATTCCCTATAGTTATGGCTCTGATACCAATCTGTCACACCCCAACCGATGGCGGAAACATCAGGGCATCGCACTGAACAAAACAGATTGTTCAGAAGTTTCCATAACAATTATCATTACCAATAAATTTAAAGTAACATGTCCCATACCATGTCTCAAAAGGTAAACAAATTATTACAGACAAAATCTAGGCAAATAGTTCTATTCCGACAACTCAGATTTTCAAATAGAGCAATTGTTTATCTGCTTCTAGAGACCCTTGATTTAATTTGTACAGACAACTATTTGTTGGCCTCTAGAGCCTTATTCTAGCTTCCATTTCCTAGCAGATGTGCATCCTAAGCACATGTCATATACGTTAAAATAAAGTCAATACATATAATGTAAAGGTGAGCATACAAGTTTGATGATAGCATATAGAGTTCGAAATTCGTTTACGCATAACCAACACGTACACATAGTGAAATGAAGCACGTTAGTTATCGACATAGATCCATCGATACCAATGACTACGGGTTGACTGCCTGAGGCAGTTCGCAATACATGATTACCACCGTAATCCATGCAAGTAATTGTCCTTAACAACCCCTGCGAACAGGTGCTGAGTCCAAACTATAGTACTATAGTTGCTAAGGCAGGTAGACAGCATTCCATGTGTAAACATAACAAACAAGCATTCATAAGTCACGTATAACATGCATTAGCGGTTAGCGTTCAAATAGTATTGAGTAGTGTGTTTGTTGTGATTTGAATATTCGTAACGTATGTAACACCCAAAAGTGCGTAAAGCAAAAAGGGATCGAGTATACTCACAGCATTGATGGATTGAAGGGAGCGCTAGAGAGTAAGGTTAGCCTGAACAGATTGATAGCATGCGATAAGTGACGCGTAAAACGATGCGAGGTGTAAGTGGCTCGGACAGCAGTTCGGTCGGATGGTAATCCGACCGGATGGTCCAGTCGTGTGGATGACAATCCGTTCGGATGGTCATCCGGTCGGACAGGTTGTCCAGCCGGATGACTATTCGAGTGGATTGTTTCTTCCTATGAGAAGGATGTGTTTGTGTATGATGGATTGTCCTTTGAAGTTTTCGTTGTAGCATTTTGAAAACATTGAAGTATCTATACCTTTCATGTCGGTCGATCGGGCGGTCAGCCGTGCGGAGGACAATCCGCTTGGATGATTTATCCGGTCGGACGGTGACTCGAGTTGCGAGGTTACTCAGTGAGAACAAATCCACAGCAGGTTGTCACTCGATCGGACAGTAGTCCGGTCGGGTGGCATCCTTATGCATTGAACATGTTGAAAATTGTTTAAGTCCAAGTATCTCATGATACGAAGAGTAATTCGGTCGGATGGTAGTCCGATCGGATAGCAATTCGTTCAATACTCAAACTTCAGATAAAGTTGATTAAGTGTGGGACCCAAGGTGTAAGCCGTTCGGATTACCTAGTCGCTCGGATGGCTTATCCGTTCAGACAGTAGTCCGGTCGGATAGCACTCCATGCTGGTCGTTCCGTTCGTCTTTCACTTAGCTGTTTTGATTGTTTGTTGCTTTTATTGAGACGTTTTGACAACGTGCTAACCAACGGAACCCCATCTTAACCCAAGTGTCCCGATCAAACAGGAATCACCCTAGTTCGACCAGTTAACCGGTTCAAGACGGTTGTTCTTGGTTAACCCGGAATCGGTGGTCTCGTGAGTAGAATCCATATCTTGAACTAGCACAACACCGCGAATGAGTAGAAGACTCGAAAAAAGTCTGATTCTATCGGTTTTGAGTGCATTGAGTGTAAAAGAGTTGAAAGAAAGTTAGAAACCGTCTTTCAATCCTTTTTCACCATGAATGTGTTCAGGTCTATGCAAGATCTTCGTTTATTTGTGCGGAAATCGGTTAGATCTAAGTTGTTCTTGGTGGATTGAATCCAAAACATGAAGTTCTCAAGAACACCATGACGACATCATCCTAGAACACCTCAAATCTAGTGATTTCACGGTTAAAAGTTAAGATTTAAAAGATAGAAAGGTGTAGGAGTGCTTGTAGATCAAGAAAGCACAAGATTTAGGACGAGATCTTACCGGAATCGAGAGAAATCGAGGAAAAGGTGGGGAGCACGAGCTGTTCGGACAGAGAGTTTCCAAAAGTAGAAAGAATGAAAGTGACATGGGTATTTATAGAGTTCCAAAAGAGGAAAAAGCTGGCCGGTCGGATGGCATCTCGCCCGGATGACTGTCCGGTCGGATGACAGCCTGGCACCGCTATCAAGTGGCAGCCCGGTCGGATGGCAATCCGGCCGGATGGCACTTGGTTCGGGTGTTCGGCGAGACGATTTTTGATATTTCGATTTCGATTGCGATCGATGCGTATGCGATAGAGTTTCCTAGTCAAATTACTTTTAATCCCAACTACTCATATCTAGCACTATCTCTTCTCCACTAATTATCATAGTTCGATTTTGATTGAGTTCGATTGCGTTTCGATTGCGATTCGAGTTCGATTGCGTTTTCGATTGATTACCACAACATAACATAAATAAACATGCACAAGTAACACATAAGGCACACACACATGTAAGACTATAACCAAAATGCGTAATTCGAGTTGTGAGTGCGATTGCAATAGCGATTAGATTGGATTGATTAGCGTTTAGTTGACTTTATCGCATTGTTACTTCCTATAGCTCACAGTCGTAAGTCGATTAAATAGCGAACAAAATACGTCGATTATTGTGATTATTGACACTTACTCCACATAATACAACTAAAATAAACATATAAAAGAAATTCACTACAAGTCAAGTCGCGCGAAATGGGTCGTTGACTTTGACCTTGACTTTGACCTTGACTTTGACTTTGACTTTCGAAAACACGGGGTCTTACACTCTAACCTCGCTTTCCTCTAGGAACTTAGATTATCAAAACCTGAATACATACAGAACGCCTAAGACTCGAATATGGGTTCCAACCGTTGCCAAGAACAAAGAGTCAACTATTTTGATTTTAAACAAGCACAAGAGTTGCATTTGATACATGATACACGAAACGACTACATACAGTAAGCAAAACCTTTAGAGTTTTGATAACATGCATTTAAGACCTTCGGAAACTTATGTTGAAGTTCATTAAAGGTCATCACGTAGGAACCATGTCTAATAACTCGCGCAAACACCATTATATTATGTCGTCTATGCTATTTTAGTTAACCGAGTAGTTAGCCTACGCAAAACGAAGCACGGGCGTGAAAGATTACATGAAACTCAAACTATACGTCAACGGATGTCGGAGCACATCACATTCTACGAGGAACGAAACGCTAGTGCACAGGTATACGTGAAACTTAAGTTATACATCATCGGAGGTTGAAGTACGTCACATACGACTTTCAAGGTAAAGTCACCGAGAAGACACAACGAAACATTTCAGCGACAATGCTAATCCTCCCAGCAGGAGGACTATCGATCAGGAAGCGGCGGTTTGGCACGCGGTCCTGCAATCACACAAATCACGCCAAGGAGAAGACTAATGTCTTCGCATTCCCCCTATCTTATTAACGACGAATACGCTATGTTCGACATTCCATGGTAATGTCACTTAACAACCGGTCATCACACGCAACCCTAGGTAAAGTCCTTAAATTTCTTTTATAGAAATTCCGACTTTTGCATTTAATGAGTAGATTTTCACATATCTACTCCTCTTAATGGTCATTGTATCACGATCATTTCTTTCATTATAGCGAACATTCATTTGCTTCATTTCTTGAAAAATTCATATGTTACACATGCATCGGTTTGTTATGCATGTGGTTTCGTTTCAAACAAGCGCTTCATCGGAGTTCAAATATTATTTCACTAAATCTAATTATTGATTTGTGATTCTAATGACCTACATTATTGTAATTGTTGGCTCCTTTGTTATCAAGTCAACACATTTTCTTGAAAGTTCTTTTCTTTTCAAGTTACATACATGGTTTTTCGTCGTAACCATGTCGAAATTTCCTTTTTGAAACATATATATTTATTGTCGGATTGCGCTAAAACCAAGTTCAATTGTTTGAACTTGTCCATTACACATATTCACTTCAGAGCATCATATGATGTATTGGGAGCATCATATTCAAAATTCGTTTTAACAAGTGTTTCATTTGTTCTGAGTCGAAGTAAATTTGTTTGGCATTCGACTCCATTAAGTCGTTTGTTGATTTCGAAACCTTATGGTGGTGTTTTTCATTAATTTGAAGCTTGCGCAAATCTCGTTTACACATCTCATGCACGGATTTAATTATTTATTTATTGATTTGTTTTAAATCCGCTTTGATTCGTAATATTAAAACATTCTTAACACAATCGTGTGATAAGACAATGGTACACAAAACTCATTTTATATTCCGGTGTACCTCCTAACGATTCTTTCAACATCGATCAATTTTTTTTTGCGATATTCATTGCTTCTTCGTCTTCGATCGAAAACATTATTTCTTTGATGTTCCAAATTCAATTAAAAATCCTATGATGTCATTTGAAACAAACTTTCAGATTCACCTTATTGCGCTTTCATTTGATTTCAAACACGGTGAAGTTGTTTGATCACCGCTATTATTGAATTATTTAAATCCCTACGACACCTTGTGGTGTCGATATAAACTTGTAGCTTGGGCTAATCATAATCGAGCGTTTCATGCAAAACACAGGTGATACTTGTTCGATCACCACTATTATTGAATTGTCTCATTCATTACGACACCTTGTGGCGTCGGTATAACTTGCAGCTTGTGCTGATCACGATCGAGCGTCTCATGCAAACTGTTACATTTGAGCTTGTTGCTTCTAAGTTCATCTAGTGGGTGTTATTGCTTCTAGAACTCATTTACATATTGTGAACGTTCATATGGAATTCAATGGGTCGAAATTCCTGTTCGTTGCTGGACTCCTGTTAACTTAGTCACACTAGTGACTGTATCTATACGTCTTGTTTCCTTTGACATCAATTTCTGAAACTTATTCCTGTTAAACGTTGGGTTCTTATTGTTGAGGTATGTCCTTGAATTCACAAAACTTGAATGAATCTTGATTTGCTTTCGTGGTCATCCACTTTGATACTATTCGTATTTACCTACGCACAACGTAACTCTAAGGAGTTAACATAGTCTAAATTTCGAGGACGAAATTTCATTAACAGGGGGAGAATGTGAAAACCGGTGATTTACGGCTTTTAATTACATGATTAGCAAATGATTAAACCGTTAATAAATAGAGTTTAAAACGTAGATTAACCTAATTAGGCCTTTGGAGTGCCTAGGAACGTTTATTCGGCTGTACAATGCGCGTATGGTGATTTACGGGAAATCTGCTAAATATTAAGCGACAAGGAACTGATGCCGTACAAAATACTGGCCACGCTGAAAAATACGGATTTTCTACGAATATTTTATATTTATGAATTTAATGTTGTGAATTTATTGCGCTTCCGTACATCGCAAAGCGCAAACAGGAACGAGAAACGCGACTTTGACTGTGATCGACGAACAAGCACGACGAACAACAACCAGACACTACCCGAAACACCAAATGTTCACTAAAAGCATTTTTTTCATTTCCGAGCTAGTTATGGTCCCCGAATATCATAACACACCTTATGATCGCATAACAACTAAAAACACTAACTGAACATTTAGAATTTAACTAACTTCTTTAACTATCCAATTGAAACCCAACCCTATGATTATGAAGGTGGGCCACCACCTTGATTTTATCTTAATTGTTTAAGTGATTTGTATGATCTTTAGGAGACATAATACCCCCTAGTTATCAGGATGTAGTGTTAATGAGTTTGAGAAAACCTTAATGTAACCTTAATACATAAGGAACAATAACCAGTTCATTTCAATATAAAGAAAATACAACCCTCATTCCCTTCAACAATCCAGCCGACCCCTTATCTTCTCTACTCTGTTCCCTCCCAAACTCACCTGTTCCTTCAACTCCTACATTGGAAACCCTAAATCCTTTTACACAACAAATACCCAAACCCTTCCCTCCTAAAAACTTGCCTCTGTACAAAAACTCCTAAACACACGCATACACAAACAACACTTATACTCTCTCTCTCTCTCGATAAAGAACCACCGGCCACCACTATGGGAGGCGGTGCTTGGCGACTGCCAGCATCGACGACTGACCGGCCACACTTACGCACACACCATATCTTCTCTCTCTCTCTCTCTCTCTCTCGTTCCATCTTCCTCCAAACACGGGACCGGCGACGGAATAAAGGGTGGTGCCGCAACTCACGGATGATGATGACGATGGATGGTTATGGTGACGGTGACGATCGGAACACAGTAGCCGGCGGTATCAGTTCCGACGAGTTTTCACGATGCTGATGATAATGACAGTGGAGGTTAGTATGTTTGGTTCAAGTTTGACTAAATTTCGTGCTCGAATTCTGATTTGCTTCGAGTTTTGGTTCGGGTTTAGTTCGGGTTGGTTACAGCAGCGACTCGGGTCAACAAGTCAGCAGGTTCGGGTCATAGATGGTGCTTGGTTCGGGTTCAGTTAATCTCAGATGTGGTTCGGGTTTTATTTTGATGTTCGGTCAAACCCAGTCAAATCAGCAGTTTCGTGACAGTTCGGGTATCGACTCAGTCCAACTCGGTTCGACTCATGTGTAGTTCGGCTCGACTCGGTCAACCGAGTCAACTCGGTCAAGGTCAGCCGGTCAACTCAGTTGACTCAGTCAACTCAGCGAGTTGACTCGGCCAGCTCAGCTTTTATTTCGTTATTTCATAGTTTTATTAAATACGTGAGAAACGAGCTCTAACCGATCTATTTAAGTACACTTTGCATCTTTTTGTATTCGACGAAATCTTATATATTGATTGATTATATTCATTGAGTCTTGTTGAATTTTGATAAAATAATGACAACTTGTGTTGTCGGGGGCGTCCAAAAACAGAGAAAACTCTGCCCGTTTTCTAGAAAATCCGTAAAAATAACCCGTTTTTATTATAAAATGAACATTCGATTTCAATTAATCTTTTAGAAAAACAAATACAAACATATAGTTTATGTCGACGACACTTTACAACTTACGAAAACGACTATTTGGAAATTATTTTAAAGCAAATAAATATAGTTATTATATTTATTTTAAAGCTTGAAAATTCTACATATCTTTTATAAAAATCAATATAATTACTTATATTGTTTTAGACGTCGATAACTTGAATTCATTATTACAAATAAATATAGTTTATACATTTATTTCGAACATCAAACAAAACGATGGCTCTTTTGTAAAACTTGAATATAGTTTACATATTATTTAAAATACTAAACGACACGAATTCGTTTTATAAAAATAGATATAGTTTATATATTTATTTCCAATATCGTACAAAACGAATCCTTTTATAAATAAATATAGCTATCTATTTATTTCCGACACAAACAAGTTGAATTCTTTTAGAAAATAAATATAGTCATATTTATTTTCAAACACGACAACTCGACGATTCTTTTATAAAATAAATATAACTTTTCATATTTATTTTATACGCCTAAACGGCATATACGAATATTTTGACAAAGATCATACGAAACGCGATATATAATACGAGTTTGTTATATATTATTTTCGTGTAAATATTCTTTTATACACGTACGACTTCTCGGGACGACAAGCGATCTTAACGATATATTTATATATTTTGGTATAAATATTTACTTATTTTTAAATATCTCGAGAATCAAGTCTTTTCAAGACTCATTAGTTATTATCGACGATAAACGATACTTATAAAATATGACCTAATCGTTTCCATTAAGTTAACGACTTACCGTCGAATCGTTCGGCTAACGATTCGGTAGAGCTCGGTGACACGCAGTTTAGTTACCGTGTTTATCTAGAAACTTATAAGATATTCCGTGTTAGGAATATTGTAGAATGCACGCTAGCGAGTCTCGTCTTGGAAACGACTCCAGAGAATCATAATTAGCTAGCTTTGCACATGGAGATTCAGATGAGTTCATAACCCCACCTTTTTACGGTTTTACATTTTTGTAAATGTTTTCAGGGTAGAAAGACATGCACGTTTTTCAGAAACATACAAGGTTTTCGATGACAAAGATTGCTTATTTTTAGACAAGCACGTTTTGCAAGAGCATACGAGGTTTTTGAAGGAACAAAAACTATATGTCTCTAAACCATGTTACAACACGTTTAACTAACACAAATGATTTGTGATTTTCATGGAACTCAAATGGTTTACGAATGAATCATACTAAATATACCGGTTTTACAAAACAATTGTGTATTATCAAAAAGTGAATGATTTTCATGACTAGGGATGGGATCGTCTAGTTATAATAATGGGACTGGGTTGGTCTGCGTTTGAGGAACGGGACACCCAGAGAGTACATGTTACAAAATGATAACATACAATTACAATTGGTATGGTTAGCTTTGGAAAGTACAGTAGATCATGTGAATGGGTTGGCGCATACTTAAGGCCATCACTCCTCGTTGTAGGACCGAGGGACATGAGTGATAGATCTATTTGGGTGTAGCGAGCCCCACCCATGCGCCCGCCGAATGGACCATGTGGTGACTATGTCTTACAGCCGGAAGCCTGGTACAAAGTCTGCTAGGTTTGAGTCTTCCTGCACCATGTCACGTATATTAATGTATTAGCTACACATTAATCGATATGTTTCCTTGTTGCTTTCATACCGGGGTTTTACAAATTACATACCATGTTTTATACAAATTCAAAGCATAGGATTATGCAGGCATGAAGTCAAAGTTAGGGTGGGCATTGACGGTTATACAAACTTTACAAATACAGGAGTTTACAAATATATGGTTTTACGAACATAATGCGTTACAAATACAAAGTTTCCATATAACTTGACAAGAAAATGATTTCTAAATTCATTTTCTAAATAATATTTCACAAACCGGTTATTTAAAAGATTTATTTCAAATCTTTTATAAACAAACTATGAACTCGCTCAACTTTATGTTAATTTTTCGCATGTTTCTTTCTCAGGTTATTTTTCAAAGTTATGGCACGGTTGGAATAGGAGAACCATTGGAGATTCGAGTACTTAGTGGGCGTTCGTTTTCTAGAAGTCTTAGCATTAACTGCTTCCGCTGTGCAATGAAGATACCAGTCCAGTCACGCCAATGCTCTAATATTTCGGGGTGTGACAATACTTCCTTTCTTTCTGTCTTTTCAGCATCCTGTACCTGACATAACAAACATACCGTAGTCATCCAACTCCTTAAAATTAACGCATAAACAGATGATTTTCATTATAATTATCATAAATAAGGGTTGTCCTACGGTGTACCCATCACATCCCCACACTTAGCCATTGCTTGCCCCCAAGCAACTCCTTCAGTTAACACAATCATTTTTTTTAAACCACATGGTTTTCACGGTAATGTATTCCAAACAATTTGAGATCTGCCCAAGTTACATACGTTCCAAAACCACCCACACAACAAAACCCCTCACAATAACACTCCACTCGACGACAATAGATAATTAGAAAGTGTGCTAATATACACTCAAACCACATGTTTGATATTACGCTTATGAGCTTGTACAACAATCGATCCTCCACCAAAATAATTTCAAAAACATGTGTGCGAATAAAAAGGACTTGATCGGTTCTAATGAGGCAAGGTGTCAAGGTATGGAATGGGGAAAATATATATGAAGTAGCGCTATGATCCAACCCGGCATTATTAATATATCTAAACAAAATACAAATAAACAACTAAAACAACTCGCTTCCATTTTTTCTTTTCCTTATATTTTCTTTCAAACTACTACAACATTTATTCTTTTTTTAAACAAAAATAGACACTAACATACGAGAACTACAACATTTTGGGTGGTAGGTACAGGTTGTCAAATGATAGGCAATGAGCTCAATAATGGCTACTAATAGACCAAACCCCGACCCCTCTCATTACCATGCTCATATATGTAATGCATAAGGCCCAACCCCCCAAATTCCCACACTCACACACATCTAGAAGAGGCTAATCCTAAGGCCTTTATTATTTTCACATACATTTTACAAGGCCTCGGGACGTATCTATTGCACAAACTCCAACGTATTACCACACATTGCCACACTCCAAAAAAAATGTAACTAAGCGCATCAGAATTATAAGGCTCAATTGCTCATGATATGGGAAATATGGGTTGTCGATATGTTGTGTGGGTTACTGATTATCATGCACTCGGGTGGACATCTGCAAACTATTTTTCTTTTCAACACATTTGCCCGACAAACATGAAAAATCTTTTTTTTTCTTCGAAAAATTTCCCATATCCCCACACTTGGGATACATTGTCCCCAATATATGGTTTTGGAAGAATTGAACACTAACAAACATGACTTTTAAGATAAATATGTACACCATTAACTAAACACCCCAATTCTCACATCCCTCAACACATCAAAACATCAAAACACCACCCATCCACCCGAACCACAAAAAAATCAAGAGGCACAATAAACGAACTGTACAGGATGAGATAAAACCTAAGTATCTGCCAGCTCAATAGTATCACGATTGAGGTGGCCCAAAGATGGATGTCATAACTGTGACAACCCTCGAAATTCCATGTATCCGTACAATTTATTAATGATAATTAAAGTGCTTGATGATTGTGCTAAATCATTTAACTGCTCTCTGATTACGGTGTTATACTTACATGTGCGTGTTAACATACTAGTAGTATACAAAAAAAAGTTACTAAATAGTCCGGTATATTTTCCTATGTGTTACGAATTAATTGTGTTACAAAAATATATATATAAGACGCCTTACGGAACAATTAAACAATTTAACGGAACAGTATCTGACCGAACAACCGGACATTACCCGGGACACCAAATATTTGTCAAACACATTACTTAATTATTTTTGGCAAGTCATGATCCCCGTATACCATAACACCCGCTAAAATACCTACTAACTAACATATGTAAATAATACTTGGGAACTAACTAATGTTTACCTATTAGTTGCAAAATGTTACATAAAGCCCCCCCCCCCCCCCAAACCGATTTTTAGTCCCAAGTAGGACCCACAAATCATCCACACCATACTTCACTACTTACATTCTTGATTTGTTTTATATTTTATTTGATGTTGCTTGATCTTGTAAACAATATATGTAAGATAATCTTTCACAAGTATGGCCAACATCTATACAAAATCATTCCAAAGATCACTCTCTCTCCTCAACTCTCTCTCTCTCTCTCATTCGGTCACCCCCACAACCGAATCCACTCCCCACCCTTTTCATCTTCATCTTCTTCCATTACAAATCCATTCAAAGCTTACAAGGTGAATCTATGGAGGTGGTAACTTGAAGGACTTTCTAAGGAGCTTGTTCTAGTCTTTTTCACCATCATATTCTCAATAGATTCTACCCTAGCTATAAGCTAGTAGTAAGTCTCTTGTTACACTCTTGTTAATCTTGTTTCATCTCGTTTCTATGATCAAAAGGTGTAGTATGTTTTAAATCACTAAAGTGACAAGAACTAGTAGATGAACATAAAAGTTTATATGAAATTTTACATATAAAAAGTTTACTTATGATTGATGCATAAAGATGAAAACTTGTTGGTTTAAGGTTGGTTAATACATATATGATGTTTGTTAGTCAAGCTTTTGATAAACCCGTTGTTCGGACGCTTGTTAATACGACTTAGTAACATTTAAACTTCAAAACAACATGCTGAGTCACTTTTTCAGCCGGCTTCATAGGGCCGTAAACAGACCTTAATAACTCGAAAAACAGAATTTATGGAGCCTAAAATTTGTATTTTCAAAAAACTGATCAAATGGCACTAGAATCGTAATTTTTCGAGGTCGTTTACTATTTTTAAAGAACCGATTTATAACAGCAGCTTAGGCTGAGTTTTTACAGCAATAAATGGGTGTTGTATTTTCTGTTGTAGCTTGTATTCTGTGCAGAATCGGATCATGAAATTTTTAATGTAAATGACAACTGAAGTATTTGTAATTACCCCACTGGAATTTCGTAAATCGGACACTCGATGAATTTTTAATAAATTGTTCCGTGGACTGTGGTCAGAAATACATAAATCTGAGTTCAGTCCGGAATAAGAATTTTTATAAAATATTGGTAATGAACCGGACCCCGATATTTTTACACAATAAAATATGGAACGTTTAAGACATCGTGTAAAAATTTGGGAATTTTTGGAACAATCTAACTATTTTATTTAAAATTTCCGAAAACAGTCGGTTTTGAATATAAATGCTGAAAAGACATAAGTTGTGACTCGCGTGTCTAAATGTCGAGTATGCTATCTGTGAATGATCTAACATGTTATATATATGTTATGTGCATTATCGTATGTTTTATTTTTAGTGGGGAATGGATGGGAAGTATATATGGGCATAAACCGTTAAAGTGATGCATGTTATGTGATAGATACGTGTAGGAACTTTGTGTTCTATTTGAAGTCACTAATAAACTAAGTGGTAATCGTACTAGGACGTGATTGACCGACCTTGACTGTTAGCTACTTTTGAGAGTCAAACCGAGCAACCGAGGTGAGTTCACACACTTTCTAAGGCATGGGATTCCCAGTGGGTTGGGAATGGGATTTGAATAACTACTCGTAATATCATTACTATTAAACTACTTTTCACCGTCCTCGGATTGAAGGGCACGTACGTAAAACCTACGTACACTCACACTCACCACGGTCCTTGGATCAAGAAGGGCACGTACAAATACGACTAGTCGATACATGGGAAGCCCCCACTAATCTTCGCACACATGTTTGGGAAACCGCGATACGGCCACTAATCATCGCACACATGTTTTGGAAACCGCGATCCGGCCACTAATCATCGCAAACAAGTTTGGGAAACCGCGATACAGATAACTAAGATACTTGGTTTACGAAATGAACAAATGATTCATGAACACTATAACTAAACAACCAACTGTGAATTCACTCAACTTTGTTGTTGACTCGTTGTTACATGCCTTGCAGGTCGTTAGGTATCTATGGAGCTTGCATCGGAGTGGGAAGAGTCGTTGTGGGACATGGACAACTGTGTACCATGCTAAACATTTGAACGTTTAAACTTTATGCTTCCGCTTGTAACTTAAACTATGTTTTGTTTAGACACCAATTGTATTGTGTTGGATTTTACAAACTACTTACATGCTTGTTCAATATGATTGGTGGCTTGATCCTGGTCACGTCACGCCTCCAAGCGGTGGTACTCCGCATGGTGGATTTTGGGGGTGTGACAATAACGCCCATAAACTCTCCTAAACCGAATGCACCTTCACCGCCACCACTACCTCCTTCACCTCCACCACTACCTCCTTCACTTCACCTCCACCACTACCTCCTTCACCTCCCTCAGGTTGTTTAACAGCTGAATGCATACCTTGGTCATCATGTGGATCCACGCATATAGAATGGTGCAATGGCGGTGTAGGGTATGAAATACTACCGTCATATGGTGGCAAGGTAGCGTAATCCAAAATCGGCCGGTCAGCCACAACCGATTGGCCCGCATGCCATGCGTCGTGCATACATCTATTCCTATCATCCAAATACCTGTTGTTCATCTACTGCTGGAATGCATAAACATGTGTGCGATTCCATGCTTCCTGTCTATCATGCCTTTTCTTCAATGCCTGCACCATACTCCCTCCCATAAACGTATGATGGTTCAAAGACGCTTTTTTAGAGGTAGCCCAATGATAATATGGTGTTGGTCGGTTGTTGATAACAACATCCCGCAGAGACCCCTGATGGGCCCAGTTGGGATCCATAGGTTGGCTCCCGTAATCGAAAGGCCCCCCTTGCATAGGTAGATCGAGGATACCCCCTTCTCTTCATACCACGACTAGACCCTGCCTCCTTTGTTTCCATTTCAACATGCTCTCTCGGATAACCTTGATAGTCATCGTGCGCACTTTGGGTTGCATCTTCATCACTGTCGGGCTCATTCGCCTCGTCCGGTCGCAACGGTCTCTCATCAACTTTCAATGTTCTCCATCTCTGCCCCTCGCTTTTCAATTTGTAATATCTCTCTGACTCTTTGTACTCCCCACCAATACCCGACCTTTTCAAATCGAATGGCTTATGATTTTTCTTCGTTCCCACATCATCATTGCTGATAGCAACATACATCTTCAACAATGCCGTGATCAATCGACAATGGGGTATAATCTTCCTTCCGATACTATTCCGACTTATCCATACATTATTTAACACCAAGTATCAGAATGGAACAAGAGGTTTCCCGTGCATCAACATGCACAAAATGGGCACTTCCAGATAATGAACCTCTACCTTATCCTTTATGTGTGCATATCAACAACATCAGCTTTGCCTTGATTCTCAAATCTTTTCTATAGAGGATTCCATGCCCCTTGCTTGGCAAAAACAAAGCCTTTACCATTGTGTCCCACATCGGGTGGTTTTCTAGTTGGTAGTTAAGATTATATAGACTTGGGAACATATACTTGTTGGAAGGCAAACTAATGAATCTCACCACTTGCCTTAGCGTCTCAAACGACACGGTCACATCGATACTATTCACCGTACCAACTAGCTTCATCAATGACGGCTTATTGTATGACGGGCATCTCAGTGTGGCCATCCACTCTTGAATCTCATCCTCGAATAATTAGTTATCATCGTCGTCATAAAACCTTAAAGCCGCCTCCCATCCCAAGGCCTTAAATTTGTTTATGATATCAAATGGCCCAAAGTCTTGCTCTCTAACCACTTTCTCGCTGATAAACCACTCTTTTTTGCTGGTAAACGAATTCAACTTATCGTGAAATAACTCTGCCTACCATCTTGCGTGCTGATCACATAATGAACCAGAAGTCCAATTCAGTTTTACGTAGTATATATTCTCTTCTTCTTGCCTTGATTTCTCCTGTTGTTGCTCATCTTCTTTCACATCCCTTTGCAACACTAATCTTCTTCTTTTTGGTTGATCCGCCGGGTTACTAGATGACCCGACTACTCCTTTACCGTTATCCTTTCTCTTACGATCCATCTACAAAACAATTAACAACAATAACTCAAGTTAAGTTCCTCGCATTAACTCGAATATCCCTACACTTGCTTGTTGCTATGGATATGGACATAAGACAAAACATAATGTCTATGTTGGTTTGAAAATTTGTGCATTACTTTGGCTAAAATTAGCAAAATTCTGCCTACATTTTGTTTCTATCGCATTATGTAGCATCCACAACCACAACCCATACAAAACTTATCAAGTTCATTACATTCTAACAACTACATGTAAGTGTGCAAGAACATAAAAAATAATTAACTTACAATCCTGTAATATACCATAAACAATGAGAAGAAATCACATACCTTTGCTCTGTAGAGTGTAAGAATACCAAGAACTTGCAAAAGAACCCAAAACCCAATTAACCCCAAAAGTTTGGGACCAAACTAGCCCAAATTAACAACCTAAACATGAGAATCTTCATGATACAAGCACAAATCTGGAATCCTTGTGAAATTTTAGTCGAGATTTACCCATGAAACACAAGATTTAATCAAGTTTTGAGAAAATGGTAAGAAGATGAAGTTATGAAAGTTAGCGTTTTGGTTGAAGAATGTGAGTGAAGACGGAAGAAGAAGAGAAGAAGAAGAATGGAATAAAAAAAGGTTTGAATCTATATATGTGATTGTGAAAATTTTGAGCCAGTTGTCGCCGCCTCCTGATTGGTGCCACGTAGGCGTCCTTGTGTACCTTCTGTCACCTGCATGATCGTGGATCGTGTAGCACGGTAAGGTACCGTCTGCTAGACGCTTATTGGCTCAGACTTCTGCCACTTGTACCTTTGATGCTCCTTGAAGTGGCCCTGCGCCGCTACCCTCACGCGACCCATGGTATGTGACCAAGTAGTTGGCGCGAGGTTGTGAGGTTGAAGGCATTTATTCAGGACGCTAAGTGTGAAATCTGATGTTATATCTTGCTTTGACCTCGTGCGTGGTCTATGTATTGAGTAAGCAGCGCACGCGAGGTCTGCAGAATAATAAGATTAGTGAATAAGGAGTATGGTCTAGCGCGCGACCTGATTGGTCTGCGTGACTTTTTGGGACCATACCCCTTCAAGTCCCCCCAGTCCAGTGCTGCTTCCATGCGCGTAGTACATGGTTGGAGCTCTGGACTTAGAAAAAAGAAAGTATGCTGGGTGTTTAAAGCGTATGATGTGAATGGGTGGCCGGCGCGTGTGCACTTGTTTGCTGATTGATACGGCGCGGATACTAGTCTTGCTTACTAATAGCTGTTGTAGCGCGCAAGTTCATCGACTAAAGATTCTTGCAGCGCAGTGCTTGCTAGCTTCTGCATGAAGCTATGTAAGTTTAGGCGGGAAAACACTCGAAATTTGAAATTCTGACAGGTTGGTGCAAATGTCGTTGATGGCGACGGTTGAGTTAACTGCTGACACGGCGATCATCATGCTGTCACTGACGGTTCGCCTTTTGTCAGGTGAGTGAGGCCCACGCGCGCGTGGTAACCGTCACCCCAATAATCCTGCCTTACGTGGCGATTGATGATTGGTTAAGCGCGCGCTGATCTCGGCATGTTTACCCATCGCATTAAATGCGATGTGTATATATACCCGATGATAGGAGAGAGAACTGCACAATCCTTCATCTTCTTTCTCTATTCTCTCTCTAATCTTCAAAGTTTCTTTAAATCTTCAAAGATTTCGAAGGTGATCTTCAAGTTTTCCCCAGAAAATTAGAAGATCTTCATCTGATTTTTCTCTGTTAAACACATGGCTGAAGAAGAAGTCCAAGTTGAAGATGGTCCACTCCCTGTCCTCAAGTGGGATCAGGGATTATTCGAGCAGCTGGTTAGAGGCTTTCAGTTCCCGGCAGAGTGGGATGCCCGGTATCCTCAACAGGGACAAACGGCGGCCGATGCACCACCGGGTTACATCACCCTTTTTGCCGATTTCTTTCTTGAAGGCAACTTCCGTCTGCCGGCGACTCACTTTATGGCCACCATACTGCACTTCTATGGTTTACACATTTCTCAAATGAGTCCCATGGGGGTGGTTAGGGTTCGACACTTTGAGTTCCTTTGTAGATCCCATGGGCTCGAGCCAGACATTGGAAATTTAGGTCGATGTTTCAGTTAATCCGAAACTTGGGCTTTTATTATTTCGCTTCTCGGAACGTAAAGAAAATCTTGTTGAATCCTCCTAAAAGTTTCCATGATTGGAAAATGAAGTTTTGGGACCATACCCCTTCAGGTGGGTACCCAAGCTACGATGGCCCTAGCACCGTAGAGGTTCACTGTAGACTAGAGGGTTGCTAGCGTAAAGATTATATTTTCCCAGGACCTACCATAAGCTACGGTGGCCACTGGGCATTTATACTTGGAAAATTTTTTTTGTTAAGATTTTTATAGTTTTTCAAAACACAAATTCATAAGAACTTCCTTACACTTGGTTTAAACACAGTCCATGACGAGAATGGTAAAATTTTCAAAACAAAGCTAAACTAAACTAACACGACAAGTACACTACACAAACCTGGGGATCTCAATTAATCTCCTTATCCGGTGGGCATAGAAGTTAACCCACTTCATCAACCTCAAGCGTATTGATATCCTTGCCTTCCAAATACGGTTTAAGCCGATGCCCGTTCACTACTTGTTTTGCTTGGTCCTGAACATCCTCATTCTCCACATCGCCAAATCGATCCACTCGCGTAATCACACAAGGCCACATCCATTTGCTTATAAGTTTTCCCAGAAAAAACTTAAGTCTTGAATTATACAACAACACTTTTTGACCAACTTCAAAAGTCCTCTTCTGCAACTTCGCATCATGAACCTTCTTCAGTCTGTCCTTGTATGCAGATGCACACTCATATGCTTCATCCTGAATTTCCTCTAACTTGCATATTTGTAACTTCCTTAGCCCACCAGCCTCATTATAGTCCAAATTGATGCTTTTGATTGCCCATAACACATGGTGAGCTAACTCCATTGGCAAATGACACCCCTTTTCCATACACCAACCGATACGGAGTTGTACCAATGGGAGTTTTGTAGGCGGTCCGATATGCCCACAACGCATCATCCAACTTTCCTGACCAATCTTTTTATCAACCCGCACCGTCTTCGTCAATATCTCCTTGGTTTGTCTATTGGACACTTCAACTTGTCCACTTGTTTGTGGATGCTACGGGGTAGCAATTCGGTGATTCACATTGTAGAAGTGTCCACCACCGTCAAGCTAGACCATCACTAATAATCACACATGGAATCTAAAAACTTTTAAACCACCACCACTGTCACCGTCAAGCTAGACCATCACCACCGTCAAGCTGCACCACCACAACCACCGTCAAGCTCTGTTGTCAAGGTCCAACCACTTGCTAGTTTTTATCACTTGTAAATCATGTAATATTTCTCTTAGAAGTAATGTTATGTAAATCTGATTTTAATGAGAAAATATGTAGTGTTTTGCTTCATTTTCGAGTCCAAGCAAGTTTAGTAACAAATTATTTGTGTTTTGCTGGTTTAAAAGTTGATAAAGCCGTCTCCGATGAATTTTAAGGCCAAACTCCGGCCAAAGCATTAGTGGCGACACAATAGCGGCGATTATTGAGCATTAGCGGCCGAGTATTAGCGGCGACATATCGCCGCTAAAAGTTTTAGTGGCAACAAAAGGGGTCTTTAGCGGCGACATGTGTGACCATTTCTTGTAGCTTCATTCAAATTTTTAGCATGGAAAATCTAGATTAATATTGTTGTAAACTTCATATCTTCTGTATTTATTTGTAATACACCTTTCTCAATTAATCTAAAGGGCTGGAAAAGCAATTCCTCATTATTTTCTCTTAAAAAACAATTGCCAAAAAAAAAACAACACGCTCAAATCACACTAAAAAACGACCTCGCAACGCGGTGAATTATTTTTAGTTTCTTTAAATTGTATAGATAGTTGAAAAGAAACAATAATTTCTCTTTACTTTGAGCGTCTCTAATTGACCAAAATTTCGTTATTTTCAAACACGAAAAAAAAAAAAAGTTGGCTCATTTGGGATATGTTTTGGAAGATTATACTAGAGGAAGGTTACTGACCAAAATTTGGTTATTTTACACACTAGTACACAAGTCAATTGTTGGTGGGATGGATATTTTTTTATTACATTTGCTGATGTTGAAATTTCTAATTCAAATAGTGGGATTTGGTTTTCATTAACTATATTTACCTATTTGTATTTTGGTTGAACTAGAACTGAATAATTTTACATTTTTAAATTGTATGTTTCATTTATAAATAATCAACATTGAATGCGCTTCAGATTTCACGCGAACGCAACCGACTTTTACAGGTTTGTTCTTCGTGAACATCATCAAAACCCAGAAAATCAAGAACATCATCTTCAAGAACATCACCGCCTCCAGCAAATCAAAATCCCTAACTGCAGCAAACTAAACACTTAACTGTTTTCAATCAAAAGCCCTAACTGCAGCAAATCATATCCAATTACTCACCGATGATACAAACTAAACAAAACCTACAAACAACCAAATCTAAACAAATTAATCCAATTAAACCCTAACCTACACAATTCAATTACTTCAGCACCAAAGATGTTCACTACTCGAAAGAAACCCTAAATCGCCTAAAGAGAAGATAACGAACAGAGAGAACAAAATATGCAGTTAACCCTCTCATAATCCCAATGCACTTGCTCTCTCTCTCTCTCTCTGAACTACCACCGCACCACCACCACCCCCACCACCACATCATCCCCACCACCACCGGAACCACTGTTGGGACGAAGATCAGACAACACCTGAAACCCTACCTTCCGATCTGTAAAAAAACTCCGCAAATATCTCATCTGCATCTCTCGGATCAAACCTAAACCTCGCACCAGATCTACTCTTATTCGTACCACTGTTTAAACTTCGATTCAGCGACTTTATCATCGGTTGATTTCTTCAGATCTTCATCGGTTACAGATATGTGGATTTGTATGTACAGGGGATGTGGATTTGTATGTACAGATCTTCATCGGTTACAGATATGTGGATTTGTATGTACAGATCTTCATCGGTTCAGATCTTCATCGAGTTTTTTGAAGGTGGTTTGTGAAAGGGATGAAGAGAGTGTGTGTGATGAATGGTGGTGATATAGATATGTGGATTTATATGTACTGGGGGTGATATAGATGATAGTGTTAATAGGAATTAAATGTATTTAATGTAGATTTTTAATTATTAATATGTTAAATGAAAAGTAAAATGACAAAAATGCCCCTGAACTAAAAGACAAAATAGGAGGTTGCAACAGTAAAAAAATGGGGTTTTTGAGTTTTGGACCAAAATGGCAACAAAATGCAAACCACAGGGCCCTGGATGTAATAAGTTTGAGATTTGGACTAAAGTGGCAAAACTGGCCAAACCACAGGGACCAAAATGGCAGTTTACTCTTTGTTTAATCTTTTATGCCTAAAGCCATAAACTTGAATAAAAAATGGTTGATTCAATTACATTAACTGTTTATTTAAAGTTTATTTAGTTTGAGAGATTCAATTACAGTAACTGTTTTTTTTTTTTAATTAGTTTACTTCATCTTAATAGCAAAAAGAATGATGCTGTTGTTGTTGCATTTTTTTTCAGGTATCATTATTTACTTCTGTTTTAATTTACAAATAGTTATGGTCTACTTAAATATTCTTTGTATTTTGCTGGATGATTCGAAAGGGGTTGCTCTCGAGTTTGATAATTTATGCAGCTAGCTAAAACCGTTCTAGAGGTCTTTTCATACTTTAACTCGAACGCTATTTATGGTAGTATCATATAATGATATTTTAATGAGAAAATTACCAAAATAGCCAAGAAAAAGTTTGACTTACCAAAATAGCCACCTCATGAGTCTTTGGAGAGGGGCATCACGGATTCAAATGCGCGGGATGCCTCTTTCAAGACCCCTCATGCGTCTTTAAATATGGAAGTGACACGTGTCTCAATGATTAGGCAGACTCATCCAATGCCTCAGCAGACTCATACAATGCATTTATCCAATGCATCAGCAGACTCATCCAATGCCTCAGACTCCTCCAATACTTTAAGAAAATACTTTAAATATTTAAAAAAATACTAAAAATATTTTTTTTTAAATTTAAAAAAAAATTACTTTTTTAAATTTATATACGGAAAGATATCTTGGCTAATTTTAAGAAAATACATAAAAAATTTTAAAAAAATAATTTAATAAAATATTTAAATTAATTTTTTCAATTATTTTTTTTAAATTAAAAAAATATTTTAAATTTATATACGTAAAGATATCTTTAAAATACTTAAAAAAATACTATACGTATATAAATTTAAAATACTTTACGTATATAAATTTAAAAAATATTTTTTTAAATTAAAAAAATATATATATATATATAAATATTTTTAGTATTTTTTTAAAATATTTTAAAGTATTTTCTTAAAATATTTGGAAGAGTCTGCCTGAGGCATTGTAAGAGTCTGCTGAGGCATTGGATGAGTCTGTCTGAGGCATTGGACAGTGGCGAAGCTTGCCGGAGAAAACGGAGGGGGCTAAAACATATATACCCAAAAATTTCTATAGAATCGGGGGGGTAAAAACGTATATATCCAAAAATTTCTATACGAAAACTACATATATAACACTACTGAGCGAAAAATCCCGGGGGTCGGGCGACCCCCCCCGCCCCCAAGAAGCTTCGCCCCTGGCATTGGATGAGTCTGCCAGAAGCTTTGGAGGAGTCTACCTAATCATTGAGACACGTGTCATTTCCATATTTAAAGACGCATGAGGGGTCATGAAAGAGGCATCCCGCGCATTTGAATCCATGATACCCCTCTCCGAAGACTCATGAGGTGGCTATTTTGGTAAGTGAAACTTTTTCTTGGCTATTTTGGTAATTAGCTCTATTTTAATGTATTTGGATTCCAAATATTTTCTTATAATGTAGCTTTTATAATCAACTAGTGTTTTTTAATGATGCGCGTTGCGCGAAAGGCATTGGTGTTTTCGATCGACATCATTCTTCAAACGATTCGAGATAAACGATGCGTAACCAGCCATATCCGGCATCGTGGAGTGTATTAAAAAGGGAGCAATTGGACGATTGGATGCTGGGCTAGGTGTTTCTTGGAATGCCCACGGATTGTTCGGGTCAAAACCACGATTATGAGGATTCATTTTTTGTATTGTGGTTGGATGAGAATTTTTTTTTTTTAAATAAGATAGAGATGATTATAGAAGAGGTGGAGTAGTTGTGGTAAAAAATGAATAGAAGTGTGGGTATTTATAGTGAATAATTTTTTTTAAACACATAGCCGTTGGCCAACGGCTAGCCCAAACGGCTACTTGTCTTGGTCAATGAGATCCCGCTATGTCATCTTGATAGTCCCGTCCAACGCCCGGGCTGAAACCCACGCCCAAGGGGCCACGCCGAAACCCAAGCCCACCCGGGGTGGTGACTTGGGCGTTTGTACCCAACCCACGCCACAACCCCGCCCCATACCCCATATTCTAATATACCATAAATTCACTGTTCATTTAGTTTGATTTTTATCATATATCAATTTGCTTCATGTCTGATATATATGAACGGTGTTGTAGATTGTCGGCGCTATCGCATCGCGGGTTTTGTAATAGTGTGGATGTGTATATATATATAGAGAGAGAGAAAGTTTTAATATCATGTTATGTTTTGTTAGGCGGTTTTCTTGGGATCGGGTTGTAAGGTTTGAAGAGCTCGGTTTGGATTGCAAGGTTTGAAGAGGTGGGTTCGGGTTGCAAGGTGCATGAAGTGCTCTGAAACCTTTTTGAGCTTCCTACTAAAAATATTTACATTTTGAATTGGTATACATTTGTGTTTGTGTTTCATTTTCGAAAAACATTTACTTTTAGGAATCTTGTATAATATTAGTTATAATTTTTTTGTTTGTTATTTTTATTGTAAGACATTACTTGTGTATTGAAGTTATTTATTGGGAAATTTAATGGAATTTTTTCTGAAATTTTACAGAATTTAGAAATATATATTTTTTTGGTGAAAAAAAAAAGCTAATGTTTGTTGAAGGGTATAGTGGCCACGTGTCTAATCCTAGTTGCATATGAGATATAAATTCAGGTGCGGTCACATTATTAAATGATGCTAATTGTGCACTGCATCATCAAAAAGAGGGAACCTTTGGTGCGTAATTAGTTGATGCGCCCGGACACCGCACTTTCACTTTTATTTTACCGCACCCTTAAACGGAATGTGTACTAGTGACAGATGAAAAAAAAAAAGTTTGCTCATTTGGGGTATGTTTTGAAAGATTATACTTGAGGAAGGTTACGTTCAGTTTGATCAAAAACAGAACGCCCACCCTTCAGCATAAGAATAAGCTAATGTTTATCACCAGAAAATAAGTATATTAGAGAGAGGGTAGTAAGAGACTAGATGACCTGATTTGCATAAGGTCCATATATAAGAAGATACGGGTCCACTAAGAATGTAACCATGTTGATGTTGATATCTCTACTCTATTGGTGGTCATGTTGACATTCAATTAGTGAGACATTCCACGTTAGGGGAACCACACAATGCGCCGGACATAGTCCGAATTCAATGATCCAGACCTAGTGACCCAGGCAGAAATGTCTGGTATCATATATCTTAAAAACTTGTATTAATTTGTAGGGATCATTTCTATTAGCGTACAATAGTTATGTTGGTTAACTTGTAAATTGTAATTAATCAAATACTTCTTTGTCAATCTTCACATCACCATGTGTTAACCGGTTATTGTTCGTATTTACTGTCATAATTGCTTAACCACAAAATATCCATTTGTTGAAGTGTAGGTTGTCAGGGCAGGGCTTCCAAGGTGTGCAAGATGGATCTAACCCTTTTGGTTCTTATCTCGAACTGCAACCAAAAGGAAACCTGTTTGAAGGAGTTCGAGGCTGGGGTTTTAATACCACCCTTTAACACTCAAGTTAGCATCATTATATATATATAGAAACATAAAGCGTGTGTATATATGTGTGTTTATGTGTATATAGAATATCTAGAGATGGGGTTATGTAGAGAGGAAGGGTATTAAGTCTCCCTTGAAAGACGAGGTGTGTAGGCCATGTTGGGCACAATAGGTGATGAGAGTGTGAAAACCGGGTGTTAAAGTGTTTGATTATTATATTTTTATTGTATTGTTTGGCGATTATATATTTAGAATTAGAATGTGGTAACTACGAGGTTGTGTCGGTTTACAGGTTAATCGTCTAAATCCGGTGAAGTTAGGATGCTTAAAGATGAAATGGAACAAGCGAGGATGCTAAACATAGTGAAATATATTGTTCGGGACTTGTTCGGGCCAAAATATAACTCGGGGAATATAAGCAACGGAAGAGCTTGAAGTCGAGGGGCCGTTGAGTCGTTAGTTGAGAGTTGGAATCAAGCAAACGATGGAACCAATGTTCGCGCCGTAAGCTACGGTCTTCGAACCGTAGCGTACGGTTGAAAGATGGTAAATAAAAAAGCATTCAGCAGGTCTAGAACGTACGGTGGGACATGTATGTATTCACAGCAAGTAGGAACCGTAACCTACGTTCATTAATCCGTAGGCTACGGTTAGAAGAAAAAAAAAAGAGATATGAAGGATTCTAATATCACATGCGCAGACTTAGGGACTTTGGAGGAGACAATAGCAATCATCACAATATATATTAAAATATATACATACGCACATCGTGGGCTTGTGGACAGGTTAGACTCCATACACGCATACATGTGGGCCGATTTGGAGGGGTCTTGGACTTGGTGGCACATGTGAAGAAGCAAACAACAGCATCATGTGACATTTTGGATTGGGCCGATAACAAGAACATCATCATTGGGTTGACTTCTTAGTTGAGAGAGGCAGTAATCACGTGGAGGGATTTTTATTCACAAAAATCAATAATAACATTAATCATCTTCGACGGCAGAGAGGAGGGACACGAAGATAGAGAAGCCTACGAAGATCAACCTTACCACATGAGCGGCTAGTCTTTTAATGGTTTTCTCCGAATGAAGGGTTTGTGTAATTAGGTACTTTTTTGTGTTTTTAATCATTGTAACTTGGTGATCTAAGCATTCGATGCTTTTCACCATAGATTTATTTGACTGATTGTAACTGGTTGCATTTATTTAAACCTTAATTTCTAAGTATTCAGTTCCCGAGAGTTCTAGTAATTGGGATATATTTGACATGGGGTTAGGGTTTGTAATTGTAATTGATAATCATTCGATAACCTCCCGTTATGTATTGACCGGAGTACTTAGTCGTTGGTTATCACAATTGGTTAATTAGGTTAAACATTTATGTCTAGGTGAATGTTTTGATTAAACACATAACTGAACTTGTTTGCAAACCTGAAATTCGGAGGAACCTTTCTTTTTCCTGTTGTTTAAAACCTCAAGTTCTTAATTCATAATTTAGTTAATCCACAAATCAAACAATCATCACTTTATTTTTTTATAGTTGTTAATAAATACTTGACGTTACACACTTTCCACAATCCTCCTCTGGTTTGATATCCGACTTATCCTATCTACATAGTTTAGTTGGTTTTTGCATGTCCTTAACGAGAGACATCAAAATGGCGCCATTGCCGGGGAGGCGTGCACAAAGTGCTTAGTGTTAAGTTCTAGTTTTAGTTAAATATACAAAAATCCAAAAATAGTGTCTTTTCATTTTGTTCTGTTTTGTTCTGTTCAGATTTACGCGAGGTTTTCTTGTTTTTGTTTGTGCAGGTGATCTAGGAAGTGTATGCATCATACTCGGAACTCCGGGAAGTCATCACCATTAGTATTCGACCCAGAGATTGAGAGAACAGTAAAGCATACAAAGTGAGTATTACACCGTGAGAACAAGATTCTACAATCACCTATACCGACATCTAAAACAATGGAGAACTCAACAACCCCGGAGAAACAACCGCAAGACCCACTTCCACAGCAACAATTCTTACCAACACCTACCCAACCTTCACCGAACACTACCGTACCAGTTTCACCACCACCACCACAGTCTACACAACCTACTTCTACATCTCCAGTACCATCATTCTCAACGTTTTTCCCAAACTTTGACAACACTCAACCAACTTCCACCCAAGCAACATCCCTTCAATACCCAACTGCAACCCAGACTGTCAATTTACAGCATTTGTCTCCTTATGTTAGAATCATTCCTGATGATGTTGCAGCACCAAGTCAGACTCAAGCACCTAATGCAACATCAATTCCGCCAGCCACCCGACCGGTTATTTCACAGCAAAGTCAGCCAATGCCACATCTTTATAGATCGGCCATTTATGATCAAGGAAATAATTCAGGGGATTTCGACGATGGCATTGAGGAATATGATAACTACGTGGGTCAAAACGAGAGACAAGTGGTCAATATGGGTGCCTACGAGAGGCAAACAGTTGGGGCAGGTGGATTCGAAAGAGTCAATCAAGGGAATTTGGGGTATCAACAATATGTACAACCAACGCAGATACCACAGCAATATCATCAACCTGACCCACTCAATCAGCAGCCTGCTCCGAGAAAGCCGGTGGTGGATATTCCATTACCACCACCGGTACCTCAGATGCCGGGTCAGATAAGACCGCTACCAGGCAACTTACACCGACAGGTGATTTTACCGGAAGGTATTCCACGGCGAAATAATCAGGGTCCAGTTCGAGGTATCGAGAGCCACTTCAGGCCTGCTATAGCTAACAACCCATTACCGATTGTGATCCCGTAATTACAAGGATGGCGCTCATTTGAAGTACGAACACAATCGATATCCAGTCTGCCGAAGTTTCATGGTCACGCACATGAAGAACCATATCTACACATTGCTGCATATGATGCACGTTGCAACACAATCAGTAGCCAAGGTTTCTCAGTTGATGATGTGAAATTGGTACTCTTCCAATTCATACTTGAAGACAAAGCGCAGCAATGGTTCCATCCGCTACCGTCAGCTTCGATTTTCACATGGGATGAAATGCAGCAACAATTTTTAGATGAATTCTATACTCATTTTCGCACTAACAACGTCGGGAAAGATATTAGGGGTTTCGACAACAGCCCGGTGAGTTATTTCACGAAGCATTTAATCGCTTTAAAATGATGCTCAAGAACTGTCCGCAGAATGGTATTTATTTGTGGGAGCTTATGAATACGTTCCACGAATGCCTAACAGATGAAGATGCAAGGGATGTAAATTCGATATCCAATGGTACTTTTGGAACAAACTATGAAGAGGATGATTGGGAATATTTAGAAAGAACCGCAAGGGCGTCAAAACGTAAGGCTCAATCTTCTAGAAGTGTACGACAGTCGACAGTGAGAGCGGTAGAAAATCCACCGGAGGCAAGTGGTCAGTTTCCATTGTGTGGACATTGTGGAGACCTAGGCATATAGTGGATCAATGCCCAACCATTCATGGTGAAAGTGTGGATGTGAACTATGTGCAAGGTGGGGGCGGTGGAAGAAACTTCAAAATGCAGTCCAACACATATCACCCGGGCCTCAGAAATCACCCGAATTTTAGCTATGGGAATACAAATAATCAGCTAAATCTGGGGTTTCAAGGCAACAATCAATCTGGAGGTCAAAGAAATTTCAATCAGAACCGATTTCAAGGTAACTTTCAGGGAGGCTACCAAAACGATCAAAGAGGACAAGCCGGGTCTTCTAACACTTCGGGGGGTAACGATATGATGGTGATGTTGAAATCAATTCAACTTGAATTACAAAATCAAAGGCTTGAGCTGCAAAATCGTGCTCAAAAGGATGAGGTGCGAGATAAAGCCGTTCAATCATTAACCACACAAATGGCCCAACTTGCAACCGATGTGAAGGAGCTGAAGCAGAATAGTGGGAAATTACCAAGTGATACAACACCAAATCCCGCTCATCAAAAGAAGGGCAGTCCAGTCAGCCTGGTAAGTACTTTACGTAGTGGTAGGAATTATCACAAGGTCGACACTCCACCACAGCCCGTGGATGGTGTGGTGGAGGATTTAGGTGAAAATGGTGAGAGTGACAATGAGTCGGAGCCTAACATTGTTAAAAGTAATGGTAAAAACACCCGACCTACAACTTCTGAGCCAACCAAGGCTAAGGAAGGGGAACCGATTCTACCTCCCTTTCCTGAAGCCTTGAAGGATCCGGGTAACACGAAAATAATCAATAAAAGGGGACCTCAACCGGAGGAAATTTTAGAGGTATTTAAACAAATAAAAATCAACTTACCCTTAATTGACACCATTAAAGAGGTTCCGACTTATGCTAAGTATCTTAAGGATTTGTGTACTCAAAAACGGCAGCTTAAAGTCCCTAAAAAAGTTGATCTAACTGATACAGTTAGTGCCGTATTGAATGAGATCCTTCCACCTAAGCTGCGAGATCCCGGGACGCCTTTAATTTCAATACAAGTTGGTGATTTTTAAATGAGTAGGGCATTATTGGATCTCGGAGCTAGCGTGAGTATCCTTCCAGGAAGCTTGTACGACCAATATGATTTTGGTCCACTGCGTCATGCCGACACAACTATTGTGTTGGCAGATTTGACCCCTAAGCTTCCTCGAGGGATAGTTCGTGATGTGATAGTTAAAGTGGAAGAGTTCTTTTTACATGTTGATTTTTTGGTGCTTGACTATGTCTCTGCTGATAAAAACAATCAACCAAATGTTATCTTGGGTCGACCTTTCTTAGCCACTACACATGCTCAGATCGATTGTCACACCGGCACAGTCGACATGACATTCGGCAATAGAATGGTCCGATTGAATGTGTTTTCTAATGTTTCTGACATGTTTCAAGGTATTGAATGTTTCATGGCAGATATTATAGATGGATGTGATCCTCAAGTCGAGGATGAGATGCCCGAGTGTTGTTTGTTTTGTGACAGGGTGGAAGAAAATCACATGTGTGATTTGGAAGAGGAAGTTTAGAAGTTGGAGGCACAAGCGGTGCAAGAGAGAAGGCCTCCGTGGTCCCACCAAGTGGAGAGTCTTCCAGTTGAGATCTCTTCAGGGTTGAAACCGTCACTAATTAGCCCACCAAAGGTAGAGTTAAAAGAGCTGCTCGTGCATCTAAAGTATGCGTTTTTAGGAGAGGAGCAGACTCTCCCGGTAATTATCGCAGCCAATTTGGAGAAAGAACAAGAAGAACCACTACTGAAGGTGCTTAAGACCCATCGAGCTGCGATCGGGTGGACTCTCGCTGATTTGAAAGGTATAAGTCCTTCTGTTTGTATGCATAAAAAATTACTGATGCAGATGCGAAGCCTGCACGGGATACACAAAGGAGGCTTAACCCTAACATGCGAGAAGTGGTAAAGAAAGAGGTAATCAAGTGGTTGAACCATGGGTTCATATATCCCATTTCAGATAGCGCATGGGTGAGTCCAACCCAAACGGTGCCGAAGAAAGCGTGCATTCAAATTGTCAATGGTGATAATGGCGAGCAGATAGCCACCCGTCCAGTAACCGGGTGGCGGGTATGTATTGACTACCGGAAGCTGAACGCTGCCACATCAAAGGACCACTTTCCTTTGCCCTTTATTGACCAGATTGTTGAGAAATTATCAGGTTAGAAATTTTACTGCTTTCTTGATGGTTATTCAGGGTACAATCAGATCGCTATCCACCCTACTAATGTGAAGGGTGTTCGTTCCTTTTTAGGACACGCCGGATTTTACCGTAGATTTATTAAGGGCTTTAGTGTTATAACGAAACCTTTATGTAATCTATCGTTAAAAGATGTTCCATTTGAATTTGATTATAAATGTCTAAATGCTTTTAATGTATTAAAGGACCAATTGGTACAAGCCCCAATCTTGCAATCACCCGATTGGACAAAACCATTTGAAATAATGTGTGATACAAGCGATTTGACTATTGGGGCTGTACTTGGCCAACGAGTAGATAAAAAGCCGGTTGTTATCTACTATGCAAGCAAAACCCTCTCCGATGCCCAGTTGAATTATACCACAACGGAGAAGGAGTTGCTTGCCGTTGTTTATGCTTTGGATAAATTCTGGTCTTATATTTGTGGAAGCAAAGTAATTGTTTACTCTGATCATAGTGCAGTCAGGTATCTAATGGAGAAAAAGGATGCCAAACCGAGACTGATTCGGTGGGTCTACTGTTGCAAGAGTTTGATCTTGAAATCAGAGACAAGAAAGGGTGTTAAAATGTAGTTGCTGACCATCTGTCACGACTACCGGTTGAAGTGGACGAGTTTACACCCGAGATCAATGAGCATTTTCCGGATGAGTTTATAATGGCTGCAAGTTCCGGACCTTGGTATGCTAACTTTGCAAATTATCTTGTTTCAGGTACGATACCGGATGCGTGGAACAAGCGACGGAAGCAAAAATTCCTGTCGCAGGTGAAGAATTATACTTGGGATGAACCGGATTTGTTCCGGATTGGTGCTGATCAGATTATTAGAAGATGCGTGCCCGAGACGGAGTTCTTGGAAGTATTACAGCATGCTCACTCATCTGCGTGTGGCGGTCACTTTAGCGGACAAAAGACGGGCTATAAAGTTCTTGAAGCTGGTCTTTATTGGCCAACTATGTTTAAACACGCTTTTGAGTTTGTTAAACATTGTCCGAATTGTCAAAAGATGGGTGGGATTTCAAAAAGGGATGAGATGCCAATGCAACCAATCTTGGTTGTTGATATTTTTGATGTTTGGGGAATTGATTTTATGGGACCGTTTCCCAATTCGAATGGTAACCTATACATCTTAGTGGCGGTTGATTACGTTTCAAAGTGGATTGAAGTTATTGCCACTAAGACAAACGACCATACCGTTGTTTGCAAGTTTGTCCATTCAAACATTTGTTCTAGGTTCGGGATTCCTCGGGTGATAATTAGCGATGGAGGATCCCACTTTAAAAACTTTAGTTTTGGCAAACTCTTAAAACGGTATGGCGTTGACCATCGAATTGCTACACCATATCATCCACAAACGAGTGGACAGGTTGAAGTGTCGAATAGGCAAATTAAAGAAATTTTGCAAAAGACGTTGTGAACTGATCGTAAGGATTGGTCATCTAAATTGGATGACGCTTTATGGGCATATCGCACCGCTTATAAAACTCCTATCGGCACTACACCCTATCGTTTGGTGTATGGAAAGGGTTGTTATTTACCCCTAGAGATTGCACATCGTGCATTGTGGGCTGTTAAACAAGTGAACACTGATTATTCTGATGCAGGTGCTCACGGGTTGTTGAAATTGAGTGAATTGGAGGAATTACACAATGAGGCGTATGACACCACAACCGCATACAAGGACAAGATGAAGGCGGTGCACGATGCAAAGCTGAGGCGCTTGGCGTTTTCGGTAGGTCAAAGAGTCTAGATATTTAACTCCCGCCTTAAATTGTTTCCAGGTAAATTAAGGAGTAAATGGACCTGACCGTTCGTTATTACACGAGTCGGACAATACGGAGATGTGGAAATTAAGGATCCGAAGGACCAACGAAGACAAGTAGTTAATGGTCATCGGCTGAAACCGTATCTAGACGGTGATGATTTGAATCCGTTACCCGAAGAGGTGAGCTTTCTTGAAGGCGCACCGGAATACACGACCGACTGAGGGTCTTGAGAAGTCCTGCTGAAGACTAAAACTTAGCGCTACCGGGAGGCAACCCGGATGTTTGGTACATATTTCTTTTGTTTTTTATTTTTCGTGTCTTTCCATTGTTTTATGGTTTGAAAAGATTTTGTGAGTTACCCATAGTTTCAAGCAAGTGTGGGGACGTTGAAGATACCCAGGTATGTCGCTAATCTCAGTTGTGTGTCGAGGACGACACGATTTTCTTACGGGGGGTGGAGCGAAAAAAAAATTGTCATGGAAAGGTTATATGGGTCTTTGAACAAACAAAATCCTTAAAAAATCATTAAAAAAAAAATTGGGTAAACCGTAAGCTACGGTTCAGACCCGTAGCCTACCGATGGTGAGTTCTGGTCTACACAGCATCCGTAAACCGTAACCAACGGTTCTAAACCGTAGGCTACGGCCCCCTTTATTCATGTGAACAGAATTTTGAAACCATAGCCTACGTTTCGGTATGGGAGGTCACGGGTAAAGTGGAGTAGACATGGGTAACCCGAATCTTCTTTAAAAACCCGAATTTTAAATGAATAAAACACATCTCCACCTAATTTGGATCAGATTCTTCTTCTAGTTTCACCACAAACATCCTATCTTCTCATACATCTCCATCATCTTCCTCACCAAATCTTCAAATCTCCATAGCCACCAACCTTCATAACTCTTTCGTTTCTCCACCAAATCGAGTGATTCAAGAGCCTAACTTGGCTAATTTTTCGAGAGGAACAAAACCCTGCCCTCGGTTTTCACCGAAAACGCCCAGATTTACACGAATCAGACCGAGCTTGAAGAACCCTAAAATTCAAATTTGGGGCTTTTTGCTCAAACTTCATATATAAGCTCTCTAAGTGTTCTCCAACCTTTCTAAACTAAAAAGGTATGATTTTTTTTACAATTTTGCTCTGAATCGATGAAGTTAAGGTATTTTTGTGATATTCATGCTTTGTTCTTGGTTGTTAGTCATTTAATGGTTGAATGAACATGTAATAGGTCAGGGAAATCTGATTTTATCTTGGTTAATGAATTGAAACGGGGAAAAATTGTTACATAAAGGGGTTGGATTGATGTTATGGCTTAAGGGGACGTTGTTAAATCTACTATGACACTAGTTATTGAACCACATTATGATTTTTGGATTGAAATTGTGAATCGGAATTATCTTGGGTAATGATTTAACTAGTAACGAGTTGAGCCATGGTTTAGAACAAGTGTGGGGAGGCCTCAAGGGTTATACACTTGTTCTAGCATATTAGTATAAGCTGATTCGAATTAACTTGAGGTGTTTGCTTGTTTTTGTGTGATTGTAGATGGTTAAATCACGCAGAGGGAAAGAAAAAGAAACTGCAACGTAAGAGGATGCAGCGGTTGGGTCAAAAAGGGCAAGAAGAGGTACAGGAGTTGAGATTAGGGAAACGCCACTGGATGATTTTGTTCAACCTCCACGGGGGCACGGTGATGCTCCTTACCGCCCTACGTGGAGAGATGGTCCTTTATATAAGTAAGAAGCAGCATACCAAGCGGAGTTATTTTATGAAAAGATGGGTGATGCGCACTCTATTAGATAAAATACTTGTTTCGAGAAGCGCATCCATAGACCCGATCTGCGGGCGTTGGGATTGTATGAAAAATTTACTGAACTCGGTTGGGAAGAAGTGTTGGAGTTTCGAGGTAACGAGAGTGGAGAGGTGTATCTTCGAAGTGTTACAGAGTGGTTGAGTACATTAACGAAGAATGATGGGGATGATCCGCCGAGAACCGTCACACTGATGGGAAAGGTTAACGGGAAACCGGCGACCATGTCTTTGGCTTCGTTGAGTCAGATTGCAAAATTTGATTCTAAGGCGGATAACCTCTACACTTATATCAAAGAAGATGATTACTTCAGTGATCCGAAGAAGATTGTGGCTGAAAATGTGATGTTCTCGGAATTGTTTTTGTTGGAAAAAGGGGTGGCGATGAAGCGAGACAACCTCAAGCCGTTGGAGAGGGTGAAACCCGAGCTTTAGAGTGTTTAAATATCATGTTTTATGTGTTTACTTGTTTAGAATGAAGTAACTATGAGATCTTGGTAATTTGTAGGTAAAACACGTAAACCGGTGCATTTACGATGGTTAAAGATGAAGTTGTGAGCATAGGATGGGATATCGCAGCTCAAGGATGGATGGTAAAGCTTGTTCGGGTGTTATGAAGGCTCACGAGTGGAAGAAATGTGAAAAAGTGAAGTTTGGGGATCAACTTGGTATATGATGAAAGTTATGTGAAGCTTACGTGTGGAAGAATCAAAGAGGTATAAAGTCTAAGGGTTGATTGGCACTTTATTGAAAGTTACTTTATACTTAAAAATGTGAGGGAAATGAAGAATCAAAGTAGAGGGGCCAAAGTGTCATTTGATGAAAGTTTGAAAGTGAAGAGGAACAAGGTCAAGGGTCTCGATCGTAGGTTACGAATTTCATTTCGTAGCTTACGAGTCTTTGTGATCATTATAATAGTTGGACAGAGATTTGAATTCGTAAGCTACAGGTTTATTTCGTAGCTTAGGAGTTGGGAGTTCAGCAAGAAAAGACCAATGGGGTCTCGACCGTAGCTTACGAATCCTTTTTCGTAGCTTTCGGTTTATTGCTTATGTTCAAACAGAGTTTATAAAGCGTAGCTTACGACTTATTTACGTAGCCTACGACCCGTGAAGTCAAAAAAGGACGCATGTGAGGGTTTAGTTTTATGTTTTCATATATAAAATAATCATCATCTTCAATAGTGTGGAGGACAGACAACATCAAAAGGAGAGGTTATCATCTTTAGTCAACAACATCAAATCCATCATCATCACCTTTCAACGACATCATCATCACTCATCCTAGGGGTTGTTGACATCTTGGAGCCGCCATATGCAACCTTGGGGGACGAGATCAGACAATTGAGTTTTATTAATTTTATTATCATCGTTCTTATATTTTATTAGGAAGATGGTGATTTTAATTAGTACTGAAGCTATTGAAGATCAAACAACCAACATGAGCAGCTAAACTTTTGTGGTTTCCTCCGGATGGAGGGTTTTTGTAAGTTAACGAATATTATGTGTTTGATACGATCGTTTTAACCTGGTGATCAAAGCATTCGATGCTTTTCACCATGGATTTGATTTCTTGATTGTAAACAGTTTTGTTTATTTAAACCTTCATTTCTAAGCATTCAGTTCCCAAGAGTTCTAGTAATTGGGATATATTTGACATGGGGTTAGGGGTTGTAAATTGTAATTGATAATCATTCGATAACCTCCCGTTAATCAATCCTTTTCATTACGACACTTTTCACAGTCCTCCCTTGGTTCGATACCCTGCTTATTCTTTACTAATAGTTTAAATAGGTTTTTGCATGTCACTAACGACAGACATCGATTGTTATGATGAATACTCTCATTTTTTTTATGAAGACCATCCTGTATACTATCAGGATGCCTATCATACCCATTATACAGTTGATCAGGGTGAGTCTGAATGTGCACCCCAATCACATAGTTACTATCAATCACCTCAATTTGGATGTCTTATGGAATATATGAGACGACGAGACCTGGAATACATTGAAAAGCAATTGGCGAAACCTGACCTATCAATAGAGGATCAGTTGGAGATGTGGATTACGAAGTATGACCTTTTGCTGGCTGAAGTGAAGGATGATGGGCTAAGAATGACTCCAATGGAAAAAACGCCAAGCCAGGGTTAGATGGGTGTCTCTACAGATGTCTTCTTCTCAAGTAAGGGACGATGGTGGAAGTGACTTTGTCCAAACTCGAGCAGTATTTATCAGCACCCAACCTTTCTGATGAAGATCGAATCAGTTGTTTAGTTTCTAAGTGTCAGAATTTAAAAATGAAGATAGAAATAGAACAACGCCTTTCATCATTACCTGATGATATTAGAGATTATTCTCACATGAAGGAGGAGGTTGTGGAGGGTAATACCACACCAATGAGTCCTTTATCTGATGAAGAGTCACTGGTGGATCAGATGGTGTGTGCAGATGATGAGGCAGAACAGTCTGAGGAGATTAATATGTGAACCGAACCTCTTCCCATATCAATCATTCAAATTAATAAGTGTGGGGAAGAGGGTTCGAGGAAGAATATGAGAATGGTGAAACAACAAGACATCAAGGTATATCTCGTGAAGTGGATTAGCGAAACCCGCAGGTGCAGTCTGAACATGCCAATTATACTAACAAACCTATGGAGATGGCATGTAAATTTCCAGGAATTCATGGGAAATACAAGGGGTAAAAGTGCATTGAGACCACCGTAGCGCATATCAGGTACGGTCTGGCTAAAGACCTTTAAACTTAGCGCTCTCGGGAGGCAGCCCGAAGATGTAGAGTTTATACTTTGTCTTGGTTTCGTTTGGTGTGTTGTGTTTTGACAGGTTTATACAATTCTATCTTCACGGAGGCAATGAATCAAGTGTGGGGATGTTTGGCAACATCGCCAATGAGATCTCAAAGAATCTATGAGGGGCGTTTGTTCCAATTAGATCATAGCAGCCGCACCGCTACAGACACTTGCTAATTGAATTATCAGGTGCATGTGTTTATCTATCTTTTGTTTTATTTGGTTTTGTGTACTTGGTGGTGTGAAATTTTGTGTTGGGAGTGGTTTTTTTGTGTTGAGTCGTCAAGGTTGTTAGCCGTTCATGGTCTGTGGGTGGTATCTCTCGAGTTTAGATTAGAAATTGCACTATACATTGGGGACAATGTATCCCAAGTGTGGGGATGCGGTAACTCGAGAAAAGGGTTGGTAAGATTGTTGATCTCAAATGCTTGAATTGGTTGAAATTGCTGAAAATTGAAAATTTTTGAAAATTTTTGTCTCAAGTATGCTTGAACTACATGAAAACCAACATTTTCAGTCGCTAAAGGGTTCCTACTGATATTAAAATAACTTAGATCCCTAGTCATGGTTGTCCCTTTAAGTTTCATGAGAGTATTTCTGACAATTTTTAGAGAATAGTTGAGAAGAGATGCCTAACTAGGGGTAACATGCTTTAGGAATTACACATGCTATGTGTCGGTAACCCATATTCCTTTTGTTCGGTGAGATATTTGAGCCTACTAGTTGTTAGATGAATTGCAATAAATGTTCATTTGCTGAGTGTAGGCCATATGTTGCTTTGTGTTAGAACTTGTGTGGTTTGATACGTGGCGAGACTGTGGTTTAGCGTATGCACATAGATGATAAAGGTATTAGGATCCCTTCATTATTTCATATGTTGATTGTTTATCCACCCCACCTTAGTTAACCATGTTGAGCCTTTCACCTTTCGTTTGTTACACCTCGTTTGACCCGTTTGCTTACCAACCATGAATGACAATTATGTGTTAGACATTTGTTGAAAAAAAAAGGAAATAAAAAAAAGAGAAAAAAGAAAAAAGAAAAAGCAGAAATCATGTTCGTGTTGAATAAATGGGTCGAAAATACCCAAAGTATTAGTAGTTATTGTGAATAAAGTTGTCATGGTTTGGTATTCTTTTGTGTTCGCCAAATAAATATAAAAATCCAAAAAAAAAATATTTACTTACCTTTACCCTTAACCCAAAACCCGAAAAGTCCTTTTGATATGTGTACGTTGTTTGATACAGTGGAGGTGTGATTGCCATTCAAGCTTATGATTGCAAAGTAGTATAATTGGTTTTGAGCGAATTATATGCTAGCACATTACACGCTAGTCTTGATAAAACCGAGAGAAGTGATTATTGTGAGGGGCGTATGGCATGCGTGTAGTAATATAAGCGTGTTAGTTTTAGTTAGGCAAGTCTTAAGCTATTTTAAATGCGTATCATTTATCTGTCAGATTGTCAATCTCGATTGTGTCAGTCTATCGGACGAGTATGACTTGGGACCTTAAACTTTTAATTCGGTAAGGGATTCAATAGTGATTTGTTAATATGGTGAGTAATGTTTGTAATGATTGCTTGAGGACAATCAATGATAAGTGTGGGGATGTGATGAGAGTGTAAAAACTGGGTGTTAAAGTGTTTAAGTATTATATTTTTATTGTATTGTTTGGCGATTATATATTTAGAATGTGGTAACTACGTGGTTGTGTCAGTTTACAGGTTAATCGTCTAAACCCGGTGAAGTTAGGATGCTTAATGATGAAACGGAACAAGCGAGGATGCTAAACATAGTGAAAGATATTGTTCGGGACTTGTTCGGGCCAAAATATAACTCGGGGAATATAAGCAACGGAAGAGCTTGAAGTCGAGGGGCCGTTGAGTCGTTAGTTGAGAGTTGGAATCAAGCAAACGATGGAACCAATGTTCGCGCCGTAAGCTACGGTCTTCGAACCGTAGCGTACGGTTGAAAGATGGTAAATAAAAAAGCATTCAGCAGGTCTAGAACGTACGGTGGGACATGTATGTATTCACAGCAAGTAGGAACTGTAACCTACGTTCATTAATCCATAGGCTACGGTTAGAAGAAAAAAAAAAGAGATATGAAGGATTCTAATATCACATGCGCAGACTTAGGGACTTTGGAGGAGACAATAGCAATCATCACAATTACCCTATTACTTAAAGTACAAAGTCGGTGGCATTCGCCACCGACCACCGTCGCTATTTACCGATTAAGTCCCTTCTTTGTTTCTTTTCAGCATATGTGGTCCCTCCTTTCGTGTATACGTGTTTCCTTATTGATGATCCAATAGCATCTGCCTCTCTTCTCTTCCTGAAATCATCAAGCGTCCACTTCCACAATCACCGAATCGATACCTGATGAATCAATCCTTCATCAACCCAAAATCGATCTCCCCTAAATCACGCGATGGCCATCTTTCCTCCATGATCGATGAACCCTAAATCCATCTACGGTGAGTTGTCGTCAAATAAAGAGCTGTTGTGAAACGATTTCTTGCACACAAAAGTTACACTCACTTACGAATTAGAGGAATTCTTCTCTGGATTTATACTAGCACATTTTCTTGCGCCTTGGTAGTTATATGATTCCAATACTTATGCAATTAATGTTTTACATATTCTCTTTGCAGTAATCAATTGAGTTTGTTCATGATGTGGTTTTTTCTCCTCAGCTTGGTATTGTTGGTTTAATTTTGATAAATAGGTGATTTGATATCTGATGGTTGAATTAGTGGTTCTCCCAGAGATCATTTTTTTTTTGTTTTGGTTAAATTGTTTTACTTTGGATACATATGTGTATAATTTCGTTTAATGGACATTTTAAGGATCATATTAAAGTCAGGTTCAAAATGTTCCGGCTAGAACGAAAGCAGGCCATGAAACCTATTATACAAGGATATCTCCTAATTCTAAAATTACGCCACCAGCCTATTCAACCAGTTCAGTCAATTGTTAGGGGAACTAGGGGGAGTACCAATGCAGAATAGTAGGGACAAGTGGGTTTCGGATCCAGATCCGGGTGGGTCATTTTCGGTCAAATCGTGTCGGGAATCATTGTCCAAACAGTCCGCTTACAATACGGTTCTCAAATGGAACAAGTGGGTACCTTAAAAGTTAATATTTTTGGGTGGCGTTTACCAACCTTGGTAAATCAGCGGCGAAGGCACATCAGGTGTGATCCATCCGATTGCCCGCTGTCCGCTGTGCGTGGGGAGAATGCAGAGACTGCTGAACACTTTTTTATGTCATGCGTTGTCTCAATGGTAATATGGCAAAAGGTGAGCTCATGGTGTTGTCTACCCCCTTTATTTGCCTTCATATTCATTCATCAAAATATTTTGTGGGTATATGGTTTTTATGTAGCTAGAGGGATCTTGATTCCTGTATTAATTTTCACTTTTGCAGTAAGTAGATTTAATTGATTCAGTTGTGTTTCTTTTATTGTTAGCAGATTTCAAATCAGCTATAAGAGACTGTTCAATTTTTCATAAGATTTGAAGTCTTTAGAGGGCAAAGTGGGAATTATTATTGATGGTGGTTGGTTAGGCTCAACACCATATATGTATACCTATTTGAGTCTGTAAAAGTTGTTTTTTTTTCTGGGATTAAGCCCAAAAAATTGAAGTTTCTTGAGTGTTTGGATATTGGGAATTTCTGTTCGAGACAAAGTTGAAGATGGCTGGAGTTCAAGACGCGCTAGAGATTAAATTTCGTTTGATAGATGGATCTGATATTGGTCCACAAAGTTTTCCAGCAGCTGCAACTGTTCTAACTTTGAAAGAAAGCATCATTTCTCAATGGCCTAAAGGTCAGTTTATTGTTCATGAAGTAAATAAGCCATAGATTATGCCCTTTAAGGAGTATTTAATTATTCACTGTCACACAAGAGTTCTGCTCTAAATGGTCAAAAGAGTAGACTGGCCCAATCTATTATTTTAGTCGGCTGTTGGGCGATTTGGAGATCGAGAAATGACCGTGTGTTTTCGTATAAACAAGTAAATGTGGATGGCATCTTTGGAGAGATTCAATCGATGTCTTTCCTATGGATAAAAACCCGAGCGAAAAGGAGGAGCTAAATTGGAACAACTACCGAAGCTTTAGCATACCAGGTGATTAATTTTGTTGTCGAGAAGTCTCGGTTTCTTTTTATTGTTTTCGGGGCATGTATGTGCAACAGTTTTGGGTGTTCTATGCGTAGCAAATTGCTAGACCTGATGTACACTTTTGGGTTTGGTTAAATGAAATATTTCCCCGCCGTTCAAAAAAAGGTGTTTTGCTTTTTCAATATGTAATTGTATGACTTCTGCACAAAGGAATTATTACAAGCTACCAATGAAATTACAACCTGAATTTAATTGGGACTAACTACAAAGGCAATTAACAAGGCATTAACTGTTGTAGTATTAATAAAAGAACAAGACAAAGACTAATGTTAAAAGAATATAAGAAAAGTATATAAGCTGTGGTTTGTAATACAACGCAATTGACTTTGCTTCATGAAACCTAATGAACACATAATACTTCAAGTGATCCAATCGATGTTTGCAATGTGTCCGCGTCGCAACGCGCGCGGGTCTATTTGCTAGTATATATTAAAATATATACATACGCACATCGCGGGCTTGTGGACAGGTTGGACTCCATACATGTGGGCCGATTTGGAGGGGTCTTGGACTTGGCGGCACATGTGAAGAAGCAAACATCAGCATCATGTGACAATTTGGATTGGGCCGATAACAAGAACATCATCATTGGGTTGACTTCTTAGTTGAGAGAGGCAGTAATCACGTGGAGGGATTTTTATTCACAAAAATCAATAATAACATTAATCATCTTCGACGGCAGAGAGGAGGGACACGAAGATAGAGAAGCCTACGAAGATCAACCTTACCTCATGAGCGGCTAGTCTTTTAATAGTTTTCTCCGAATAGAGGGTTTGTGTAATTAGGTACTTTTATGTGTTTTTAATCATTGTAACTTGGTGATCTAAGCATTCGATGCTTTTCACCATGGATTTATTTGACAGAGTGTAAATGTTTGCATTTATTTAAACCTTAATTTCTAAGCATTCAGTTCCCGAGAGTTCTAGTAATTGGGATATATTTGACATGGGGTTAGGGTTTGTAATTGTAATTGATAATCATTCTATAACCTCCCGTTATGTATTGACCGGAGTACTTAGTCGTTGGTTATCACAATTGGTTAATTAGGTTAAACATTTATGTCTATGTGAATGTTTTGATTAAACACATAACTAAACTTGTTTGCAAACCTGAAATTCGGAGGAACCTTTCTTTTTCCTATTGTTTAAAACCTCAAGTTCTTAATTCATAATTTAGTTAATCCACAAATCAAACAATCATCACTTTATTTTTTTATAGTTGTTAATAAATACTTGACGTTACACACTTTCCACAATCCTCCTCTGGTTTGATATCCGACTTATCCTATCTACATAATTTAGTTGGTTTTTGCTTGTCCTTAACGACAGACGTCAATAGGTACATCGTGTCCGGATCAGACTACATCGTGTCCGGACGTAAGCCTGATCCGGACACATGTAGTCAGCATTAGACAAGGAATATCCTATTAATTTTAGGAAGATCTCCTTATGTCGTCTTCTTTTTGTTCAAGAACTCGACTTGTCATTTGGACAGTTCTTCCTTCCACATGTTTTCTCAAAAACTACGTGGCTTTTTTGTGCTCTTTCTTTTGATCTTTTGCATGGAGTTTTGTCTTTTGCATACGAAATCTTCAATGCTACCCTTCATTCTACGTTAAACTACGGTTACAAGAAAGTACACAAAAATATTTAATATTTCGTTGATTTGATATTTGACTATATATTTTTCTTTAACATTTTAAGAGTTTTAAACCTAATCAATAATTATTTTCTCTTTAACTAATTTATCAAAAAAAAAATTATGTTACAAATATTTAAATTTATCCTACACTAGGTTATAGACCCGTGTATTACACGAATTTGTACAATATAAAATTTAAAATATATAATCCTTAAAATAACTTAATATAACTAACGACCTATGTTAATTAGTGATGAAACTTTATATAAACGAATTTTCATTACCATATGGCAGGTCACACAACGAACTTAATTTATCACAAAAACTGACCTATGTTAATTAGCAACACAACACTGAAATACCATGATAGCTCGTGTATTATGAATGAAGTTACAAATTACGTTACATATAATAGTGTATAAAAACAATATTAATTAAAAGATAGTGTATCTATTAAATATAACTTTTATTTAAAATAAATCTATAAGGCCTCAACTCAATTTACAAAATTCATTATATAAGTTATTCTTTTTCTCTTTACCGGTAAAAAGCCAAATTTGTTATAATATAAATTAGATTTATTATTCTTACTGATAATTGTTATGCGGATTTAATTAATAATTATTTATTATAAAGTTATGATATACATTAACGGTTTATATATGATGAATAAAAATCTTTTCATTATTAAAGGTTAACTTACTATGTTTAAAAATAGGTAAAAAAGAAAATTAATAATATTAAAAAATGGTTATGTTACTTTTTTCTACTTTATAAAATATTTCTTTATTTAGGGTTACAAAGAGATTTAGGAGGAAAAAAATTGTGCATATATATATATATATATATATATATAAGGGAGAAGATCATGCGAGAACCACCTCTTATTGCGAGAACCACGAGAACCAATGTGAACACAAACAAAAATGCCTAAAAGTAGCTAAAAATCACACAATTTTTTTTTAATATTTTTATATAAAAATCGCTACTTTTCGAAGCAAAAAAAAAAAAAATTAAAATTTTTTTTGCCACTAAAAGTAACGATTTAAGCATAAAAAATAGTAAAAAAAAAATTTAGATTTGTTTTTGATTTTTTTAGATTTTTTTTAGATTTTTTAGGTTTTTTGGGGGTTTATTTTTTAGCATTTTAGTTTGGGGGGGGGGGGGGTGGGGGGTTTAGGTTTGGGGGGGGGGGGGGTAGGTTTTTTTTTTGGGGGGGGGGGGGGTGGGGGTTAGGTTTTTTTAGGTATTTTATGTTGTGTTCACATTGGTTCTCGCAATAAGGGTGGTTCTCGCATGAACTCCTCCCTATATATATATATAGTGTAAGTATATGGAGAAAACCACTTTTATTGAGAAAACCCGGAAAACTCTAACCTCCCGAATTTTTTTTTTTTTGAAAAAATTACCACATGTAATATACATGTTTTTAAGAGTTTTGGGCCAAAAAAAACAAAAAAGCGCCGAAGGATTTTTTTTTTAAAAAAATAAACAAATTTCAGCAACTTTCGTGACTAACATGTGTTAGACAAAAAATGCTGAAACTTGTTTATTTTTTTTTAAATATCCCCTCGGCGCTTTTTTGTTTTTTTTTTTTTGGCCCAAAACTCTTAAAAACATGTATATTACATGTGTTATTTTTTTTCAAAAAAAAAAAAGTCGGGAGCTTTGAGTTTCCCGTGTTTTCTCAATAAAAGTGGTTTTCTATATATCCTTACCCTATATATATATATATATATATATATATATATATATATATATATATATATATAGGGTAAGGATATATAGAAAACCACTTTTATTGAGAAAACCCGGGAAACTCAAAGCTCCCTATATATATCCTTACCCTATATATATATATATATATATATATGGAGGGGCTCATGCGAGAATTCCATTTATTGTGAGAACCATGAGAACCAATGTGAACACAACCTAAAATAGCTAAAAAAAACCTAACCCCCCCCCCCCCCCCCAAAGCAAAATGCTAAAAATTAAAACCCCCAAAAAACCTAAAAAAAACCTAACCCCCCTCCCAAAAAAAAAAAAACCTAAACCCCCCTCCCCCACCCCCCAAAAACCTAAACCCCCCCCCCCCCCACAGCTAAAATGCTAAAAACTAAACCCCCAAAAAACCTAAAAAAATCTTAAAAAAAATCTAAAATTTTTTTTTTGATTTTTTTAATATTTTTATGTTAAAATCGCCACTTTTCGAATCAAAAAAAAAAAATTTTTTTCTTCGAAAAATAGCGATTTTAACATAAAAAATATTAAAAAAATCAAAAAAAAAAAAATTTTGTGTGATTTTTAGCTATTTTTAGGCATTTTTGGTTGTGTTCACATTGGTTCTCGCGGTTCTCGCAATAAGAGGTGGTTCTCGCATGATCTTCTCCCTATATATATATATATAGGACAAAGATTCGTTAGGAACCACCCCTTATTGCGAGAACCGCGAGAACAAATGTGAACACAACAAAAAATGCCTAAAAATAGCTATAAAACACAATTTTTTTTAATATTTTTTATAAAAAAATCGCTACTTTTATTAGCCAAAAAAAATTTTTTTTTTGGCTACTAAAAGTAGCGATTTTAACATAAAAAAAAATTTAGATTTTTTTTTTTATTTTTTAAGATTTTTTATGAATGTTTTGCGGGTTTAGTTTTTGGCATTTTAGCTTGGGGGGGGGGGGGTGGGGGTTTAGGTTTTTGGGGGGTGGGGGAGGGGGGTTTAGGTTTTTGGGTGGGGTGAGGGGGGGGGGGGGGGTTAGGTTTTTTGGGGGTTTAGTTTTTAGCATTTAGCTTGGGGGGGGGGGGGGTGGTTAGGGTTTTTTTGGGGGAGGGGGGGGGGGTGGGGGGTTAGGTTTTTTTTAGGTTTTTTTAGGTATTTTAGGTTGTGTTCACATTGGTTCTCGCGGTTCTCGCAATAAATGTGGTTCTCGCATGAACCTTACCCTATATATATATATATATACATATATAGTGTGAGGTTAATTGGGGAACACTAAAAAAGTGGGGAACCGGGGAACACTCTTAAAAATTTAACTTTACATGTTAAAAATTAATTTTTTAAACATCTTTTTCGACGCTTCTCCTTATATATACTTGTAGAAGCATTTTTAATAAAAAAAATCAAAAACTAAAAATATTAAAAAAAAAACAATTAAAAAAAGGCTAAAAAATGTTTTTTTTAGAAAAATTATTTTTTTACTCGACTAGTTTCTCCTCCTTTTTATAAAGAAAAGCGCTGAAAAAAAATTAAAAAAAATATTTTTAACATGTTAAGTTAATTCTATAAGATATAACTGTTTTTTAAACATTTTTTTATATTTTTTGTTTTTCATTTTTTTATCAAAAATATTTCTACTTGTATTTATAAGAAAAAGCGCCGAAAAAAAATTAGAAAAATATTTTTTTTAACATGTTAAGTATAATTTTTAAAAGTGTTCCCCCGTTCCTCACTTTTTTAGTGTTCCCCAATGAACCCTCCCCTACATATATATATAGGTAAAGGATCCTGTAAAAAAGGCCTAAAGTGTGAGAAATGTGAGAAAGAATCTCAGCCATTAGATCATTCCATATTAATTTCATCAGATCAAGGTTATTTTAGTAATTACACCAATAAACCTTATTAAGGATCAAATCTTTTGTAACCGATTTTTCTGAGTTTTTTTAGGGAATTCGATTTTTGAATTTTTTATCTGATTCATCTAAATCTTTAAAATATCTCGATCTCTAAATAATTATAAAATCGCATTCAATTTCTTTCTTGATCACGCATACAGATTGCATACGCATACAATTGTTAATCTGATTCATACTTTATTTCTTCATGGAGAACGACGATCAAGGTAATTCTGTTTGTTTGATCCGCAGTTTATTATGTAATTGTAATCAATATTCAAGAACAATCTTCGTTTAATTGTAATTGTCAATTTTTCAATCATCTGGTTTTTGTATTGGAATTTTCATGAACACCAGTTCGTAACTGTGTATGGTGTTTTTTTATGTATGGGTGTCTTTGCGTATTAGTTGTGGTGTTTTTTTTACTCTGGTACAATGTATGGTGTTTTTCCATGTATGTTAATTTAATATACGTATTTTTTTGTGATGACACCACGTGTAACCCTTTCAGGGTGTTTTTATTTGTGCATTGTGTTTTTATGTATGTTTAGTGAAGTTGAAGCTGGTATGTGCTTTTTATATCAGTTGATAATGAGTCATGGTGTTTTTTTGCATGTGATGTTCCTTACAGGGTTTTATACGGACATGGTGTTTTTTTCATCTAAATATATGGTGTTTTTTTATAACAGTTGTTTTGTGGTGTTATTTTACTCGTATTATGTTGTATTGTTTTTTTTACTGTAGAATCATTCAATTTAATTATTTTCTCAGGCTTTCAAACCTATTAGCCGCTTGGGAAACTACATCTGTCTCCAAACTCCGGTAAGAGGACTTATTTACCGGAGGTAGATGAATCGCTTAAGCCGAAGGATAAGATGACATTTGATACGGTGAACCATGCATTCCTCTTTTATCAGAAGTATGCAATAGCTTCAGGCTTCACTGCCAGGAAGTCTTCTCAATACACGCATCATGGTGTTATAAAATCTAAATGGTTCGTTTGCTCAAAGGAGGGGACTAAACCTCTAAAGGCGATCGATACATCTAAAGAGATTGACACCTCAAATAATGGGTCTAAGAGGAAATCTGTTCGACGTGTTCCTTCTATAAGGACGGGGTGCGAAGCACGTATGTGTGTAAAGTTAATGCCTTCGAATCTATACGAGGTATATTCTTTCAAGGAGGCACATAATCACTTTTTTGTTGCTGAGGAAAATAGGTATTTACTTCCCGCTAACCGAGGTATGAATTATATACAAGAGCAAGCCGTTAACGCGTTGAGCGCGTTGAACATTGGACCTGTCAAAGCTTTTAATATCATGAGGACATTGTATGGTGGGTTTGACAAGGTTGGGGCAACCAAAAACGATTTTAAAAATTTCAAGCGAGACCTGAACAGGTATATATCTGAGTTTGACGCTGATATGATGATCAAACGGCTTATGAGGAAGAAAGAGTACATGCCAAACTTTTCAATGGAGTATATAACAGCTGAAGATGGGGTGTTAAGGGGGTTGTTTTGGGCAGATGAATATGCCAAAAGGAATTTTTCGGTGTTTGGGGACGTTGTTTCATTTGATGCCACATATCGTCGTAACAAGTAAGTTTGGTAATTCTTATCTTTGTTTTGAGTTTTTCAGCTTATTTTCTTAAGTATATGTCATTAAGTTTTTTGGTGTTTTTATTCCGTATTTGTTTATCAGGTACAACATGATGTTTGTTCCATTTACCGGTATCGACAACCACAATCGCAACGTTACTCTTGGTGCCGCTATAATAGGGAACGAAACGGCTGAAACTTACAGTTGGTGCCGCTATATACATGGCCCGAGAGTAGACATAGGCTATGCATGTGGCACATCATGGACAAGCTTACTGCTAAGGTTTTTAGTTGTTCTGCCTTTTAACCTTTCGTTCTACTTTTTACATACTTGAATGGTGTTATATGTTATTGAATGGTGTTTTAGGTTGGTGCTACAATCTGCAATAATACAGATTTCAAAAAGAGGCTGTGTGACATTGTGTGGACCGATTCAATTCTACCTGTTAAGTTTGAAAGTGAGTGGGCTACCATAATGAACGATTTTAACTTGGTTGATAATGAGTGGCTTCAGTCACTTTATCAAATCAGGGATACTTGGATACCGGCTTATTATCGTGAGGAGGTCATGTCCGGGCTTATGCGTACCTCTTCTCGTTCAGAGAGTGACAACCATTTCTTTGGACAGTTCTGTAACCGGGGTTGCACACTTGTCGAATTTCTCGGGCATTTTGACTCTGCTATTGAAGCTCAGAGACATGAGCACAGGAAGAATGACCATGACACCAGAAATACCAACGCTGAAATATGGGTTGAAGACTTTGTTTTGGAGGATCAAGCGTCCAGGATATACACACGCTCTATATTTTTTGACCAGCAGTTGGAGATTCAAAACGGTTTATACAGATGTGCTATCGGAAAGTGGGAAAACATGGGTGACTTCGTTAACTTTTTTGTGAAGGACTGGGAACAACCATGCACTACTTTCTTCGAGGTATTCACATGATGTTTTGTAGTGTTATTTATGAAAATTGTATAGCTCTTGCCGATTACCAGTTGCATATGGTGTTTTGTAGTGTTATTTATGAAAAATTTTACATATTTCTAATGGTGTTTTATAGGTTATGATGCGGGAGGACGACATGACTGTGTATTGTTCATGTAAAAGATTCGAACAGTTTGGGTTGTTGTGCTCACACATCTTTTGTGTGCTAAGGATGCTTGATATTAGGGAGTTTCCACAACGCTATATATTACGACGTTGGACTCGGGAGGCTGTTCCAAATAGTGCCCCTGGTGCTATTTTAGGTATCAATGAGACTGAGGATCGCTATAATGAAGTTAACCGTGTTGTACGTGAGATCACATATAACACGGAGTCGGTTATTAACAAGCTTGTCACCAACTTTGATGCACTATGCTCGTTCAGGGATCATGTAGTTAACTATTTCAAAACTGCGGATGAGTCGGTCGTCAATGCTCCACCTAAGAGCCGTCGTGAAAGGTTTGCCGAAATTACTGGTAACACAAAACCATCAGATGCAACCGTTCGTGTTCCCATTGGAACAAGATTCAAAGGTATGGGTAAGCCTAAACGGATGAAGTCCAAACGTGAAATTGCTTGAAGTCAGTTGGGTAAAAAGAGACGTCAGTGTCAAAACTGTTTTAGATACGGCCATAACAGACGTACTTGCCAAAACCCTACCCGGACTAAAGAACAAGCTATGGCCGAAGGGGACGGTGAAGAAGCTGATGCAGTTGACGAGGAGGAAGATGAATGGGAGGAAGTTGAAGAAGATATGGATGAACAAGATGAGGATGCATTAGACGAGGAGGATGGGGAGGAGGAGTAGTAAGTTATTTAGAGATGTCTAAACATTTCGTTATTTTTACCGTAATTTCTTCTTTGTTTCGTACATTGTTATGTTTTTTATCGTTTTTCGGATTCGCATAAACTCATGGTTTTATTTTGTTTGCTTTTGTTCGAATTTCATATTATCAGTGACAATGTTTTATATATTGCTTCTGTTAAATATGTTTGTTTTATGAACCAATGGTGTTATTTGTTTTTCAGGGTGTTTTTATTATGTATATTTGCAAGTTGAATTGTGTTATTTGTTCTCCCTCCGAAATTTGTTGTTAACCAGTTATGTTAATTTTTGTTCAGGGTGTTATATTATGTATTATGTTGTATGCTGGAAGGTTATTGGTGTTATTTGTCTGTACATTATTTTTATTTTATTTTGTTATCCTGTTGTGTTTTTTATTTGTTCTGGGTGTTATTAATGTTATTCATATGTCATATTAACGGTAACAATGTTTTATATATTGTTTCTGTTAAATATGTTTGTTCTGTGAACCAATGGTGTTATTTGTTGTTCAGGGTGTTTTATTATGTATGTTGCAAGTTGAATAGTGTTATTTGTCCTCCCTCAGAAATTTATTGTTAACCCGTGGTGTTAATTTTTGTTCAGGGTGTTATATTATGTATTATGTTGTACCATGCAAGGTTATTAGTGTTATTTGTCTGTACATAAAAAATTTTTTATTTTGTAAACCTGTGGTGTTATTTTTTGTTTCTGGGTGTTATTAATGGTAAAAAACCATTAGAACATCATTAAAACACCAGATTAAATAAGTGTAAAACAGAAACAGCTTACGATTAGATAAAAAGGCTTTACATAGTCAAATTATACCATAACCACAACTTTTCAAAAAACGATAACACATCATATAATCTATATTTCCAAAAAATGTTTTTGTCTATTAACAAAAAGTTTAACTTGTTCTCCTGTGCACCTACACGGCAGCTCCCAACCTTTCAGCAATCCGAACTAGCGCATTGTCTTCCATTCTCACCCTTTCATCCTCGTCCAAAAGTGCGTATGCTTGTACTTCTTGTTCCACTTGGCCCCGTTCCGTGTTTATGTCGCTTAGGAGCATTTTTGAGAGGTACTTCTTACGCAGATCCTCGATTTCTTTTGCTTGATGAGGCAACACCTCGCCAGAAACGTCCCTCTCATTCGATAAACCACACATCCAATGTCCCACGTGTGTTCCTATTCAATACCAAACCATCAAAATTGTTCATATTTTCGTGTACATGTTTTTTTAATTATTTTTTTAATAAACAAAAATTTATACGAGATTACCATTGTAAGTTTCCATATGCCGCATCAGGAAAATACCACAGTCGATGCCATTGTAAAGTGTTTGCCATGGCAACACCAGTCGAAGTGGTTGTGTATTCCTTAGCTGTGAGGCGATTTTTGGATGCATCGGTCTTAGATACCGACAAAATGTACTTATCTGCAGTTACACATTATTGATGTTAAGAAATAATTTTTTTTTTGTTACAGCAGCCGCATAAATATAAACATTTGAAAACTTACCATCTTCTCCACATTTCCGTGGTATCTTTCTAAGCCCGCATCACCTTCTATGTTGTCAATAATAAAGACATCTCTTGTTCTCAAGTTGAAAAACAGCAGATAGTAATGTTGGCCTGTCAACATAGGTATAAACACCATCTCGAAGTTTCCTTTAAAAACTTTTGGTTCTGTTGAAGCCAGCACAGCATTCATGTTTCTTGTAAATTCTGCTAATCGGCCATCTTCAAACAACGCGAAATCTTTTTCGAGCTGTGGTGTTTTTCAGGTAAACAAATTATGGTGTTATTTAAGAATTCAGAAGCATAGCATGGTGTTATCTAAGTATACACAAATAAACAATTGTGTTATTATTTCCAGACCTATGGTGTTATTTAAGCAGTCATAAATAATACATGGTGTTATAAACTATGCTCACATGAAACAATTGTGTTATCTAAGTATACATGGTGTTATCTAAGTGTACACAAATAAACAATTGTGTTATTATTTCCAGACCCATGGTGTTATTTAAGTAATCATAAATAATACATGGTGTTATAAACAAAAAACAAGTTGTGAAGGTTTTCAGAAATAAAAAATTATGGTGTTATTTAGGCAGACATAAATAATACATGGTGTTATTTAGGGAGACACAAATATGGTGTTATTTAGACAGACATAAACAATACATGGTGTTATTCACTATGCTCATGTTTTCACCTAGTAATATCCAGAAATTAAACTTACCAACATTCCTGCGTTGCAGAATAATCTTGGGAATGTCCCTATCCTCCACTTTTTTTCTTCATAGTTCAACAGTGCGGCCCAGGCACTGATGACATTCACGTGTACAGTTACACCAGGCATCATTGACTCAAAAGGCCCCCTCATCACCGACACGTTACCATTGTCGCTGAACAAAATATCCCTACAAACCGAAACACCATCGACACGAATGTATAGTTCAATAGATGTTCAAAAAACTTATGTATAATACACTACATAAACACATTTTTTTAGGTCCAAATCAGATTCTTACCATACGTTTCCTACTGCACATAATATACATCGAGCCAATGTGTCTTCAGCTTTATCACGAACGGTCTCAACATGACAGCCCGCTCGACGTACGGGGACCGCAGTGCTTCTGGAAGCTTGATTGTTCGTTTCGGCCTTGGCGATCCCTGACGTTGAATAGGCTACGGTACTTCCTTACGTTTTTCATCCGTTGATGCGTCGTCCAGTCTTGTTGATAGGTTCACCGCTTCAAGTCTTGAAACGTTGAATTTTGTCTGTGGTGTCATTTCACTTTGAACCTTTTCAACAACTTTATCCAGTTCTGCGACAAACGAAGACGTCATTGGTGAAAAGGGAGAAGTGTGTTGTGTTATAAGATCTTTATTTTGCTCGTTCGTAGGAGTGTTATATCCCTCTAATGATACACTACCTTTTTGAAGATCAACTGGTTCAGCTGCCTCAGCAGCATCATCCTTCTTAGCGTCATCGTTTTGATCTCCCTTTTCCACTTCATCTCCATCATTTTTTTCTCATCATCAACAACAAGGTGCTTTTTCATTATCTCCTTCCACTCCAATGCTTTCTGTTTAAGCAGTTCACTATCGGGGGACATCAGACCCGATTCTGTTATGGTGTTTTTTTATCTTGTTCACGCATATCTCAAATTCACTAAACAAGTTATCCAACAAATTCGACTGAACCTGTACGAAACCCCGGTTTAATAACATATCATCAGAAATAACATATACTTTCTACTCTAGTACGAATCATAAGATGTTTACCAGCTCAAAATCGGCATCAGATGTTCTTGAGGGTGATGGTGTGTCACCGTACTGCGAGACCATCGGTATGCGGACTTCGCCATCCGGACCTACAAATAATGCACATGTTTGGGTGTCAGTTTGTGACAGCAAGTAATCTGCACAGTGTCTGTATATACCCAAGTGCGCATCATCGGATTCGATCTCGATCTCTTCATTTTCTTCATCAATCAGATTCTCCTTTTCCATTCCCTTTTTCTGCCTTTCTTTTTGCTTCTTGATTTGTTTTCCACCACACTCAACTCCTTCTGCTCGTTTGGGTTTTTTTTATCTTCCCTCGTCTTTGTCTTCTTATTTTGTTCAGCATGCATCCTTTCCATATCACATTCGAGATTGTTCAGAATATCATCATCTACAAGTTCAATAATATTCGAACTGTGTGATGAAGGTATCTTCTTCATCACAATTCCGTAAGCAATCTGCGACAATACTTTGCATTAAGTTTCATTAACAGAATAAGTATCAAAACAATTGTAAGCAGGACAACAATTATTCAGTTATATAGTGTTATTAAGTAAAACATGGTGTTATGTAGTTATATAGTGTTATTAAATAATATGTGATGTCAATTAGATATATAAAGATTTATTCTGTCACTTATGGTGTTACTCAGCTAGTCATGGTGTTATTTATTACTAGAAGTTAAATACTTACTGCAAGTAACAACATAGGCCCTCGAAAAGCATCATCGCCACCATGCCACGCCGTTTTCGTTCTTTTGAGACACGAGACCATGTACGCACACCAATTGAAGCTTTTAATATCCACGTCCGGCTGAATATTTGAAATGAATCGCACGTTGACGGAATTGTTCGTCGTGGTTTCTCCTAGGAGTGAGAAGTAAAGAATCAAGAAGTTCATTACAAACAGTCTTTCGTCATCAGCCTGGCAATCCAATATGTAATTCATCAGCTGAACCGGTGACAAGCGGGTGATATCCATATGCTTAAACTGATCTCTGAACGCTTGGACAACAACATCCTTCCTTTTGCTCGCTTTCTTCTTCTCAGCAAGATCTGTTGGACCCATAGGCAGCCCGAAAACACTCTTAACAAGCTCCGACGTTATGTTTATAGTGCGCCTGCCGCCCACGTTTAAAACACCATTTTCTGGGTCGTAATTTGTAACCAACCAGTTTCCCAAAGCAGTAGGCACACCTGTCACCTCATAACCAAATATCGACCCAAACCCGATTTCATGCACTTTCTTACGTTGTTCGTCATTTAGGCCGGATGCTAGTGTTATCAGATTGTCGATACCTACTTTTGGCCTGATCCGTGCACCCGTGAATGGCTTATATGGCTGTGTCACTGGTTGATGCATTCCACGAGACGGTCCTCTTTTGGCAGCCGATTTCCGTCGCTTACCCGGTGGTGGGGTGTCGACAAAATCGTCATCCGGGTCTCGCAGCCGATCTACAGCATTTTTTAATACTTGTTTTAGTAAACAAGTACTTCAAAATATTAAATATAAACACTTCAACATAATACCTTTTTTTGATGTTATATGGGCGGAGGGGTGTACGACCAGTTGACTATTATTAACATCCTGGTCTGCTAATTCAACTATATCTGCTGTGTTACAAAAATAAATTTTTATCATTTCTTATATGCTAACAAATTATAATCACAACATCTGGTATTGTTTCAAAACGTACCTTGTGTGTTTTTTATCGACTGCGGAATAACATCTCCTCTTGTTTTTGCATTACCCGCATCATTCATCCCATCATTACCATCTGTTTAATACAAAGCGAACATCGTCAAAATCAACACTCATCAACAAACATAAACACATATGCTAACAAATTATAATCACAATTTCATTTTCTTTATCCTTTAAACTACATTTGGAATACCTTTCTCGTCGTTATTTGACGTTTCTGAGTCACTACATACCAATGGTCTGTCAATTGTGTTTTTGAAACGTGATTTGTACATTTTGCCCCTAAGCCAATGGCTTGACCTGACTGTAGATGAAATTAAAAACTATATTTAAAATACTTCATCACCTACTTCATCTAATACATCTTATCCTAAATCAGCTTGATATGAAAATACATAACACCATTGTTGCAGTGACCATAATAACACTCTTCTTATAGATCAGCATGATAAATAACACCTATCATATAAGTCCAGGCTAAATTACATCTTTCATATAAGTACAGGTTAAATAACACCCTAATAACACCATAGTTGCAATGGCCAGAATAAATAACACCCTTCATATAAACCAATATGATAAATTACACCCTACATGTAACTTCAAGATAAATAACACCATTTCACCTAAGCCCATGATAAATAACGCCATACATATCAAGAGGTTTATAACACCACTAAGAAAACACCATAAACTATCATTTTATGTATAAAAACACCATAAAACACCAAATAGAACTAAACAACAGATTTATAAACACCATGTATTAAAAAAAAACCCTGAACAATTGCCAAAACAAACCAAAACTAAACATCTTAAACTGATATAACACCATTAAAAACACCAAATAAAACTAAACAGGAACTACATAACACCATAAAAACACCATAAGACACAAAATAGAACACCCTGAACGAATACCAAATCAAATCCAACCTAAAAACACCTTAAACTGATACAACACCAAATCAAACTAAACATGAACTACATATCACCATTATAACACCCTTCATATAAATCAATAAGACAAATAACACCCTAAAGGTAACTTCAATATAAATAACACCATTCACATAAGTCCATGATAAATAACACCATACATATTAAGAGGTTATAACTCCAGTTAATAAACACCATAAATTACCAAATTATGTATAAAAACACCATAAAACACCAAATAGAACTAAACAAGAGGTTTATAACACCATTTAAACTGATACAACACCAAATTAAACTAAACATAAACTAGATATCACCATTATAACACCCTTATTCATTGAAACCCTAATTTTAACACCATTCGACAATCGATCAGTCACTTTTAGGTCTTGGTTAACATATAATTCCTTACACTATAAAAAACACCATTAAGATTCAAAAGTATCAAAGAAGACGGACGAACCTTTTTTAAAATCAGATGTTTTCTTGATTTTTGGAAGACTAAGCCGACCGATTGTAGTGTCTTTTCCACTTGAATGATCCATCTTCTTCTTTGTCCTTCGTTCCATTGTCGACGACCTTATCCTCTTTCGTTTGTATACGGCTTCAATTCTAGGGCTCATTGTATCTGATTAAGCTTATAATCTTTGGTGGGAAAAGAACACCCTGTTTTTTCGAGCGTAAGAATCGCAATGGAGAGAGAAATCAGGTACAATAGATACGGTTATTGATTTGAAAGTATATGAATGCCCAATTTTACCCCTATGAAATCAAATCAGTATATAAAAAACACTATTTTAATTACAATATTGCCATTGTAATATTAACCATTAGATCTTTGATCTAATGGTTTATATTCTTTCCTACCTTTCTCACAAAAACTACCCTTTTTACAATAACCTTACCCTATATATATATATATTTGTTGTGTTTGTAACCATGTAGGTGTGTATGAGCCAATGAGGGTCTCGCCCAATTGGAATATAAAAACTTGGCTCTTAAAGGGGAGGTCTCAGATTCAAAAATGAGCAAATTGAATATTTTAGTATAATTAGTGTAAAATAGAGTAGAAGTACCATTTGCCATTAAAAAGGTACTCCAAAACATTATAGAGAACGTTAAGGTTTTATAATACCATTTTTGCATATTTGGTGTAAAAATGGAGTAGAAGTATCATTTACCCGTTAAAAAAACTAAAAATATATTGCATATTTTTTAACTCTATTATATTGAAAACATATTTATTGATCACAAATCGGTGAAGCTATAAAACTTTAATATTCTCTCATCTATAAATTGAAAGGTCGCACATTGCTATAACTTCAAAACATTAAATTCTTTCCGTCTATAATTTTAAAACAGAGTTAAATAAATTTTAGTCTTTTTATAAGATGTCCTCTTGGTTGGTTGCTCTTTTCTAGCTTTTATTTAGACATTAGAAAAACTCATATATCGATTTTATATATAATCTCATATATAGGTGACATCCTTTTTGTAACTTAAACTATTTTATTTGTAAGAAGTATTAATATAATAGGTTTTAACTATAGATCATTTATGTATTTATTTAATCATAAATTAGAATTAGAAATTATATTATATTATATGGTATTGTATTGTATTGTATTAATAATAACAACAACAATTAATATATTATTAAAGAATTAAACATGTGAATGCTATGTGTCATTTATTAGATTCTATTAAATAAGAGAATGTCACGTGACTTTTATTCGATTCTTTTATTAATATTAGATTATTCTACACATATCAAACTGTTACATGTATCGTACACATCGCATGATTGACAATATATGATTGCAATTTAAAAGATTTTTTTCTTTTTGTTAATGTAATCGATGAATATTTTGTAGTTATTTTAACATATGGTTGCAATAAAAAATATCCAATTTCAATTCAAAATTTTGTAAGTGAAAAAATAAAATAAATGGTTATTTTTAATCTAGTTGCTTAAAAATTAGAGTTGAGCCTGTAATCATGTAAATTCCTCTTATGCCCTTGTAGCACAGACACAACTATTACATGACATGCTAGATGCAACGGGGAATACAAACGCCGTTAATCACCTAACATGTATTTCGAACTAATAAAAAACTATAGTAATACCGTACTTAAATTAAAGAGAATACAATGCTCATTTTTACCGTGTAATTAAACAAAGTATATATATTAACGTATGAAAATGTTCTCCCCATTTAGAAATCGTGGGAGGGATTTTATTTAAAAGTCAATAATCTATTTTAAGGAATTGAACCATATTTTAAAAAATGTCATTGCTTAAAGTCTTAAAATTTGTAAAATTACAATTTTTGGTCGCTTTATATTGTGTATTGAAAAAGTAAGACAGATACATAAGTTTCCACTCCACTGACTTTGTCTGTCTAATTAAACCTCTGGGTACAAGTGTTCTATGCGATTTTGTTATTTTTTAACATAATACTGGTTTAAAAATATAAATGTGTATTGGAGTTTTTAATTTAACTACAACAAATATATATACTTTGTAAATAAGGGTGTAAGATAGAAAAAGTTGAAAAAAATAGGGTGCAAATTTAGATTAATTAATAGAGCATGATGGGTAATGCAAAAGGAAACATTATATATATTGTTGTTTTGTTGTTGAAGAATGATGAATAGTAATTTTATTTTTATAATAATATATAGCTTTTTTATTTTTTATTTAATATATTATAATAGTTTATTATTATAGTGTTTAATAGGGATATGGTAAAAAGTGTTTAAAATGTGAGAAGCGTAAGAAGTGTTTTAAACCATTGGATATTTGATCTAATGGTTGAGATCAATAGGGTATAAAAATGTAAATTGTGTTTTAATTATAGGGACCTTATGTAAAATTGAAGGGCAATAGCGTCTTTTTTAATGTTTCAAATATGGTAACCGTATCCTACACAACCAAAAACACCTACATTCACTCATTTTTCCTTAAAAATCGGAATTAATAACCAAGATCTAAATCGGAAGCCTCTTTGTTTTATATAAGATTCAAGGTGTGGTGTTTTACGTTTAGAAGAACTGTAATCAGATTCATGGCGTAGTGTTTTAAAACATCTGGATAAATTGACTATGATTCAAGTCATGGTGTTTTATCTGGAATCCAGAAAACACCATGACTTGAATCATAGTGTTTTATCTGGAGACATTGTTCAATACAATACAAAACATGACTATGATTCAATACAAAACATTCCCAGATTTTAAAACACCATGACTATGATTCAAGTAATGGTGTTTTATCTGGACAATCAACACAAAACATTCCCAGATTTTAAAACACCATGACTATGATTCAAGTCATGGTGTTTTATCTAGAGACATTGTTCATGGCGTGGTGTTTTAAACATCTGGAGACATTGTTCATGGCGTGGTGTTTTAAAACATCTGGAAACATTGACTATGATTCAAGTCATGGTGTTTTATCTGGAATTCAAGTCAGATAAAACACCATGACTTGAATCATAGTCAATGTCTCCAGATGTTTAAAACACCACGACATGAACAATGTATCCAGATGTTTAAAACACCATGCCATGAACAATGTATGATTAAAAGATGTTGCGATTAAAAGATGATGAAGAAGATAAAACAATCAGATGTATAAAATCGTAAAAACAAATATGTTTCCTAAAATTTCTCCTAATTCAAAATTTGATTCAATCCCTATAAAAACTCATCGCCAGTTTTTTTTGGCAGTTATCTTGGAAATCAATTAAATGATAAGAATGTCAAATTACTAATATACCCTTTTGAATTAATTAGGATAAAGGACACTTGTCATTCCCAAATTATTTCTCACACTTCTCACAAAAGTTTCACTTTGTACAGGATCCTCTACCTATTATTATATTTACTTTTAATAACATATTTTTAATTGTTTCCTTTTTTAAACCATATATTTGCTTTTTACCATTTTTTAGTAGTTATTTTTTAGAACATATATGAATTTATCAATAATTTGATACTTCTATAATAATTTATGTTTATAACTTAAAAAAAAACTCATGTACGTAGTTGTGATTAATTTTTTCCCCGACATTCCGTTATAAATTTTGTTAAAAACGAAGTTGTACTCAAAAGAAAATATTTATTTGGTATCATAAAACGGTATAGTGATAATTTAAACCGTCCTATTGGTTTAGCTTTCTAAACAATAGGCTTTATTTTCAAATTACGTTTGCTTTACATTATCATCTGATTGGTTTCGCTGCAACGCGCGACGTCAAGAAAAACTAGTATTAATAAAAAGTATTTACTTAAGTATTATTATTATTATTAGCATCATCAACATCATTAAAAATATTATGTGTATTTTATAACTTTTGATGTTTTATAAAGTTTTTTAATACGTTGTTGCAAGGTGCTTATTATAATTTGTGTTTTGATATAAATTTTATCTAAAACCAAGCTCTAAATAGTAATTTACAACTGATCGAAACATAACCGAACATGTTATCAAAAATAACTCACTCTTTAGTTGTTTTTCGCCATAATCCATTTTCGTCATTCTAATAGTATAATAAAAATGTTATAAAATTCCGAATATGATGGTTACACAAAAGTTTGGTTCATAATTGAATAAGTCAAATATAGTTGTTTTTCTTTGCTGAGACTTACCGCACCGATGTCATTCGAACAACATTTGTACTAGTATTGATATTCTCTTTGATAGTTTTCTCGAGGTCCAGGAATATATATATATATATATATATATATATATATATATATATTTTAAATGGAGTTGTATTTGCAATATACTTTTTTGTAGTACTGAATCGGTCCTAGTAATGGTATTGGTTTTTATGGTTTCCATTGACTTAAAACACGTGTCGATTGCTATAATTAGTTCTAGTATCGTACTAGTACTATAACAAACTGAATCGATATGATCGAAACCCACCGAACTCCCAATAGTATATTATACTTCACGACATTTTGACATAAATTTTGTTGAAATCGCAGTCATGTTCGAAATAGAGTAATTTTTGGTATGGTAGACTATACATGCTGAGTGCTGGTACTGGTACTGTAACGATATCGTGTTGAACGAAACTGGCACTAGCCAAACCACATGAATATGGATGTCAGTATTATGGAAACCAGTATCAATATTCATAATCCATGTAAATTTAGAGGTTTTTTTTTGTGACACTAACTTTTGTGTAATGAATCAATGAAATTATTATTTTTTTATGGTAAACTATAATATACTACTACATGTACTGTAACAATCCGAATTGTATTAAGAATAACTTATTTAAATTTTATGTGTTGTAAATTACGTCGATTGCTAGTACCACACTGGTAATGAATGAACCAAACTGACACCGACCGAATAACGTCAGCACCGGTAGCAATATTTGTTTTCTAGCTTTCGATCAATGTAACATATTTTGTTTTCTTTCAAATTTATAAAATTTAGAAGATATTAAGATCCGCTTATTTTTAACTTTATGTACGAAAATAAGATTTATGAACATAAGCCACTCATTTATTTAAACTAGAATTACCGCTCGCCGTAATACGATGGGGAATCGTTAGTTCTATATCATATTAGATGAAATTCAATGTTTCTTACATGGCCGCGAACCTGTGTGTAAAACACATAAAAGAATAACTAAATTGATATCTGACCCGCGCATTGCGACAGACTTATCAAACGATGGAAAATAGACGCGCTGCGACTAGCCTTTCAAACAGGAAAATAGATGAAAAACGTTGAAACCAACACGCACGTTGCAGCGTGTTAACTCAAAAAATTTAGAACGAAACGTTAAACAGAAAACTTGCGAAAAATAAAAAGTATAAGGGACTAAAGTTGAAAGTTAAAAAGTGTTGGGGTTAAATTGCAAATGATGAAAAGCTTTGGGTTAAAAGTAAAAAAAATCAAAAGGGTTAAATTGCAATAGATAGAAACTTTTGAATTATAAGTAAAAAATCAAACTAACCAAAGGGTTTGAATTACCAAAGAATTAAACTTTAGACTTAAATTGCCAAACTCCCATATGGACATACATATTGCTTATTTATAGTTTATGATTTATAATTAGGTCAAACAATGGTTAGCTTGAAACAAAATAGAACGCATGCATAAATAAAGCTAAAGCCTTTTTTTTTATTCAAGAATAGCTGACGAATTACATGTTTTGTACGCATTAAATCGATTACAAACAAAATTTGGCATATCTTATGGGGTTCAAGTTGGATTTTTTTTTTCGGCTATAAATGGAAACCATTTTTCTGCTCTCTTCACCAATACACAAACGAAAGTTAGGGTTCTTAGAGACAGCCATAACAAAAATGGGTTTTGTGAGTAAAGCTCTGATCTTAATCGCCATTGTCACATGTCTTACCTCTGTTGCTAATGCAATTAGTGGCCAAGCCACTTTCTACACTCCTGCCTACGTTCGTAAGCACACTGACATAACAACAAATAAACAAAAATATTTTTTGTAATGTAACATTTTTCTAAGAGTGTATCTTTGTATTTTGTAGCATCATCATGTTATGGCTACAATGACCACGGCATCATGATTGTAGCGCTGAACGGTGGTTTGTTTGGTAACAAAGCTGCATGTGGGAGGAGGTACCGTGTGCGCTGCACCGGAGGAACCAACGCTGGCGTTCCGCACCCTTGCACTAGAAAGTCGATTGTCGTTACAGCTGTTGATCTTTGTCCCGGATGTGCAGACAACCAAATTGATCTTTCACAAGAAGCATTTTCAATGATTGCTAATCTTGATGCAGGGAGGATTAACATCGAATATGATCAGTAATTTCAAAATCATTTTTTTTACTTATTTAATATTTTTATTTTTGTATGATTTAAACTGATATTTTGATTCTTTAATTTTCAGGATCTAAGCTTACCAAATGGGAATAAATATTCTATCTTTTATGGGACTGTGTATTGTATGAATAAGACTAAAGGACTTAGTAGTCCTCATGCCAAATATATCAGTTTTTGGAATAAATTGTTGCTTCCAATTTATTTAGTATGTATTATATTGTGATGATTTTGATATTAATGTAAACCTATAAGTGTAATATTTCCTATTTGATATCTTTGTCATGTGGTTTGATTTCTTTGATGACATGATTATAGAATGAAAATAGTGTATCAGTATTCACCAGAAATTCCAGGTAATAAATTTAAAGAATAGTAATATCTCTATAGGAAACGGAAAATGGCAAATATGAGACTTTTGTGAGTCATAGCGGACTTGACTTGTAAATTTAGTTAGTCGACCGATAGACCTTAGACCAGGATGTCCAAAACCGAAGACTAGGAGATAAGATTGGTTACTCTTTGGTTTTAGAGATTATCGTATACAGAGTGGAGACTTAAAAGGAGTGTCGTCCCCTAGAATCCTTGAGAATTCAAAGTTGCGGAGATAGAAGAAATAATGAACTCCCAAAATATAATAACATACTTCACTCGGACATTGGTTTCCCTTACAGCCTTACTCCTTTTGTCCGAGTTTATTTGTCCAACAATGTTGGGCTAATTAGTATAGTTTGGTAAATCGGAAAATAGGTTTAATTGGCCTAAACTGAATCAAACCTTAATAGATTTAACAAAAAAAACTAATATATATAAAAGATTTTCAGACACCAAGGAGAGTGGGCCCTAGCTTGCAGTCACCCACTTTGCTCCTCCTCAAGGCCAACCCTACGTAAAATCTCAACCAAGTGGATACAGGTTTTGTGTGTTATATATATAAACAAGTTGATGCCAACCCGCGCGTTGCAGCGGGATGCTGATTATGAATGTTTTAGTATTACTATATGAGTTGTTGCGGCGGGATGTCGATTATGAATTTCTTTAGTATCACTATATGAGATGCGCAAAATGCAAAATATTTTTTGTAATTTTGCTTGACATCTAACCTATCCACACTAAAAACTTACTTCAAAACATTCTTTTGATTGTAAGACCATGTGTAATGGGGCATGGTTACCTCCATTCACTCATCTAATGCCCCTAACCATCGCCCTCGTAGGCGTGAATTAGGTTAAAGTAGTTCCAAGCGTCATTCAAATAGTGATACTAAAACCTTTATTATCACAGACCATTTTGCACATACTCTCATATATCTCTCTTAACATCGACTTAATTTAAAAAAGTAATTAGGTAATGAAAAAATAAAAGTGGAATTCAATCAAAGAACCAATGATGTCGAGCATAACCGCATAAGTTTGCACTTATACTTCATCAAATGTTGATTGGTGGAATTATGTAAAGCATCTTCTTACTTCAACCATTTAAAAATCTAAAATGAGTTTAAAGCCATGTCATAAAACAATTTAGTTGAAAATCTTTTTTATCAATAAAAATAATTACTCTATCATCAATTGAAAACAACAATCAGAGAACTATTTCAGAACAAATGTATCATCTGTACATGTATGTTGAAATGGCATGGTATATTTATATACAACTGTTGAACACTTTCAAATTGCAAAAAGAGAGATCCAAATTCTAACATAATCTCATAACATAAAATCCCCCCCTAAGAAATCAACAAAAAAACAAAAGCCAAATATCTGAATGTTAACATCAATAAATAAATATCAAAACCTAAAGCGACTAAACATAATAACATGTTGAATTCTTGTTTTTACTTGAAAATAGTACTATAAAAACTTCAGTAAAAACCAACTTTAACGACGAAAATATCACTGTAATAGTACAATAAACCCAACTTAATGATCCTTACACATATGTTGAAATGAAATGGCATGAGTTTTATAAAAATTTAACACCTGGACACCTCTTCGTTTGATAATGCCACGTTGCTCTCATATATATATATGTGACACAACCCCAAATCAGCATATATGTATTTACTTTACCCATTCTCAACCTCTCTCGCTTAACCACCATTACCATCTTACGGTTTTCCATTGGCCAAAACAGTAACAATCCAACGACTACATAAACACAACCGGAGACCATTTCTTCAAAATAACATAACAAAATAAATCCCAAACTTTTTGACGACACTTTTCCGATTAAAAACCACCGTAAACAATGGCCGGAAGATCTGCAATCGCAAAGGACACATCATGTTGCAGCAAAGCCTGCCTTCAATTCCCCGTCGGCCGTATCACTCGTTTAGTTGAATTCAAGTCTACATATAAGTTTGTGTAATCAAATTGGATGCCAATGGTAAATGAGACTCAATGTATTTATAGGGCTCAAAAACACCCGTTTGAATCATTGCGTCTTTTCACGTAAAGTTTAAATCAATTGAAGAGATATATTGGTTGAGTGTATATTATGGTTGTATGATTTACGAAGCATTGGTATGGTTTATGAAGCGACTTGTTACTTACCATGAAAGGGTATAGCGGGTGTTGAAACAACTTTCATGGCAAATGAAAGTTTGCGTCTCCACCGCAAACATGGTGATAACCGTTTTTCTTATTAAATTATTGTTATATACTAAATATGGTGGTAACCGTTTCTTGGAGAAGATGGTTCTTTTAAAAGGAATTGGTTTAGAAAGAAGAGACACGACATGTCATAAGTTACGAAACGGTGGGAAGTTTTAAAGCGCAAATGGTTTGAAAAGGCATGTGAATGTCCTGGCACACTAAGTTAGTAATTGTATAATAGTATAATGACGTCATCCTTTTGGACTTCAGAGATCGAATGCCACAGAACAACCAACTTATGGTAGAAGAAATGTTGTGATCAAAGAATACAGCGGAATCAAAAACTTGTGATAATTGTGATAAAGACAAAGATGTGGATAACAACAAACAAGAAAACTTATTGTCTAAATCTTGGTTCTTACAATACAATTCATTTCTTTGCATATATACAGACATAAGATGAAAGTTATACAATGGTTAAGTTCGGTTATGTTTAACCCCAAATGAAACTGTTAATCAATTGTGATTTGACAGTCCATTAACCTGTCGACATAACTATCGTCCAACCTAACCCTCATACGAAATACAACGTCTAAGTACAACATAACATAATAAAGTTTCATAATAATAAAACATAGTAAATTAAGTTTATGGACTAACACACCCCCTAAACTTAATTAGGTAGTGTGGTTAGGTGTTTCTTCTTCATTGCAAAGTTGATGATGAATTGATTAGCTTCAATAACAGCCTTGGCTGCACATTCAAAATCGAATATCCATCTTTTCAGCAATTTCTTCATGCCTCTCCAATCGGAACCCGCATACAACACATAATCAACTATTTCTTGGTCTTCTTTGCCTACTATTTAATTGTAAATTTTTTTTTTGAAAGATATCTACAATTTCATTCCAATCATCAGGGCAAATTACATAAGGATAGCAGGTAGACGAGCAACAAACTGCGCCGCCATCCCTTTCTGAATAGAAAACCCTAATCTACTAAAAACAAAGCCTCGCCCCTGAGGGGTCGAAAAGTTGTTGTGGACCACACGCTGAACTCTAGACAAGAACCGAACTGCCTTTGGCGCCAAGGAGCCGAACGTGTCAAACACCAGGGGGACAAAGGCATGCTGATTACCCTCACAAGTTTTCGTGTGCTTTTCCACCTTCTTCGACTGTGCTTTCAGTACCGCTTGCCCCGCCACAAACCCATTTTCCCGGAACCCGGCTAGGGGGGATACACCTGTGAGATCGACACAAGCATGTTTCCCGCCCTCCCAACCAAAAACTAGCACGTCAGCCGGGCATAGGGTGGATCTCCCCTCCGACGGGTCTGTAAGAAAATTAACCGGTGCCTCTTTCTTTGCCGAGATCCCTGCTCGTCTGAGAATATCCATTAATGCGTCTCGAACAAAGTCATGGCGATACTTAAACCCCTGCAACTCTCTATAGTGTAACGCATGCTCCCCGTATTTATCCAGGCATGCTTTACGGCAGACTGGGCAAGTTTCATCATTCGGGAACATGGGGATCATCAAACGGTACTTAAGGATTGACCGGTACTCCACCGCTAACATACGTTGACCCAAACCTTCAATAGGAATAACAGTTAAGAAATCCTAAGCGTGAGGCCTCTGTAGGCATTCAATGACGGCTTTCTGGCGGGGGGACAAATGAAAATCTTCTCCCAAACTTTGTGCGATTCGACAACAAAGGGCATTCGCCAAAGTTTTCTGTGGCTTTTTGGGGGTGGTGTCCTTGTTAGAGAAACCGCCGATATCAAAGTCAGGTAGAGATTCATGCAAGCGTTCCAAGGCGCTGGCATAATCCGGATCAGTGTTAGCAACCCCGCTGTTACGTAAGATGTGGTCCTGTAACTCCCAAGATTGAGACCTGGACGCCACAAAGGCATTGGCAGCCACATCCTGAGCCGAGAGAAGGCCCAACCCACCAAGCCGCATTGGCAAGGTCACGATCTGCCACTGTAGTTCACCAAAAAAAGGACCCCCACATACGACAATGTCTTCTATTGCCTCCCGAAGACCTTTATCAAAACATGAAACAACATCATCCACAAAGGGGGGCTGGCAAGTTCGCAAACCAAATAGCAACTTTGCAACCCCCATACAAGATCTAAGCAACCCCCATACATTGAAACCATCAGTGGTTGCATCACTTGTGTTAAATATATATTGACCCATAACAACTGCAAACTTCTTGTTCTTTATGTAATTATAAACTAACACGTCAAGAAACTCAGCATACACAACCCTCATATCATAACCATTATCCCATTTGAAACCCAAATCCTTAGCCACTAAAGTCCACATATTTTCTTCTGTGAACCGTTTATGTCCACCCTCTCTTCTAACAACCAAATACAAATCTAACAACTCAACCGTACTTCCATTTTTTAAAACTTGGTGGAGCACTATGATGCTCAGGAATTGATAGACACTTATGCAAAAACCAATCAACCAATTCTTCAAATTTTCCCTTCAATTGCATTTATATTCTAAAACAAAATATGTGTTTTCTAAAGAATCGTAAAAAAAGATTCAAAGATTATCTTTTACATTACTTTTCTTTGTTGTTCAAGATTCATTATGGAATCTTGATCTAGACTTTCATGATATATGCATGCATATCATTGGCTCTAAATTGTGCATATAATAGATTAACAGATTCTTTTCAACAGTAAATGCCTCTGCTTTTTCTAGTTCACACATTTTAGTCTCTTCAAAACAATATGACATTGACAACAGGCTACGATCTAATGGAACTTCAAACATGGGAGTGACTGTACCCGTATCTCCTCTTATTTTAACTATGAAACCTTGTTGAATCAGTTGATCAAGGCTTAACACATTTCTCGTTATGTCTTGTGTAAAGAACACACTAGACATTCAAAGATTGTGTTCAAAAGTTCTGGTATCAACAACAACTATGCCTCTATTAAATAGAGTTTCATGATCTTTTGTTCTAGTTTCAATTCCATAAAAGTTCATAAAACGTTAAAATAGATTAATATATACTGAGTACTGATGCTTGAATACGGGATTAACATGACAAGTAGATCTTCACCATAGTTGTCAATGCAATGATTTTGAATTGTTGTTCTTTCGCCATGTAATTAGAGACATAGTGTCTGTATTGATGGCAATAGTAGCACTTACGTTGGCCAACTTTTGATCGTCGGAAGGTGATTCTCCTATCTTGTTCAAAACACTGTTTACAAGATGCTATTGTTTGTGATTCAAGTTTGTATAGAGTTTGTTTTGTTTCGAACATCGTGGCTCTGATACCATTTTGTTGGGATCAAAGAACACAACGGAATGGAAAACTTGTGATAATTGTAAGAAAGACAAAGACGTGGATAACAAAAAACAAGAAAAGTGATTATCGAAATCTTGGTAGTTACAATAAGAGACATATGTTTGCTTATATCCATACATAAGATGGAAATTATATAATGGTTAAATGTAGGATCTGTATCGTACAACTCGTTCTATTAACGTGTTCGACGTGCAGAACCAACATGAGATGTAAATATTAATCAAAGATTGTATTATGAACATTCAAACCCTAGATTTTATACAATTATGTGTGTGTGAAGACCATAAGAATCTCTCCAAAGTTGTTTTTACAAGCTAAGTTCTAAAACCTATTTATAGCCCCTTGGACATTACATGTAATATTACAATTTTGCACCTAATATCACTAAAACCTAATTGATCTGCTGTTATTATTTGTTGCCCTTACACACTCCCCCCTTAACAATAGTATCAATTTCTCGTACAATGACTTCATATCTTATGAATGCTTTAACTTCATCAATACTAACAGATTCCCCATAAGCTAATGCATCCTATTTTGAATCCTATCAAACACCGTTAGTCATCAAGCAAAGCAATGTGACAAAATTAACTTTAACTCATAGGACAATTACCAACTCTTTTTTTTGTTAAGTGCTTTAGAAAATGTAGGAGGAAGATTCATAGCTAGGTGTCTTCTGTTCATATGAAGATCAGGTCTTCAGCGATGTGGTAAACTTGAATCTAGCTCGGGAGTATTCTAGTATGACAGATGACCAACCATCATGTTATCAAATCCATAAATCCTGATGAGAAAGCTTTAGCACGTTTCTTCGGTGATCTTCTGGTTGAAGAGAAGAGTCTTTATCTTGTAGAATCGTGTACCGTATCGATTCATTCGATTAACGTGTTCGACATGCAAAATCCGCCAACACACGATGTGGTATATTAACAATCAAGTACAAACATGAGATGTAAATATCAATTAAAGCTTGTAATTAAAGCTTGTACTATGAACACTCAAACGCTAGATTCTATACAATGATGTGTGTGTTAAAACCCTAACAATCTCTCCAAAGTTTTTTTTTACAAGCTAAGATCTAAAACCTATTTATAGCCCCTTGGACATTATATGTAATACTACAGTTTTGCCCCTAATGTCACTAAAACCCAATTGAACTATTGTTTCTATTTGTTGCACTTACATTATGGTTTGGTTATGTTTGGTGCCAAATGAAACCGCTAATCAACTGTCATTTGACAGTCCCTTAAACCGTCGACATAACTACCATCTAACCTAATCCTAATACAAAGTAAAATATTGTCTAAGTATAACATAACATAATGAAGTTCAATAATAATAAAAAATAGTAAATTAAGTTTATCGACTAACGAATTTAGGTCCAGATAATCTTGAACAATGATGATTTTCAGTTATAAATGCAATAACGAGTACGGAATCCAAGTTATAACACTAAACCAAGCATAGAACAATCAATAAACACAAGGATATACTCAATAAACTTCCATATATTGATTAGATAGAGTTTTGTTACAGTATACACACTCAAAGCTCCCAATACTCTATCTAAAAACATTCCTAAATGACAACTGATGTATTTATACACATATAAATCAGTTCAAATGACAAGAGTCTTGAACCATACAACAAGGTATGTCGTTTGGACACAAGACTAAACACTAAACGGTAAACTGTTTTGTTTAGAGATTCCAAACGACAAGACTATTTCATACAACAACCTATGTTGTTTGGATTTACCTATATCATTTGTAACTGGTTTCCCAAGTCAAACGACAGGAGGATGTCCTTTGACTTGGTCAATTTACACAAAAGTCAAACATAAATACGACTTTAACGTTTAAATGAAGATCGAATAATATACATTAAGAATAATTACAAGCTGCATACAAAAAGTGCATCAACAACACAAAGTCGTGTCATGAAAGAATTAGCGGTGACAGTTGGTGGAGCATAGGTGGCCGCTGGATCAGCAGCATTCAATAGTAACGCTTAGTGTGCTGAGAGAATAAGTGGAGGATACTGGTATTCATACTTAAGTTGAGAGGACACATTGAATTAGGAAATAATCCTTTAGTTCGTTGACTTAATTAAACAAATGGGAATGGCAAATGAATGTCGGATAGCTGAATGTCATAAAAGAAGGACATATAGATACAATTATCATAGCTCTTTCCCTATGTGTCCAAAAGTTATTTTTCATGCCTCATAACTAGCAGGTTACACATATTCGTAGCAAACCGAGAATAACATAATAGAAACAGGTGGCTTCTAAAAAAAGCAATTGAGATTCCAAGGATGAAGATGATCCAATGGAAAAACCAATCAAGGAAGTTGTGGAAGTGTTAAGGATCAAGTAGAAAGACAAATGAGTTATATTTGTCTTCACCGTTGAACGTGCCAATGTAGAAAGTGGATAGAAAAGGTGAGGTGATAACAAATCTCTAAGAGGATCCAGACTAGAATACAAAGTGAAAGAAGTCGGGCAATGTAACCAAAGGCTATGATCATAAGGTATAGATAATGCATGCTGATCGACATCTTGTGAATGAGCAAATAATGAAGAGATGCTACAAATAGAGATAAACCAATCAGACTTTAAGAAAGAACTAACAGAAACAAGAAGAAAATTAGATGATGCTAAGTTGGTGCTACGGACAGAGATAAACCTATAAAATAGTAAGAGAGAACTGAGCAAACCAACAAATAAATTAGATGAGGCGAAGCTTTAAATCATTGGCTAAGCAGGGGGTGGCTCATAATAGGATGAGTGTGCTATAGTTAAATAGAAAGTTGAGAAAAAGCTATGAGGTAGGAATGTTTAGACTGAATAGGTAGCTCACTATTGATTTTTTCAACGACAAATTCTCTTTTAATCCATGTCGTCTGTGGGACTGAAATCCAAGACCGCCTCCCAAACTCAAATGTTTAAAGCAGGGCCGCCCCCGAGAATTTATGTACCCTGTTCGAGCTCAAAAAAATGTGCCCTAATACCTTAACGAAAAATTAATGTCTAAATAATCCACAAAAATTCTAACAATTAACCAATAAATAACAACGGCGGACCCAGAATTTTTTTTCATGGGGGCGGGAATTTTTAGTGGTCGTTTGTCTATCGTCATATAATAACCTTTTAAGTCTGGTTCAGGTCGAATCGGGTCGGGTCATATAAAAAAAATCAAAATTTTATAATATCAACAAATGTATGCCAAACATCATGACAAACGCATGATGAAAATTTAAGATCTAATATGCCTAACGTTGTTCCCATTCAAATTCTAATTATATTAAAAAAATAACCAAAAATCAAAACTTATAGTATAAATCGTTCAATATTCTAATCCACATTAACTACTCATCTATTCATACAAGTTCAATATTCTAATCCACATTAACTACCCGTCTATTCATACAAAGAATGTTTTAAATCTAAAGTTCTTAACATATAATTTGTAAAGTTGTAATGTTTAACACCTTAGTCTATATTCCCTAATAAGATAAATTAATACAATAAAACTAACCATCAAATGAGTAATTTATAAAGTTGTAATTTTCATAGTTTGTTGATTTTCCTATTTTTTTTTCCTTTCACATACAAAGCTCCCTGCTCATGATTTTTCTATTTATTTCTTTCAAAGGGGCATTTCATTAGACATTGGGCAATTAAAAAAAACTCATATGAAAGTGGCCTATTCATTTCATAGACCCATAACAAATAACATTAATACTAGGTTAGCACTTACCAGTTAGCAGTCGTTCTAAGTTTTTGTTTCTTCTTCCACAACAAAGCAACACTGCAACACAACAAAGCAACAACTGCCGTCTGCCGAAGTCGGCTTTGACCAAAAAATTCCAGTCATTCAAACTTCACTCTTCTTTATCTTGGTGTTTGTATGAGTATACTAATTAAAAAACAAATTTAACACATACACACACACACACACACACACACATATATATATATATATATATATAGGACAAAGATCCGTTAAGAACCACCCCTTATTGCGAGAACCGCGATAACCAATGTGAACACAATCAAAATGCCTAAAAATAATATTTTTTTGCTACTAAAAGTAGCGATTTTAACATAAAAAATATTTAAAAAAATTAGATTTTTTTAGATTTTTTAGGTTTTTTGGGGGTTTAGTTTTTAGCATTTTAGCTTGGGGGGAGGGGGGGTGGGGGGGTTAGGTTTTTTTTTTTTGGGGGGGGGGGTGGGGGTTAGGTTTTTTTAGCTATTTTAGGTTGTGTTCACGTTGGTCCTCGCGGTTCTCGCAATAAAGGTGGTTCTCGCATGAACCTTACCCTATATATATATATATATATATATATATGTATATTGAACGTGCCCCTCGAAATCACGGCCCTGCCCGGTGGTCCTCTCCACCCACACTCAGGGCCGCCCCTAATTTAAAGGTTTTGTCTTTACCAATTGACCACCACTAAATTAGTAGCTCACTATTGATTTAGTATGGCCTTTTAGTTTGGTTATTATTTCCTTTTAAAGAGACACATATTTAACATGGATTTATTAAATGAAATCATTGCATTTTAAGCACGCCTTATTTTATATGAATTATAATATAAATGTAATAATAATGTTAAAAAATGTGTCACTTTTGTCAAAATATCACGGATCAAAGAACACAAATCTTCACTGAATTTAAACGACAAAGAACAACGAACAATACAACACAACTGTTAGATATCTCTCAAACTCCTCACACACATATCATTAACACGATGATCTGTACACTCTCAGACTCAACCTAACCAGATCTCAGTATAAGATCTTCAACAGATCAAGAATCCAACTGAATGCAAAAACCCTAGGAGAGAGAAGTTCACACCAAGAGATTGATGAAGACTGATATATGTTCTAATGACTTTAATCAACAAGAGCTGCTCATATATAACCTGGACTACGACAAGCCTTCATCCGCACACACACCTTAGGCCCACGAAGACTTCACAGCAACAGGCCCAACAACACAGCTACAAGCCCACTTGCTTATTCTTTAATGGACTCTTAGCCCACCTATGAACAAGAAGAAGAAATGCATTAAACTGATTAAACAGACAACAAAATAAATAATGAAATTGTAAAAAAAAATGTAAAATATGAAGTATTTTTAACATCCCCCCACAATTTCATTATTTAAACAAATCAAACAACTTAAGGTTTTCGCATAAATCTGCATGAGTTTTTACTAAAAGTCCTTTCGTAAATAAATCAGCTAACTGATTTGCAGATTGAATACCTACACACTTAATAACACCTTTAGCAATAGTATATCTTAAGAAAAATTAATCGATTTCTAAATGTTTGGTCCTGTCATGGAACACTGGATTTACTGCAATTGCAAGAGCAGCAGTATTATCACAAAACAGATTAATAGGAACTTTGACCGCTACATTAAGTTCATTTAACAAATTTTTTTAACCAAATAACTTCGCATGCCGCAACACACATAGCCCTAAACTCAGCCTCAGCTGAGGATCTTGACACCGTTGATTGTTTCTTGCTTTTCCAAGTTAAAAGATTCTGACTTACTAAACAAGATGCCTTGCCCGGGAGCTGATTTAAGATATCTTAGTAAGTGGAAAGCAATTTTTAAGTGTCCGTCCGTGGGGCTATGCATGTACTGACTTAAAAAATGAACAGCATATGCAATATCTGGTCTGGTATGGGACAAGTAGATCAATTTCCCTATTAACTGTTGATAACTAATGACATTTTTTAAAGGACCACTATTACTTTTTAATATAGCATTTACATTATGGCTTTGATCTATAGGATAACTAACCGGCTTACAAGCTAACATCCCATATTCTGCCAAAATGTCTGTACAGTACTTTCTTTGTGTTAAACAAATTCAATTTTCATAGTTGATCACTTCAATACCACAAAAATATTGAAGGATACCAAGATCCTTAATCAAGAACTTTGATTTAAAGCATTCTTTTACTTTATTAATTTCACACAAAGAATTTCCTATTAACACTATATCATCAACGTATACTAATAAAACTACAAACACACCATTTACATTTTTAACAAACAAAGATGTGTCACATCTGCTTTGAATAAAACCAAATTCTAGCAAGGCATTAACAAGTTTTTCATTCCACATTCTAGGGGCTTGTTTAAGCCCATACAAAGATTTTTTCAACCTACAAACTTTAGATGGATCACTAGAACCATAACCCTCAGGTAAATTCAGGTAAACTTCTTCATTTAAATCACCATATAGAAAAGTGTTATTCACATCAAGCTGGTATAATTTCCAGTTATTCTGTACAGCTAAAGATAAAACACATCTAACAGTAACAAGTTTAACAACCTGAGAAACGTTTCTTCATAATCTATACCCTCTTTTTGGCTAAACCCCTTAACCACAAGTCTGGCTTTGTACCTTCCAATTTCCCCATTTGACTTATACTTAATCTTTAAGATCCACTTACAACCAACGATACTTCTGTCTTTACTTCTGTTTACGACATCCCAAGTATGATTTCTATGAAGTGCTTCAATTTCGCTATTCATAGCCTCTACACACTTAGGATCTGTAACAGCCTCACTAAAATTCCTAGGTTCAAAACTTTTGGTCAATGTAGAAGCAAAGCATTTATAATGACATGATAGATTAGAAAAGTTTACCACTTTATCCATTCGATACTTCACTTTACTCTTAACATCAAAGTCAGCAAGTTTCCTAGGAAAGACATACACTCTAGTAGACCTTCTAGGCTCAAAAAAAGATGTCTCAGACCTCACCGTGTCCCCCTCAGAAGTATTAGTGGTTTCACTTGAGGTAATCACATGTTCAGCCCTATCCATAGAATTATGATAATCACTTGTCTACTGTATATCAGCCCTGACAGTAGATTCTTCATATGTTCTGGAATGCTGAACGTGTGTTCCCTCATCAACCTCACCTTGACCCCTTCTATCATCATCGGGATCATTCACAGTTTGATGTTTGGATACTGAGTCATCGTATAAGTCAAAAAAGTTAAGAGTATTAACAGTATTATCTTGATTTGCATCAAATGTATCAAAAACAGTTTGTTCCTTTAATGGAAAATTGTTTTCATAAAACTTGACATCTCTTGAAAAAACAACAGTTTTAGAATCAAGACTAAATAGTTTATACCTTTTTTCACATAAGAGAGCCTAAAAAAACACATTTTTCTACTCTACTGTTAAGTTTATAACTTTCATTTAAAATAGTACAAAAACATAGACATCCAAACACACGTAAATGGTTTAAGAAGGGTTTAAACTTATATACAAGTTCATACGGAGTTTTCCCGCAAGTACTGATGAAGGAGTCCTATTTATAAGATACGCAGCTATAAGAACACACTCATGCCAAAATCTAACAGGTTGGTTACTTTGAAACAACAAAGCTCTAGTTATATTCAACAAGTGTCTATGCTTTCTCTCAACAATACTATTTTGTTGAGGAGTGTAAGCACATGATGTTTGATGAACTATTCCTTTTGTTTTGCAAAACAAGTGCATTTGGTTATTTACAAATTCAGACCCATTGTCACTTCTAAAACACATGACCTTTTCTTTAAAATGTGTTTCAACAATGTTAACAAAGTCTTGTATATTTGAAAAAACTTATGTTTTATTTTTCAATAAACAAACCCAAACAGCTCGGGAATAGTCATCAACTATAGTAAGAAAGAACTTATGTCCTTCCCTACTAGCAACCCTATAGGGAACCCAGACATCTAAGTGAACTAGCTCACCTAAGCTATGACTCTTATGCTCACTTAGAGGAAAGGGCTCCCTATGTTGCTTGGCCCTATGACAAACATCACACGGTACATGATCAGGCTCAACAACAACATTAATAAGGTCTTTGGTCATTTTTATAGCCCGATCAGTAGGGTGACCCAACCTATCATGCCACAACTTATACGTATTAACACTATTAAAACAAACCTTATCAAATACAACAGAGTTACCACAAAAATATAGCCCCTCAAGTTGATCACGAGTCACCAAGGCTTTCTTTGTTAACAAGTCCTGTATATAACATTTGTTTTCATCAAACCCAACATACAACTTATTATCCCCAGCAAGCTTATGAACAGAAATCAGGTTGACATTGTACTTAGGGACAACAAAAACATCATGTAATACAACACCATTTACAAGTTTTAATGAACCAATCTTTGTTACATAAGCATTAGTACCATTAGGATGTTTTACTTGTATTTTCAGACTAGAAACTTCAACATAATCACATAGATCTTTCTCGGAATTAACCATATGATTATTTGCCCCTGAATCAACGATCCAACTAGTTTCTTTTCCAAAGCTGTATAAAGGTTTATTAAAAACATTTGAACCAAAAATCTTACCCGAAACATTGCAGCTTCGTGGTGTTTTAGGTGGCTTATCCTTTATTAAACTCAAAAGTTTAGATAACTGATCAGATGTAAGTGTTGTAACAGGGATACTAGATTCCAAACAAGTATTGTTACCAATAACAGTTTTCTTCCCTTGATTCCCTCTTGGTGGTTTCATCCAATAGGGATACCCAATCAGTTCGAAACACTTATCAATTGTGTGTCCAGTTTTACTACAATGAGTACATTTTAAAATCGGATTTTGGTTTTTAACAACTTTTTTCTTGTTGTCAATAACAGAATTAACCTTAGCAAACAAACCACCAGATTGAGACAACTGATCTTTTAACATGCTGACATTAGAGTTCCTATGTGATTTGTAACACCCGTTCTTATAAATCAAGGTTTAACGTATATTTTACGAAGACAATCATGTAATTAAGATTACATATACATCGGAAATACGGGTTTATTAAAAACTTTTACAATTTAAAGTAATACAACATAATGTAATTTATTTTCGCCGTTTTAGAATAACGACGAAACAACATTGCGGAAGCTTCGTTTAACGTGTGTTCGGTTCTTGCTCGATGCTTGATCTTCATCCGGGACTCACGACTTTCACCTGTGATCAAAACCAACTTAAAAGTCAGTTTTGATAATTAAATAACTAGTACAACAAGGAAGATTGGGTCAAATAATCAAATTAAACAAGGAAATCAGGAAATTCCAACATTGATATCTTGATCCCAGAAACAAAGACTTGCAACTGGCCTCCACCGTAACTTACGGTGGACACCGTAAGTTACGGTGGCCCCTGGTATAAAATACCTCCACCGTAACGCAGGAGGTAACTGCCATAATGTTTTCAGCCCCCCACCGTAACTTACGGTGCCCACCGTAACTTACGGTGGCCCCTGTATCAGACCTTCCCATTTTGCCGTTTTTGACACGAAAACTTTCGTATCTTTCAATCCGCTTGTCCGTTTGACCTACCGTTTCTTCCTACATGATTGTAATTTGATCCTCCATCAAATGGAGTTAAAATCCAACATTCTACATAATAAATTTTTAGACTTCTAAGCCTTCGACTCCTTGCCGTTTTACCGAATTTTAACCCGTTTATGCATTTTATCAAACAAACATATTTGTTTAATCCTTATTTCACATGCACCTCTTCAAATTAATGTTATCTACCATGTTAGGTTCTAATCACAGGTTTCTCACACAATTTAAATACGTTTTCACTCGTATGCTTATTTTGACCCGTTAAGGGTATTCAAGCACTTTAGAACTTGAACTCGCTTTCATACATTTCTTGCATCTTATTCCTACATTTCTTATCAAGTAATCTTCCACCATAACTATATGTGTGTTGGATTTAATGTGGATATCTATATGTTCCAAATTTTACCCCTCGGTTTATCTTTTTATGGCAAAGACTCATATAAAGTCATTCGACCCAAGAATTTACATCTTTCACTATCATTTCTTATTCTAAGCATTTATTTAATCATAAAACTCGTTTTCGAACCTCTTGCAACGGTCATTCGTTCGAATTAGCTTTCAAGGGCAATTTGGTCAATTTTTATCTTTCTTTTACAACAAAGGAACTTTTAAATACTTGTTAGACCCAAAATCCGACCTTTTAACTATAATCTTGTTTATAAACCCATGTGCTTCTAAAACACCATAATCATAACTCAATTTATTCAGTTTACCTAAAAGATAACCGAATAACAATATTTTAACCTTGTCTAACTCTTATAGAATCTCAAGTTCTACATGATGAGTTGAATCATTATACATACCTGACTCGGATCAATATATTGACCCGTTTCAATACCTTGCCTTAATAGCCGCTAAACAATAGCGATGTGCGTATCCATTTGATATTTATTCCTATAAACATGTAACTCGACAAACCATTAGTTAATATTGTCAAGGGTGATAATTTCACCTTTTGACCCGTTTATTTTCCTAGTGATCTTCGTCACTTCAACTAAATGCAAATATCATGTATTGTGCTAGTTTAAAGTCTACTAGCGAAAATACGAAATCAAGTATAACGTAACAGAATCTTGGTTACGTACCTTTTAAGCATCCTTTTCAAACGCGTATTTCCACCGGCTTGTCCACTTGACGATCCGGATTCCTCTCCTAAAGAGTTTAATTCACAATCCGTTTAGAACCCTTTTTATAAGTCTTAACGCACAATTTGCCATATGATCCTAATTATGCGTTTTAACTTTAAATTTCAGGTTTAAGTCTTCTTTGAGGCATTTATACAAACACCTTAAGGGCAGAATTTTAAATAATTCATAAACAAACTCACAACGTGTCATATAACCCGAATTTTCATCAATTAAACTATCTAACACAAATATTTGCCTTTAAAATTCTGAAATAACTTTACATATGTCAATTTACACTAGAATAAACCCCAAAATTCCTAGTGTTTATCAAGTTCTACATAACCCACTAATCACCTACAATGGTGACCATGGATTTCACTAGAATTTAGCATAATTTCAACATGTACTTGTCTAGGGTTTGCTCCTAGACGTTTTAATGTTCCTAATTCATCTACAAATCACACATGCATCATCAGATTTCAAGTTCTCTAAATTCATGAGAATTTGAAGTAGAGGGTTTTTGTCAAATTTTACATATCTTATGATCTCCTTGCAATGAGGATCATTAATCTTAGCTCAGATTTCGTTTTTGATCAGATTTGAACCCTCAATTTATGAGATTTGTGGAAGCTTGGGTTTTGAAGAACCCTGGTCGCCTTCCCCTTGCCTGGTTTGACCTCCACCCACTCCCCTAAGTGGGTTTTGAGTTTTAATTTTTGTTTTAATAATGTTAGTTTCAATTTACACCCTTTAGGCCCCTCAACTTTAGTTTGGTTTATAACTTGATATTTTGTTCTTTCATTTAATTACAAGACTTGTACTAGGTTATTTATTTCCTAGTTACTTTATCTTTTTCACAACCCGTTTTATTTTAAGTCCCGTTAAATCTCGGGCCTTTTATATACTTTGCTTTCTCAAAGTATTTCTCATCCTTTTAATAAATATTAGATTTATTTATTTAAATCCTAAAATATACCGGGTAAGTTTTACCACTAACTGTATTTTACCCGTCCTGTAGTATTAACGTGGTTTGATTACCAAACCCGTGTCTACCCCCCTTAAAGAGGTTTCGTCCTCGAAACCTTGTTTACATAGTTCCTTTAATTTGGATTAAACGTACTTAGTTTCGTTTTTCAAGGCATTCATTCAATTCATTTCGATCTAACATTTCCATTTATATTGACATGTAAGTCTTTCGTGTGTAAGGCCTCGCAGGCCGTTACTTTTCTGCTTGTATCCATTATCTTTATTGTTTATTCATTTTGGCGGTTAGACTTGTTAGTCACCGGTTACTTCATACCCCGTTACCCGGATATGCTATTTTCCATCACCGGCCTTATGTGTGTTTAAAATTCTCTAAGTCACCCCATACCACTTATGTTTTGTTAAAACGTTACTTTTGACTAAAAACTAAATTCTTAGTTTACGTTTCCTCTTTGTCGTACATATTTCTCCCGCTTCTAGGAATGTTACTTTCGAGAATCTATTCCTTTCCGTTATTATTTAATGCGGGGAATTATAACAATTTCTCAAGCTTAACCCCTATGACCCGTAGGTTCTTTCCCTTAGCCTCGTAGGCTATTTATTCAGATTTTCACCTTTTTATCCTTTCTAAGGTGAGACCTTTACAATTTGTTTCTTTCTATTTGTGACCCGAAGGTCTTTTTGGTCCCGTACACTTTAACACTATTTATGATCCCGTAGGTTAGGATGATCCCGTAGATCGTCTTTTATCCATGGCTATATTCAAATGTATATATACACATATAGGTTCAAAGCATCTTTTATTATGTTTGGAATTGTTTATTTTTGTTTTTGAACTTTAGTTGGCCTTGACCGTAGTCTAAAGCTTCGTTCGTTTACTCTTGGACTAATCTTCCGAGTTTATGACTCTTTACGTCATTTACACGTCGGTTTGTTCTACGCTCACCGTTTCCCCGGTTCATAATTATACTTCTCTACGACCCGTTACCCGGGTTCTTTATTATTTCGTGCTTCCATTATTCGATTTGCGCTTACTTGCACTACCGAGCTTTTATATTTTATTTATCTCGTTTGATTTATTCGTGTGAGATTTCATTACTCACGAACGTCACACTTCATTCTTTATTCAACCCGTTCAACTTTAGATTAGTTGAACATAGTTATCAAAATTTCTGTTTGCAAATTCTCATCGTCTTTTAGTCATGACTCTTAAACCGAGTCCTTTGACTTTCTATTTCGCGTACCCGTCTCTTGGTTTACGCATGCTTTCAAAGTCCTACCCATCAATCGGGTATCTTTACCAAGGTCATTTTCAAGTAATCATTCTTATATGGTTTTAGAGGTTATTTTAATTTATTTGGTCGTATTAGCGAGATCCATCGCTTTTATTCAATCAAGGCCTTTATCTTTTATTCAATTCGTTTGACTTGTCCATACGAATTTCATCACTTGTGACAGTCAAACTTTTATCCCTATGCCTTAGCATTCCTGTTGATCGGTCTGTATTTTCTTTTTACTAGATCTTTGTCCCTTCTCTCAGGATTGTTATTCTTACGTAATACGCTTCCGTCATCCGACTTACGTTTACGTTTACTATCAAACGTCTTACTTATTTGATTCATTTGGGTACCATTTAAGTTAGTCCCATTCACCCCACCCTTACTACATCGGACATAAATGTGTCCATCATAAGAAGTTCATGGTACCACGTGTTCACTACTTACTTGGCCAGAGTAAGCGTTCAACACCTGATATACATGACCTTTTTATAATTTTCACATTACACCCCATGTAAGTAATGCCTCTATTTGTTTTTCTTGGAAACAATATCCTGGATAGGTTTTCTATTCGGGTTTTTCCAAGTTTTTAATCTACATATGCAACTTTAAATCTCTACGTATTTGTTGCATATTACTATTCACTTAATCATTTAAAATGCGCACCTGATAAATGCTTGCCCTAATGGGCTTTCCTTGCCATTACTTATTTGCGATTGTTACGCGATTTAGGTCCTTGATGAGTATGCTCTTCTTGTCATACCTCGGACCGTTCCATTATCATATCCGCAATTCATTCATCTCTCATTATCTTCAGACGCGAGGGTCCTTAAATTAAAACATTAACAAGAGTTAGTAATGTCAACTTCAATAATTGCCCGTATTATAATACAAGGCTTTTTCTACTATACGCGTCAACGCACGAAATTTCGTCAACTACTTCAATCATTTAATTGGGGTAACGTGTATTACACGATAACCCTATGTGTTGTTTACAATACCTTAACACGCTAACCATTAATATGCATGTACTTACCGGATTTGCGATCAAGCCTCGACCCGAACACTAATCTTTATCAAGAGCGTAAGGTTTAATTCCAAGCATGGTTTTCCCCACCACACTTGAATCTCTTTAACCAGGGCTCTGATACCAACTTGTAACACCCGTTCTTATAAATCAAGGTTTAACGTATATTTTACGAAGACAATCATGTAATTAAGATTACATATACATCGGAAATACGGGTTTATTAAAAACTTTTACAATTTAAAGTGATACAACATAATGTAATTTAATTTCGCCGTTTTAGAATAACGACGAACCAACATTGCGGAAGCTTCGTTTAACGTGTGTTCGGTTCTTGCTCGATGCTTGATCTTCATCCGGGACTCACGACTTTCACCTGTGATCAAAACCAACTTAAAAGTCAGTTTTGATAATTAAATAACTAGTACAACAAGGAAGACTGGGTCAAATAATCAAATTAAACAAGGAAATCAGGAAATTCCAACATTGATATCTTGATCCCAGAAACACAGACTTGCAACTGGCCTCCACCGTAACTTACGGTGGACACCGTAAGTTACGGTGGCCCCTGGTATAAAATACCTCCACCGTAAGGCAGGAGGTAACTGCCGTAATGTTTTCAGCCCCCCACCGTAACTTACGGTGCCCACCGTAAGTTACGGTGGCCCCTGTATCGGACCTTCCCATTTTGCCGTTTTTGACACGAAAACTTTCGTATCTTTCAATCCGCTTGTCCGTTTGACCTACCGTTTCTTCCTACATGATTGTAATTTGATCCTCCATCAAATGGAGTTAAAATCCAACATCCTACATAATAAATTTTCAGACTTCTAAGCCTTCGACTCCTTGCCGTTTTAACGAATTTTAACCCGTTTATGCATTTTATCAAACAAACATATTTGTTTAATCCTTTTTTCACATGCACCTCTTCAAATTAATGTTATCTACCATGTTAGGTTCTAATCACAGGTTTCTCACACAATTTAAATACGTTTTCGCTCGTATGCTTATTTTGACCCGTTAAGGGTATTCAAGCACTTTAGAACTTGAACTCGCTTTCATACATTTCTTGCATCTTATTCCTACATTTCTTATCAAGTAATCTTCCACCATAACTATATGTGTGTTGGATTTAATGTGGATATCTATATGTTCCAAATTTTACCCCTCGGTTTATCTTTTTACGGCAAAGACTCATATAAAGTCATTCGACCCAAGAATTTACATCTTTCACTATCATTTCTTATTCTAAGTATTTATTTAATCATAAAACTCGTTTTCGAACCTCTTGCAAGGGTCGTTCGTTCGAATTAGCTTTCAAGGGCAATTTGGTCAATTTTTATCCTTCTTTTACTACAAAGGAACTTTTAAATACTTGTTTGACCCAAAATCCGACCTTTTAACTATAATCTTGTTTATAAACCCATGTGCTTCTAAAACACCATAATCATAACTCAATTTATTCAGTTTACCTAAAAGATAACCGAATAACAATATTTTAACCTTGTCTAACTCTTATAGAATCTCAAGTTCTACATGATGAGTTGAATCATTATACATACCTGACTCGGATCAATATATTGACCCGTTTCAATACCTTGCCTTAGTAGCCGCTAAACAATAGCGATGTGCGTATCCATTTGATATTTATTCCTATAAACATGTAACTCGACAAACCATTAGTCAATATTGTCAAGGGTGATAATTTCACCTTTTGACCCGTTTATTTTCCTAGTGATCTTCGTCACTTAAACTAAATGCAAATATCATGTATTGTGCTAATTTAAAGTCTACTAGCGAAAATACGAAATCAAGCATAACGTAAGGGAATCGTGGTTACGTACCTTTTAAGCATCCTTTTCAAACGCGTATTTCCACCGGCTTGTCCACTTGACGATCCGGATTCCTCTCCTAAAGAGTTCAATTCACAATCCGTTTAGAACCCTTTTTATAAGTCTTAACGCACAATTTGCCATATGATCCTAATTATGCGTTTTAACTTTAAATTTCAGGTTTAAGTCTTCTTTGAGGCATTTATACAAACACCTTAAGGGCAGAATTTTAAATAATTCATTAACAAGCTCACAACTTGTCATATAACCTGAATTTTCATCAATTAAACTATCTAACACAAATATTTGCCTTTAAAATTCTTAAATAACTTTACATATGTCAATTTACACTAGAATAAACCCCAAATTTCCTAGTGTTTATCAAGTTCTACATAACCCACTAATCACCTACAATGGTGACCATGGATTTCACTAGAATTTAGCATAATTTCAACATGTACTTGTCTAGGGTTTGCTCCTAGACGTTTTAATGTTCCTAATTCATCTACAAATCACACATGCATCATCAGATTTCAAGTTCTCTAAATTCATGAGAATTTGAAGTAGAGGGTTTTTGTCAAATTTTACATACCTTATGATCTCCTTGCAATGGGGATCATTAATCTTAGCTCAGATTTCGTTTTTTGATCAGATTTGAACCCTCAATTTATGAGATTTGTGGAAGCTTGGGTTTTGAAGAACCCTGGTCGCCTTCCCCTTGCCTGGTTCGACCTCCACCCACGCCCCTAAGTGGGTTTTGAGTTTTAATTTTTGTTTTAATAATGTTAGTTTCAATTTACACCCTTTAGGCCCCTCAACTTTAGTTTGGTTTATAACTTAATATTTTGTTCTTTCATTTAATTACAAGACTTGTACTAGGTTATTTATTTCCTAGTTACTTTATCTTTTTCACAACCCGTTTTATTTTAAGTCCCGTTAAATCTCGGGCCTTTTATATACTTTGCTTTCTCAAAGTATTTCTCATCCTTTAAATAAATATTAGATTTATTTATTTAAATCCTAAAATTTACCGGGTAAGTTTTACCACTAACTGTATTTTACCCGTCCTGTAGTATTAACGTGGTTTGATTACCAAACCCGTTTTGGGGGTGTTACAAGTCTACCCCCCTTAAAGAGGTTTCGTCCTCGAAACCTTGTTTACATAGTTCCTTTAATTTGGATTAAACGTACTTAGTTTCATTTTTAAAGGCATTCATTCAATTCATTTCGATCTAACATTTCCATTTATATTGACATGTAAGTCTTTCGTGTGTAAGGCCTCGCAGGCCGTTACTTTTCTGCTTGTATCCATTTTCTTTATTGTTTATTCATTTTGGCGGTTAGACTTGTTAGTCACCGGTTACTTCATACCCCGTTACCCGGGTATGCTATTTTCCATCACCGGCCTTATGTGTGTTTAAAATTCTCTAAGTCACCCCATACCACTTATGTTTTGTTAAAACGTTACTTTAAAATTCTCTAAGTCACCCCATACCACTTATGAATTAATTTTTTGATATAAATCAAATACAACTGACCCATCTAGTTTATCATATGTATCCCTTAAATCAAATACACATGACCCAAGTACAAATCCTCAGAAACAGAATTTAGAATCCAGGTTAACACTACTGAATTACACCTTTCCCATTGAGTTGCAAGAATCTCATTATCCCCAGGTTTACGAAAGTACCATCTATAAAACCTATTTTTTTTAACTCTTAAAGCAAGATTCATTGCATTAGCCCATACAGTGTAATTCTCTGTCCCTTTTAGTTTTGTACTAACAATAGTTAATGTAATTGAGTCACTAGCATTCAAGTATAACGGATTATCAGGTTCAAGCTTACTGATTAACGTCTCACCAGCCATAGATGGAAAGCAAACAACAGAAACAGTCAATAACAAGCAGTAAAAAACAAACAATAAGCCTAAACAGACAAACTGTGCAAGGCACCAGATGGTTGGTTCTTCACTCACGGGTTCCTACCCAAGCCTTTGCAAAGAGCTGTAACCTAGACTAAGAAAACTAAACAGATCAGAAGAAGAATAAAAAAATAAATAAATAAACACCAAGAACAAAGCAGAATATAACACACAAAAAAAAAATGCAACTGAGTGTACCCTCTTTGTGTCCCAAAACAACACCTGGTGCGTATAACTCCAAGCACAGACAGGCTTGTAACCTTCACTTAGGGTTATAAGACACTATCAGAAGAATCCGCAGCAACAGTACCTGTTGGTTTGCCCTGTAAATTTCAAGTAATACAGAGACCAACGAGGATACCCTTCAAAGAACTCTAACAAGCCTTGACCCTAAAGATAGGGTTTCAATCCTTCACAGGTGCAAATCCAACGTCAGGAACTGGAATTGGTAGACACAAGAACTACCAAGCCTCTTCAGATCCACTTGTAATCACTCAGATCTAATCTGAACTGATGTCAACTCAAACCCTAAGAAAAGAAATCTTTCACCGAGACTTGATATAATCCCTAACCCTAAGAGAAGGGGTCTTCAACACCATGGCACAAACTCCAAGACTACAAGACTTATCTTATCCAGAAGCAGCAACTCAAGATCTACCTAGATTCCAGGAAGAAACACCAAGAAGAATCAGATCTACAACAGATCTAATCTGAACCACAATGGAAAAAAGATGATCGAAAAAAAAAAATCAAGATCACAGATATACTCCAAGAGCTAACATGGCTCTGATACCATGTCAAAATATCACGGATCAAAGAACACAAATCTTCAATGACTTTAAACGACAAAGAACAACGAATAATACAACACAACTGTAAGATATCTCTCAAACTCCTCACACACAGATCATCAACAAGATGATCTGTACACTCTCAGACTCAACCTAACAATATCTCAGTATAAGATCTTCAATAGATCAAGAATCCAACTGAATGCAAAAACCCTAGGAGAGAGAAGATCAGACCAAGAGATAGATGAAGACTGATATATGTTCTAATGACTTTAATCAACAAGAGCTGGCTCATATATAACATGGACTACGACAGGCCTTCATCCGCACACACACCTTAGGCCCACAAAGACTTCACATCAACAGACCCAGCAACAGAGCTACAAGCCCACTTGCTTATTCTTTAATGGACTCTTAGCCCACCTATGAACAACATGAAGAAATGCATTAAACTGAATAAACAGACAACAAAATAAATAATGAAATTGTAAAAAAATGTAAAATATGAAGTATTTTTAACAACTTTCATTAGTTATTTTGTATTTGGAAGGGTATTGAGAATACGAACTAAATGAATGTAATAAAATGTGAGAATCCATGAAGCAGGTTAGATGACTTATGGAAACAAATGATAATAACGATTCAAAAGTGATTAAAACTTGTGATAAAAAGGAAAACGTCGCAACAAATAAAATATAACGGATAAAGACGAGACATTATATAACTAAAATATATGTCAAATCGTATGATACGATAGGTTAAAAGCAATTATAAATTTTAAATAAAAAAGGAATGCCGCAAAGAATAAAATAAGAAGAATAAAGCGCAGGACTTTATTTGAAAAACAAAATCGTGAATTAGTTTAGATGACTTTTATGTTTGTGCTATAATTTAAATTTACATTGAAACTGAAACGTATGATAAGAATGTTTATAAACGATTAAGTATTACGTAAAGGAGGAAAAAACCATAGCCAAACTTCAAAATACAAAAGTTTGGTGATCAGTTTTAGAATTTTTTTTTTTTTTTTTGAGAAATAATAAGTTAATAAATGCATATTGTAAGTTTGATAAAAGATATAATAAAAACATTCTGGCCAAAATTTAAAATACAAAAGCATTGCGATCAATTTACAAAGAGTGAAAATTGTAGTGTTTATAAATTGTTTTTATAACATGAATAATAGTAATGTTATTATATGTATATATACACACACTATATTATAATATATATTAGAAGGGTAATATGGTCATTCCACTCAACTTTTAACTTGTACAGGCATTTCAAGCACATGGTACCATAATTTCAAGCACCAATGTGTTGAAAGCATCTTAAACTTGAAAGCTGAAATACGTGAACCCTTCTAGTTTCAAAATTCAAATCACACTCTCTATGATCACATTTTTTCTCTAATCTAAAATCCTTGCCTTCTCATCTTTTCTACCCAAACTTTGAGATCTGGGTTGATCGAGACTCATTTGAGTGATGAATATGATTTTCAAGTATGAGACTCCTAGACTTATTGTTGGTGCAGCTTTTGTGTCCGATGCTGTTCGAATAGATTAGATTAATTTTATGTTGATTATGTAATAGTTAGTGAAACGGTCAAACGAACGTGTATTGACCCGCTCGTTTGAAGTGGTCAAACGAAAGGGTTATTCGTTTGACCATGTGTGTTTGCAAGTGAATGTGGTGTGGCTATAAATACCACCCCTTGGTTCATTTACAAAGTTTGAAGATTTTAGACTTGGGGGAGAGATCACCACTTGGTCTCTCCCCGGATGTATGCTCCTTTGGTATGGTTTGGCTTAGCTTGTAATCGGGCCGCTTTGTAACGTTATGCTACCGAATTTGTCACACCCCAACCGATGGCGAAAACATCGGAGTGAGACGAAGAAAGATTGCTCATCACACATAACGCTAATTGTGACAATAGAATTAAAGATAAATTGATTTCTTTCATAAATAAATGTTACAATACATGAAATTTGAAATACAACATGTTAAATACAAGAAAAACAATACGACAACAAATATGACATTTATACAATGTATTTGACCTAAACGTCTATATGTGTATCTATGCATCAACGCTACTTCATTTCATAGCATCATCATCCTCAACCTGTAACATGTTTAAAATAAAGTTCAATGCAAAAGCAAAGGCGAGTATACAAGTTTGGTACATACATAACAAAAGATAAGTTTTAAACAATTCCTCATAACAATCATGTGATTCAAGATAAACAATAAATTTGGCATGTGTCTAACAAATCAACCCAAAAGAGACGCGAGATGCTGCATGACATAACCACAAGTCTACGGGCGGGGCGTCAATCCTATAGCGCTACATATGTCACGGTTAGGCTCGTACGAAGTTAATGATAAGTTCAACACATAAAGTTTCACCCAAGTTTAAAGTATCAATCAATCACATATACAAGCATGTTATAGGAATGTTCACGTGTTTAAGCAAAATGTTCATGTGTAAGTTTTGATAAGTAAACATGTTACGCCCCAAAAGTGGTAAAAGTAAAAAGGGGAAAATATGAGTATACTCACAAAGTTTGCATATGCTTCCAAATTATCCAATTATTGACGAGTTGATGAGGTTAAAAGGTTGAATGTGTTAGGGTTAAAGTTCAAGTATGCTTGGAGTCGAGATTCGGTATTTAAAACAACATAAAAATAAATTATGAGAATAACATGTGAAAATGATCACTTTCAACACATAACACTTGTATGACACTTGGTAACCTCAAGGGTTATGATAATGTTTTCATGAGTTGAACACCCATAAGAATCACAACAAGGTTTAGGTCTTAGGTGATGTTCTACTACTTTAACATATAAACACAAGTTCAACATTAAAGGTTCGAATGAGTGTATATATATATTTAGGCTAAGTATTACATATTATTTAGTCCAATAATTCAAGTAGGAGGTTGAAGATTAGGATCTTCATTTAGGCACCTCGAGTTATCATAGATGTCATGTATGGGGTAGGAAGAACATGCTTCCATTTAGGAACCCCTCGAATGTTCACCACTTCACTTGATGTAAAAACAACCAAGGAGGGTCACGAACTAGGATTAACACAATAATATAATCAACCTAACTAAAGAGAAATCATCAAATCATGTGAGGATTGTATGTAGGACAACCCAAGTTGTTCATAATCACTCATTCATCAAGATCTAAGCTTGACATGATTTGTGGGTTAAATACCCTAACAAAACAGAAAGTATTTGAGGTTTTAACCTCTGATTTATAGTGTCTCAACCTTGTTTTTAGGCTTAACCAACCACAAGAGAGGTTGTAAGCATTAGGACATAGGTGTGAGATGTGTTTGACACAAGTTGGATGAGTTTAAACAACTTTTGAAGAACTTGAAACAAAACAGAAAGTTTGTGGACAATTTCGGGGCAATTCCAGGTCTGATTTCTCCCAGGAGAAGTCAAGGAATCAAACTCCATGATTATCCAAGCAAGTAGGAAGAAGAATCAAGTAATTTCGTTGAGAAATGAGCAAGTTATGCTCACTTTTGTAAAGGTATATGAATCTGTCCGAATTTCTGAAATATGCAAGAACTTGAGAGTGTTTGAGAGAGATTTGAGGGTTGTGAAAGTGTAGAAATGCTTGGAGAAGGGTTGTATTTATAGTGGAAGAGGTTGGTGGTGATTGGAGGTGATTAGAGGTGGATTAGAGGTGATTGGGTGAGTTTAAGTGTTGGGATTTTGTGCCAAATTCGCGTACATAAGCAGCTGAGTTTGTTTTCTGATCTGGGCATGGCCAGGCGGGCCGCGTGAGGGATCAAGGTAAGTTCACGCGGGCCGCGCGCCTGGTGGAACCGTACTTTGAGTTTATTGCAATCAGGCCCCTCAACTTTGTAATTTAGGCATTTTTATGTGCTTTAGAGACCAGTTTTGCTATTTAAGCATAGTTTAAGGGTAATACAAGCATGATGAGTATAAACCAAGTATAATTAATCGTGTAAGAATCAAAATCAAGTGTCGTTTACGTTCAAAACACGTTTTATGCGTAAGATTCATGTATTTACAAGTTTAGCACATTGTTTCCAAGAATTACGAATAAGTATCAATTGTTCCACGAAATTGAATGTATTAGCCTATATAAAGTATATGTATCATGTAATTAACAAAAATACGAGTTTTATTCATAATCCAAGTCTCGGATTTTACATCGCTTTTAATGAAAGGACGATTACAAGACTACGAAGTTTCCAAAAATAGTTTTACGAACAATGGTTTCTAAATATAGAAAGTAGGAAAAACGCGGGTCATTACAGTCTCCCATCCTTTAGGAAATTTCGTCCCGAAATTTATTCAAGAGGTAGACTTGAAGAGTTTTAGTAAGAATTTGAGACTTGAAAATTTTGAAAGGCACAAACTTTGGAGAGCGACAAGGTAAATCTGTGAGTGAGTTCATTGTTTAAAATAATTTGAGGTATCTAACATAGTTGAAAACATGTAGGTGCGTATATAGGTGCAGTGAGTCTAAACAAGTTTGAATGACTTAAATTGGCGACGTGTTTAAAAAGGTGACGAAATAAAAAAAAAATGACGTATTAAGAAGGAAGATGTTGACAAACGGCTTGTATTTTGATGGGACGTGGTAACCAAATCACAATTGTATAAGATTGTTTATTGAGTGAAACGAGAAAGTTTGGCACTTTAAATAAAGCCTTAAAGGTATACTAAGTACAGTTACACAAGGATCCAGAATAGGAAGACTATTCTATAGGTAACGAGGTAAGTTAGGACTCAAATGTTTAAACAAGCTTGATTGCGAACGAGGTTTGTATGAACCTAAATGATAAGGAGAATGATACGAGTGTAGGATGAATGAAGGACTCTTAAAGAGTGCAGGTATAAGAATAGCATAAATGTTGGATAGATGAACGCAGTGTGTTAAGGATGAAGTCTCGTCATGGATAATCGGATAAAATGCGTTTGTGAGTTGTATAAAGTTTGTATTAGGTCTAGATAGATCTGTAAAACACTGAATTTCTCATGACACATTTTACGAAAGTTTGGTAGCGTGGTGAAAACACTTATATATAGGAAGTACCAGCGGCGTATCAACCATGTTTTGACCACAATACTTCCGTTTCGCATTCGGTGTCATGTTACGTTCCGTGTCTTACCATACACAGTAGTACACTCTATGGTTCTCATACGCCTATCACTATAATCCCGTGTGCACCCGTGATTATATTGATCGTCGCATGATCCGCATAGCTTGTACTAGTTGTGTATGAATTTGGGTAGGCATACTTTAAAAAAAATAAGAATATGTGCGTATAAGAATATAATTTGTAAGCAAGTCCATGCTTAAGTATGTATAGGACCCACGTAAGCAAATCCCTCGGATTACGCTTGCGTACGGGTATGAATGTATGAATGAAAGTATGGGCATAAGTATAAGTTTAAGTAGGAATATGCACGCAAGTATGTGTATCAACATAACACGTACCAGTAGTACGTGTATACGTATAAGTATGCAACCTATGAGTATAAGTAAAAACATGAATCATAAGAGTATAGGTAAAACATGAAACGTATGAGTATAAGTAAAATATGAAACGTAAGAGTATAAGTATGAATACGATTATAAGTATAGGCATAAAACGTATGAATGTAAGTGTAGGTATGAATATTTAAATTTACATATATAGTATATGTTGGGACAACACGGATTTAGGTGTGTAAGATCGTCCAAAAGGTTAAGTATGTAAATACGAACGATTATAAATGAATTGTCGTGTCAAAATGACTAAAACGTGTAGGATGGAACGTGTGTATGGTTGTTTAAACGAAACATTGAGTTTATCGTATCGAAATCAGATTGAGCTTGGTTTGAAATGTAGAGTATAGTTGCATATGTAAAAGGATATAAGGTACTCATTGGTTAGGCATAATGAATTTTGTAATGAATGGGAATGCTACTTTTGTTTTAAAAGAGTTTACGAAATCCGAAGATGGTCGGTCTCCAAGAAGCCTTCTTGCCCACGTGTTTTGTAAATTGGTGTTAGAAAAAGGTTTTCAATCAAAAGTAAGTTCATTTCATCAAACAAGAAATTATGAATTTAAGAGGTTCTTGTGAAAACGAGGATCCTTAGGAAAGAATTTTAGCAAAAGGACTTAGTGATTGTTAAAAGTTCTAACAAATGATTTGTTGATGTTAAAAAGAGTCCTTGGTAAAACGATCATATAACATCCATAAGATCTTCTAGGTGTAAAAGAAAGGTTGGTTCGATCCTCCGATTGAGAATGAAAGTCTTTAGCTTGGTGATTCATATCATAAGTGCGTTTTAGTGATTAAGCCGAATATGAAGTTCATGGGCAAGAGATTCCTTGGACCGACTAAATTGATAGGTGGCATTGCATAAGGTTTGAAAATTTGTGTAGTAAAATGTTTAAGATATGTTTAAGAATCTCGTGTATAAGAGTTAAGTGAAAATAGGTTGTAGGATAGAAAGTACGCTTGATAAAACAATGTATTTCGAAAATCGTATACGCATTTATTTTGAATAATGATAAATAATTTAGGTATAAAACATGATCGACTTTGCATAATAAGATATTTTGAAGAGACGTTTTGGTAACGATCACCTAGGTAAGGGAATCACCCCTAACGCGTTGGTGATGTCGTTTTAAGAAAAGGGGAGTGGAGTTAATCGTCAAGGTAAGGAAATCACTCCTATCTCGATGATATGTCTCCACCTTTCGTTACAAGAAATATGAGTTTAAATTATATGAAATCATGTATATGTATAAGTGTATGTAAATGATTCAATGTGTTGTGTGCGTGAAAAGAGAATATCGAAAGTAAATTCGAATTAGAAAGATTGCATCGTATAAAATGAATAATAGAAACACATGTTTGATCAAAATTTGGATGGTTCCATAACGGAACGTTGACTAAACAAAGTGGTCGAAAAGTCTTTTGAATTTGAGGAGCATGCTTTGGCCTAATAGGTGAAATACTCTTGCCGACAAGTCGGTTAACGGTATTTACCCTTCCGGTTACTACATGTCCCTAATTCATTTGAAATTCCGAGACTTGGCGGGATTAATGAAAATCAAGGAATGGAACTAGTCGGCAAGGTGCGGGTTTTACCCCTAACTTGGCGATTTAGTATCCTAAGTGTGGTTGGTACCCGTCGGGTCAAAATTAGATTTCAACACTTTGACGAGGGTCCACTAGAATTCAAAATTTGAATTTCTCCATCAAGGTGAGGATTTCACTCCTAACTTGGTGGTGAATTTCGTGTAAGAAAAGAAAAGTAGAAGGATCGAGAGTCATTCACCAAATTGTGGGTTTCACGCCTATTTTGGTGAGGTCGTCTCATTTTTGTAATATGAGTGTTGTCGGATTTAGAATAATTGAGTAAAATGCATGAGGGAAGTGTATGTCAAAGGAAATACATAAACAAGTATAAACACATAAGAAAGCATATCAAGAATGGTGCTTGGATAACGAAATGATAAAACATGTATTAACACATAGAGAAATATGTTTAGAGTAACACATAAAGAATCGAACAATGGAACAAGTATTAACACATAATAAGACAAGCATTATTGCATAAGAATATCATGTCGAATATTACTCACGAGTGATGTACATGTTTAAAATAGCATAACTAAGAAACAAATAAAGTGTCATGTAGTAGTTCGAGCAAAATATACGAATAAGACTCTAAAACTATAGACTAGGTAAAAACATTCCTACTTTTTCTAATTCCCTATAGTTATGGCTCTGATACCAATCTGTCACACCCCAACCGATGGCGGAAACATCGGAGTGAGACGAAGAAAGATTGCTCATCACACATAACGCTAATTGTGACAATAGAATTAAAGATAAATTGATTTCTTTCATAAATAAATGTTACAATACATGAAATTTGAAATACAACATGTTAAATACAAGAAAAACAATACGACAACAAATATGACATTTATACAATGTATTTGACCTAAACGTCTATATGTGTATCTATGCATCAACGCTACTTCATTTCATAGCATCATCATCCTCAACCTGTAACATGTTTAAAATAAAGTTCAATGCAAAAGCAAAGGCGAGTATACAAGTTTGGTACATACATAACAAAAGATAAGTTTTAAACAATTCCTCATAACAAGCATGTGATTCAAGATAAACAATAAATTTGGCATGTGTCTAACAAATCAACCGAAAAGAGACGCGAGATGCTGCATGACATAACCACAAGTCTACGGGCGGGGCGTCAATCCTATAGCGCTACATATGTCACGGTTAGGCTCGTACGAAGTTAATGATAAGTTCAACACATAAAGTTTCACCCAAGTTTAAAGTATCAAGCAATCACGTATACAAGCATGTTATAGGAATGTTCACGTGTTTAAGCAAAATGTTCATGTGTAAGTTTTGATAAGTAAACATGTTACGCCCCAAAAGTGGTAAAAGTAAAAAGGGGAAAATACGAGTATACTCACAAAGTTTGCATATGCTTTCCAATTATCCAATTATTGACGAGTTGATGAGGTTAAAATGTTGAATGTGTAAGGGTTAAAGTTCAAGTATGCTTGGAGTCTAGATTCGGTATTTAAAACAACATAAAAATAAATTATGAGAATAACATGTGAAAATGATCACTTTCAACACATAACACTTGTATGACACTTGGTAACCTCAAGGGTTATGATAATGTTTTCATGAGTTGAACACCCATAAGAATCACAACAAGGTTTAGGTCTTAGGTGATGTTCTACTGCTTTAACATATAAACACAAGTTCAACATTAAAGGTTCGAATGAGTGTATATATATATTTAGGCTAAGTATTACATATTATTTAGTCCAATAATTCAAGTAGGAGGTAGAAGACTAGGATCTTCATTTAGGCACCTTGAGTTATCATAGATGTCATGTATGGAGTAGGAAGAACATGCTTCCATTTAGGAACCCCTCGAATGTTCACCACTTTAATTGATGTAAAAACAACCAAGGAGGGTCACGAACTAGGATTAACACAATAATATAATCAACCTAACTAAAGAGAAATCATCAAATCATGTGAGGATTGTATGTAGGACAACCCAAGTTGTTCATAATCACTCATTCATCAAGATCTAAGCTTGACATGATTTGTGGGTTAAATACCCTAACAAAACAGAAAGTATTTGAGGTTTTAACCTCTGATTTATAGTGTCTCAACCTTGTTTTTAAGCTTAATCAACCATAAGAGAGGTTGTAAGCATTAGGACATAGGTGTGAGATGTGTTAGACACAAGTTGGATGATTTTAAACAACTTTTGAAGAACTTGAAACAAAACAGAAAGTTTGTGGACAATTTCGGGGAAATTCCAGGTCTGATTTCTCCCAGGAGAAGTCAAGGAATCAAACTCCATGATTATCCAAGCAAGTAGGAAGAAGAATCAAGTAATTTCGTTGAGAAATGAGCAAGTTATGCTCACTTTTGTAAAGGTATATGAGTTTGTCCGAATTTCTGAAATATGCAAGAACTTGAGAGTGTTTGAGAGAGATTTGAGGGTTGTGAAAGTGTAGAAATGCTTGGAGAAGGGTTGTATTTATAGTGGAAGAGGTTGGTGGTGATTGGAGGTGATTAGAGGTGGATTAGAGGTGATTGGGTGAGTTTAAGTGTTGGGATTTTGTGCCAAATTCGCGTACATAAGCAGCTGAGTTTGTTTTCTGATCTAGGCATGGCCAGGCGGGCCGCGTGAGGGATCAAGGTAAGTTCACGCGGGCCGCGCGCCTGGTGGAACCGAACTTTGAGTTTATTGCAATCAGGCCCCTCCACTTTGTAATTTAGGCATTTTTATGTGCTTTAGGGACTAGTTTTGCTATTTAAGTCCAAGTCTCGGATTTTACATCGCTTTTAATGAAAGGACGATTACAAGACTGCGAAGTTTCCAAAAATAGTTTTACGAACAATGGTTTCTAAATATAGAAAGTAGGAAAAACGCGGGGCGTTACAGAATTTATACAAGGAATTTATTTTATCGGTCTTTAATCCTCCCGTCTTGAACATAATCACACACTAATCACGGGTTTCGGTCCGACTCATGAACTTACAATTGGTATTAGAGCCATGGTACTCGACTTAGTGAATCTAACCATTTGCTAAGTCACATGTGCTCTCGATCAGTGATTTTTGTGGGTTTTTCTTCAAAATGTAAAAAATCGTGTAAAGAGGAAAAACCCAGATTTGGACCTTAATGTATGGGTCTGAGATGAATCGGTTCATACCAGAGGGTTGGGTTTTATGTTTCACACCAAAATCATCAAGTTTTCATCATTTCTTTATCATTTTGAGGTGTTATTTCGTCAAGAAAAACCCCTACTGTGAAGAACTACCTGCGAAAAACCCCTACTGCGAAGAACTACATGAGAAAAACCCCTACTACGAAGAACTGAGATATTTTGCCATAATGTTTATCACGAAAGACCTATAGTCTTTCGTGGATTATTGTTTTTCGTGGGATAGCTTTCAAGACTCAGTACATTTTTCGCGGGCTCATATTCAGTCCGAGTTAGTTATTCGTTGGTTCTATGGATAAGGTTTTTCATAGGCACTGGAACGAATGTTTTAGATGAGACATGGAGTAGTGGACCCGTCTCTGTTCGTGAGTTGAAAAGTGGGGTCGGGTGTTCATGAAGCTTATTTGAATTAAGCTTTAACGTCAAATTCGTACGGGTTCGGGAGCGCGCGGAATGATGAGGCATGATGAAAACATGATTTTTTTTAAACGTGGGGTAGTCACGGTTACCGGTGCAAATGTCAAAATTGGTGACATGACTATTATGGGCCAAAAATGGTATATTTATTTTCGCACGTGAAAATTTGTTCCGTTATCGGTGTTCGTAAATGCTTGAAAGAATTTTGTTTATTGTCATATTCTCGCATTTAGTAACGATTGAAGGAACCTAGAGAGCCAAGACCGGTCCTAACGAGTTCACAAAGTCGAAGAGTTATGCCTATGATGGAAGTTTTCGGATTAGGTGTTAGCAGAATTTTGGGGGGATACAAGTCGGATCCTACAGGGCTAGGGGACTTTCTTTATCAACTAGAATATACAAAGAAGAAAGTTGCTTTCGTGATTTTTTGAAAAACCGAGAACATTTGAAAGATTCTGCTCAGTGGAGAGAATTTGTTCAATGAAGTTGACGACAGTTCCGCTCAGAGAAGGGAATTTGTTAAGGTTTAGAGATTTTACCAAATAAATGAGGGAATAAAAATTTTCATATGTTTCTCTTCGTTAAATTTCTAAACGCAATCACAGGTGGTGAAGTTTGTGATTTTCTGGTGTTACCAGAGGTTCTGCATGGAACGTTTTGCACAAACACATATTTGAGGATTTTAATTAATTCTCCAGCCAGCGTGAAGGGTTTTGCATGGAAACATACAGGTATCTAAAGTAAACAGTAGTTCAAAACGCTGTTCACTGAAGACCTAGGGAATCTTTATGAGAGCTGATAGTTCAAGGCTGACAAGTGTGGATTCCAACTCCATCAGTTGAGGGGGAATTTGCAGGATTTGGTTTTGGGTTTGATGTCTCTTTAGGATTTTACAGGGATCTTGGTGTAATTCAATACGTTGAGTTTGCAAATGATGTACTTGGTCAAGCTGACATCCTGAGTACAGATGCTGAAGATCCGTAGTGCATGACGTCGTCAACTTCACAAAGGCGAGACAATGAGATCTGGATGTAGTTCAACTAAGCGTGCTGGTTGAGCTTGCAAGTGATATACCCGGTCAAGCTGACTTCCTGAGTGTTGATGCTGATGATCAAAGTGCATTACTTGGTCGATTCCAAAAAGATGGTTTACAGAAGACAGTTCACCAGAAAACTCTACCAATGTAGTATGCTTGAATGAAATAGAGTTCTTATGACAAGATTAAGACTTGATGCAGTTTTTTAAAGAATGGAACCCTTATCAAATGCCGGTTGGAGTATTGGAATATCAGCGGAAGATCGGTCAATTTAGCCTTGCGAGGAGATTGCACAACACCCAACACGGATACGCGTACATTGAGGGGGAAATATTATATGAGAAGCTTCAGGGGTTTGGTATTGCTATGAAGACTCAAGTCAAGATACTACTTACCTGGATCATCGGTCAAGGGGGAATTTGTTTACACAGAGAAGATGACATCAACAAATACTTTACTAAAGATCGATTGTAGTTGTGTCACACCCCGACCATGTAAAACAACAAATCGTGGCGGAAACGTCGGGGAGTGTTGTAACCGAATTATTGTTTCACAACCATGGATACAAAAAGCGTTTCGTTTTATTTATTCATTAAGTAATTTGCATTGTTTTAACATGAAACAAACAAGTTACAAATCGACTATCACTGTTATTATGTCACTAAGGCCTCGTCCAGATCCTATGTGACTCATGCATCCTAGCAATCAACATTAAGCAACAACACCTGAAACATATGTAAAAACAAAGTCAGCAAAGAAATGCTGGCGAGCACATAGGTTTTATAAGAGTGTGGGATTCATGGCTAGTTTACATGTTGCAATACCTTATTAAAAACCTTGTTTTGAAATGTGTATAATATTGCAACATAATTAACCAACTCAAATCAAGCGGGTTATAATTTATAAAACCTCGTAGCCATGATTCTTAACCCAAAAAACATTTGTTTTAGTAAACCAAATTGTAAAACATCTCGTATTAACTCGATAATAAAACTCGTATGGTTTATATCCTTTCGAAAACATCGTTTTGTGACATCGTTTTAAAATCGTTTACCCAAGTGAACTAAATAACGTCACAGTGTGTAATATGTTGAAAACACATATATATAAGAAGTACCAGCGGCGTATCTACCAGGTTTTCATCACATTACACCCGTCCCGTTATCTAAACACTTAACCAAAAACCAATCGTTTATCCAATTCGTTTAGCTCGTTTAAATCGTTTCCAAATCGTTAACTCGTTTAAATCGTTTAAATCATCCTCGTTTTAATTGTGAAAACTATTTTTGGTCGTCTCACTAATAACATTCAAACCTTCGTGACTCGATTATCACGCTTCTCGCATTAACAAACCACCAAAGGGTAAGTTAACAATCACAGATTCAGTTGTTACCCACCTAACCCACACATAACCATGGGTGCAGTCTGATAACGGGATTTGTCAGATCCTATGGTACCATAACCTAATACTGGTCGGTTCGGCCAAAATTAATGAATATCATTCGTTATGTAACTACAACCAACAAGTTCGTTCACATTATCGAAATCGTTATTAGTTTAGTATAAACCATCTTAATCGTTTTTGAAATCATCGTTATAATATCGAAAATCATTTTGATACATATGAATCACCCCAAAACAATTGAAAATAGTAAAATAGGGGAACTATGTACTCACATGAAGTGCAAAGTATCCTCAATCAATAGAACTTCAACAAACTCAAGTGAACCTGAGAAATCAAGCAGCACCTAGTAATCGAATCACTAGTCAAACAATCGACGCCTAAATCGGAAGATTGGACAGAATGAGGTCTTGTAAACCAAATGAGTGTTGGAACTCATGTGATATGGTTTAACAAAGTCTACATTCTAGATTGGAACCTAACGTAAGTGCTTTTGACCCGTTACGACCCATTAAGGTAGCTTACGCTACTTTAACGCGTCGTGCGTGCAAATGCGCGTTCGAGACGTCTAACTAGTCCTATGACAAGTATTATATGCCTAAACATGTTTAAATATGTTGCATAATCAGTTATGTGACAAAAGTTTTTGTCACATATGCTTAATTAACAATTATGCATGAAAAGGGCATTTTGGTCATTTACCTAAGGCATATAAATTACCTATCATACAACTAATTAACCTAAGTGACCATAAGGTATAACCTCGGAAGGTTATTCCCTATACAACTATGGCTACTAAACATGCTTGGTCGGATCCTAATGATCGACCAAACGGGTCAAGTTTGAAAGTCTAAGCAGGTGTTTAGTCCGCTTGACTTACGACTCTACACAAGCACTAAACTAAAAGTGACGAGCTAAACATGTTAAGACATGTTTAGTTTAGTTAGAAAATAGGTTTTGATATCAAAACAAACGGTTTTGATACCCAAGAGTAGTTTGCTTACAAAATACGCATAAATACGCATTTTGGCCGAAACTACGACTCGTCACTACGCATAGTCAACGTGGTAATCAGTAGGTATAGTCACAAGGGACTATAAGCATCGTGATTACGCTCACGTTGCGAAGTTCAAACGAACTTCGTGTTGACCATAAACTGGTCAATGCAGAAAGTCAAACAGAGTTTGACTTTTGTGCTAAAAACGCATAAAAGAACGAAAGAGGACTTACAACGGGTCCAAGAACTGAAGCTTTGATCCGAATATTCTCAGGTATGAAGTGATAAACACATCAACTTAGAGAACCAATTCAGATTCAAAGGTGTGAGTTTGAGAGTGAAGTGGGTGTTGCTATTTATAGAAAACCAAGAACCATTAAGATCGTTCCTCGATAAACGAGCATCAATCTGGACCGTACACATGTGGCCCATGGTTTTGGGATACTAGGGGTGCCCCAAAACCAGCAAACGGTATTGAAAATGTTACAAAATAGCCCCTAAATATCAAGTTAAGTGCTGAAAATGGACCTGCTGTTGCAAAAATGGAGTTTCTGCCCAGATGAGGTGCTCGCGTCACGCGACGGCCAACCCATATGGTGGTGGCGTGACGGCAGCATGTGCCCAGTTCCAGAAAGTTTCAAATATTTACAGTTTTGTTCCCTGCACATGTTTGAGGCCTTTTTCGATGCGTTTAAACCCCGTTAACTTTATTTCAAGGCTCTAAAATGAAGTTAAAGTATAGGGAACAGGAAACATGCTCAAAAGCATCTCGGATGTTGGTTCGTTTGGTCGTACGGTTGCGTTATTCGGTTAATTACGACGAAACACGAACGAACGCGAAAAACGATCCAAATTACGCGACGAATGGAATTTTATCAAGCCAATCACTAAAATAAAATATTTTAATGATTACATAAATTTTTGGATCTCCGGATATATTCAGATCGTAAGATATGCGCGAAAATGCAAACTTGTGCACTTTTTGTCGCTTTTAGTCCCTATTGATCAATAAAGTTTATTTTAGCATACCGAACCCCTCAAAGCCTATTTCTAAGCTATGTAAAGGATATTTAGGGTATGTTTAACTTATGATCAAATTCCGGACTGTTCGTTACTATACAAATCGGTATAGTTTCGCAGTTTGACACACATAATCTCTGCGATCGAACAAACTTGATTTCAACACACCAAACCATCCAAAACTTATTTCTAAGTTATGTCAAGGTTATTTAAGGTATGTTAAGCCTATGTCACTATTCCGGAGTGTTTGTTGCGTTAAACTGACTGCGTTTACGCACTAGTTTGCGTATAACCTTCCAGAAAGCGATTTAAAGCTTGAAATCGGAATCGAATCAAATTCTAAAATCATCAAACATAAATTCACACATAATAAAACCAAAACACATATAATAACACCAAAGCACATTGTTTTATTGATAACTGTCATATTATACGACGATTAAAGAACACAGTTGTCACAGTCTCCCCTACTTTAGGAAATTTCGTCCTAAAATTTTAACTAGAGGAAGCTTGTGAAAACAAATGCGGATATTTCGCCTCATTTGGTCCTCACGTTCCCAAGTAAAATCTAGGCAACGTTTGGAATCCCAGCGAACCTTGACCAATCGAATCCGTTTGTTCTTCAACTGTTTGAATGTACGGTCCACTATCTCCACAGGTTTCTCGACAAAGTGCATCATTTCATCGATTTGAATCTCGTCGAGAGGAATGTGAAGATCAGCATCAGCTAAACACTTTCGCAAATTGGACACGTGAAAAGTTGGATGAATATTTCCAAGATCTGGAGGTAGCTCTAGTCGATAGGCAACCTTTCCAATTCTTTCAACAATCTTAAATGGTCCAACATATCGGGGTGCAAGTTTTCCTTTCTTTCCAAATCTCACCACTCCCTTCCAAGGTGACACCTTTAGTAGGACACGATCTCCGACTTGAAATTCTAAGGGCTTGCGTCGCATATCCGCGTAACTCTTTTGACGGCTTCGAGCTGTCACAAGATTATCGCGAATTTTCTTGATTTTTTCTGTTGTTTCTAGAATGAGCTCAGGTCCAGTAAGCTGAGCTTCACCGATCTCATTCCAACAGACAGGTGAACGACATTTTCGACTGTAGAGAGCTTCGAATGGTGCCATATTAATACTAGCATGATAACTATTGTTGTAAGAGAACTCGATCAGTGGATGATGAGAATCCCAATTACCAACAAAGTCTATCACGCATGCTCTAAGCATATCCTCCAAAGTTTGAATCGTCCTCTCAGATTGTCCATCTATTTGGGGATGATAAGCAGTGCTTAGATTCAGTTGGGTTCCCAAAGCAGATTGCATGGTCTTCCAAAAATGAGATGAAAACCGAGCATCACGATCGGAAATGATATCCAAAGGAACACCATGTCGTGATACAATCTCATCAACATAAATCTTTGCAAGTTTATCAGCAGATAGATCCTCGTGAATCGGAATAAAATGAGCTGATTTCGTTAATCGATCGATAACAACCCAAATAGCATCATGACCTTAGACGTACGCGGTAACTTAGTGATGAGATCCATTGCAATGTTCTCCTACTTCCAAACAGGTATCTCTGGTTGTACAAGCAAACCCGAAGGTCGTTGATGTTCGGCCTTGACTTTGAGACAAGTTAGGCATTTTGACACATACAAAGCAACATACTTTTTCATACCAGTCCACCAATACTGAGTACGGAGATCCTTGTACATTTTATCAGCACCAGGATGGATAGAATATCGAGACTTGTGAGATTCGTCCATTACCAAGGTGCGAAGATCGTCTTGTTTCGGAATCCACAAACGATCCTTGAAATATAGCAACCCATCGTCCTTCGTTTCGAGTTTAAGTTCGAGTTGAAGAGGTAGCTCATATTTCAATAAGTCTTTGATCACACAAAATCGTTGAGCTTGAAGGACACGAGATTGAATATCAGATAGAGTGCGAACAGAATGAAGCTTGACTCGTTCCTTCAGACTAAGCGCATCGGCTACGACATTCGCCTTACCAGGATGGTAGCGAATTTCGCAATCATAATCGTTTAGGAGCTCAACCCAACGTCGTTGCCTCATGTTCAGCTCCTTCTGATTTAGAATATGCTGGAGACTTTTGTGGTCTGTGAAAACCACACACTTCGTGCCATAGAGGTAGTGTCTCCAGATTTTGAGAGCAAAAACCACAGCTCCCAACTCAAGATCATGAGTTGTGTAGTTCTTCTCGTGAATTTTCAGCTGTTTAGACGCATAAGCTATGACTTTACCTCGTTGCGTAAGAACGCAACCAAGTCCTAGATTCGACGCGTCACAATAGACAATGAAATCATCGTTTCCCTCAGGCAGAGATAAAACAGCAGCATCACAGAGCTTCCGTTTCAGCGTTTGGAATGCTTCTTCTTGCTTAGGTCCCCACTCAAAAGGCTTATTCTTCTGAGTCAAAGCAGTGAGTGGAACCGCAATCTTTGAGAAATTAGAAATGAATCGACGATAATAACCAGCAAGACCAAGAAAAGAACGAATCTCTGTTGGTGTTGTTGGTGTATTCCAATCCTTAATAACAGCTATCTTGGATGGATCTACATGAATACCCTACTCGTTGACAATATGACCCAAAAACTGAACTTCTCTAAGCCAAAATTCACACTTGGAGAATTTAGCAAAAAGTTGTTCCTTCTTCAGAAGTTCCAAGGTCAAACGAAGGTGTTGCTCGTGAACGGCTCGAGACTTCGAATAAATGAGAATATCGTCGATGAACACAATGATGAACTTGTCTAAATAAGGTTTACAGACCCTATTCATCAAGTCCATAAAGATAGTTGGGGCATTCATCAAACCAAAAGGCATGACAGTGAACTCGTAATGCCCATATCTTGTGTGGAAGGCATTTTTTGGAATATCTTCTTCAAGAAAACGAAGTTGATGATACCCAGAACGCAGATCGATCTTGGAAAAGCATGAAGCACCTTGCAGCTGGTCGAAGAGATCATCAATTCGAGGTAGGGGATATCGATTCTTGATGGTAAGCTTATTAAGCTCACGATAATCGATACACATTCGAAAAGATCCATCTTTCTTTTTCACAAAGAGGACAGGAGCTCCCCAAGGCGAAAAGCTCGGACGGATGAATCCTTTATCAGATAAATCTTGAAGCTGTTTCGATAACTCTTGCATCTCAGACGGTGCAAGACGATAAGGTGCTTTCGCAATCGGGTTGGCATTGGGTACAAGGTCAATATGAAACTCGACTTGACGAACTGGGGGCAAACCAGGCAGTTCATCAGGAAACACCTCTGGATAATCCCGAACAATTAGAATATCCTGAATATTCTTGCTCTTGCTTTTCTCCTCGGTGACATGTGCCAGAAAAGCAACATATCCTTTTCGTAAATAACTTTGGGCTTTCGTACACGACATGAGTTTCAATCCACCAAATGGTTTCTCGCCACGAACTTCCAGAACATCGCTAGACGAAAGAGAAATACGAATGATCTTATCAAAACAAATCACCTCTGCATGATGTTTGGTTAACCAATCCATCCTAACGATAATATCGAAACTCCCAAGTTGCATCGGTGTGAGGTCAATAGGAAAAAGATGGTCATCAAGGTTCAACTGTCAATCACGAATAACAGAATCGAGAACAAGAGGTTTACCAGTAGCAACTTCGACAGATAAGGGTTTCCTCAGTTTAGTTCTAGGTATCACAAGTAAAGGCTCAAAAGATAACGAAACAAAACTTCTATCGGCACCAGAATAAAAAAGAATAGATGCAGGTCGATTGTTAGCAAGAAACGTACCATTGACAACGAGGTTGTCAGCTCGAGCCTCGTTAGCGTTCAGATTGAATGCTCGTCCACGAGCAGGATTCACATTCGCATTTGCATTGGCATTTACATTCGCGTTCACCAACCTCGGGCAGTTGTTGCGGAAATGACCCATTTCACCGCAATTATAACACGAACCAGGTGGGAATCTCGCAGCATTCCCCTGGAACTGTGCTGGATTCTGAGCGGCTTGATTCTGGCCCAAGCGACAGATGTTGTTCAGATTCCCAAGTTTACCACATGTAGTGCATTGCTTGCAAGCTTGTTGTGCAACATGATGACTGTTGCAGCAAGCACAGTGAGGTGCGGTACCATCATATACTTTCTTCGCAAGAGGTTGAGCCGGTGGGTTCTGAGGGTTCTGAGCTGTTACTGCAAAATTCTGAGCACCCTTTCGCTTTCTCGACTTCTTCGATGACTCACCTTTCTTATCCTTACCCTTATCCGTGTCTTTAATAGAATCGGTCGACTTTTTCTTATCACCATTGAGGGTAAGTTTACCCTTCCTGACTTGAGACTCAGTCAGGGTAGCAGACAACTCGATCGCGTGACGAACAGTAGTAGGATTAATGCCAGTCACAATATCCTGTATGGAATCAGGTAAACCATCGATATATCTCTTGATTGCTTTCTCCAGTGGCGTAACCATAGTAGGACACAAAAGACTGAGTTCCTAAAAACGATCCGTATACACACGGTGTTCTCCCCCATCTTGCTTTAGATCGTCAAACACTCGTTCCAATGCTCGAACCTCGTGACGGGGACAAAACTCTTTCATCATGAGAGCTCGAAGCTCTTCCCATGTTTATGCTAATGCTACTTCGGCACCCCTATCGCGCATAACACCGTTCCACCACGTAAGAGCACGCTTCTCGAACACACTTGATGAAAATTCAACCTTACACCCATTCGGACATTGCACATGTCTGAATGTGCTCTCGATACTTTCGAACCATTGCAGGAGCGCAGTTGCTCCTTGCGACCCAGAAAACTTCAACGACTTAGCAGAATTGAAATTCTTGAAATTACACTATGCATTTTTATTATTATTGTTGTTGTATAATTCGTGGATTTGGGTCACAACGCCTGGAAGCACAGCAGCCATTTGCTGAGAGACAAGGGCTGTGACTTCTTCAGCAGTAAAAGATTGTGCATCACGTCTAGGAGGCATTGTCTAACAAGGAAACAGGGGAATCGAGGGAGGTCGACAATTAGGAAAAACAAAAGAGGTATTGAAAATATCGACAAAAATACAAGGAAGGCGATCATTTATTCGTTACCTCGAACAAATAAACGACACACAGTGACTAATCAAAGTAAATAGGTCAAAATAACGTATCGCGAAGACATGCTCGCCTATAAGTCAACACTCACCCCAAGAGTTCCCGGGTAAGAGTGACTGGTCTGATTATGTGGATTTGTACGAACACTCTAGCCTTAGACAGAAAACTCAGGGTACAGGCATTCACTCTTCCAGTTTGCACGTGTTCACATTATTTAGACCCAAACTTTGACAAGATTTTGAAAACTCAGAAGGCACTAAGCCAAAAATGAGTCAAACTGGAAGGGTTCAAAACCTAGTAATAAATCATCCTAGAACGGATGATTAATTTTCGAAGCAGATTCGAAATTTGTGTTCTCGTTGTGGTTATCACCTAAGGGTAGGTGACGTTTTTTTTTTCTTTTTTTTTTTAAAATCTAAACGCAGAAAACTTGTGTTGGAGTCCTACAAAGTTATAGTATAGGTCAAAGCATTACTAATAACCTAATTCCCTATAACCATTGGCTCTGATACCAACTCTTTTGTCACACCCCGACCACGTAAAACAACAAATCGTGGCAGAAACGTCGGGGAGTGTTGTAACAGAATTATTGTTTCACAACCATGGATACAAAAAGAGTTTTGTTTTATTTATTCATTAAGTAATTTACATTGTTTTAACATGAAACAAACAAGTTACATATCGACTATCACTGTTATTATGTCACTAAGGCCTCGTCCAGATCCTATGTGCCTCATGCATCTTAGCAATCAACATCAAGCAACAACACCTGAAACATACGTAAAAACAAAGTCAACAAAGAAATGCTGGCGAGCACATAGGTTTTATAAGAGTGTCGGATTCATGGCTAGTTTACATGTTGCAATACCTTATTAAAAACCTTGTTTTGAAATGTGTATAATATTGCAACATAATTAACCAACTCAAATCAAGCGGGTTATAATTTATAAAACCTCGTAGCCATGATTCTTAACCCAAAAACATTTGTTTTAGTAAACCAAATTGTAAAACATCTCGTATTAACTCGTTAATAAAACTCGTATGGTTTATATCCTTTCGAAAACTTCGTTATGTGACATCATTTTAAAATCGTTTACCCAAGTGAACTAAATAACGTCACGGTATTTAATATGTTGAAAACACTTATATATAAGAAGTACCAGCGGCGTATCTACATGTTTTCATCACATTACACCCATCCCGTTATCTAAACACTTAACCAAAAACCAATCGTTTATCCAATTCGTTTAACTCGTTTAAATCGTTTCCAAATCGTTAACTCGTTTAAATCATGCTCGTTGTAATTGTGAAAACTATTTTTGGTCGTCTCGCTAATAACATTCAAACCTTCGTGACTCGATTATCTCGCTTCTCGCATTAATAAACCACCAAAGGGTAAGTTAACAATCACATATTCAGTCGTTACCCACCTAACCCACACATAACCATGGGTGCAGTCTGATAACGGGATTTGTCAGATCCTATGGTACCATAACCTAATACTGGTCGGTTCGGCCAAAATTAATGAATATCATTCATTATGTAACTACAACCAACAAGTTCATTCACATTATCGAAATCGTTATTAGTTTAGTATAAACCATCTTAATCGTTTTTGAAATCATCGTTATAATATCGAAAATCGTTTTGATATATATGAATCACCCCAAAACAATTGAAAACAGTAAAATAGGGGAACTATGTACTCACATGAAGTGCAAAGTATCCTCAATCAATAGAACTTCAACAAACTCAAGTAAACCAGAGAAATCAAGCCGCACCTAGTAATCGAATCACTAGTCAAACAATCGACGCCTAAATCAGAAGATTGGACAGAACGAGGTCTTGTAAACCAAATGAGTGTTGGAACTCATGTGATATGGTTTAACATAGTCTACATTCTAGATTGTAACCTAACCTAAGTGCTTTCGACCCGTTACGACCCATTAAGGTAGCTTACGCTACTTTAACGCGTCGTGCGCGCAAATGCGCATTCGAGACGTCTAACTAGTCCTATGACAAGTATTATATGCCCAAACATGTTTAAATATGTTGCATAATCAGTTATGTGACAAAAGTTTATGTTACATATGCTTAATTATCAATTATGCATGAAAAGGGCATTTTGGTCATTTACCTAAGGCATATAAATTACCTATCATACAACTAATTAAACCTAAGTGACCATAAGGTATAACCTCGGAAGGTTATTCCCTATACAACTATGGTCACTAAACATGCTTGGTCGGATCCTAATCATCGACCAAACGGGTCGAGTTCGAAAGTCTAAGCGGGTGTTTAGTCCGCTTGACTTACGACCCTACACAAGCACTAAACTAAAAGTGACGAGCTAAACATGTTAAGACATGTTTAGTTTAGTTAGAAAACAGGTTTTGATATCAAAACAAACAGTTTTGATACCCAAGAGTAGTTTGGTTACAAAATACGCATAAATACGCATTTTGGCCGAAACTACGACTCGTCACTACGCCTTGTCAACGTGGTAATCAGTAGGTATAGTCACAAGGGACTATAACCATCGTGATTACGCTCACGTTGCGAAGTTTAAACGAACTTCGTGTTGACCATAAACTGGTCAATGCAGAAAGTCAAACAGAGTTTGACTTTTGTGCTAAAAACGCATAAAAGAACGAAAGAGGACTTACAACGGGTCCAAGAACGGAAGCTTTGATATGAATATTCTTAGGTATGAAGTGATAAACACTTCAACGTAGAGAACCAATTCAGATTCAAAGGTGTGAGTTTGAGAGTGAAGTGGGTGTTGCTATTTATAGAAAACCAAGAACCGTTAAGATCGTTCCTCGATAAACAAGAATAAATCTGGACCGTACACATGTGGCCCATGGTTTTGGGATACTAGGGGTGCCCCAAAACCAGTAAACGGTATTGAAAATGTTACAAAATAGCCCCTAAACTTCAAGTTAAATGCTGAAAATGGACCTGCTGTTGCAAAATGGAGTTTCTGCCCAGATGAGGTGCTCGCGTCGCGCGACGGCCAACCCATATGGTGGTGGCCTGATGCCATCATGTGCCCAGTTCCAGAAAGTTTCAAATATTTACAGTTTTGGTCCCTGCACATGTTTAAGGCCTTTTTCGATGCGTTTAAACCTCGTTAACTTTATTTCAAGGCTATAAAATGAAGTTAAAGTATAGGGAACATGAAACATGCTCAAAAATATCTCGGATGTTGGTTCGTTTGGTCGTACGGTTGCGTTATTCGGTTAATTATGATGAAACACGAACGAACGCGAAAAACGATCCAAATTACGCGATGAATGGAATTTTATCAAGACAATCACTAAAATAAAATATTTTAATGATTACATAAATTTTTGGATGTCCTGATATAGTCAGAACGTAAGATATGTGCGAAAATGCAAACTTGTGCACTTTTTAACGCTTTTAGTCCCTACTGATCAATAAAGTTTATTTTAGCATACCGAACCCCTCAAAGCCTATTTCTAAGCTATGTAAAGGATATTTAGGGTATGTTTAACTTATGATCAAGTTCCAGAATGTTCATTACTATACAAATCGGTATAGTTTCGCAGTTTGACACAATTAGTCCAGGCGATCGAACAAACTTGATTTCAACACACCAAACCTTCCAAAACTTATTTTTAAGTTATGTGGAGGTTATTTAAGGTATGTTAAGCCTATGTCACTATTCCGGAGTGTTTGTTGAGTTAAACTGATTGCGTTTACGCACCAGTTTGCGTATAACCTTCCAGAAATCGATTTAAAGCTTGAAATCGGAATCGAATCAAATTGTAAAATCATCAAACACAAATTCACACATAATAACACCAAAACACATATCATAACACCAAAGCATATTGTTTTATTGATAATTGACATTGTTTTACATTATACGACGATTACAAAACACAGTTGTCACAAGTTGCATTTTCAGCATTCGACAGCAACATACAAGGGGGAATTTGTTGGTGTAGTTTTTGTGTCCGATGCTGTTCGAATAGATTAGATTAATTTTATGCTAATTATGTAATAGTTAGTGAAACGGTCAAACGAACGTGTATTGACCCGCTCGTTTGAAGTGGTAAAACGAAAGGGTTATTCGTTTAACCGTGTGTGTTTGCAAGTGAATGTGGTGTGGCTATAAACACCACCCCTTGGTTTATTTGCAAAGTTTGAAGGTTTTAGACTTGGGGGAGAGATCACCACTTGGTCTCTCCCCGGATGTATGCTCCATTGGTATGGTTCGGCTTAGCTTGTAATCGGGCCGCTTTGTAACGTTATGCTACCAAATTTATACAAGGATTTTTTTTATCCGTCTTTAATCCTCCCGTCTTGAACATAATCATACACTAATCACGGGTTTCGGTCCAACTCATGAACTTACACTTATGCTCCTTTTGGTTTTTATTCGGTGATTCTTGCGTCAAATATCTCCACATGGGCATTTGTTTGGGTTTGGTGTGCGATTCGTATATGTCTAAGTTTGCATTTGTTCATCCCTAATATGTGGTGTCCAGATCTGCGAAGACTCCATCCATTCATACCTTCTTCACAACTGCGATTCAATAAAATTAACTATTTACTTATTGTTTTCTTTATCTTAATTGTAGCTTGGGATTACCATCAGAAATTGCAATAATTGTAAGTACGCCAGAAATTATGTTTGCAACCACTTATGTGCAAGATCTCAAATATCTCCCAAGCAATCTCATATGATGGTTGTCAAAAGGATCGTTGGGTGCCTAAAGGGAGCACCTGTGTTAGGTTTTTGGTATAAAGAGGTTATGGTTTTATCTTGCGGTATAAAGAGGTTATGGTTTCAACTTTCAACTTGAATGCATTCACTGACAGTGATTATGGTTGTTACAACTTGTATAAGAAATCAACTTCTAAAGGATGTAAGTTTCTTGAAGGAAGAATAATCTCATGACAATGCAAGGAAAAGGCATGCGTCTACACTTCTACAACCGTAGTAGAGTCCAGCACAGCTGCAAGTTGCTATGCTCCAGAGTGATATGGATTGATAATTAAATGGGGGACTACGGAGTGACTTTCATGACTAACCCAATTCATATTGACAACAACAATGATATCTTAATAACCAGTAATATAGTGAAGCATCGAAAGACCAATCAGATTGATATTAGGTATCATTTTATTAGAGACTAGGATGAAAAAAAATACTTATCAAGTTGGTCAAAGCCCAAAGAAATAGCTAGTAAGTTGACTTATTCACAAAAGATTTTGATGTTAGTAGGTTTAAGTACATGATCCCTATTGGTTCAGGCCCCAAGCTTGATACTCAAACTCAGTTAATAAATTTAATGTGTAAACTCCGGAAGCAAACAAGGTAGATGATTTAAAAAAAAAGGAAAAACTGAAAGCTGCTATTTATTCGTGATAAAATATAGCTTTATATAGCCTACACTGACTTCAAAGATTCAAAGTAAACAAACAAATACTTCCTAAAATCTTGCTACTACACCTATAGAGTATGACCAAATCTTCTTATAATAAACTTGCACCAAAGAATTCGGTCAAACCCTTTTACCAAGCCTAGCTAATTTAACTAATAATAAACCAAACCAAAAACATAATTAAATCTTTTAGTTTTCCAAATTCTAGCCATGTAAATGTCATGTGAACCCTTGAGACTCATACTTTACTTCATGCAAACTTGAACCAAGACTAATTTTGCTTGATCCGTACCAATGACTCGATAATGCGCCGACTCGTGTGACCCGCGAACCAAACGCGATTAACTCTACAATCACCCCCTTAATCGGTTTGTTCACACCACTCTTTCACAACACCCGAATCACCGTCTCCTATCGAACCATCTCGACTTTTACCGGACACCAGATCTTCACCTCGATCACGTCCAAAGTCTTTTCGATTCAGCCCGAATTAAAACCACCACAGTTGTAACGTGTAACATGGCATCCCATTGGAACAGTTCATTCACATCGTTACTCATCACAGATCAACGACCTTTCCCCGGCCACATCCAAGTCACCCGATTTGAACTCCAACACCATAATGTTAACACCGTGTTTTTTCCTTTACCTTTCTCCGATCACCCTTGTTCAAGAGGCTCTCCAGCAACAAAGAAAACAAAGCCACCCGCTTATACCGTTTTCGTTCAACTGCTAAACGAAGCAAATCCAAAGCCACCTGCTTTGACCGATCCTTTCTGCCCGCTTTTCACGCACATACGTTGGTCTCCTCTTATCACGAAACAAGCCGATCAAGGTACCCATTCTCACCATCTACTGTTATCACCAGTTGTATACCAACTGCGCAAACCCACAACAAACAACCGAACAACCTAGTGTCTTCTTCCTTTGAACATCGCTAACCGCCACGAACACCGATTTTCATCACGGTCACCCCCGTCATCTTAACTGGTTCTTACCCGCGACAATGGCTAACCCGAACATCATAACGTCTTCGTCTTTCGCTGTTAAATAACCCCGAAACAACACCTTCTTTTATGACTGCCCTCCACCGACTGACATACTCGTTGGCGGCGGAGGCTTCCACTGATCTTCAAGACAAACCTAGAGGTGGAAATTCAAAGAATTGGAGGAGGTTTGGAAGGAACCAAACAGACACAAGTAAGATCCAGTGCTTCAAGTGTCAAAAGTTTGGACACTTTAAGAAAGACTGTCCCAAGAAAGATGTTGTGCAAGAACACTCAAATCTCGTCGAGGAAGATGAAGCACTGACGTGTGTAAAATGCAAAATATAAATTACATCAAAAGAGGCATAAAACTAACCCTTTTTTAGTACTAATGTTGGAAGAAGTGTGCTATAGTCTTCCTTTTGTATTTTTAAGATGAAATGAGCGTAAATGAACAAAAGAAGCAAAACACAGCCAAATCTGACATAAATACAAGAAAAGGAATAAACGTGGCATGCACAACCCCTCGACGGCATCTTCCCAAGAAAAAACAAGACATTAGAAGGCTGAGCACGCCCCGTGTCCGGCGGACACGGGGGCGTGCCCAAGTGTCTGCAGAAAAGACAAAGTTGTAGAAGCTTCTATTTCCCAACACGGGGGCGTGCCCAGCTCAACACGGCCGTGGTCAACGCTAAGATTCACAGAATCTAAGCAAATCTTGATAGTACAGATACGCTTCTGCACACGGGGCCTTGCCCAGCAGACACGGGGGCGTGGTCAACTAATGCAGACAAACTGCAATTAATGAAGAAAGAGAAAGTGGATGGACACGGGGCCGTGTCCGGGCTTCTGTGCATGCTATAAATAGAGGTGCTTGGTTCACTTCAAAGGCATCACTTGGCAAACCACCTCTCTCCCACTTCACCCACACTCCACCACCATCACAACACCCACATCCACCACCATCATCCATCATCCATCATAGAGTGTGTGTAGTAGTCTCGGGATCCAAGATTGATAGTAAGAGTTCTTGACAATCAAAGGCCATGTTTGCCTAAGTCTCTTATATCACTTGGTGAAGACAAGCATTTAGTGTAATACTTTTGTTTTTTTATCTTTCGTACTTTTTATTTGGTTTTGTATTAATGACTTTAATAACTAGTTTCTTATGTTGAAGGCGAAACTTCCTTATCATTTGTCCGTGGTGTCTTGGTGTTATTTTACTGTCTATATAAAATAAAAGATTTACACCATTCATATCTCAACGGTCTATATAGAGATATGTTGGCTACCTGGTCAGGGGTTAAGGGAATGGTTTGGTAAGGTTCTTGCCTTGTTAAGTGTATAGATCCTGCAAGGATCTGGGTCAAGCTTACTAGGACCTCCTTCAATACCCACTGGTATTGGATGGCGGGGGTGCGAATGGCTTGATCCCCTCATATGTAAACTACTATTAATACATTAACCCGGCTACTTGGGATTGTATCCCTCCTTACTCAAACCACTTAGGCGAGGGTAACGTCACCTTCAAAAGAGGGGCCTACCATATTACGCATTAATAACTTTATTAATTATCTTTCAATAATCCAACCCTTTAGGATTGTATCCTTGCTGACTCAAACTACTGGGTTGAGGGTAACGTCACCTTCAAAAGAGGGGTCTACTACTATAACTAAGATAATATCTTAAAAAGTGCAAAAGTGCGGAAAACATCAAAGGGTACACTAAAGGCGAGTCGGATCCAAGTGATTCATCTTGTCTATCTGTCTTTATTTTATTTTTATTTTCAGCATTTTTAGTTTTTATTTTCATGTTTAAAACCTTTTTCTAAAATTTTTATTTGATTAGACGTTGAGGATAAACCGATACTAAAAGCTCTTGTGTCCTTGGACAACCTCAGTATCTTACCAACGCTATATTACGCCCACAATGGGTGCACTTGCCCATATGTGTGTTTAGTGTTAGTAAAATATCGTGTTTAATAAATTTAAAACTTGACTAAAGTGTTAAAAAGGGCTTAAAATATACATAAAAATATACAACACGACCCGCACATCAAGTTTTTGGCGCCGTTGCCGGGGACACAAGGATTTTAAGAAAGTTAGGAATTAATGGCCTAATGTTTTTCTTATTTTTTTTGTTTTTTTATGATTTTTCTTAATTTTTCAGCTTCTGTAGAGCTCAGCACGGGGCCGTGCCCGCTGAACACGCCTGTGCCCAATCTTTGGTACTAGCAATCCTGTTTTAAGTCAGACAGTAGCTGAACACGGGGCCGTGCCCAATAAACAAACTATCTGACACAAACATGAGCGATACTGATTTTTTTTACTTCCGCTCCTCTTATGGTACATGGTGTCAAATATGTGGCGGAACTCATGAAGATTTAAAATGTTTTTTTTTAAGTTACACTCCCCACTATATAGACCCATTGTTTTCTTGTAGCTTTAAGAGGGACGAAAGTAAAAATAATCCCTATCTCTCCCTCGAATGCTCTCAATCGTCCCTTCTAGATGAAATGCTTCTTGAAGAATTATTTCAAATGGAAGATCTAATTCTTAATTGGATAAAAGAGCTTGAGATGGACATAACTAATTCATCTCAAGACAACGCCCAAGAAGAACTATTGAGATCGCATTCGGATAAAAACAACATCGTCACTCCCGAAATCACCTCTAACTCTTGTGAAGACTTGAGCGATAGTCATCCCTGTGTCGATTGTGCCGTGAAGGACTCCCCATCGACTTCCGTTTATGCATACATAGACCTGAGCGATTTGACATACACCTTCTTTAACGAGAGCCCGGATAAGGGTTGGACTTGTCCACCTACATTTAGAATAGGAATCACCCTTTCCGATAACCTCTTGCGTTCTCGTCTTAAACTAGGGCAATTAAGGTATCTCAGGAACTTCGGTGTTGTTCCGTCTAGTAAGGAACCACCCAATCCGGATAAATTCCTTAAAAATAGACAAAACTTCATAAACAGCTCCTAGACACGGGGCCGTGTCCAGGTCAGCACGCCCCCGTGACCACCAAAAGATTCTCGTCTGACTTTCGGTCAGAATACGGACAAAAAGTGTCAGAATCTCGTCTGCACACGGGGCCGTGTCCAGCGTACTGTCATTTTCTATAAATGCTGCAAGATTCCTGCACATTTGGACCATTCCAAAGACAGAGATTTGGTGGGATCTTCATACATACCATACTAGGTATATTCTAAAGAAGGTTCTCAACAACCATCTTGTCTTTTCTACTTTTGTCCATTGCCTTCTTCTTCATTTTTCCTCAACACCTCCATTAAAGCTTAAAACCTCCATGTTTTCAAGCTTTATTGTGATGTTTGTTAGATTTTTATTCAAGGAATCTTGTCAACAATAAGTTTTACAACACTGGTTTAAGTTATTTCTGCTTAAAAATGTGTCAAAAGTAAGAAAAATAATTTAAAACTCCAAGATTCCTTGTTCCAAAAATCTGCAAAACGGTGAACACGGGGTCGTGCTCAGCGAGCACGGGGCCGTGTTCGAGGTACTGTTGAACTAAAATGAACTCTTTTCAGTCTGTTTTCTTAGAATGTTAAGCAGAAATAGCGGAACATCTTCATCACACTACAGGAACAACCGTCAAGGGAGAAGGTCATCGGTAGAAGACTCCCTCGTCAACTATGTATATGCCTTGAGAGAGGCTATAGATGAGATGACAGGGTTTGAGGAAGCTCTGGTCGACCGTATCAATCATTTATCGGTGGGTCTAGAAGGGTGTCTTAGGGAGGTCAACCTTTTGCACCAAAGGTTGAATATCCTTGCTTCTCCTCCTTTTGTACCAATCGTTACACAAAGGGCATGGAATGTGGTACCAGAAGTTATCATACCGGCCGAGTGGTATGCCACGCACACGGAACCCCCTCGAGACATACTACAAGGGGTCCCGGTTGCCGTCGTGCCTCCATCACAAGATGTTGTGGAAAATGAGCCAGCCTTCTTCCTCCCGAGAGAAATAAAGGAGTAGCTCAACGACATCTAGCGGACACCTCGGTTCTGAGTTCTACAACGCCTTTAAAATACCGGGAAGCTATTTCCGGGCTTTTGTTATTCCTACAATAAGGGTAGAACTCCTTAGGATGATTTCATGTATCACTTGACCTAACTATCTTAGGAACTTTCTTTTTAACTTTCTATTTTTCTTTATTTTTCTAGGACCTTATGTAACTCTCTATATTTAATGAATGATGGTTGTATAATTATTAAATGGTGTTTGGATAATGTTGTAATGGATAAAACACACTCGGGATGGTGAAGGATACTAAGGGAAACTTGAACCAACACCCCATGCACAAAAACAGAGCCTCACGACAATTTTTCTTCATTACAGCAAGTTCAGCATGGGTCGTGCCCAGCCAACACGCCCCGTGCTCAAGGGTCTGCAGAAAAACGCCTAGTTCAGGTAACTGGACATGGGGCGTGTTCGTTGAACACGGCCCCGTGCCCAGCCTTCTGTTACTTTATGTTACTTGCAATCTGAACACGGGGTCGTGCCCGGACACCACGGCCCGTGTCCAGATGCCCAGTAACATAAAATTTTGTTTTAACACACCTTTTTACACATTCAATCAACCTAAAAACTTATTTTTGGGACACATTGAGGACAATGTGTAATTTATGTGTGGGGGGATGCTAAAACCTTAAATTTTGCAAGTCCTAATTACAAGCCTTACACAAAACTCTATTAGAACCGCTAAACACCCCAAATTTTTTTCAAAAACTTTTCATTTTTTTTTACTTTGTCTTGGTTTAAATTGGGAATAACAAGTTCTAAAAAGGTTATATTTTTAAGAATTTACAACCGATAGCGTTGTGATAAAAAGAACCAACATAAGATAATTATGAAACGACATGACAAATCTAGTTAAAATTTGATTATATATACTTGATCACATTAAAAACCCATTCCCACAAAAAGTGAGTTTTGAGCCTTTATTGAGCATACAAATACACATCTTTAAACTAAATGCTCATCTTTTGTTTCTTGTGTGAATAGCCGCTTGGTTTCTTACAACTCTAGAACTTGCCATGACAATACATTCCCGGTCCTTACCAATTTAAACCCAAGTAACTAAATGATGGAGGCATTAGGACTAACCCTTTTTCTTTCAACACCATTATTTTTCATTTTTTTTACCACCTACCAAAATCCCCCTAGTTAACCCCTTTGAGCCTAAACTTTTTCATTTCTAAACCCACAAAACAAACACCCTTTACCCACCCAAAAAAAAAAAAAAAACCCTTTTTCATTTTAAACCCTTTATTTTAGTAAAAAGCTTGGTTTTCATTGTGACATTCCTTATCATCAAAAAAAAATGATGATGATGTATAGCGATAAACAAACAAGTTCCTCAAAAGAAACTTTGTTTGAAAAATGCTTCGTTTGAATAAAAAGTCACAAAAACAAAAAGTTTTACGAAAACCGAGGCTTTTTACGCCTTTCGCCCTTTTCTACTAACCACTAACCCAAAACCACCTACCTTTAACCCAAGCCTAACCCTTCCCCAAGTCCTCTTGATATTTACAAAGGTGTATAGTTAAAAAGGAGGAGGATTGATTGCTTGGCAAGCATATGGTAGAAGTAAGTTCTATGCCGGTCTCGAGTGTTTCACAAAAATACATATTCGGCCGAGTGTTGAGTGATCTCTCGTGAGGTATGTGAACTTGTATATAAATGGAATTTTAAAGAGGAATGTTATGCCCAAATAAGTAATTTCTCTTATGAAATGTTCTAAATAAATCATAATGAATAGGATTGTAAATAACATAAAAATAAAGCCTAATAAAGATCTTGGAATCCCGACACTCAAGACAAGCCCAAAACTTCTCTTTTATCCATTCCATTTGGGTGTGTAAGCCACACTATAAAGAGTTTTGCTTGAGGACAAGCAAAGATTTAAGTGTGGGGGTATTTGATGTGTGTAAAATGCAACATATAAATTACATCAAATGAGGCATAAAACTAACCATTTTTTAGTACTAATGTTGGAAAAAGTGTGCTTTTGTCTTCCTTTTGTATTTTTAGGATTAAATGAGCGTAAATGAACAAAAGAAGCAAAAACACAGCCAAATCTGACATAAATACAAGAAAAGGAATAAACGTGGCATGCCCAACCCTTCGACAGCATCTTCCCAAGCAAAAACAAGACATCAGAAGGCTGAGCACGCCCGGACACGGGGGCGTGCCCAAGTGTCTGCAGAAAACACAAAGTTGTAGAAGCTTCAATTTCCCAACACGGGGGGGGGGGGGGTGCCCAGCTCAACACGGCCGTGGTCAACGCTAAGATTCGCAGAATCCAAGCTAATCTTGATATTACAGATACGCTTCTGCACACGGGGCCGTGCCCAGCGGACACGGGGCGTGGTCAACTAATGCAGACAAACTGCAATTAATGAAGAAAGAGAAAGTGGATGGACACGTGGCCGTGTCCGGGCTTCTGTGCAGGCTATAAATAGAGGTGCTTGGTTCACTTCAAACGCATCCCTTGACAAACCACCTCTCTCCCACTTCACCCACACTCCACACTCCACCACCATCACAACACCCATATCCACCACCATCATCCATCATCCATCATAGAGTGTGTGTAGTAGTCTCAGGATCCAAGATTGATAGTAAGAGTTCTTGATAATCAAAGGCCATGTTTGCCTAAGTCTCTTACATCACTTGGTGAAGACCTGCATTTAGTGTAATACTTTTGTTTTTTTTTTTTTTTTATCTTTTCACACTTTTTATTTGGTTTTGTATTAATGACTTTGATAACTAGTTTCTTATGTTGAAGGTGAAACTTCCTTATCATTTGTCCGTGGTGACTTGGCGTTATTTTACTGTCTATATAAAACAAAAGATTTACACCATTCATATCTCTACGGTCTATATGGAGATATGTTGGCTATCTGGTCGGGGGTTAAGGGAATGGTTTGGTAAGGTTCTTGCCTTGTTCAGTGTATAGATCCTGCAAGGACCTGGGTCAAGCTTACTAGGACCTCCTTCAATACCCACTTGTACTGGATGGCGGGGGTGCGTATGGCTTGATCCCCTCATATGTAAACTACTATTAATACATTAACCCGACTACTTAGGATTGTATCACTGCTGACTCGAACCACTTAGCCGAGGGTAACGTCACCTTCAAAAGAGGGGCCTACCATATTATGCATTAATAACTTAATTAATTATCTTTCAATAATTCAACCCTTTAGGATTGTATCCTTGCTGACTCAAACTACTGGGTTGAGGGTAACTTCACCTTCAAAAGAGGGGCCTACTACTATAACTAAGATAATCTCTTAAAAAGTGCAAAAGTGCGGAAAACATCAAAGGTTACACTAAAGGTGAGTCGGATCCAAGTGATTCATCTTGTCTATCTGTCTTTATTTTATTTTATTTTTATTTTCAGCATTTTTAGTTTTTATTTTCATGTTTAAAACCTTTTTCTAAAATTTTGATTTGATTAGACATTGAGGATAAACCGGTACTAAAAGCACTTGTGTCCTTGGACGACCTCGGTATCTTACCAACGCTATACCATGCCCACGATGGGTGCACTTGCTGTAGGTCCTGATTTTCGGAGGATCGATTACGAAACCAAACCCTTTTTTATATCAAACACGGTCATGAGTGCGAAATCCCCGTGACGATGCCAAACCAAACACAGATAATCACAACATGAAGTAACCAACGAATCACAGTCAATCGATTAAAACGGATGAGAACAAGGATCAAACAAATACACACAATGTTTGACAGTAAACTTTCACAGTAGGTATGCTCTCATGGTTTCATACAGAAACCATGTTGTGTTTATATAGGCAGCCCAGCCCAAGTGTTGACGAAACACTGAAGTGGGCCTGACGAAACACCAAAGTTGACGAAACACTAGGTGTTTCGTCACTGTTCATGGCGATACTTGGAGTTGTGACCATAAAGGTCTTTCGTCATGCATGTGTTCGACGAAACTTGGTATTTCGTCGAGGGCTGCAAAACTTGCGTGCTGCACACAGACAGTTTACAGCAGACTTGTATTAAACACACAAACATAAAACATACCATATATGAAACATGCATAGTTCATAAATCATTACATAACGACGAGACAAACTGTCGGACCCAAGTAGGATAGGAGGATATCCGACTTGGTCGTCGGACGGAAATACAGACTCGATAATAAAAGACCGTACAAATACATCGTTAATAAAGACAAGTTACAAACACCAAAATATGCATCAACAAACTCCCCCTTGTCTGTTACTTGGTCTTCGGTCTTCAATCTTCAGTGATTCAGCGTCCAGGTGCTTCCAGCATGTATTCCTCGGTAAAAACAGTAACAAGCGACGCGTTGAAATTGAAGCGCTTGATGAGCGTCCTTGTCTTCATAAAAGATGTCATGCCGAAAAAGCTTGCTGATGTCGTTCGCTGACATATTCACGATCCACATCGGATCTAACATTCGAAAATTCTCACGATCACCCTTAAACACGATCACCGCTTCATGAGTATCTGAGTCGTAACACCACAACGCCATTTCTTCAAGAAAGTTCTGTTCCATAGGCATCAACGGTATCTTCTTCATGACCTTCGCCGGCTGATATATGAGCTTGTATCGAGCCGTGTTGGTCGCTGGATCCAACGTGAACTTGATCTGTTGATATATTGGAAACTGTGGCTTATACGACGCATCCTTCCAACCTTTCTTCCATTCGAACTTAATTCTCCTTGCAAATAACATTACGCCAAAGTAGTTTGAACGATTAATGATCTCCAGCTTCGATAACGCGGCAACATCATAGAACGTCAAAGATAAGATACTCAACATTGAATTGAAGTACTGGATTCCGTGTTCGTGCTTGATCGAAACACAATGAATTTCCTTCACGAACATCCAGCTCAGAATTTTCCCATGCAGCTTAACTTTCTCAAACTGTAGAAAATCAACTTGTGCTTCGGGAGGCGTAGGCTTTTCAACCTTTGACAAGAAACGTTTTCTCCATTCTTGGAATGAATCAGTCGGATTATCTAAAGACGTGCGATTCTTTAATTGCTCATCAATGTCTTCTTGATTCTCTTTCATCCATTCTTCATCAAATGAATCAAACTCCATTCCATCAGCACGAACATAAGTTGATTTGCTGGTTTCGCCTTCAAACACTATTTCTTCAAGGTTTTCAACATCTGCAGTGTCTGGTTCAACCGGCATTTGATCAATCACAAAATCTTCAATTGTTTTCATTTTGTTCAAGGCAAGCAGCTATTCATGTGAAAGATCCGATACAAACTCTCCTTCTTCAAGAATTTCTCTAGTGATAGGATGAAAAGCCTGCAATGCAAGATCAGCAGTGCTAGGAACAGAAGATGTACCAGGCAAGGAGCTTTCAATGAAAGAACTGCTTTCAAGCTGTTGTATTTCTTCAACGGTTCCACTGGAGGTTCCTTGTGCAGATCCGAGCTGCGAAGGATTGAAGACAATGAGTTGAGAATAGGTAGTTGCTGGCGGATGCTCTGATGTGGAAGAAGGGTCAGGGTTCCCTGGATCTTCAGAATCATGATCCCTTTTCTTCAATACTTCTTGCTATTTGCACCGATCACCCCACAAGATGTTGACACGCTTTCTTACAGCCTCGAAACCATCATTGATTCTTTTAACTCCATCAACTATCGTGGTGTTTCGAGAATTGTACCACTCCTTCATATAGTCATGCTTTTCTTTGAGAGCCTCGGCCAACCTCTGAAGCTCAGAGCTTCTTTCTTTCACTCGGTTCATTTCAATACCACGAGTATTATCCGCCGCTCACATCTGTTGCAACTGTCGTTCTCTATCTGCATCTGCAGCTTTCAAGCGACCATTTTCAGCTTTCAGTTGCTCTATTTCTGCTTGTTGGCAGTTGATCTCTGCTTGCTGACGACCAACAGTGGAGTTCAAAGTGTTTATCTCCAACTGTTGTTTGATCATGTCTCCTTTTGTAAGGTTGATCACTGCCGATTGCCTATTGATTTGACCTGCAGCAGCCTGTAATTTAGAAAATAAGAAGTCTTTCTTTTCATCTTGTGGCATCTGAGAGAATATAGTTTGTCTGTGCTCTGCGGTCAGCTGCGAAGTCGTTGCACGAATTGTCGATGCAATTGAGGGAGCTGGTTCTTGAGGTGTCACTATAGGAGTTTCAGGAGCTGAGGTCACTACAGGAGTTGGTTCTGAAGATCTTGGAGGAGATGCCACCATTTTAGAAGCTTCAGTGGCCGTGAATCCAAGGTTTGGATCCATTTCCGCTTCTTGTGAAGGATCTTGTTGTGGAATGGATTGTTGAACAGACGAAGAACCAATGTTCTTTCTTGCCCTTTTCTTTTGACGGGCAGCCGTTTGCTTCTTCTTCAAACGTTCAGCTTCGGTATCCGAAGGAACGTATTCATCATCATCATCCTCCCGTCTAATCTTCCTTACCTTCTTCACACCACGTTCATCGAGATAATACTCGTACCCAGGCTCAGGAGGATTGTCATCCGATTCAGTATCCTCCTCATCATTACCAGCTGAAGTATCACCAGCTTCACCAGTAGTCGATGCTCCAGCACCAGATACACTAGCAGCACCAGCACCTGCATCTCCACCATCATCACCATCACTGTCACTGTCGGAAGAATCTGAATCCTTTCGACCAAATTTTTCTTCCATCTTTTTCTTTAACTCCGGCTCTTCATCATCAGATTAGCTGTCATTGTGACGCCATTTGTCATCTTCTTGATCGTTGTAGTCGGTTTTATCAAGAGCACCGAAAAATTTCCTACGTGGCTCACTTTCTTTGTATCGCTTTATTGCAAGACCCCTAAATATCTTCAATGAATGCTCTATCATCGAATCTATCTTCAAGATGTCATCATCGGCTTTTGGAAGACCGGGATGCTGGACATTCATGATCATTTGTACAAAATGAGGATACATCCAGAATTTGTCACACCCCGACCACGTAAAACAACAAAACGTGGCGGAATCGTCGGGGAGTGTTGTAACAGAATCATTGTTTCATAACACATGGAAATTTGAATTTTTTTTTATTGATTAAAAGAGTTACAATGTCTTAACAACAAAGAAACACAACATAATTAACTAGTCTTGCATCTTTTAATGTCACTAAGGCCCAAGTCTGTCTACGTGTATCTTGATCAATCCTATGCATCATTTCCTGAAACACATGTGAAAATAGGTACGTCAGCATAAAAATGCCTGTGAGATACATAGGTTTTGTGAAAATAGGATTCATGACTTATAAGTTTAGAAAAAGTTGTTTAACAAAAGTCAGTCATGATCCTTGTAAAATGTTTTGTTTTTATAAATCATTTGAAAAGCGATGATAAAGTAGATTATATGTAAAAGAAAAATGTAAGGTTAAATGAATAACCAAGTAAAAATAAGTTTGTATAAAATGAGTTGTTTTGTAAAACAATTGTTTAGTGAAAATATGTCATTTGTGTAAAATGTAATATGTCAAATATTGAAATGGTTTAAATAACGCTACGATATGTAATACTATAAAAGCACTTATATATAGGAAGTACGAGCGGCGTATCCACCATGCTTTTATCTTATTACACATGCCTCATTATTTAAATCACTTAAACAAAACCAACCACCAATGTAAAAATGTTTGTGTATAGTCAAATGTCAAATGTTTGTGTGAAAACCATCAAATGTACATCATGTAATGTGTAAACAAAAGTTATGTATGGTAAGTAAAATGAGACTACTTAAACCACAAGTAAAAATGTACAAAACAAAGTATTTGAATAAATCAAAAGTTATGCTTTGTAGAATAATGCATGCTTTACTGATACAACATCTATGCGGTTATGTTAAACGCCTACATTCAAGCCTTGAGACAGACGGATAACCCTAAGTAAAGGTTATCAAAAGAAAATGTTTTCGGATTCGGTCATTCCATCCATCCAAACAAACCTAGGATTTTAGGAACGGGATTTGTCAAGTCCTATGGTACCACTACCTACTACCGAGCGGCATGATCGGTGTTAATGAATGTATTAGTTTCGTTAAACAACCAAATGTAAACATGTTATGTGAAAACAATGTACTAAGTATGCTAAGTAAACATACAAAGCAGAAATGTTATGTAAATCAATGTGTCCATATGCTGAGTAAACATATGCAACAAAAATGTAATGTAAATCAGTTGTGCCCATATGCTGAGTACACATATGCAACAGAAATGTAATGTAAATTAATTGTGCCCATATGCTGAGTAAACATATGCAGCAGAAATGTAATGTATGAAATCAATGTGCTAGCATGCTCAGTCAACATACATAGCAAATGGAAATTGAAATCATGTACTATATGCGTACTAATGAACATAGCAAGTATATGTCACAAAAGCATGAAAAGCAGGAAAGTAACAAGTAGGCACATGTGTTTCACCCCAAAATATTTGAAAACAGTAAAAGAGGGGTCTATGTACTCACTTGAGGGTGCTTAGAAGTCTTGAACAACAACCAAGCAAAGCTAGAGGGATTACGGAATCAAATGGCACCCTATATAAATAACTACATAAATAACCGGACCTAAATCGGGAGATTGGATAGTATGAGGTTTCGTAAACCAAATGAGTATTGGAACTCATATGATATGGTTTAACAAAGCCCACATACTAAAATGAAACCTAACCTAAGTGCTTACGACCCATTACGACCCGTTTAGGTAGCTTATGCTACTTTAACGCGTCGTTCGGGTAAAACGCGTTCGGACCGCTTAACTAGTCCTATGACAAGTAGAATATGACTTAACATGTCTAATATAGTTACCTAATCAGTTTAGATGTCAAAATTTAGGTTACATATGCTTAAAATGAATTTATGCGTAAAAAGGGTATTTTGGTAATTTTCCTAAGGCATATAAACCACCTATCATACAACTAACTAAACGTAGTGACCATAGGGTATAACCTCGGAAGGTTATTCCCTATACAACTATGGTCACCTAATGTGTTTGGTCGGATCCTAATGATCGACCAAATGGGTCGGGTTCGAATGTATAAGCGATTGATTAGATCGCTTACCTTTACGACCCTAGACAAGCACAAATCTAAAAGTGACGAGCTAAACATGTTAAAACATGTTTAATGAGATTTAAAAACAGGTTTGGTATCAAAACAAACGGTTTTGATACCCACAAGTAGTTTGGTTACAAAATACGTGAGAATACGCATTTTGGCCGAAATTACGACTCGTCACTAGGGACTATAACCATCGTTATGAAGTTCAAACAAACTTCACATTGACCATAAACTGGTTAATGCAGAAAGTCAAACGTAGTTTGACTTTAACGCTAAAATGAATGAAAAGAACGAAAGAATACTTACAAAGGGTCCCCGCAAGTTTGATTTTCAAAGTATTCTCAGGTATGAAGTGATAAAACACCCCAACTTAGAGAAATCTCAGAAATCAAGTGGGTTTTGAAGTGAAATGGGATGGGTATATATAGTGTTCGGAGAGCCGTTAAGATCGTTTATCGAAAACCGAGCTTTGATCTCAACCTTACACTTGTGCCCCCTGTTTTGAAATACCTTGGGCACTCAAAACCAGCCCCTAGGAAGCCCCAAAACCATTTGCAAGTGTTGGAAATAGCTGGAACAAGCTGTTATACACTTTCTGCACATCTGGCAGGCTCACGCGGGCCGCGTAAGGATTAATGTGGGCTTACGCGGGCCGCCTGAATCTTCTGATCAGCAAACAACTTTCAGAAATGACAGTTTCAGTCCTTGTTGTGTTTTAAGCTCCATTCCAACATGTTTAGGGCCCGTTAAGCCAACCTTAAGGCCCTAAAATGATGCCTAAACATTCTGGACATGAATCATGCTCAAAAATATGCCGGATGTCGGTTCGTTTGGTCGTACGATCGCGATATTCACTTAATTACGATGAAATGCGCACAAGCGCGAAAAACGATCCAAATTGCGCGACGAGTGGATTTTTCTTATGAAAAACACTAAAATAAAATATTTTAATGATTACATAAAATTTTGAATGTCTGGATGTATTCAGAACGTAATTTATGCGCGAAAATGCAAACTTATGCACTTTTTGACGCTTTTAGTCCCTGAATGAGCATAAAGTTTATTTTAGCACACTGAACCCCTCAAAGCCTATTTCTAAGCTATGTAAAGGAAATTTAGGGTGTTTTTAACTTATGATCAAGTTCCAGAATGTCCGTTACAGTCGAATTGACATACTTTCGCCGTTTGTCGAATTTAGTCCCTGTAAGCGAATAAACTTGATTTCGGCATACCAAACCTTCTAAAACTTATTTCTAAGTTATATAAATTTTATTTAAGGCATGTTAAGCCTATGTCACTGTTCCGGAGTGTTTGTTGCATTAAACTTGTTATATTTACGCATCAGGGCGCGTATAACCTTCCAGAAAGCAATTTAGAGCCCGAAATCGAACAAGAATTGATATGTGCAAATGATACATATATTTATACAAATTCCAAGTATGAAATACAATATTTCATTGGTTTGGTATTTATTTGATGGTTGAAGTGACACAGGTGTCACCGTCTCCCCTACTTCAGGAAATTTCGTCCCGAAATTTATTTAGAGGAAACTTGTGAGAGTTTGAAACATGAAGTTGAAAAGATCAAACAACACTGGTTAGAGTTCTGAACTTCTAGTAACTTTAAATAACATCATGCTTACAATGTAGGAGGGACACTTATATGTAAGTCTATTAAGCGTTATTGGTGCGTCCACCGTACCTCCATTACATCGTTCACATTTTGTTATTGTTGTCACTATCGGTTCTTACACATAATAAATCTTACTGGGTTTCTGTGCACTAAATTTCATAATTATGTACGCGTCCATAATTGCACAATTCCTAGCATAGTTCACACAGTATATTTTATAATGTGTAGGGGAAAACCAAATGAACAAACCTATGATGAGTGTGACTAGACCACCATAGAGTCCTTTTAATTAAATCAATAAATGATCTAAATAGACTACCAAGGAGTCTGTTCAGCCATATCACCACATGTCATTCTTTAACCAGATTCTGAATCAATCTTTTTTACTAGACCACTCAAAGGGTCTCTTTTTGAATCATGGAATGGTACTATATAATCCAAGGGTCTTGACTATCATGTAGAAGCCCAATAAGGATTTAAGATAGTACCTTTTTTAATATCCTACTACGAACCGCTCATATGAAGATATGAAAGATTCTACGAGGATTTGGATAACGAATATCCAGAGTATACAAAAACACAAAATGCATAAAAGAAAACACAAGATGCATAAACACATAGTCACATAACCACAAATTGTTTATCTAGATCTTTAATTTGCTAATTTGTTTTGTTAATTGTGTACATGCATTTAAAGCACACTAGGAATCCATTCCGTGGATTTCATTTGGTACTTTAAACATTATCAAGAATCTAACTATGAAGATAGAAAGATCTTTAAAGAGAAAAATTCGATTTCGATTATAAGGAACCAAAATGTCTGAATTAAGGTACACAAGGAATCCAATTAAGGACTCTGATTTTGAAAGATAATCATCCACAAGGGTCTAATTGTGAAGATAAAAAGACCCCATATGGATTTTTTGGAGTTGAAGATGTTTTAAAACTTTGCACTGGATGTGCTTAAGTCAAAACATGAAGTAAAAATGCTTATGAAGTTGAGATGCTAGATATGTCAAGGCGACATATGAAGCAGAATTTGAAGGTTAAGTTAATGTATAAAAAAAATGTTTTTGAAAACTATGCATGGGGTTTCTTTTAGAAATGTGTTTAATGTTTTTGAGACCTTATATATAATACTTTTGAAATCATAAAGTAGGTGTATTAGGTAAGTATATATAAAAAAATGTTTTAAAATCATGCGAGATAAATTTTGAAATTATATATAAGGTTTTTGAAAACATGAATGATGCTTTTGAAATCATGCACTTGATATAAGTAATTATACTGTATTAATAACATTTTGAAATCATGAAGGTTGTTTTTGAAAACATAGACAATGTTTTTGAAATCATGGAGGTTGTTTTTGAAAACATAGACAATGCTTTTGAAATCATGCATTTGATATGTTAAGTAAATACACTATATTAAAAACGTTTTCGAACTATATATAAAATGTTTTTGAAATCATGAAGCTTTGTTTTGAAAACTTATGTTATGCATGTTGAAAAATCAGAATGTAATGGGTATGAGATTTGAAAATACCCTTAGTTATCTAACCAAGGATTCAAAGGCACAGATGTGCAAAAGCACGATTACTGATAATGTCACTTTATTTTCTGTACTTCGCTTCTTAGAATGAAACGAGTACTTAAAATTTTTCCGAGGAAATCATGAGCGATCACTTGAAAGGGAGAATCACAAGAGTAGCTTGTTTAAAGAACATAGTTCCTTGATGTAGGTATCATAGGGAAAGGCCATACACACATGTAACTACACTTGTACATCAGAATTGTGAACAACAATTTATTCATAAACTGAACACATTGTTTCCGAGTTCAACAAAAGAAACAAAAGCAACAGATATAAAATATTTAAAGCAGCAGCTTCTTCTAATCAGCCAAATGCTCATCCAAGAGTTGGATTTGCATTGAAAATCTTTGGGCATTTGTTCCTGAAATGGCTCGTCTCGCCACAGTTGTAGCAAGTACCAGACAGAAAACGAGCTTGAGTAGGGTTGACTTGGAGTTGGGTAGCAGCAAGGTTTATAGCAGCTTTGTTTTGGATAGCAAAGCGGCATATGTTAATCAGATGTCCCCACCATCCACAGTAGGTACATTTGAAGCAGGGTAAGAGGTTTGAATGATGACGGTTGCATCGTTTGCACCATGGGGCAGTTCCTAAGTACGGCTTCCTAGCTGGTGGCGATGCCACTTGGCTAGGTCCCGCTTGATTAGGTGTAACTGTTGCGGGTTTATTTGAATCCTTACGCTTCCTTGATTTTGGTACAAGCTTGACTTCTGCTTCCTTCGATGCTTCTTGAGGGGCTTCTTCCTGGAGATGGTACATGGCAGTAGCTAATTCAACAGTCTTTAGGACGACTTCGCCTATTCGCTGAGCGAATTTGGCAGTCTGCTCGGATATCTGGGCGTCATTACGATGAAGAAACATTCTAGAAGAAATGAAAGGCATAGGAAGAAACAAGTGAAATGTTATCGGATAAACAAAACAGAACGGTAATGCATAAAATTTTCGATCATTTGTTTGTTACCTAAGGCAAACAAATGAGACGGTGACTAATCAAAGTAAACGGGTCATATTAATGTATCACTGAAGACATGCTTGCCTATAAGTAAACCCTCACCCCAAGAGTTCCCAGGTAAGAGTGACTGGTCCAATTCTGCGGATTTTTACGAACACTCTAGCCTTAGACAGAAATCTCAGAGTACAGGCATTTACCCTTCCAGTTTGCACGTGTTCACATCAAAAGACCCAAACTTTGACGAGATTTTGAAAACTTAGAGGGTTCAAAACCTTATAATAAATCATCCTAGAACAGATGATTGGTTTTCAAAGTGGATTTGAAATTTATGTTCTTGTTGTGGTTGTCGCCTAAGGATAGGTGACGGTATTGTTTTATGATCTAAATGCAAGTAAACTCGCGTTAGGGTCCTAGGAAGGTTATAGACTAGGTCAAAGCATTACTAATAACCTAATTCCCTATAACCATGAGCTTTGATACCAACTTTTCTGTCACACCCCGACCACGTAAAACAACAAAACGTGGCGGAATCGTCGGGGAGTGTTGTAACAGAATCATTGTTTCATAACACATGGAAATTTGAAATTTTATTTTATTGATAAAAAGAGTTACAATGTCTTAACAACAAAGAAACGCAACATAATTAACTAGTCTTGTATCTTTTAATGTCACTAAGGCCCAAGTTTGCCTACGTGTATCTTGATCAATCCTTGCATCATTTCCTGAAACACATGTGAAAATAGGTACGTCAGCATAAAAATGCCTGTGAGATACATAGGTTTTGTGAAAATACGATTCATGACTTATAAGTTTAGAAAAAGTTGTTTAACAAAAGTCAGTCATGATCCTTGTAAAATGTTTTGTTTTTATAAATCATTTGAAAATCGATGATAAACTAGATTATATGTAAAATAGTAATGTAAGGTTAAATGAATAACCAAGTAAAAATGAGTTTGTATAAAATGAGTTGTTTTGTAAAACAATTGTTTAGTGAAAATATGTCATTTGTGTAAAATGTAATATGTCAAATATTGAAATGGTTTAAATAACGCTACGATATGTAATACTATAAAAGCACTTATATATAGAAAGTACCAGCGGCGTATCCACCATGCTTTTATCTTATTACACATGCCTCATTATTTAAATCACTTAAACAAAACCAACCACCAATGTAAAAATGTTTGTGTATAGTCAAATGTCAAATGTTTGTGTGAAAACCATCAAATGTAAATCATGTAATGTGTAAACAAAACTTATGTATGGTAAGTAAAATGAGACTACTTAAACCACAAGTAAAAATGTACAAAACAAAGTATTTGAATAAATCAAAAGTTATGCTTTGTAGAATAATGCATGCTTTACTGATACAACATCTATGCGGTTATGTTAAACGCCTACATTCAAGCCTTGAGACAGACGGATAACCCTAAGTAAAGGTTATCAAAAGAAAATGTTTTCGGATTCGGTCATTCCATCCATCCAAACAAACCTAGGATTTTAGGAACGGGATTTGTCAAGTCCTATGGTACCACTACCTACTACCGAGCGGCATGATCGGTGTTAATGAATGTATTAGTTTCGTTAAACAACCAAATGTGATACCAAATGTAAACATGTTATGTGAAAACAATGTACTAAGTATGCTAAGTAAACATACAAAGCAGAAATGTTATGTAAATCAATGTGTCCATATGCTGAGTAAACATATGCAACAAAAATGTAATGTAAATCAATTGTGCCCATATGCTGAGTACACATATGCAACAGAAATGTAATGTAAATCAATTGTGCCCATATGCTGAGTAAACATATGCAGCAGAAATGTGATGTATGAAATCAATGTGCTAGCATGCTCAGTCAACATACATAGCAAATGGCAATTGAAATCATGTACTATATACGTACTAATGAACATAGCAAGTATATGTCACAAAAGCATGAAAAGCACGAAAGTAACAAGTAGGCACATGTGGTTCACCCCAAAATATTTGAAAACAGTAAAAGAGGGGTCTATGTACTCACTTGAGGGTGCTTAGAAGTCTTGAACAACAACCAAGCAAAGCTAGAGGGATCACGGAATCAAACGGCACTCTATATAAATAACTACATAAATAACCGGACCTAAATCGGGAGATTGGATAGTATGAGGTTTCGTAAACCAAATGAGTATTGGAACTCATATGATATGGTTTAACAAAGCCCACATACTAAAATGAAACCTAACCTAAGTGCTTACGACCCATTACGACCCATTACGACCCGTTTAGGTAGCTTATGCTACTTTAACGCGTCGTTCGCGTAAAACGCGTTCGGACCGCTTAACTAGTCCTATGACAAGTAGAATACGCCTTAACATGTCTAATATAATTACCTAATCAGTTTAGATGTCAAAATTTAGGTTACATATGCTTAAAATGAATTTATGCGTAAAAAGGGTATTTTGGTAATTTTCCTAAGGCATATAAACCACCTATCATACAACTAACTAAACGTAGTGACCATAGGGTATAACCTCGGACGGTTATTCCCTATACAACTATGGTCACCTAATGTGTTTGGTCAGATCCTAATGATCGACCAAATGGGTCGGGTTCGAAAGTATAAGCGATTGATTAGATCGCTTACCTTTACGACCCTAGACAAGCACAAATCTAAAAGTGACGAGCTAAACATGTTAAAACATGTTTAACGAGATTTAAAAACAGGTTTGGTATCAAAACAAACGGTTTTGATACCCACAAGTAGTTTGGTTACAAAATACGTGAGAATACGCATTTTGGCCGAAACTACGACTCGTCACTGAGCCTAGATAACGTGGTAATCAGTAGGTATAGTCACTAGGGACTATAACCATCGTGATTACGCTCACGTTATGAAGTTCAAATGAACTTCGCATTGACCATAAACTGGTTAATGTAGAAAGTCAAACGCAGTTTGACTTTAACGCTAAAACGAATGAAAAGAACGAAAGAATACTTACAAAGGGTCCCCGCAAGTTTGATTTTCCAGGTATTCTCAGGTATGGAGTGATAAAACACCCCAACTTAGAGAAATCTCAGAAATCAAGTGGGTTTTGAAGTGAAATGGGATGGGTATATATAGTGTTCGGAGAGCCGTTAAGATCGTTTATCGAAAACCGAGCTTTGATCTCAACCTTACACTTGTGCCCCCTGTTTTGAAATACCTTGGGCACTCAAAACCAGCCCCTAGGAAGCCCCAAAACCATTTGCAAGTGTTGGAAATAGCTGGAACAAGCTGTTATACACTTTCTGCACATCTGGCAGGCTCACGCGGGCCGTGTAAGGATTAATGGGGGCTTACGTGGGCCGCCTGAGTCTTCTGTTCAGCAAACAACTTTCAGAAATGACAGTTTCAGTCCCTGTTGTGTTTTAAGCTCCATTCCAACATGTTTAGGGCCCGTTAAGCCAACCTTAAGGCCCTAAAATGATGCCTAAACATTATGGACATGAATCATGCTCAAAAATATGCCGGATGTCGGTTTGTGTGGTCGTAAGATCGCGATATTCACTTAATTACGACGAAATGCGCACAAGCGCGAAAAACGATCCAAATTGCGCGACGAATGGATTTTTCTTATGCCAAACACTAAAATAAAATATTTTAATGCTTACATAAATTTTTGGATATCCGAATGTATTCAGAACGTAATTTATGCGCGAAAATGCAAACTTATGCACTTTTTGATGCTTTTAGTCCCTGAATGAGCATAAAGTTTATTTTAGCACACCGAACCCCTCAAAGCCTATTTCTAAGCTATGTAAAGGAAATTTAGGGTGTGTTTAACTTATGATCAAATTCCAGAATGTCCGTTACAGTACGAATTGACATACTTTCGCCGTTTGTCGAATTTAGTCCTTGTAAGCGAATAAACTTGATTTCGGCATACCAAACCTTCTAAAACTTATTTCTAAGTTATGTAAAGGTTATTTAAGGCATGTTAAGCCTATGTCACTGTTCCGGAGTGTTTGTTGCATTAAATTGGTTATATTTACGCATCAGGGCGCATATAACCTTCTAGAAAGCGATTTAGAGCCCGAAATCGAACAAGAATTGATATGTGCAAATGATACACATATTTATACAAATCCCAAGTATGAAATACAATATTTCATTGGTTTGGTATTTGTTTGATGGTTGAAGTGACACAGGTGTCACAGAATTTATGCCCTGTTGTTCGACCACCAGTTCTTGTCATGTTGTCCTTCATGTTGGCAAAGATGTACTTTGAAATGCTAAACGGTTTGTTCAGCACTAATGCCACCATGAGACTCACGAGATCGTTGCCTGCCATGTCATAGCCAGCTCGTCTGTTGCTAAGACATTGAATAAGTACGTGTAATAGAAACTTGTACCGCATAGGCAGATCTCCTTTGTTGATTTGACTGCTGAAGATATCACCAGTACACTTCATCCTTAGTAAACAACCACGTGTGCACATTATTGGAATGGAGTACGGTGCATTTGAATCATCTTGCAGTTCTAGAATGGTGTTCAAGATTTCCGGTGAGACATTCAAGTTCACATCATTCACTTGCCCTTGAATAACTTCAGTTCCATCAATTTGGACAACGCTTGCAGAATTCTAGAATGCTCTGATGAGCAACTTGTAAACTGGAGTTGAGAAAGTGACAGCTTTGTTTATCTGCGAGTCCCTTATCCACCGCATGATCTCTTTTAGTTCAGAGATCTTCCCTTCTGGATCAAGATAGGCAATCATATTGTGACGCTTCTCGGACATCACAAGTTCTTTCGGTTTATCAGTTATTTTGGTCGCGGCCTTAAGTTTCTTCTCTTTTGGTGCCATCTGTATTCGAAAACCTCCACAATAAGTTAAAATGTCACAATGTGTGCATTAGACATATGTCAATACAAGTTCAAGTGTGAAGTGGACATTTAACATTCAAATATACTTGTTCTGTGAAAGGGCACCAAACTTGAAAATTTTCTAAGTACTGGACGACGAAACTCTAGCACATCGACGAAACACTCTTCTTCATGGCGAAACATCCTTGGTCAAACAAAGTCAGAGTTGACCTTTGACCAGTGGTGTTTCGTCGATAGTCCCTCGACGAAAGATGTTCCATAGTTAAAAGGTTGTTTCGTCACAGAGGGTTTCTTCGACTTCAGTTTGAAGAAACACAAGTTTCATCATCAAAGGGGTTTCGTCGTCGGCAGTTAGGGTTTTGTCACAGGTTAGGGTTTCATCGAATTGGGGGTTTTCAAAATCAATGGGTTTTTCGTCGATTGACGGTTAATCAATGATCGATTCACAAACAAGCACAATTTTGACACTTCGTTTTTTAACCACACACAAGACGAAACAAACTAGAATGTAAAACCGACACCGTATTGACCGGAACCCACCTAAAACGGTTAAGCATCAAACAAATACCCATCCCCTATTTTTGTTATCTGAAACCTAACCCAAATCAAGGTACAAATCCTTACACAAACCGTATATCTATCAGTTTTTATGAAATACCAACACAAACAACAAGTTTATATCATGAAGAAATCAAATAAACAGGGTATTTCGAGGGTTTATCAAAAAGTTTCAAGCAAAACACAAGGTTTCTAAAGGTTCAAAACATTTAAACGATCATTGTGTTACCTTTGATGTTTGAAAATTTTGAGAAAAACAAGGGGGTTTGAAGTCGGTGAAAGGGTATGGGAGGGTTGAGTGTGGAAGAAAGTGCACAGGGAGTTGGTTTGAAAAAGTGAGGTCTGATTGAACTGGGACCCCTTTAAATACTAACTCACTCGGCGAAACTCCATCCTCGACGAAACTCGAAATGGGCTAGATGAAACATGTGATTGGGCTTGAACAGTAAGCGCATGACGAAAGTTAATGAGGCCCAGGTGATTTTCATCGTGACCTCGACGAAACAAGGTGGTTCGTCGTGAACCAAATTCAATTTTGACCAAGACTGATAACAGTTGACCTGACCATGATCTTTCGTTGACATTTAAGTCTTTCGTCGACCTTTGGATTTTTCGTGAACACTTTTCCCAAAAATTTACCAAGTCCTTGAAATTTTGCACACTTGAACATATTTTGTTTATTTGAACATATTTTCATTGTGATTAAGTTTACCAAATGCAAGGGAAATTTTATGAAGTAGGTTTCAGGCTTTCGGCAGAAAACTCCAAGTTACAACTTCGGCTAATTCAAAAATGAACTTTACAAATTACACTAAAACAGAATTTAAAGTGCGGTAAACTAACGAAAAGCAATGAAAAAGCAATAAACACTGTACAATGAGCAATCTTTTACGAGTTTCAAGGAAAAGGAATCATACCAGCTTACGGTCTTAGTCAACATGATGTTTGATTTTGGTTTAAAGCTTTGGATAAGTATACTAGCACGATTTTCGGTATTGTTGTCCACATAAGCTCAAACTTATCAGCATAATTAGGAGATACGATTTACGGTAAGGATTATACTTACAAGTCAGTGTTCATCCACTCACGACACATTCCCGTATCAAGGTATGCACGAGAGTTCATCTAACCGGTGAGTATACCATTTATCATCTGTTTGACCGTATAAAAGAATGTGAGAAACTCACTTATTTTTTATTGAAAACAAGCCCTATGTGATAGAATCACTTATTGATGAGGAACTTGATTTTCATATGCATGAGGGCACAGGAGCAAGTCCGTGAACAGGTCAGTACATCATACAGCAAAGAGACGAACTTGACTCCAGAATAAATGTGATATATTATCACTTATTTTATTTGGACATGTGATTGTTGATCACTTATTGAGGTCGAATGCAATATGTACACGTATGTATAGTATCATGGAAGATCTAGACTTCGTCTCCGTTATTTTTCGATAAAAGATACAACCATGATACCCAGATGATAAAACAGCATAAAGACCGAATATCTCAGAACCTCGGCAATCAATCAAACGAAATTTCAGTACCAAGACCATATGCCAATGAATGGTTCCCACCTGACTGGAAGTCTATTAGGTTTGTATCATCCTGCACATTTTAATCTGATTGTGAGCCTACCGAATCATCGTTAGTAGAGATATTTATCATTTCTCAATTTTTTTTGTTTTCCATTTTTGAACATGTTGACAGACCACACCAGTGAATATCATCATTTTCCTTTATCCAAGAAACTCAATTTGGTTTTCAAATTTTTTTTAAATTTGTTTAATTTTTGAATTTTCCAATATTTTTTTTAATTTTTGAATTTTTTAAACGTAAAGACAGAAAGTAAAGACATATTTTTGGATTTTTGACTTTTACAAATGTTTTTGTATTTTCTTGAAATTTTCTCCCCCTAAAATGCAAAAAGGTTACGAAAAACGAGAATCTTTTTGGATTTTTTTTTTTAGATTTTTTTTAACGAAAATATTTACGAAAACGATTAGCCAAAGAAGTTTTTACTCGGGTATCACCTTAATGCCATTGACCAAAAGAAGATAAACAAAACGTGATTTAAAAAAGCTTTAGTGAACAGGTTGGCACGTTGGTGATTAGTGTGGATTTTAACAACATCGATTACTCTTTTGTCAAAACAATCACGTATGAAGTGATATTTAATTTCGATGTGTTTGGTCTTGGAATGCTGCACAGGATTTCTAGTGATCTGTAAGGCAGCATTGTTATCAACAAAGATAGGAGTAGATAGGAATTCAAAACCGTAGTCGCGCATTTGTTGTTGGATCCACAAGACTTGGGAGCAACAACTAGAGGCAGCAATGTATTCAGCTTCACAAGTTGATGTAGCAACACAGGTTTGCTTCTTGCATTGCCACGTGACCAGGCGATTTCCTAAGAATTGACATCCAGCTGTTGTTGATTTGCCATCGATTTTGCAGCCACCAAAATCAGAATCACTGAACGCGATCAAGTAGAAGCTATCATCCCTCGGGTACCAGAGACCGGTGTCCGGGCAAACCTTCAAATAGCGGAAGATCCTTTTAACAGCTGACAGATGTGAGGCCTTAGGGTTGGCTTGATATCTTGCGAGCAGACACGTTGGATACATGATGCCAGGCCTCGAGGCTGTGAGATACATGAGAGATCCGATCATAGCGCGATAGTATGAAGAGTTAATGCTTTTACCCTTCAGATCCGGAGTAATCCCGTGATTCTGCGGAAGTGGGGTACCAATGGGCGTTGCATCAGACATCTGGAACCGGCTCAAGATGTCACCAACATATTTTGTCTGATGGATGAATATTCCAGACTCGGTTTGTTGAACTTGTAGGCCCAAGAAGAAATTCATTTCTCCCATTGCGCTCATCTCGAATTTTTCTTGCATAACACGCTCGAATTGCCTGCACAAAGAATCATTAGTTGAACCAAATATTATATCATCAACGTATACCTGTGCCAACAGAAGATCTCCATCATGTTCTTTGATGAAGAGAGTGCAATTAATAAGACCTCGCCGAAAACCATTCTCCAATAGATAATTAGATAAGGTTGCATACCAAGCTCTCGGTGCCTGATGTAAACCATAAAGAGCTTTGTTGAGCAACCAAACCCGATCTGGATGAATATGATCTTCAAAACCTGGAGGTTGCTCGATGTACACCTCTTCTTCAACCACACCGTGTAAGAAAGCACTTTTGACGTCCATCTGGTAGACTTTGAATCCTTTAAATGAAGCATAAGCTAGAAAGATCCGAATAGCTTCCAGACGTGCAACTGGTGCGTAAACTTCATTGTAGTCAATGCCTTCGATCTGACGAAATCCCTGAACAACCAATCTCTCCTTGTTTCGAATGACTACTCCACGATCATCCTTTTTGCATTTGAAAACCCAACGTGTGCCAATTTTCTTGTAATTTTCAGGCCTTTCAACAAGCTTCCAGACACCCAGTTTTTGAAACTGTTGCAGTTCATCCTGCATGGCTTCCACCCAAGAATTATCCTTTAAAGCTTCTTTCCAAGACTTTGGTTCTTCTTGTGAAATGTAGCATGCGAAGGACCAATCATTTTGAAGACCAGATTCTCTGATGACTGAATACAAACCAGCATTCTGGTTGTTTCTCAGCTGATTACGTGTCTGCACACCCCTATGGACATCTCCAATAATATTCTGCTGCGGATGAGTATCATGAATTCTCGATTCAGGAACATCAGGGTCACGAGCATTGATACCCAAATTGTTAAGATTAAGATCAACAACCAAATCCACACCAGGCATAGGCATAGAAATGGATGCATTTCCTTCAGCAGAGTCTACATTCTGCTCATGAGGAGTTGCTTCAGAGGCACCTTGAACAGGAGCAACTGGAGCTGAAGTGTCTTCATTCGCATCATGGTATTCATCATCTTCCGATGACTCATTGTAATCAGTAGCATCTTCAAATTTCTCATTTTGAACAATGTTATTAACCGAAGTAGAAGCTTGAGGGTCAACAACAATTGGTCGCACCAAAGATGAGTCAACAACATTATCACTTTCTAGTAACATTTGACCAGCTGCAGATGCTTCATCAAAGGTTGGCAGATTAAAGGAGTCGAATAGCCCATCATAATCGAACATCCAAGGATCACACGGAGCTCTAACAGGATTAGTATACCTTTGAACCCTTACTTCACTCCATAACTCAATCTTTTTGGTAGTCAAGTTCCAAACACGAAAACAGTTGACCTGGCCATGATCTTTCGTCGACATTTAAGTCTTTCGTCGACCTATGGATTTTTCGTGAACACTTTTCCTAAAAATTTACCAAGTCTTTGAAATTTTGCACACTTGAACAGATTTTGTTTATTTGAACAGATTTTCATTGTGATTGAGTTTACCAAATGCAAGGGACATTTTATGAAGTAGGTTTCAGGCTTTCGGCAGAAAACTCCAAGTTACAACTTCGGCTAATTCAAAAATGAACTTTACAAATTACACTAAAACAGAATTTAAAGTGCGGTAAACTAACGAAAAGCAATGAAAAAGAAATAAACACTGTACAATGAGCAAACTTTTGCGAGTTTCAAGGAAAAGGAATCATACCAGCTTACGGTCTTACTCAACATGATGTTTGATTTCGGTTTAAAGCTTTGGATAAGTATACTACCATGATTATCGGTAATGTTGTCCACATAAGCTCAAACTTATCAGATGTAATCATAATTAGGAGATACGATTTACGGTAAGGATTATACTTACAAGTCGGTGTTCATCCACTCACGACACATTCCCGTATCAAGGTATGCACGAGAGTTCATCTTACCGGTGAGTATACCGTTTATCATTTGTTTGACCGTATAAAAGAATGTGAGAAACTCACTTATTTTTTATTGAAAACAAGCCCTATGTGATAGAATCACTTATTGATGAGGAACTTGATTTTCATACGCACGAGGGCACATGAGCAAGTCTGTGAAAAGGTCAGTACAACGTACAGCAAAGAGACGAACTTGACTACCGGATAAATGTGATATATTATCACTTATTTTGTTTGGACATGTGATTGTTGATCACTTATTGAGGTCGAATGCAATGTGTACACGTATGTATAGCATCATGGAAGATCTAGACTTCATCTCCGTTATTTTTCGGTAAAAGATACAACCATGATACCCAGATGATAAAACAGCATAAAGACTGAATATCTCAGAACCTCGGCAATCAATCAAACGAAATTTCAGTACCAAGACCATATGCCAATGAATGGTTCCCACCTGACTTGAAGTCTGGTAGGTTTGTATCATCCTGCACATTTTAATCTGATTGTGAGCCTACCAATATATCGTTAGTAGAGATATTTATCATTTCTCAATTTTTTTTTTATTTTCCATTTTTGAACATGTTGACCGACCACACCAGTAAATATCATCATTTTCCTTTATCTAAGAAACTCATTTTTGGTTTTCTATTTTTTTTTAATTTGTATAATTTTTGAATTTTCCAATTTTTTTTGAATATTTGAATTTTTTAAACGTAAAGACAGAAAGTAAAGACATATTTTTGGATTTTTGAGTTTTACAAATGTTTTTGTATTTTCTTGATTTTTCCTCCCCCCTAAAATGCTAAAAGGTTACGAAAAACGAGAATCTTTTTGGATGTTTTTTAGATTTTTTTTAACGAAAATATTTACAAAAACAATTAGCCAAAGAAGTTTTTACTCGGGTATCACCTTAATGCCATTGACCAAAAGAAGATAATCAAAACGTGATTTATCAAAAGCATTAGTGAACAGGTTGGCACGTTGGTGATTAGTGTGGATTTTAACAACATTGATTAGTCTTTTGTCAAAACAATCACGTATGAAGTGATATTTAATTTCGATGTGTTTGGTCTTGGAATGCTGCACAGGATTTCTAGTGATCTGTAAGGCAGCATTGTTAACAACAAAGATAGGAGTGGATAGGAATTCAAAACCATAGTCACGCATTTGTTGTTGGATCCACAAGACTTGGGAGCAACAACTAGAGGCAGCAATGTATTCAGCTTCACAAGTTGATGTAGCAACACAGGTTTGCTTCTTGCACGGCCACGTGACCAGGCGATTTCCTAAGAATTGACATCCAGCTGTTGTTGATTTTTCGTCGATTTTGCAGCCACCAAAATCAGAATCACTGAGCGCGATCAAGTAGAAGCTATCATCCCTCGGGTACCAGAGACAGGTGTCCGGGCAACCCTTCAAATAGCGGAAGATCCTTTTAACAGCTGACAGATGTGAGGCCTTCGGGTTGGCTTGATTTCCTGCGAGCAGACACGTTAGATACATGATGTCGGGCCTCGAGGCTGTGAGATACATGTGAGATCCGATCATAGCGTGATAGTATGAAGAGTTAATGCTTTTACCCTTCAGATCCGGACTAATCCCATGATTCTGCGGAAGTGGGGTACCAATGGGCGTTGCATCAGACATCTGGAACCGGCTCAAGATGTCACCAACATATTTTGTCTGATGGATGAATATTCCAGACTCGGTTTGTTGAACTTGTAGGCCCAAGAAGAAATTCATTTCTCCCATTGCGCTCATCTCGAATTTTTCTTGCATAACACGCCCGAATTGCCTGCACAAAGAATCATTAGTTGAACCAAATATTATATCATCAACGTATACCTGTGCCAACAAAAGATCTCCATCATGTTCTTTGATGAAGAGAGTGCAATCAATAAGACCTCGCCGAAAACCATTCTCCAATAGATAATTAGATAAGGTTGCATACCAAGATCTAGGTGCCTGATGTAAACCATAAAGAGCTTTGTTGAGCAACCAAACCCGATCTGGATGAATAGGATCTTCAAAACCTGGAGGTTTCTCGACGTACACCTCTTCTTCAACCACACCATGTAAGAAAGCACTTTTGACGTCCATCTGGTATACTTTGAATCCTTTAAATGAAGCATAAGCTAGAAAGATCCGAATAGCTTCCAGACGTGCAACGGGTGCGTAAACTTCATTGTAGTCAATGCCTTCGATCTGAAAAAATCCCTGAACAACCAATCTCTCCTTGTTTCGAATGACTACTCCATGATCTTCCTTTTTGCATTTGAAAACCCAACGTGTGCCAATTTTCTTGTAATTTTCAGGCCTTTCAACAAGCTTCCAGACACCCAATTTTTAAAACTGTTGCAGTTCATCCTGCATGGCTTCCACCCAAGAATTATCCTCTAAAGCTTCTTTCCAAGACTTTGGTTCTTCTTGTGAAATGTAGCACGCGAAGGACCAATCATTTTGAAGAACAGATTCTCTGATGGCTGAATACAAACCAGCATTCTGGTTGTTTCTCAGCTGACTACGTGTCTGAACACCACTATGGACATCTCTAATAATATTATGCTGCGGATGAGTATCATGAATTCTTGATTCAGGAACATCAGCGACACGAGCATTGATACCCAAATTATTAAGATTAAGCTCAACAACCAAATCCACACCAGGCATAGGCATAGAGGTGGATGCATTTCCTTCAGCAGAGTCTACATTCTGCTCATGAGGAGTTGCTTCAGAGGCACCTTGAACAGGGGCAACCGAAGCTGAAGTGCCTTCATTCGCATCATGGTATTCATCATCTTCCGATGACTCATTGTAATCAGTAGCATCTTCAAATTCCTCATTTTGAACAATGTTATTAACCGAAGTAGAAGCTTGAGGGTCAACAACAATTGGTCGCACCAAAGATGAGTCAACAACATTATCACTTTCTAGTAACATTTGACCAGTTGCAGATGCTTCATCAGAGGTTGGCAGATTAAAGGAGTCAAATAACCCATCATAATCGAACATCCAAGGATCACCCGGAGCTCTAACAGGATTAGTATACCTTTGAACCCTTACTTCACTCAATAACTCAATCTTTTTTGTAGTCAAGTTCCAAACATGAAAATTCAGAGTAGCATATCCAAGGAAGAAACCCTTAATAGCTTTGGCGCAAAATTTTTCGTTCGGTTCAATCATAGTGCATGGACCGCCAAAAGGTTCTAGGTGAGAAATATCCGGTTTCCTTTTGTGTAACAGCTTGAAACAAGTCTTGTCATGCCTTTTAACTGTGAGACCTCTGTTTAGCGTGTAGCAAGCAGTAGACACAGCCTCCCCCAAGAATTGAACAAGAAGCTCCGATTCTACCAACATCGTTCTTGCAGTTTCAGTTATCGTCTGATTCTTCCTCTGAGCGACACCGTTTTGTTGTGGAGTATAGCGAGAACTGTATTCATGAAGAATGCCCTTTGAAGTACAGAACTCATCCATTATGCGATTTTTGAACTCAGTTCCATTGTCGCTTCTGATCCTCTTCACTTTCAAAGTGTACAAATTTTCTAGCAAAGTAAGAAGATTCTTGAGGATTTCAGGAGTTTCACTCTTGTGCGCCATAAAAGCAACCCAAGAAAATCTTGAGTAGTCATCAGTAACCACCAGACAGTAAGCATCCCCAAAGGTTGTCTTGTGCTTCACAGGTCCAAAGAGGTCCATATGAAGACGTTCAAGAGGCATGCTAACAGTGTTGACTTTCTTAATCGGGTGAGATTTCTTCGTTTGCTTTCCTTTCTGGCACGACACACAGACATCTTGTAGATGAAAACTTCTCATAGGCACACCATTCACAAGATTATTTTTCACCAAATGGTTCATTTTCCTCAAGTGAATGTGCCCCATTCGTCTGTGCCAAGTTATAACATGTGGCCTTCGAGATAAAACATGTGACTTGTGCAGATGTCGTAATCGCTTGGCTCATACCAAGAATATAAAGATCATTAACCCTTGGAGCCGATAAGAGAATCCATTCTTTAGGAATTTTGAATCCAGGCTTCAGCACATAACAACCGGCATCATCAAAATGCAGGGAGAATTTCTTATCGCAGATTTGCAAAACACTCAGAAGATTGTGATCAATTTTTCGAACATAATTGATCTTATCGAAACACATAACACCATTGGAGATTGATGTGTGCTAAACTGACTATAAAAACAACCTAAATTAGACTCTCTAAAATAGACACTATAAGCTTTAAATTTATAACTAAGACCTCTAAACCTAAACCACACAATCGGCAAGTGTACCGATCAATGTAGTATAACCTAGCAAGTCCGAGTATCGAACCCAAAGACTCTATGTATTACGTACTAGACTCTAATAGACACTGACAGACGCGACTTAAACTTGTTTAATTGATTTGGGGGGGGGGGGGGTTACTGAAAAGCTAAGGAAATCTATATTAACTAAATTAATTAACTAGACTTAGACTAAGACACGAACGGAAACTGAGGTTTGTATTCAGATGAGATTAAGGACTACCTAGACTCGAATCCAGTTTGAATGGGTAAGGACTTCTAATGGTATTATTGTTGTATGGAGCCGGGATCTTAAGATACTAAACCTTAAGGTATTTCAATGCTAAGACTTCCCGACCCTTCTCAGGAAGAAACCTAGGAAACCCTACGAGGCTGTTATGATTACCGACTGTTAGACTTCCTCTCAGTCCTCTAACGATTCTAAAAGTGCCTTAATATGACTATCTACCTCTCAGCGCGATAATCTAAGGCAATTCTAGGTTCTAACTTGGTTTACTAGACACGGATGCAAGTAGGGAACTAAGATCGACTTCTCTCAAAACCTATCTTAGATATATATTGCACAGCGACCTAATAACTAACTCGAGCCTCTCAGCGACAAGTTAAGCAGAACACTTGATTTTATTAAACTACCGAATGTTACTTCTAAGGTTACTTACATGATTTTCACCCTAAAGGATCAAAGGTTTATTATGTGATATAGACACTCACCAAAACCTAAAACCCTAGCTCGATTCTATTCCGTGATAAAGACCGTCACCAAGATTCAAGCGAAGCAATAAACAGTAGTAAAACAATCGTCAAGCATGCATGTACACCAAATCAGAAATCCTAAAACAATTTACTTTCAGAAATCAATCCATAAGCGAACAATAATAAACCATTAAAAATCCAAACTTAGATCAAACATTCATCTCGTCTAGGTAGTTATAAAAGTTTAGCCGAGCATCTTAAATTGTGAAAACAAGTCAAAGATATCTAACAAAGAATTCATCATAACAAGTATCAAACAAGTGATCGACAAACAAAGGATTGGAAAACCCGATTGATCTTCGATTCTTCACTCTCTACTCGTACCGATGATTCCCAGCCTTCAAGATCTCTGATTGCTCCAAAAGAATGCTCCAAACTTGCTCTCAAAGTCTCCCCATTCGTAACCTCCTTAATGATGATGATTTTCTTGGTTTAAATAGTAAACCCTAATCGACAAACAAATCAGACGTAACATCCATACCAGTCGCGTAGCGCGACTGGTCTTCCCTTCTCGCTCGCGCTACGCCAACACCTCAAAAGTCAACAAAGTCAAGACTACCTCAGTCGCGTAGCGCGACTGAGTACGCCTTCACCTTAGCGCTACGCGAGTGCCTTTTTTTTCACAGAATGTTGCCTTTCAAACTCAGCTCCAACATCTCAAAACTCTTCAAAATAATTCTAACTCTTTTCACTTCATTCCAAGACATACACTTTCAGCATCAAGCTCGTTTCCACTCAATTTTCAGCCAATTATCATATCAAGACCTGGAAAACCGAACTTTGATCAATAGTACGCAATTCTAAATAAAACTAAACTAAAAAATAACGATAAAATATACAAACTATACATGATATAAGTATGTATTTTGCAATACATCAAATATCCCCACACTTACACTTTTTTCGTCCCCGAAAAAGAATTGTGCAACGGAATCAGAGACAAATCATTACTTGGATCAAAATTTATTTATATCTTATTAAAACCAAGACTTGCGTTAGCCGCGATTGCGAATATACTGATCCTTTTAAACCCGAATCTAATCCTAAGCCCTTATCATGTGAATTTAATTTAAGTGCGGTCAATCCACCTAGGGTCTCACACTAGAATTTACGGTCCATCTACTCCCACCTCAAGCTTATAGGACTAAAAGAACGATCAACTGACCAATTCCTAACCGTTTTATATCAAAACCAAGAGAGTAAACAATCAAATTTTTTTTCTTTTCCATTTTTTTTTTCTTTTTCTTGCTTTTTTTCTTTTTTTTCGAATTCGTGAGACTAGACGATGCTTTCCCTTAACCCAGCGGTATTCCGACTGTAGAGTCGCTATCCCCAATCACAGATTACATAGGTTTCGGTACTTTTATTCGGCAAATCGATTTCACACATCCCAGAGGCAAACCGGCTGTAGAGTCGCAATCCCCAACTCGGAATACGTAGGCCTGTGTTACTTTCATTTAGTTTCTAGCTCACTTTTATTCTATTTTTTTTTATTTTTCATTTTTTTTTCCGCATGATCACAAACTCTAACAGTTTTAACTTATAACGGTGCCCCTTATACTATTATCGGCAGTTTTGATTTCCCATATTTCCCAGGCGAAAACCCACTAGCAGACCGACAATTTAAGGTATATTAGATCAAAGGGACTTAAAACCAAACCCGGGCCTATCCACATATCCCTAACTAGACGCAAGCTCGATTTATTATAATCTCATATTATTATTATTCAAACCAAGCAACAAATTTATCTTTTCTATCATTTTCCGCTTTAATTTGCAAACTTCTTTTGTACTCGAAAGACATTTTCTGATTTTTCAATTTTTTTGGATTTTTTTCAAAATTTTCTAATTTTTTTTTTTCACATTAAGACTCAAATACTTACAAGTATCCCATCCCCACACTTAGAGATTGCATTGTCCCTAATGCATGAACGAAAATACGACTCAATAACTACCTACGAAAAGAAACTGCGAACGAAAATAAATAAAACAACAACAAAAAGGGAAACGACTTAGCTGGTTAGGACAAAAGTCAGTGCCAGCCGTGCGAATCTTGAATCCCCCGAACGATCGTATAGCATTTCATTCGCAATCGTTGCCTAATCTGCTTGGGTTTTTCAATATAGCAAGTCCAAAATCACCCGAATGGCAATTGAGTACGGGTGGTACAATCCAAACCTGCATAATCAAAGAAAAACAAAACCCAACGCAATACCGACTCTAAAAACATAAAGACGCAACCACTACTACTTTAGACTCATGGTACAAAATAAAAGACTCAAAAATACAAACTCTACAACTTAGTCCCAACTATTCACATACTCATGGAGGATCATGGATGTGCAACTCACCCTCCAACATCGCCCTCACTTTACGGGCTATAGCACTATCCTTCCTACCACTACCCGAATCACTCCCAACTTTTTCATATTCTCTCAACTCATCATCTGGTGGTTTGAATCTAAAAGTATCATCTCTATACTTATCCCCACACTGAGCCTTGCTCAATGTCTCAAACCTAGACTCTAAACTCACCACCCTCTCTTCTAATTCTACCAACTTCCTAACCGGAGGATCCCCACACTTGAGTCCTATTACCTTCTCTACACTCACATCCCTCACATCTTTCTCTTCATTCTCACACTCTCCCACTACCGAGATTGCTTCCACTCTACCACTCGAACCTCTCGAATTCATAACGTTAAACACTACCGCTTCCTCGCCCGCTCTAAGTGTGATAGTGCCTAAAGAGACATCTATTAAAGCTTTGGCGGTGTTCAAAAATGGGCGACCTAAAATTAGCGGTATGTTTTCATCGGCTTCCATGTCTAAAATAACGAAATCGGCCGGAAAAACAAACTTATCTACCTTCACAAGCAAATTCTCAACTATTCCCCTCGGGTACTTAACGGACCGATCGGCTAAAGATAACGTCATCCGGGTAGGTGCAAGCTCTCCTAGGTCTAGCTTCTCATAAAGAGAAAAGGGCATCAAATTGATACTAGCTCCTAAGTCGGCTAACGCTCGAGTGTTGGTATTACTACCGAATAGACACGGAATAGTGAAAATACCCGGATCGGTAAGCTTTTCAGGAAGCTTATTTGAGACAATGGCCGAACACCCTCCATGCAATGGAACGTTCGACAACTCACCTAATTTCTCCTTATTCCTAAGAAGGTCCTTCAAGAATTTTGCATACTTAGGCATGGACTGGAGTGCCTCTACAAACGGAAGATTAATCTTCAACTGCTTGAAGATATCTAAGAACTGCCCGTATTCCTTTGAATATTTTTGATTCCTAAGACGTGAAGGAAACGGAGCATACGCATGATTCACATAGGGTGACGGCCTAACAACTACGGGCTCTTTCTCAACTCTCTTCTCACCCTGAGACTCACCGGACTGTGCGGTAATTGCTGGGCTTAGCCTCTTTTGCACTTTGCCGGGAACCTCCATCTCTATCACTTCATCTATCACATCACCATCCTCATCAACCTCTCTTTCCTCTACAACTCTCGGGTTTCCTACGGTCTTACCACTACGAGTAGTAATGGCATTTACTAGGGCATTAGGGTTTTGTTGGGTGTTACCCGCAAATTTACCGGGTAATCTCTCCTCTAACTTCTTAGCAATATCACCTACAACCCTAGCAAGGTCCTGGACCGCAGCTTGGTGATTCTTAAGCATGAGGTCATGTTCACTAAGTTTCTTTTGGGCACTTTGATCTCTAGCAACCAGCTGACTCATCATGGACTCCATTCTTTCCATGCTACCCCCTAAATCAAAACTCGAACCCTGACCTGTTTGACCTTGGCTACTCGACCCCCCATTCTGAACCTGCCCGTTCGAACTTCCATTAAAAAGTGAACCTAGACCCCTATTTGGATTTTGAGCTATTTGCAAACTAGGAGGTCCACTTGAGCGAAAATTGCTATTATTATTAAAATTATTATTAGAACGCCAACCCGAACCAACATTATTACCAAACCCACTAGACTGGCTTCTACCAACACCTCCTCCTACGAAATCAACTTGCTCCTCACCGACTAACAAAGGACACGCACTAGTACCGTGACCGCCTCGACACAACTCACACTTATCTATCTTAGCCTGAATTTCCTTAAGTTGCCTATCCATATTTTCCAAAACAGAGGCCAAACTAGGATCCATAGTGACATGGTTCACCCCTCGGACGGGTGCACTAGTAGTGGTATTTGAATTACCACTTTGATACCTCTGATCGGATCTTGATTGGGATTGAGACTGAGCAAATGCCTCAAAACGCTCTAGACACTCAGGAACTGTAAGTATACCCATCATATGCCCCCCCGCGTTCGTATCAAACCTATCTCTAGTCTCTTGGGTAAGACCGTTATAAAATTTCACACATAAGGCCCAATCGGAAAGACCGTGCTGGGAGCAACGAGCACAAAGGGTTTGGAAACGCTCCCAAGCAAGGTAGTAGGGCTCGTCGGGCCCCATGCGGAAGGAATGGATTTCGTCTCTAAGCCGTGAAGCTTTAGCGGGCGGGAAATACTTGTTCAGAAAGGCTTGACGAAGCCCCGCCCAAGTAGTAAAAGTACCGGTTGGTTGTGAGTCCAACCAAGTAGCTGCACGGCTGGCTAATGAGAACGGGAACAGCTGTAAGTAAGTGGCATCGTTGGGTGCACCGCTAAGGCTAAAGGTAGCTAGCATCCTAGAGAAACGGTTAATGTGGGCCGGGGCGTCCTCATCGTCTCGGCCATGGAATTGGATACTATTAGTGATGGCCTGCATGGCATAAGATGGGATCTGCCATGAATTGTCATTAACTATGGGTGGGACAGTGATGGGTGAAGCTAGGCCGGTGAAATTCTGAGTGGCCTGCTGATGGACGGTTTGCCTAAGGTTAGCCATGTGTTCTAAGTTTTCTAGATCACTAAAGGTACTAGAAGTAGGACTATTGGGTGGGGTAACCTTAGGTGAATGGTTAGGCGAAGGTGGTGGTGTGGGCGGAGGGGTGGTTAACGGGGTGGAATCTAAATGGGGAAGACGAGATGAAGAAGTATAAGTAACCTGTGGGCCTTCGCCCAATTGAGATGACGATTGCTTGACTGGTGGTGGCGGTCCGTGCGAGCGCAGATGTGGCATCCACTACTAGCAAAAACCTGAACACAAGAAAAGCAAACACTAGTTACCGAGACACAAGAAAAGACAAAGACTCAACAAAACAAAGAAAACACGTAGCACGTATTTGTCAATTAGGTCTATCAAAGCTAATAAACGCAATTGCCAAGAGTCCCCGGCAACGGCGCCAAAAACTTGATGTGTGCTAAACTGACTATAAAAACAACCTAAATTAGACTCTCTAAAATAGACACTATAAGCTTTAAATTTATAACTAAGACCTCTAAACCTAAACCACACAATCGGCAAGTGTACCGATCAATGTAGTATAACCTAGCAAGTCCGAGTATCGAACCCAAAGACTCTATGTATTACGTACTAGACTCTAATAGACACTGACAGACGCGACTTAAACTTGTTTAATTGATTTGGGGGGGGGGGGGGGGGTTACTGAAAAGCTAAGGAAATCTATATTAACTAAATTAATTAACTAGACTTAGACTAAGACACGAACGGAAACTGAGGTTTGTATTCAGATGAGATTAAGGACTACCTAGACTCGAATCCAGTTTGAATGGGAATGGACTTCTAATGGTATTATTGTTGTATGGAGCCGGGATCTTAAGATACTAAACCTTAAGGTATTTCAATGCTAAGACTTCCCGACCCTTCTCAGGAAGAAACCTAGGAAACCCTACGAGGCTGTTATGATTACCGACTGTTAGACTTCCTCTCAGTCCTCTAACGATTCTAAAAGTGGCTTAATATGACTATCTACCTCTCAGCGCGATAATCTAAGGCAATTCTAGGTTCTAACTTGGTTTACTAGACACGGATGCAAGTAGGGAACTAAGATCGACTTCTCTCAAAACCTATCTTAGATATATATTGCACAGCGACCTAATAACTAACTCGAGCCTCTCAGCGACAAGTTAAGCAGAACACTTGATTTTATTAAACTACCGAATGTTACTTCTAAGGTTACTTACATGATTTTCACCCTAAAGGATCAAAGGTTTATTATGTGATATAGACACTCACCAAAACCTAAAACCCTAGCTCGATTCTATTCCGTGATAAAGACCGTCACTAAGATTCAAGCGAAGCAATAAACAGTAGTAAAACAATCGTCAAGCATGCATGTACACCAAATCAGAAATCCTAAAACAATTTACTTTCAGAAATCAATCCATAAGCGAACAATAATAAACCATTAAAAATCCAAACTTAGATCAAACATTCATCTTGTCTAGGTAGTTATAAAAGTTTAGCCGAGCATCTTAAATTGTGAAAACAAGTCAAAGATATCTAACAAAGAATTCATCATAACAAGTATCAAACAAGTGATCGACAAACAAAGGATTGGAAAACCCGATTGATCTTCGATTCTTCACTCTCTACTCGTACCGATGATTCCCAGCCTTCAAGATCTCTGATTGCTCCAAAAGAATGCTCCAAACTTGCTCTCAAAGTCTCCCCATTCGTAACCTCCTTATTGATGATGATTTTCTTGGTTTAAATAGTAAACCCTAATCGACAAACAAATCAGACGTAACATCCATACCAGTCGCGTAGCGCGACTGGTCTTCCCTTCTCGCTCGCGCTACGCCAACACCTCAAAAGTCAACAAAGTCAAGACTACCTCAGTCGCGTAGCGCGACTGAGTACGCCTTCACCTTAGCGCTACACGAGTGCCTTTTTTTTCACAGAATGTTGCCTTTCAAACTCAGCTCCAACATCTCAAAACTCTTCAAAATAATTCTAACTCTTTTCACTTCATTCCAAGACATACACTTTCAGCATCAAGCTCGTTTCCACTCAATTTTCAGCCAATTATCATATCAAGACCTGGAAAACCGAACTTTGATCAATAGTACGCAATTCTAAATAAAACTAAACTAAAAAATAATGATAAAATATACAAACTATACATGATATAAGTATGTATTTTGCAATACATCAGAGATCTTTCCTTCTCCAGTGATATATCCGCCTTTGTCTCCAGCAAACGCGACATAACCTCCTCTAATGTTTTTCACATCATAAAGAAGTCGTAAGTCGCCTGTCATGTGCCTAGATGCTCCACTGTCAACAATCAAATGACTATTAATAGTTCCTCCTGGAACATCCTGCACATTTCATTCAAAAATCAGTTGAGGATGGGGACCCAAGCCTTAGTGGTCTTGGGTCGTCCCTGAGCATCACGAAATGTGATCTCGATTTCTTGATGATTCTGAAAAATAGCACCTCCCCCTGAACTTTCACCCGTTTTAGGTATACAAGTTTGATTTTGTTTACCAGATTGAGTCTTATGAAAAGATTTTGAAATTTCTGGTTTTAATGGTTGTGATGAACTTGGTTCCTTTTTAACAGATTTGACTCAGATTTTAAAGCCTTTTCTATTTTCTTGACGTTTTGACGTCGTTGTTTTGTTTCTTGTTCTTTGACGGTTCGCTTATCATGTTTTGGTGAAACAAAATGATGTTGTTGGTGACCTTTTTCAGGAGGGGCTCTCTCAACAAATTTTTCTTTGGGAGTATTTGTACAATTTTTAATGATATGTCCAAACTCCCCACATTTAAAACAAGTTCTCCTTTCAACAAACTTAGGAGAATCCGATTGACGAACAGATGTCGAACTAGTAGAATCAGAGGTACTTGCTTTTTCATCACACCCGTTTGTGTGTTGGGTGTAGTTGTTTTGACTGTTACATTTTAAAATCTTGACTTGTTGGACAAAATCGGTGTTTGATTTATTTTCAAAAGTCTCAATTTTATCAGTACCCTTTGATGCTACAAATTTGACATCACTTCTTTTCTTCTTGTAACGAGCTCCTTTTGTTTCAAACTTTGATTGAGAAACTTTAGGCTTTTGAGCTCGTAGCTCTGGCTGTTTACCCTTAGAAGCAATAGGTTGTTGCTTTGTCGCTAACTTTTGATTTCCAAATTGTTTTCTAATTTCTGATTTTGGAAAAGGATCACTGTGACACCTGTGTCGGTAATCATTGTAAACAGTTCAGTTATCAATGAAACAATGTTATTTGATCCCAATATTTGTTTAATTATGTTTGACATTTTTCATGTTTTGATTTTTATTCAATTTCAAACTCTATATCGCTTTCTGGAGAATTATACGCAAACTGGTGCGTAAACGTAGTCAGTTTAACGCGACAAATACTCCGGAACATCAACATATGCTTAACATACCTTAAATAACCTTTACATAACTTATAAATAGGTTTTAAAGGTTTTGGTATGGCAAAATCAAGTCTATTCGCTTACAGGGACTAAATTCGACAAACTGCGAAAGTATGCCGATTTGAACTGTAACGGACATTCCGGAAGTTGATCATAAGTTAAATACACCCTAAATATCCTTTACATAGCTTAGAAATAGGCTTTGAGGGGTTCAGTGTGCTAAAATAAACTTTATGCTCTTTCAGGAACTAAAAGCGTCAAAAAGTGCATAAGTTTGCATTTTCGCGCATAACTTACGTTCTGAATACATCCAAACATCCAAAAATTTATGTAAGCATTAAAATATTTTATTTTAGTGTTTGGCATAAGAAAAATCCATTCGTCGTGCAATTTGGATCGTTTTTCGCGCTTATGCGCATGTCATCGTAATTAAGTGAATATCGCAATCGTACGACCAAACGAACCGACATCCGGCATATTTTTTAGCATGTTTCATGTCCACAATATTTAGGCATCATTTTAGGGCCTTAAAGTTTGCTTAACGGGCCTTAAACATGTCAGAATGGAGCTTATAACAAAACATGGACTGAAATTGTAACTCTGCAAAGTTGTTGCTGATATGCAGAGCCCAGGCGGGCCGCGTAAAGGTCCTGCATATGTTACGCGGGCCGCGAGGATCATCAGATCTGCAACAGAACCGTTTTTCATCTGGTTCCAGCTATTTCCAACTCATTTTTCACTTGCAAATGGTTTCTAACATACCATGGGCTTAAACTAGGGGTGCCCATGGTTTTGCAAAACAAGGGGCCCATGTGTACGGCCTAGATCGAAGCACGTTTCTCGACAAATGATCTTAACGGTGGTACCAAGTCTATAAATACCCACCTTATCTTTGTTCAAAACCCACAATTTGAATCTGATTTATGGTCTCTAAGTTGAAGCATATGCTTCATACCTGAGAGAAAATCGGATCAAATCTTGCGGGGACCTTCTGTAAGTATTCTTTCGTTCTTTTCTTTCATTTTTAGCGTTAAAGTCAAACTGCGTTTGACTTTCTGCATTGACCAGTTTATGGTCAATGCGAAGTTCGTTTGAACTTCATAACGTGAGCGTAATCACGATGGTTATAGTCCCTAGCGACTATACCTACTGATTACCACGTTATCTAGGCTCAGTGACGAGTCGTAGTTTCGGCCAAAATGCGTTTTCTCACGTATTTTGTAACCAAACTACTCTAGGGTATCAAAACAATTTGTTTTGATACCAAACCTGCTTTCTAACTTAACTAAACATGTTCTAGCATGTTTAGCTCGTCACTTTTAGATTTGTGGTTGTTTAGGGTCATAAGGATAAGCGATCTAAACAATTGCTTATACTTTCAAACCCGACCCATTTGGTCGATCATTAGGATCCGACCAAACACATTAGGTGACCATAGTTGTATAGGGAATAACCTTCCGAGGTTATACCTTATGGTCACGACGTTTAGTTAGTTGTATGATAGGTTGTATATATGCCTCAGGAAAATTACCAAAATGCCCTTTTTACGCCAAAATTTATTTTAAGCATATGTAACCCAAATTTTGACATCTAAACTAATTTAGCAACAATATTAGACATGTTAAGGCATATATTACTTGTCATAGGACTAGTTAGGCGGTCCGAACGCGTTTTACGCGAACGACGCGTTAAAGTAGCATAAGCTACCTAAACGGGTCGTAATGGGTCAAAAGCACTTAGGATAGGTTCCGTTTTAGTATGTAGGCTTTGTTAAACCATATTACATGAGTTCCCATACTCATTTGGTTTACGAACTCTCATGCTACCCGATCCTCCGAATAGGTCCGTTTATTAATGTAGTTACCTATATTAGGTGCCGTTTGATTCCGTGATCTTCTAGCTTTGCTTGGTGGTTATCTTAGGACTTCTGAGCAATCTAAAGTGAGTACATAGTCCCCTCTTTTACTGTTTTTCAAACATTTTGGGGTGGAACACATGTGCCTACTTGTTACTTTCATGCTTTCCATGCTTTCATATCATATAATTGCTATGTTCATTAGTACACTATTAGTACATGATTTCATTTTGTTTTGCTATGTATGTTTACTTAGCATCCTAGCACGTTGATTTACATTACATCTTCTTTTGCTATGTATGTTTACTTGGCATGATAGCACATTGTTTTACATTACATTTTCTGCTTTGTATGTTAACTTAGCATACTTAGCACATTGATTTACATGACTTTTCTGCTTTGTATGTTAACTTAGCATACTTAGTACATTACTTTCATTACTTGTTTACATTTGGTATGAAATTTGGTTTGTTCAACGGGTCTAAACTACATTCATTAACATTAGCTACGCCGCTCGGTAGTAAGTAATGGTACCATAGGACTTGACATATCCCGTTCCTGACATCCTAGGTCTGTTTGGGTGTAAGGAATGACTGAATCCGAAAACATTTTCTTTGATAATCTTTACTCTAGGGTTATCCTGCTATCTCAAGGCTTGAATGTATGCGTTAACTTACTGCATAAGTGTTTGTATCAGTAAAACATGCATTTATTTTACAAAACATAACTTTTGATTATTTCAAAATACTTTGTTTTGTACATTTTTACTTGTGGTTTAAGTAGTCTCATTTTTTTACTTACCATACATAACTTTTGTTTACACATTACATGATTTATATTTTGGGTTATACTATGACATTTGACTATTGGATTAAACATGGACATATTACATTGTTGGTTGGTTTGAGTGACTTAAATAACGAGGCATGTGTAATATGATACAAGCATGGTGGATACGCCGCTGGTACTTCCTATATATAAGTGCTTGTATGATATTACATATCGTAGCGTTATTTAAACCATTTCAGTTTAGACATGCTACATTTACAGCGCATTTTCACTTAAACATTGTTTTACAAATAACTTGGTTTACACAAACCCTTTTTACTTGGTTATTCTTTTAACCATACATTATTTTTTTATATATATACATATCATCTGATTTTGCTAACGTTTTTCAAATGATTTATAAAACAAAACAATTAACAAGGTTCAGGACTAAATTTTATTAAACATTTCTTTAAACTCAAGTCATGAATCCTATTTTCGTAAAACCTATGTATCTCACATGCATTTTTATGCTGACGTACCTATTTTCACATGTGTTTTCAGGAGCTATTGCTTAGGATGTTCGTGACACACTAGGGCGGACCTATGCCTTAGAGACTTAAAATAAAGACAAAACTAGTTTAATTATGTGATGTACTCTTTGTTTCAGTTATTTTAAGACAATGTAACTCTTTGTTTGATGAATAAAACAAAACTTTTAAATACCATGGTTGTGAAACAATAATTCTGTTACAACACGCCCTGACGTTTCCACCACGATTTGATGATTTACGTGGTCGGGGTATGACAATCACATTGTATTATCTTCAAAAACTTTATCAATCAAAGATGGATTGACGTTTTTAATTGGAAAATCACCGTCTGAATAAATTTTAGCATCACCGACGAAAGTATACAACACATTATTACTCTTGACAGGATCTATCACTTGCTTGGCAACAGGTTGCACAGCAGGAGTAGGAGGATCACACAGAATGTAAATCTCAATAGGAATTTCTACTCCTCTCATCTTATCAAGTGATGTATCCTGATCACTCACATCTGATTCATCATCAGTCGAATCATAGTCCACAATGATTGGAGCACTTTGATGCATCGATGTTGAAGTTTCTGTTTCTTCAGATGAGGTACTCGAGGAACTGTTCGATTTGAACCCTAATCCTGTAGTACCTTCCTCATAATCGAGAGGCACACTTGGTTCAAAACGAGGCATTTCCTCTTCAAAGGGCATTTTGGTATAGTTGTGTCTCAAAGGGGGCGGACACGACTTATACCCAACGCCTTTTTTGTTCCCTTTCAGCTGTTGAGCGTCTATGATGTGATCGAGCACATATCAGGAGTAAGAATAACTTTCCAATTTGAGCTTGATTGCATCATGCTCGCATTTAGCAATGGCTAGCTCTTTCTTGGTTTCCTCAATGATATTAATGTAGTTATTAATACCAATTTGTTTGTTAAAAATGTTAGTACATTACGTCTGTAGCTTCCGTCAGCATGTAGTCATATTTTGTTCTGTGTTTATGTATATTGTATGTATGTATGTATGTAGTTAGAAGGACAACTCAGGAATCGGGTCTGAATGTAAAAGTGTTGTTCAACTCGTGCGGATGGCAATACGCACGTATGGCAATACGCACGGATGACTTATCCGCACGGATAAGTCATACGCGCGGATGACCATACGCACGAGTGAGTCATACGCACGGGTAGCCCACCCGCACGTACAACACTTATTAGTTTCCTGAGTCTGTCTATAAATAGTAGGTCCGGTGCTACTTTGTTAAGACTTTGGATATACGCACGGGTAGTCTGTATGTTCACCGGAACTTTGTGACTTTCAGAACGATTAATAGAACGAACAGACAAGAAGTTAAACGTTGAATTCTCTGTTGCATAAATCTGTGATTTGTCTTAATGGATTCCGCACACTAAGACGAAATCGATTCATCTTGTTCCTACGATCAGATCCTGTATCAACGGGACCAACAAGTGGTATCAGAGCATCCAGGGAGCTGAATCGAGATCAACGACACTGAATTCACCGGAATTCAAGTTCTTTTCGCCGATCAAAGTCGAATTTCACCGGAGATTTGACTTCTGTTGCAGATTTGATTCAAATTTCACCGGAAATTTGACAGATTTCTTCTACATCTACTCAGATTTTACATTTGTTCTTCATTTGTCACCATAAAATCAGAAAAACTTAAAATAGAGCAAGAATTTACGGTTAAAATTTGTTAAAATCGATATTAATCAACTCGCAATCATTCAAAGTATAATCCTACTTAGTTTCATAATCAGATTCAATCTAAAACCGGATCAAATTCATCAAAAATCATGATTAGGTGTTCGTATTTGATGACGTCATTCACCCGTGCGGACAGCTGTCTAAACGGTTTGGTTTAGTTAGTTACTGCAAATTGTTTGCTGACATCATCATTGTTACACGCACGGATTACAACTCGTGCGGATAACCAGAATAGTCAAAAAGTCAAAGCTACCCGTACGCACAACCATCCGAGCGGATTACCGTCCGTACGGATAAGCGTTGTCACCATTCGTATTTCTGTTCGAACGGATAACTATCCGGTTCAAGTGTTTGATATTTTTAGAATTTGTGAAAATTGTCTAAGTGTTTGAAAAATTGTTTCAGGTACGTAAAAATGGAAGAATTCATGAATCCCTTCAGTGAGATGTATGCCTTCGTGGGTAATTCTGGAGACGATACTTCCAATCGTTCAAATGATAATCCCAATCCGAATCCAAAGAAAACTTTATCCGATGCTCTAAGTGTTGAAAGCGCATATGGTACCTACAACAAACCACCAAAGCTAATGGCAATCGAAGAATATAATCGGTGGGCAAAAAGATTCGAAGAATGGCTGAAAGCTTTCGCATATTAGAGCTGGAAGAACTTAAAGAACGGTTATGCTTCAGAAAGACAAGATTGTGAGAATTTGTCAGAAGGAGAAGAAATAGAGAACTATATAGCTGAATAAAAATGCATCGCTTTGATTCACCAGTCCGTAAGAGACGACATTATTTCACTCATTGAATACACAAACGTAAAAGATCTATGGGCAAAGTTAAATAAAAAAAGTGTAGGAAGTGCAGAAATTATCAAAAACAAAAAGAAATTGTTGCGAAAGGAGTTTGATTTGTTCGGATGCTTAAAAGGTGAATCTGTTTGTAAAATGATTGAAAGATTTGGACACTTAAAGTTGGAATTGGCGAGGCACGGAATAAACTATCCTCCAGAGGAGCTACTTGACAAACTGTTTGATTCACTACCAGACGAGATGGATTGGCAGTACTATGCACTGATGTTAAAGAACACAATCAAACCTGAAAGTTTGACTGTCGACTTGCTGATTGAAAGACTAGAAAGTCATGAATTGGAGATAAAGAAAAACAAAGTTAGTCATTCATCATACCAACAAAACATGGAGTTGTACTATCCAAAGAGTATGATTCCCAAGAATGTTTCTCCAAGAACTGCTTTCTCCGCTGAAAACACAAACACTTCAAGAAAAGAAAGTCAAAGCTCAAACAGTGGTTTTCATGGAGGTTTTTCATCCAATACTCCTAGTCAAGGATCTTCTTCAAACTCTTCAAGTCAACAACAATCTGTTCCTAAGAACGCGTTTTCTTGCAACATTGCAATCGATTTGAAGAATGCTCAAAATTTTGATGAAGAATCGGCCAAACAGCAGATGATCTTTCTAGCTTCTGTGTTGGAGTCATACGAAGGGTTAGTAGCCGGGAAGATAGGTAATACCAATCTGACGAAAGAAGATTATGATCAGATTGATCCCGAGGAAATGGAGCTGATCGATATTCGTTGGGCTATGGCCAGTGCTGTTCGTAGAGCACAACGATTCATGGAAATTACCGGCAGAAAGACAATTGGTGGTGCATCTACTAAGCTGGGGTTTGATAAATCGAAAGTGACGTGCTTCAAATGTAAGCAGAAGGGTCACTTCAAACGAGAATGCAGAAATGCATATGCCGATGAGTCAGAAAACCCTTTCAGAGATGATTATTACAAGAGAGCAATCTATCACCAGAATAAATCCGAGCCACCTAGATTGAAGCAAGTTGAAGACAACAAAGAGAAGTCTAGAGCTCTTGCCGTGATCCATGATGACGAAGGTTATGATTGGAGCGAGCTATTGCCTGAAGAAGATGTTGTGGGTTATGCATTCGTGACGAAGATTATTCCTTTTAAATACATTAGAACTGAAGAAGAAAAATTCGTCAACCGAAGAATGAAAGCCCAAACCAGAATGAGCAGAATTTATAACACTTACAAAGAAGCAAAAAGAGCAAAAAGGTGGGATGCCGACAGAGAGTGTTACCTTGATCCTCAAGGAAACATTGTAGTTAACCCAGATTCCATCAGTGTTGATGCTCTTACCCAACAATTTGCCGAGGAAGAAGAAGCTAGACAAAGAGAATGGTGGGGAGGTGGTGAAGAGAAACAAGTAGAGAAAGAAGAAAAAGTCAAAGAAGAAGAACAGAAACCAAAGTCAAAGAATGCTGATGATGGGATCATTGACACATCACAAGAGCTAACGGCTGAGAACTTGAGGAAGATGGCTGAAAAAGTTCTTGCAGCAAAAGAACTTGAGGTAGTTTCTAGTTCTGGAACTGAGTCAACAAACAAGGTCAGTTCAAATGGTGTACTTGAGTCAGGTAAGAATGGTAAATCAGAAATTGACTGCAAAAATTGCATGAAAGAGTGCAAAGTTTGTAGTACAATCACTTACCTCAGTGGTAAGAAGATTGAAGAGTTGACTAGTAAAGTCAAAAGTGTTGAAGATCAAATCTTAAACCGTGACAAAATGCTGAAAGCTTCAAATGATAGATCAAAAGAATTAGCTGATAAAATTGAAAATGATAAAAATGACATTGAAAGAATAAGAAAAGAAAATGAAAAGTTGATTCTTGAAAGTCGTAAAATTTCTGAAAATTTTGAGAAGCTAAAGCGAACGGTTAAAGATTCGGATGAGAGAAACAGTAAAACTACAAAAGAAAATCTTCAACTATCAGGGGTTCTTCGAGTAAAAGAGGAGTTAATCAACCAACAACTTGATGAAATTGCAAAATTGAAGCTTCAGTTTGAAGAAGCTAAAATTGAGAATGAGCAAATTAATCTGAAACTGAGCAGTTACAACTCTGCAAGCTTTGTTTTGCAACACATTGTTCCAAAACCCATTGGAAAAACCAAAGCTGGCGAAGATGTATACTGTGATGGAACTGGGGTGGGGTTTCATCAAGTTCCGCCACCTGTTCTAAACAATTTCTCAAAGAAGCAATCTGGGTTGGTTAATGATGATATTGAAACAAATGAGATAAAATTGCCAGAATCAATAGATTTGACATTTTCTTCATCATCATCATCCGATGACAGTGTTCAAACTGAGATCATAAAAGGCATGGCTGAAAGTGTCTTGGATAGTGATTCGACTGAAGATGAAGAATGTTTTCTGAACAATTACATTCCGAAACTAAAATCTAAAAACAACTCAAATGACGAACCGGGTCTTGTGATGTACAAGATGTCTTGTTCTGATAAGTTGTATTCAGACTTTGAGTTTCCTCTGGAGAATGTTAATGTGAACAAATTGAAAAATGTTTTCAAACTGGTTGAAATTGATTTGTCTGAAGTGGACAGTTTGAAACAGACAAAGAGACAAATGAATTTTGAGAAAGATAAAGCTTACTATAAGAAACCTGTTATTCCACCACGTTTTTCTAACAACAATCAAAATAAATGGTCGGGAGGATATCAGGGTGGTAAGAATTATCAGAAAAGAAATGTTCAAAACAAGAAATTTGCTGTGAAAAAAGTGTTTGTGAACAGTTCAAGTTCACTTTCTGAGGAGGAATCTGAAATCTTTTTAAAATCAAACAAAGAGTTTTTTGAAAAGAAGGCCTCACAGCCTCAGTCTGAAGGCTCAAGTCGGGTAATTGACACCCGTACATGCTTCAAATGTAATCAAGTTGGACATATTGCACGAAAGTGTACCAACTTGAAGCCTAAGACTGAGACTGTGAAGAATTCTATCAAGAAAGATGTTGTGAAAGGAAAGGCTCCATTGATTGTTGAAAAAATGTTTTGAGAAATGATAACACCAGGATCAAAACTGAACCTGTTAAGAATTCGGTAACTAAAAATGATAAATTTTACCAACGGGTTGCCTCACCTCAACAAACATGGAAGCCAAAAATTGTCGAAAAGAAAGTTGATTCACCAAAGGTGTCTGAAACTGAAAAATCATCATCTTCTACCAAGAAGAATTATGTACCTTTGAAGTTTTATGAGAAACAGAAATCGACTTCTGAAAAGAAGTATGTGGTGAAGAAAAATCAATCAGCTGATCAACCAGATGATTTTTTATTATTCAAAAGGGTTGAAGTTGGAACTGCTGAAAGCCTTAAAATGAATGATAAAAACTTTCCGCCACTTTACACTAAAACAACTCACCTTAATTTCAAGTTACCTGAGTCAAGAGAGGCTTGGGTAGCATCAAAATCTCATTAAATGTTTTTGACATGTGCAGGAGCTTCCGAGATCCGTCTCACGTTGGATTATGGATAGTGAAGCTTCTCGGCACATGACAGGAAAGACAGCACTGCTGTATGACGTCAGAAATATCAATGGAGGTTATGTAGGGTTCGCAGGTAACCAAGGTGGTAGAATTGTTGGTGAAGGAATGTTATCCAACGGGATCGTCACGTTTGAAAGAGTTAACTACATTGCTGAGCTAGAAAATAATCTGCTAAGTATCTCGCAGATTTGTGACCGGATGTATACTACTCACTTCACAGACAAAGAATGTTTGATTTTGAAACCAGGGTTTGTTATTCCTGAAGAATGGATCATCATGAGATCTCCTAGAGTGAATGATCTGTATGTTTTAGACATGACTGTAGCAACTACAACAACGGGTCAAGCACACTGTTTTGTTTCGAGAGCAACAGAGAAAGAATCAAAGTTGTGGCATCGTAAGATGGGGCACATTCATCTTCGTAAAATGAATCATCTTGTGCACAATGATTTGGTTCTGGGAGTTCACATTAAAGGTTTCCATCTGGAACAAGAGTGCATTAGTTGCATGAAAGGCAAGCAAAAGAAAAAGTCACACCCCAAAAAGCAAGTCAATTCAGTCTCAAGACCTTTGGAGAGACTTCACATGGATTTATTTGGTCCTGTGAATGTCAAAAGTATAACTGGAGAACTTTATTGTCTTGTGGTCACTGATGATTATTCCAGATTCTCATGGGTGCTATTCTTGAAGTCAAAAGAGGAAACATTTGACAGATTGAGGGGGTTGTTCAAAAAGATTGAAAATTTGTACCAAAGGCTTATCAGAAGAATTAGAAGTGATAATGGTACTGAGTTCAAGAACAACAATATGGAAGAATATTGTGATGAAAGGGGTATCTTGCATGAGTTCAGTGCTCCGTACACTCCGCAACAGAATGGAGTTGCAGAACGTAAAAACAGGACACTGATTGAAACGGCCAGAACAATGCTTGCTGATTCAAAGTTACCAATAAATTTCTGGGCAGAAGCTGTTTCCGCCGCATGCTACACGCTCAACAGAGTTCTCACTGTCAAGAAATTCAACAAAACATGCTTTGAGTTGATCAATAACCGAAAACCGAATTTGAAGTATCTTGAACCGTTCGGGTCACCCTGTACAGTTCTAGAACCTTTTGGAAAGATGGGTCCGAAGAGTTTTGAAGGAATATTTGTGGGATATGCAAGTCCTTTACGAAGAGTCTTCGTTCCAAGTCTGAAGAGAATTATTGAAGCTCAAAATGTTGAATGCCAAGGTCACATAATGCCTCCACAAAATCCAGGCGACTCATGGCGTTTCAATTATGATGTTTTGTGGGAGTCTTTCAACATGGAAGAAGAACCAGAGTTCTTTGATGAGTTGGATATTCTTAGAGAATATGAAGATGAAAGGTTTCCAGCAGAATCTTATCGTAAAAGACAAGCTTCAAATGATGATGAGGCGGGTCCTAGCAATGCTGGAGATCATGATGATATTGAAAATGATGTTGCTCAAGAAAATCAGACGGTAGAGAATGATAATCAAGAATCTGAAAACAGACCAATATTCGATCATGATAATTCAGACTCTGAGGGGGAGCTAATCCAGTTTTCAAATCAAACTATTCTAGTCAGTGAACAAGTTGCTGATCAAAACGTCACAAATTTGGAGAGTGAAGTAGATGTTTCGGGCGAGGTGATGCCAAGAACGCTTTCTTATCATCCGGAGGAACTGATAATCGGAGAACTGCAATCAGGCGTCCGCACTCGAAGACAGCTTGATCAAGGGCTTACATGTTTTTACACAACAGTTGCTCCTTTACAAACTGAATTCTCATTAAGTTGTTTTATCTCGCAGATAGAACCAAAGACGTACAAAGAGGCGCTTACTGAAGATTCATGGGTAAATGCAATGCAGGAAGAGTTAAGCCAATTCGAAAAGCTTGGCGTATGGAAGCTAGTAGATTTGCCCGATGGTCACAGAAAGATTAATACCAAATGGGTGTTTAAATGCAAGAGGGATGATCGAGGAGTTATCATTCGAAACAAAGCTCGACTCGTTGTCCAAGGTTTCAGTCAGCAGGAGGGGATAGATTTCACCGAAGTATGTGCCCCTGTCGCAAGACTTGAAGCTATCAGAATCTTCCTTGCATTCGCATCATGGAAAGGATTTAAAGTTTTTCAGTTAGATGTGAAGTCGGCATTTCTCTATGGCAAAGTGAAAGAGGAGGTTTATGTCGGACAGCCACCGGGCTTCACCGACCCAATTCACAAAGATAAAGTTTATCTCCTTGACAAAGCGTTGTACGGCTTACATCAGGCCCCGAGAGCCTGGTATGAGACCTTGTCTCAACATCTGTTAGCCAACCACTTCACTCGAGGAAAGATAGACGCCACTCTTTTCACAAAAGAAGTCGACAGGCATCTTCTGATTGTCCAAATTTATGTGGACGACATAATTTTCGGGTCAACAAATGAGCGACTCTGCAAAGATTTTGAACAAGTTATGTAGCAGAAGTTTGAAATGTCTTCAATGGGTGAGATGAAGTTCTTCTTGGGACTTCAAGTTGATCAACTTCCCGAGGGAACTTTCATACATCAAACAAAATACGTTCATGATGTTCTGGAGAAATTCGGGATGTCAGGAATGTCACCAATGTCCACCCCATTAGCGAGGAACCATGGGATACATCCTGATCTCACCGGAGAGAAGGTAGACGAAACATTATATCGTTCCATGATCGGCTCGTTAATGTACTTGACGGCATCAAGACCGGATATTATGTACCCAACCTGCCTCGCGGCGCGATTTCAGTCAAATCCTAGAGCTTCGCACATGGTAATTGTGAAAAGGATTCTACGCTACCTGAAAGGAACTCCATCTCTTGGGTTGTGGTATCCAAAAGATGGCGACTTCATGCTCGAAGGATATTCTGATTCTGATTTCGGATGCTGCAAAGTCAATGCTAAATCAACAACAGCGGGGTGCCAGTTTTTCGGACCACGATTGGTCACCTGGCAATGCAAGAAGCAGACCTCTGTCGCTTTATCCACTTGTGAAGCTGAATATGTATCTGCTAGCAGCTGCTGCTCTCAGATCTTGTGGATCCAGCAACAGATGCGAGACTACGGTTTGCAATTTCTTAACTCCCCTATCTTTGTTGATAATGAGGCAGCAATTAACATAACAAAAAATCCTGTTCATCACGCTAAAACAAAACACATTGAAATTCGTCATCACTTCATCCGAGACTGTTTCGAGAAGAAGTTGATACGAATAGAGAAAATCCACACCGATGAACAAAAAGCTGACTTACATACCAAAGCTTTTGACAAAACTCGCTTTAAATATCTTTTGAAACTTAATGGTATGAAGTTGCTATCGGATGCGGAGGAAATTGTTGGCGTTGATGAAGGTGCCACTGTAGATGATGTTGAGAAACAATCTGCAATGGTTTGTCGAATTTTTACTTGTTTTGGTTTTTAGGGGGAGATAGTAGTTTTATTTTCAGAAAATACAAAAACAATAAAAAATTCGAAAAAGTCAAAAACATTAGAAAATTTCAAAAACCCAAAAACATGATAAAATTTCAAAAAGAGTTTGTGTAAAAAGGGAAAATGATAGTACATCAGCTAGACGGTTACTGTACGCTAAAGAAATGGAAAGTTCAAATATGTTAAATAGTCTCACTAATGATGTGTCGATAGGTTTTTACACATTTAGTAGATTTGTTTGGGATATAAACCTAAAATCTTACTTGCTTATTTCGTGGGGAACACCACTTGGATATATAGGTAACCCCTGAAATCTCGTTTGAAAGGTTTCATAATCTGATATACTAGGTCTTTATTCTCAATGATGTCTGGGGTATTATTCCGGGACTTCTGCTGAACGGTAGTTCTGACCTAGTCCCTGGATAATACTTTCTGCAAATGCTTGAAACATAGCATTAAACCCTCAGCATGCTGAAACAATAAAATTGATAAACGCTGCTGTTGTAGCAAAAAGATCCTCTAAAGGGGACACACCTTAAAAGTCGAAGCCGATATCTCTCTGCGTATACGGAAGTATCGACCTGAGATCCCTCGGCCCTCGCATACCTAATTTATGTACAGACATCATTGTAGTATACTCACCTGTAAGACTGATTATTGGGATTCTAGATACGGGAGTATATTCAAGAGGTGGGACACACGTATAAGTTTTAAGTCTCTAAAACACTAAAATGTATCCTGAACAGATTGAAATGTGTGTAAGAATTTAAGATGGATCAGTATATCGACAATCGAGGTGAATTGTTTAATGTTTAGCATGAAATTAAGCTTAATGGTACTTGTGTCTTGTCGGAAGCTGATATGATTCCCTAACACGCTCACCAAAAATATGTTTGTAAATAGTTTACATTTACTGCTTTCTGTTCTATTCTTCTTGCTTCATTAAAAATCCCAAAAAGATTTTATTTTTCTGCTTTATTTTTCGACAAACCAAAGTGGAGAGTTGATCTTCGGATTCGAAAGTGATAGAAGATGCAGGAAGTTTCTGGATTGGAAGATGAGTTTGGAGCTAATCATGACTAATCTGTAATTGAAAGTGTGAAACACAAGTTCATTAAGTTGATACTTGTAATCTTTCAGAAAAAATGTTTGAACAAAATTTTCAAAAGTCAGTATGTTTTGCTTCAGGTCAACCAAGGTCATTAAGTTGGACTTGGTCGACAAATTAAGTTCGTTGGGTCATTAATTTGAACCAAGCAATTTAAGTGGATTTCTAAAATCTGACAAATGTTGAGAAAAATCAAAGTTTTCATTGAAAAACTAAAGTGTGCCTCATTCGGATGTTCATCCGGACGGGTAGCCATACGCACGGATGGCAATGCGCCCGGGTGACCATACGTGTCTGATGTTAGTATAAATAGAGAGTCAAAGAGTCAGTCAAAGCTATACGCACGCACAACACTCTTTCTCTCTCACACTTTGACTTTCTGATTTCGGAATTCTTTGCACGGATCGTTGGTTAGCACAACATTAGCAATGGCAAAGGTCTGTTTTTCTAACTCAAATTTGCAATAATCCATTGTTTAATGTCTGTTCATCGCTGTTCATCACGTATCTGTTCTTTCGGAGCCTTATATCTCAGATCTAGCATGTGTTAGCTCGTTTTGTCATGAATAATTCATAGTTTCTTGTTCGGAATGCTTAGATCCAGGATTTTACCGGTTTAATTTGTGTTATAACATGTTAAAATCTTGTAGATCTGATGATTGGACGATACGTATTGTCGGCTAGATTTTTGTGAAATTGACATGTGTATAGGACTTTTTAGACATCATTGAACATAGGGTTTTGATCGCCTTAACATCCTCTGTGTAGATCTATGCTCAATTTTAGATTTTTCCAGAAAAAAACTTTTTAATGTTCATAAACTATTCTTCATCTGTGACTTGTATCTGCACGTACAACTTGTACGTGCGTATGGCAATCCGTGACATATCATGCTGTACGCACGTATGGTAATCCGTAGCAATGGCATGTTGTACGTGTGCATAGTAATACGTGACAAGTAATGCTGTACGCACGTATGACAATCCGTGTCAAGGACAGGCTGTACGCACGCATGACAATCCGTAGCAATGCTATGTTGTACGCACGGATGGTAATCCGGAGCAATATTATGTTGTACGCACGGGTGGCTATACGCGGTGTAGACAAGTTGTCCGCACGGACAACTTATCCGCACGAACAAGTCATGCGTACGGATAACTTTTCAAATGTCATACCATACAACAAGTCTTTCTTTGACAGAATATTTTGAGATCCCAGAATTTTTAAAATTGAATAAAATTTCTGCAGGATTGGGATAAAGCTCATAATATATATTGTATTTTGGAAGAAGTGTATACCGAAAACACGGTAGTTCAAGATGTTGCAAAATTTTTGAGGGAAAGTAGAGTTTCTAAGGCATTAACTAATAAGACAGTAGTATATGAATCGCATGTGAAACGTTTTTGGAGTGCTGCAAGATACGAAGAAAGTGATAAGACCATTTATTCTGCTGTATCAAAGAAAGATGAAAATGGAAAAGATGTAGATTTAGAGATGAAAGTGACTGTTGGTGTCATAAGGAGAGTGTTGAATTTAGGAGACAATGATAGTGATCCAACCATAGTTTCTGAACGTTTAGTGAAAGGATTGTGGTGTAGGATGGGTTTTGCCGGGAGTGTGAATGGAAGAATGCAAAAGACAAGTTTTAGCCATGCTTATAAGTTCATGATTCATTGTGTGCTTCATGCTTTGTCACACAGATAAGGTGGATATGATGAAACTCAAGATTACATCATGAATATCATTGCATGTCTTGTACTGAACAGACCATACAATATCTCTCAAGTAATTTTTGATCACATGACTGAGAATGTAAAGGATGGAAGCAAGAGGTTTCTTATGTATCCTAGGTTTGTCCAAATGTTAATAGATGATCAATTTCAAGGTTTAGAAAAGAGAAGTAGTGACATTTTGGGCCTAAGGCACATGACACCAGATACAATCAGCAGATTGATCAAAGGTCCAAATCCTGGAGCAAAGAGAATGATCTGCAAAATTTCAAATCCAAACTATGCAGCTCCAGAGAATGATGCGTGGAGACATGAAGACAGCAATTCTGATAATGAAGATGACAAGATGAGTTTGTTCTATAAGAAGGATACAAGATGGTGGTGTATCAAAGATGGAAAAAGGAAGAGAACTCCAAAGACGTCCCCTGCAGTTTCTATTCCAAAGAATGTGAAAAAGGGATCTTCTAGAAAAGAGCAGCACACATTGATAGATGAAAAAGTTCTGGAACCGTCAGCTGTTATTCAAGAAGGAACTGAGTTATTATCACAATCTCTTGAAAGTTTCTTAAAGAAGAATGAGGATGCTGCTCAAGGAGTTAAAGATCAAGAAGGTGTTAAAGATCAAGAAGGAGTCGTTCAAGATCTTTCAAGTGATGATGATTCTGAAACCACAATATCAGAATCTGAACTTGATCCACTTACTCTTGGAAAAGGAAAAGCTCAGTTAAAGAAGAAGTCTCCAAAGAAAAGGAAAGGGTCAGACGAAGAAGACTCAACTTATGAACCTGAGAATCCAAAGAAGCAAATCAAGAAAAGAAAAGCAGTTGTAACAGGTCTCATTCCAAGAAGTGTTCGAGCAAGAAAAGGAGAAAGTCAAGTTCAAAAGGAACATGATGGCAAAGATACTCAACATGTTGAATCTCCTCAACCACAAGAAACAGAAGCAGAAAAGCAGACTGATCATGATGACTACATTGAAGTTACTGATGCTAGAGAATTTTATTCAAAGTTTCCAAAAGTACCAGAAAACATAGAGATTCCAGAATCGTCCTCACGACCAAAAGACTCAGATTATTTCTTTAGCTATATGCCACCTGCTTCAGGTGATCCATTAGAAGATCTGAATTTTGATGGTGACTTGTTCAACAATGATACAGTGAGAATTCTTGCAAAGAAAGTCAAAGATCTTGAGAAAGAAAAAGAAAAAGCTGAAAGTAAACGTGATCTGTTAAAAGAGCAAGTGAAAAAGATAATGAAAGCTCATGATCAACTTAGAACAGTGATAATCCAAGATGAACGCACCATGAAGAAGATAAAGGAAGATGGTGAAAGTAACACTAAAGTGATTGAAGCTCATCTGGCAGAAATTTCTTCACTGAACAAGAATCTCCAAGATGTAAATCAAACACTCAATCAGGTGGTCAGTGAAATGAGTGAATCTACTTCAAACGAAATGAAAATAATGAAGTTGGAGATGGAAGCCATGAAAGCTGACAAAGTGATGAAAGATGAACAACTGAAGATGTTATATTCTGTTGTGGAAAATCTTTTGAAGAAGGATGTTCATGCTGCTTACAATGAAATTGAAGTAAAGAAAGTTGAAGAGAGAAGACTTGAAAGAGAACGAAGACTGGCTGGGGATGCTATCCAAAAGAACAAAAGTATAATTGAAGATGTTCAAGAAGCTGGTGGTTCTTCTCTTCAAGATGATGCTGAAATGATTGATGCTGAACATGCTCAAGAACAACATGCTCAAGAACAACGTGCTCAAGAACAAGTTGCTCAAGAACAATTTGTTCAAGAACAAGCTGTACATGATCAAGATTTCATGTTAATTGGAGAACCTTCTCAAGTCATTGATTCTGAAGAGATCATTCGTAGAGTTACTGCTGAACAAAAGAAGAAAAAGTCCAAAGAAGTGATGTTACTTGAATGGAAGACAAAGCAGTTTGTTCTTATTGGTAAAGCTGAAACTGTGCCACTCAACACAAAAGATGGTCTTTACAGAATAAAAGTTATGAAAAGGAGAAAAGAAGCAAAGAAGGCTCGGGGTGAAGAAGTTAGTGATTCTGATGAAGAACTTCTTGTAGATGATGAAGCAGATGAAGATGAAGAAAAAGACAACGATGATGAGAAAGACGATGAGAATAAGAAAGATGATGATAAGAAGAATGATGACGATGATCAAGGTTCGTCAGGATTGATTGTGAAGAATCCTATTGATGAACAAAGGATAGAGGAGTTTCTGAATGATCAGATTAACGAGCAAGAAGATGATGATCATCAAGAAACTTCCACTTCTGGAAAGCAACATTCAGATCAGGTATTCCTTACAAATCCCACTTTCATTTTCTTACAAGATAAAAGTCAAGAGGTGATTGAGGTTAGTAGAACAAGGGAAGAAATGTTAGAGGAACTGGGTTTGCAAGAAGGTAAATTTAAGTTCGATATTGAAGATGAGATTCCTGAAACTTCTGAAGATGTATTTGAGACAAGATATGCATTTGAAGCTGATAATTACAACGATGTAATTGTTGAAGATGCTTCAGATTCATCTGATGATGAAGTTCGTTTTCATTACTCTGGGATTGATGCAACATTTCCTTCGTTGACGGAAATGTTCAAAGATCGAAATGTTCATGAAATTAGAAGGAAGATAGTGGAGAAAGTGTCTGCAGAAGGTATTCCAGATACTATTCCGAGAGAAAATTTGGCAGAAGAAAGAAAGAAATGGTACAAAGTCATGCCAAAAGAGAGAAAGAAACTTCGGGCACTTCAATTCTTTACACATGACAAAGAACTCTCTTGGGGTGACATTCTCTCATGGGGATATTTGGAAGACTTAAAAGTTTATGCAATCAGAAGAGAACAGGGAGTGCAGTACTTTGAGTTCTTAGTTGATATCAAAACTTTGCCTTGGTGGGATATAGATGAGCTGGTAAAAACAAAGAACATCAAAGAATTCTACCATGGGTTAGATGTGAAGCAGCACGATCAGAGGTTATGGAATTGTGTGAAGCTGCAAGCTGAGAAAAGATATCCTGATTGGAAACCACACTTTCCTCAACGGATTGTCAGAATTCTAGAAAGTGGTGAGAAGGATATCACTCTGGATATCAAACCTCCAAGTTGTTTGAAGAATATGCCGTTAAGGGCAATGGAGCAAGATTTCCACGATGAGTTTGAAGGGTGGCTGTATAATCAAACTACAGCTGAAGCAATAATCTCGTTAAACAACAAGTCCACAGGAGAAGCTAGAAGGATCTGTGTGTTGGATCCTATGTGGCTTGTTAACTGTAACATCCCTATTTTTATCATAGGTTTGGTTAAATTTATTAACCATTAGTAACTAGTAACTAGTAAATAATATATATTTTAATATAATTATTCAACCAAAATAGTTTTAAACATTATTTTATATAGTTGGTTGAAATAATATTGGCCTATGTATGGGTGACCTTTTCTAAATAAAATAAAAGTATCTAAAATCTTATATTATTAGACGGGTAGATTATGGGTAAGTTGAAAATTAGAAAAATGAAGTTCCTAGACGGCCTAGGAACCGTATAATAACTAAATTATAAAAATAAATTGTATTTTGAACCTACTCTATTTTGAATGAAACTTAGACCCAAATGTAGACAAAAATATACTCGTTCTAAAGATATATTTATTATTTTCTAGAATACCATATTTTAAAAGTTATAAGCACCAAATAAGTGAACCAGATAAATTAATAAAATAATACTATTCGAAATTAAACTTGTGTAGTATCTCTTTACATTTTCATGTCCTATTTATCTACATATATATATATATAATAAATAAAAAGAAACTACAACTTGAATTGTCATATCCAATATGAATGTGTCAGGAGATAGACATAAAGAATTAAATCAAAATAAAATAATAACTAGAAATTCTAAAGATAGACATCACATAAAGCATTTAATGAAGTTTTCTACATGTCCCTCATTTGTTTAAAGTATAATGATACGTGTAACATTTTCATGAAATAGGAATTTTTTAACTAACTTTACAACTCATAGAAATCAGTATAAATAGAAAGAGTGTGTGCTCTCACAAACTGCTAAAACATTCTTTTCTCTCTCGACCAAGCTTTTCCCTTTTCAGTCTCCAACTTTAATTTTCTTTTATATATTATATAATAATAATAAGGTTCTGTCTCGTTTTAAGTGTTTTTACTCCAGATCACCGCTATCCTTTTCGATTGATCTGAGCCCATAGCGCATGTCAGGGCTCTGCCCGACTAAGTTCGTTGGGGTTCTGTCTCGGGACATCGGGATAAGGTTGAATTAGGGGTACTATACTTAACACAATTACAAATATATATTTTTATTACTACCAAACACACACTAGCTCGAATTCTGCTACGATACAGGGTGTTAACTCGATCGCTATTACGATTCATTTTCCGACTGATCAATATATCCAATGGATGTTTAAGTGCCGCCCACATTAGGGTTATACTTTGTCGTTCGTCGTTAATTCGATGGATGTTTAAGTATCATACTTTGTCGTTCGTCGTTAATTCGATGGATGTTTAAGTATCGCACTTTGTCGTTCGTTGTGAGAATTTGATCTCGTGAGTTATCGTAAATGCTGTATTAAGTTACCTACCTAGTTCGTATGCACTAGGCTACAAGGCTAAATCAATAGGCTAAGCTATGCCTATATAAATCTGCAATATATCAAGGCTTATCTGAAGATTTAACTTTGCCTGTATGAATCTGCATGTTTATAAAGTGAGTCATTCTCTCTTTTTATCAAATCTATTTACAAAATCATATTTATTTTCAAAGTTATAATTACGGGGATTAAGTCTTTGTAATCACCAAATTACAGCCGGTATATGGGGTTTTGTATACATTACTTGATAATCGTCACCATTGGGGCAGCCAATGGGGGATATGACCATAGTCACAGACACCATTGGACGAATGGGCCAATGGGTCGAGTGACAAATACCGTGGGTAGTTGGCTTGATAATAGAAACATTGTAATCGCTCTTAATACTGTACATTATAACAAATGTGTCATTTTAGTAAATAGAATGATTCACTCAGTATTTCCTGCTGACAAAACCTTTTTCAAACATGTTTCAGGTAATTACAGTAGATTGGATTAAGAGATGGATACGGCACTGAAAGGCATCAAGAAGTGGCTTATTTTATTAATTAAATCAAATTAAGAAATATTATTTTATGTATTCAAAATTTATCTTTATTAAAGCTACCATTGTAAAACATGGGTTTATTCCATCTATTAAATAAATAAAATCCGGTGTTTTCTAAACTCTGATATTTTTCCTAACTCACGGTCCTGATGAAATTTCCGCTGCAACGTTTTCAAATTAAATCACCGGTACCACTGGGCTGTTCGCGACTCCCGATTCCGTCCAGGGTGGGTCGGGGGTCGTGACAGAAGGTGGTATCAGAGCCACTGCTTCAAGCCTTTAAGTGTTGTAATAATAATACCTTAATAAAAGAGTTAGGAGATTGCTATTAACTGGTAGCACACATGATAGCATTTAGACTTGAACTTAAGAAAGGATGCCTTAGTATAAGCTTCGAGATAAGCTAAGTACTGGTGTAAATAAAGTATGATGGGTTTTGATATACCATAAGAATGGTAATTAGAATATTGCAAGATATGATAAATAAGAAAGAATTAATAGTAATTATTGCTTATTGATATTACTTGGACTAGAATAAGATATGTTACGAGAAATACAATTTTCCTTGGTTCTGGATAAAAGCCCTAATAAAATAGTCACTTTTGAAAAGATACTATTTATGGGAAATAGAAAATTTTCTCCGGCAAGACTGGGTATGGTGTAGCAGACTCTCCAATTTGTCCGGATATAATAAGATTACCGCTCCGGCGCGAATCGGATAAGACGGGGTATATAATATGTCAAACAAATGACAAAATTTCCCTAAATAGTATCTTGACCAAATATTTGACTGGTTTTTGAAAATATGAATCTGTTAAATGCATTGACTTTATGAAGGGTATGTGAAATATATGATTATATAGATAGTTATATCTATAAAGAATTCCAAAAGTCAAATAGGAATAAAGCACAAGTATCTGTGTCTAGATTTCTTTATCATGAATTTCTTTTCCGATACCAAACATTATCTCGTTTAATCATCTGTCTCGTAGCTCGTGTGATAAAATAAACAATGGAAACCCTTTAAGATAAAACGCCATCAAAAGAATTTCTAACGCATTACCATAAACTATTAACGCAAGTAAGAAGCTTGTAAAGTTGTGCTAGTGCACAAAGAAAACACATGAAAATTAAATTTTACGTTCACAGACATTAAAAGTATATCACATACGACTTCCAAGGCAAGACCTTTGGAAAATATAAATTCGGCACGATGACACCAATGCTAATTACGTCAGTAGAAGAACTATTAATCAAAAAGAAGCACTTTGCCACGTGATCCTACAAATAACATGAATCTCGCTGAGGTACTTTGAAACAAAATTTCACAACAATCGGTGCACAGTCTAATCAGAGTCATAATTATTAGCACTACAAAAGAAGTCACATACTTTATAATTTCCCTATTTCATTTATTCGACATTCCCTAGTAATGTCATTTAGCAACGGTTATCACACGAAAATCCAAATAAAATTCTTAAATTTCTTTTGTAAAATTCTGACCTCGGTGAATAGATTTTTTTGCTACTCTCCTTAATGGTCATCATACCATGAGAATTTTTCATAGTAACGAATATTGATTTATTTCATTTCTTAATAAATCCACACATTACACATGCATTGTTGGTTGCGCATATGGTTCGATTAACTTATGAAACCTACTGGAAGACTTCATTCCAATTTGTTGTTTATCCAAACTCAAATATCATTTCGCTATACTCACTATATACCGCAGTAATGCAAAACGATGACCCTTTGATATCGAGTCAATAAATTTCTTGATAAATTCAATTTTCTTTGGCATACATGATTTTGTTGTAACCATGTCCGAACTTTCTTATTACATGAACTCGTTGTGATTAAACCAAGTTCAATTGCTTGAACTTGTTCGCATTACATATTCATTTCAAATTCCCATATGATGGATTAAAGCTATCATATTCAACATAATCCCAACAAACACTTCAATTCTCTAGAACTATAAAATGATTATTTGGTATTCGACTTCACTAAATCATTTCTTTGATCACGGTCACCTTGTACTAACGTTTTCATAAAATTTAAAACTTGCACTAATCTCATTTATATATATCATATACGGATATTTATAAAAGTTATCTTAACACAAATCATGTATTAAGATAATGATACACAAATTCTTGTCATATTTTAATGTATCTCTTAAATGATTTTTACAACATCAATCTAGCCTTTCGTGATAAATTATTATTTTAACATCTTCAATCGAAAAACATTATATAAAATTTATTTTATATATGAAAACTTACATAAGAGATTACCTAATAGTATTACTATATTATTATTAGTCAACATAAGGAGGATAAGTAGGTGACTTATAATAAGAAGTACAGAATTTATTGTACATGTGCTTATATTTAACCAAAATAGAAATTTCACAAACTAGGCACTTAGCTCGGTTGGCTAGGCGCGCGAAAGGGTGTGGCCTAGACCCGGGTTCGATCCTGGGGACGGCTGGTTTCACCATTTTTATTAGAAATTTTTCCATTTAAGTGTATGTTTAGTTATGTAATACTAATATCAGTTTTATTATTAGTAAGAAAATATTAATAATAATAGTGTTAGTATTATTTTAAAATACTAGGGTTATTGTCAAGGGCAGATATTGGGTAACCTAGCCTTAGTAGGCATGGACTGGCCACCTATGCTTAAACAAGGCAGCACTAACCAATACCTAACCATGATAATGACTAGTTAAGGTATATAAATTAAGTCATCATACTTATTTAGCAAATTTTAGTAAAAAAAAAAATTCTTATGAAACGTAGACTCCATATCTATTTTGAATTTTATCACATAAATATATCTTCATATATTCATAAAAAAATCGATATATATAATCCTATATAAATTTTCTTTATAAAAATATTTGATATAAAGTAAATTTTTCTCTATATATAAATATATATATATATATTTATATATAAGAAAGATTATTTATAACTGCTAAATTATACTGTGATAACTATATATATATATAAGAAAAATCGAATATACAGTATAATATATGTGAATATACAGTATAAATCATGTATATGTATATCATATCAAAATTTATACATAAAGGTGACCGGAAATTTAAAATACTAAATAAGAGTTTAACATATCTAAATATAGTTATAACAATATTATAGGATTTCGCGATCATCTAGACGTAATCTATTATTTCACGATCATCACTTAAGATACGAACTCTAAAATAAAGATACACTAACTTTATTGTCTTTTGGTGTATCCCTGCAATTCACTCATCTCAACACTTTGATTTTCTCATAAATATTTGACAAATCATTTTTCATACTTCTATTTCATTCAAGCTTGTAAATTATAAGTCTTCCTCAATTGCCAATCAAAGTAAGCTTTCTTTTGACAAAGAATTTTTATTGATTCTAAAAAGTCCTTCACATTCATTTTAAATATCTATTGATCATATATCTTTTTGCTTAAACCTAGTCACTTTGAAAATTATATCATTTCATCTCATTCGTTTGTCATCAATTTCTTGAACTAGTTCATTTGAACCAATGAATCCTACCTATTATACAACTCATATTCACAAAATTAGATATTTTGGTTACGTGTCATTTACCTTAATATTGTTCTATTGACTAAAATATGACATAAGTCTAAAAGAAATATCATAACTCAAATCTCGAGGACGAGATTTAAAACAAGGTGGGGAGAATATAATATCCCTATTTTTATCATAGGTTTGGTTAAATTTATTAACCATTAGTAACTAGTAACTAATAAATAATATATATTTTAATATAATTATTCAACCAAAATAGTTTTAAACATTATTTTATATAGTTGGTTGAAATAATATTGGCCTATGTATGGGTGACCTTTTCTAAATAAAATAAAAGTATCTAAAATCTTATATTATTAGACGGGTAGATTATGGGTAAGTTGAAAATTAGAAAAATGAAGTTCCTAGACGGGCCTAGGAACCGTATAATAATTAAATTATAAAAATAAATTGTATTTTGAACCTACTCTATTTTGAATGAAACTTAGACCCAAATGTAGACAAAAATATACTCGTTCTAAAGATATATTTATTATTTTCTAGAATACCATATTTTAAAAGTTATAAGCACCAAATAAGTGAACCAGGTAAATTAATAAAATAATACTATTCGAAATTAAACTTGTGTAGTATCTCTTTACATTTTCATGTCCTATTTATCTACATATATATATATATAATAATAAATAAAAAGAAACTACAACTTGAATTGTCATATCCAATATGAACGTGTCAGGAGATAGACATAAAGAATTAAATCAAAATAAAATAATAACTAGAAATTCTAAAGATAGACATCACATAAAGCATTTAATGAAGTTTTCTACGTGTCCCTCATTTGTTTAAAGTATAATGATACGTGTAACATTTTCATGAAATAGGAATTTTTTAACTAACTCTACAACTCATAGAAATCAGTATAAATAGAAAGAGTGTGTGCTCTCACAAACTGCTAAAACATTCTTTTCTCTCTCGACCAAGCTTTTCCCTTTTCAGTCTCCAACTTCAATTTTCTTTTATATATTATATAATAATAATAAGGTTCTGTCTCGTTTTAAGTGTTTTTACTCCAGATCGCCGCTATCCTTTTCGATTGATCTGAGCCCATAGCGCATGTCAGGGCTCTGCCCGACTAAGTTCGTTGGGGTTCTGTCTCGGGACATCGGGATAAGGTTGAATTAGGGGTACTATACTTAACACAATTACAAATATATATTTTTATTACTACCAAACACACACTAGCTCGAATTCTGCTATGATACAGGGTATTAACTCGATCGCTATTACGATTCATTTTCCGACTGATCAATATATCCAATGGATGTTTAAGTGCCGCCCACATTAGGGTTATACTTTGTCGTTCGTCGTTAATTCGATGGATGTTTAAGTATCATACTTTGTCGTTCATCGTTAATTCGATGGATGTTTAAGTATCGCACTTTGTCGTTCGTTGTGAGAATTTGATCTCGTGAGTTATCGTAAATGCTGTATTAAGTTACCTACCTAGTTCGTATGCACTAGGCTACAAGGCTAAATCAATAGGCTAAGCTATGCCTATATAAATCTGCAATATATCAAGGCTTATCTGAAGATTTAACTTTGCCTGTATGAATCTGCATGTTTATAAAGTGAGTCATTCTCTCTTTTTATCAAATCTATTTACAAAATCATATTTATTTTCAAAGTTATAATTACGGGGATTAAGTCTTTGTAATCACCAAATTACAGCCGGTATATGGGGTTTTGTATACATTACTTGATAATCGTCACCATTGGGGCAGCCAATGGGGGATATGACCATAGTCAGAGACACCATTGGACGAATGGGCCAATGGGTCGAGTGACAAATACCGTGGGTAGTTGGCTTGATAATAGAAACATTGTAATCGCTCTTAATACTGTACATTATAACAAATGTGTCATTTTAGTAAATAGAATGATTCACTCAGTATTTCCCGCTGACAAAACCTTTTTCAAACGTGTTTCAGGTAATTACAGTAGATTGGATTAAGAGATGGATACGACACTGAAAGGCATCAAGAAGTGGCTTATTTTATTAATTAAATCAAATTAAGGAATATTATTTTATGTATTCAAAATTTATCTTTATTAAAGCTACCATTGTAAAACATGGGTTTATTCCATCTATTAAATAAATAAAATCCGGTGTTTTCTAAACTCTGATATTTTTCCTAACTCACGGTCCTGATGAAATTTCCGCTGCAACGTTTTCAAATTAAATCACCGGTACCACTGGGCTGTTCGCGACTCCCGATTCCGTCCAGGGTGGGTCGGGGGTCGTGACATTAACTGCTCAAAGAAGGATATTGATTGTTTGTTCTACAACAAGATAGTCTACGAGAGACCTGATAGAGAGCAAGCTTTGCAATATCAAAAGGTTGTGGATGTTTGTTACGCAAAAGACATCAACTCTGGAAGATACTGGAAGACTAAATGGAGAGATTTAGAGATTGATGAGTTCTTGAAAGTATACAAGCGTGAACAACATTTCAAGAAGATTGCTGAAAGAGCTGCTAAGAGGGGAAAACGTAAATTGGGAATAGTTCCTCCAACAGATCAAACACCAATTGAATCTGAAGAAAACAAAATTCCAAAATGGGAACGGAAGCGTGATGGAGATCCTGTCTATAGACATTGGTGGTTGACTGAGGGAAGACAAAAGAGAAAAAGAATGTTGGAGGAACAGGCTCAGAAAAGAAGAGAGAAAGCGCGTGAGCGAAGACGCAACAGAAGGAATTAAAAGACTATGCTGGAAGGTACTACAGCTACATTCGAGGGGGAGTCTGTTAGTACATTACGTCTATAGCTTCCGTCAGCATGTAGTCATATTTTGTTCTGTGTTTATGTATATTGTATGTATGTATGTATGTAGTTAGCAGGACAACTCAGGAATAGGGTCTGAATGTAAAAGTGTTGTTCAACTCGTGCGGATGGCAATACGCACGTATGGCAATACGCACGGATGACTTATCCGCACGGATAAGTCATACGCGCGGATGACCATACGCACGGGTGAGTCATACGCACGGGTAGCCCACCCGCACGTACAACACTTGTTAGTTTCCTGAGTCTGTCTATAAATAGTAGGTCCGGTGCTACTTTGTTAAGACTTTGGATATACGCACGGGTAGTCTGTACGTTCACCGGAACTTTGTGACTTTCAGAACGATTAATAGAACGAACAGACAAGAAGTTAAACGTTGAATTCTCTGTTGCATAAATCTGTGATTTGTCTTAATGGATTCCGCACACTAAGACAAAATCGATTCATCTTGTTCCTACGATCAGATCCTGTATCAACGGGACCAACAAAAAAACAATTTTTGTTAATTCGGAAACACTTTTCTTTAAAGTTTCGATTACTTCTTTAAAATCCTTTTCATTTCGAGCTAAAGCCATGTTTGCCTCTTTGCATTTAGACAGCTTAATAACCAAACTTTGATTATGACTATGAACCTTTTCGGATTCCACTTTCAAATCTGCACACATATTACAAACACTAGGAGTAGGAGTGCTGGAATTTACCTGACTTGTTGAGGCTGAGACATTAGCCATAAAGGCAGTCTGATAAGAAAAAGATCCATCTTCTGAGAAGAACTTGTCCATTTCCTTTGATGCGACAGCAGCCTTCTTGATCAGAATAGATTTCTGACAATTTAACTCCTCAGCTTCCTTTGATGCGACAGCAGCCTTCTTGATCAGAATAGATTTCTGACAATTCAACATCAGAATTCAACTCTTCCTTGACATCCGATTCAGAATTATAACCTCCCGAATTCGAGCTTTCTTCATCCGAACTCCCGCTATACCCCGAACTATCATCACTTTCAGAAAATTCTTCCTTGTGAACATGCTTGATGTGATTGATGATTTTTGCATAACATGCGGTTCCTCCTCCTTCTTGATCACCATCTCCAAACTGTACTGACCATTTACATCCTTCATCAGCTTGAACTACTAATGCTCGGTTGGTGTTTGAAGTTCCAGTCTGGGTTTGATTGGTGGTGTTGTTCACAGCTACCATCCTTCTTTCACGGTTCTCTTGATTTGTGTTGGAAGTACTTGTCTGATTACGGAAAGGATTTTGATTGCCTTGTTTGCTCGGTCGAGTGCACTCACGTTTGAAGTGACCCTTTTCGCCGTAGTTGAAACACGTAACCGCATCCTTATTGAAACCGTACTTGGTATCATTTTTGCCTTCCAAGGTAGTTCTTCCAGTGCGACTCATGAAATCCTTTGCCCTTCTAACAGCACTTGCAAATGCCCACTTGATGTCCATTAACTCCATTTAATCACGGTCTATCTGTTGATAATCTTCATTGGTCATATTGATGTTTCCAATTTGACCTGTGACCAATCCGCAATAGGCACTGACCATAGTATTAATAAGTTCCATATGTTCCTTTGCGACTTCGATGCTTACTTTCGAAAGGTTTGAAGTATCAAATCTGACTGTGTTGGGGTTTTGTGGTGGAGGCTTGTTACTGTAACATGCTTGTTGTTGTTGTGGTTGGGCTTGTGGTGGGGTCGGAATATAAGCACTTGGATCAAATTGAGGTTGAGTAGTGGAAACTTGAGGTGGAGGTTCGGGTTTTGGTAGCCAGGCACTCGCATCGAATTGAGGTTTTGAAAAAGCGTGAGCTTGAGCAACAACATGTGCTGGCAGAAGATAGGCTCTTGGATCGAAAACCGGAGGAGGAGCTGACTGGGGAAAAGGAAAGGAACTTGTATTGGACATAAACGCCGTTTGTAGTTTCGGTTGCTGAGCGGAACTAGAACTAGCTGCAGAGTTAAAACCTGCGAGGTACATTTTAGTATTTTGAGGAACTGGAATCCTTTTAGCTTTTCGGATTTCTTCATCATTCTTGTGCTCCAACTTCTGAATGAATTCATAGATACTGACAGTATCTAAAGTACCCGTATGCTTTAACAATTCAATGAATGAACTCCACTTTGGGGGTAGAGCATCAGCAAACCTTGCAACCATTTCCCGTTGAGTTGCAATAACACCATAAGAATACATTTCACTAATTAAATGATATAAACGAGTTGTCATATCATTTATTGTTTCGTTATCCATGAATAGAAATGATTCAAATTCCTTCTTCAACAAATCATGTCACGTCTTTCTTGTAGCCGCATTCCGTTCTCCTCTTGCTACCAAGGCATCCCATAAGTCTTTCGTGCTAGTACAATAACCGAATTGATGATAGATGTCTTTGTGGAGTGCTTGTGTGAAAATAGAAAACGCCTTCTTCTCAAGATCATATGCCTTTTTGTCGGATTCTTGCATATTTTCAAAGGTTGTGGCATTTGATCATGCTTCTTCAAGAGCTGTGTTATATGGCCTAATGAAGCACGTCCATAACTCGGTGTTTTGCCCTAGAACATAAGTATGGAAATGATTTTTCCAAGATGGATATTCGTTCATATGATTCAGCTTTGGCGGGCGGTTGTTGCTACCTGTTTCACTCTCACTTAACAACAGATTCTAAATGCTTTGATTCTGGTCCGTCACCAATGCCCATTGACTTGCACTAATAGATTGTTGTAGCATAACATTCCTCATCCAACCGGTTGCGGAAGTCTGATCTTCACCTGGTCTTGGGTCCGTGCTCCAATCCCATGGACTACTACAACTCATGATTGATGTATGAAAGTAAATACCTGATCACACACTTGAAAACAGACTGTTAAAACACTTTTGCAAAGCCTCTGTGAAAATGTTACAAGTGTCTCGACGAAACACCAGGTCTTTGGCGAAAAACCAAGTCTGATGAAAGATGGGTTTTTTTTGTCAAACACACTTGCCACGAAACTCAAGATCTTTCGTCAACACTATCTTTGATGAAACATGTGTATTTCGTCGAAGTTCCCTTTTTCGAAACACTAGGGGATTTCGTCGCTTATGTCTTTCGTCGAGATAAGGTCACAGAGAGTTGGTGAGATTTTTCAAAAGAAAATCTTATCCTATTGTACTGTCAAGACACCCGTATCAACTTACAACATACCTATCTTACCAACCTAAGCATGGTGTCCAATTCTTTAATCATTTTATCGATATCTTTTAATTTTAAAATCAAGAATATCTTTGAATGTTTGAAGAACACTTGAAGAACACTGATGAAGATTTGAAGATTCCGGCCAAGGTCTTTCACCAGAGAATTTTCCGAATCACAAATTTGCACAAACTTTCAATGAAAACCCGGTTTTATCACGTGAACAAGTAATATAACAAAGGTTTTTGATAAAACTTTGGCAAATAAACAAGATCTAAGTAGATTTTCAGAAACTTATGAGTTTTTCAAGAACACAGTTTTCAGAAAATCAAAAACAACACTTTAAACACTTGATAAAAACACAACTATGTTTGGTTTTAAACAAGGATAAGAGCCAATGCTCTGATACCACTTGTAGGTCCTGATTTTTGGAGGATCGATTACGAAACCAAACCCTTGTTTATATCAAACACGGTCACGAGTGCGGAATCCCCGTGACGATGCCAAACCAAACACAGATAATCACAACACGAAGTAACCAACGAATCACAGTCAATTGATTAAAACGAATGAGAACAAGGATCAAAAAAATACACACAATGTTTGACAGTAAACTTTCACAGTAGGTATGCTCTCATGGTTTCACACAAAAACCATGTTGTGTTTATATAGGCAGCCCATCCAAGTGTTGACGAAACACTGAAGTGGGCCTGACGAAACACCAAAGTTGACGAAACACTAGGTGTTTCGTCACTATTCATGGCGAAACTTGGAGTTGTGACCATAAAGGTCTTTCGTCATGCATGTGTTCGACGAAACATGGTGTTTCGTCGAGGGCTGCAAAACTTGTATGCTGCAAACAAACAGTTTGCAGCAGACTTGTATTAAACACACAAAAATAAAACATACCAAATATGCAACATGCATAACGACGAGACAAACTGTCGGACCCAAGTAGGATAGGAGGATATCCGACTTGGTCGACGGACGGAAATACAGACTCGATAATAAAAGACCGTACAAATACATCGTTAATAAAGACAAGTTACAGACACCAAAATATGCATCAACACTTGCCCATATGTGTGTTTAGTGTTAGTAAATTATCGTGTTTTATAAATTTAAAACTTGACTAAAGTGTTAAAAAGGGCTTAAAATATACATAAAAATATACAACACGACACGCACATCAAGCACCCATATTGCTAATGGCAATACAAGAGGAAAACGTTGTTCAAGAAAGGGTTCTACTAAACGAAGAACGCATAGAACAAGCAAGTTACGCAACAGAAGATGAAAGTCTATGGTACTTAGACAACGGGGCATTCAACCACATGACAGGTGTGCGAAGTCACTTCAGAGAATTAGATGAAAAGGTGACGGGGCAAGTACGTTTCAATGACGGGTCGCACGTAGAGATTAAAGGCATAGGTTCAATACTGTTGGAATGTCAAAACCAAGAACAGAAGATTGTTTCTCAAGTATACTACATTCCAAATCTGAAAAGCAACATATTGAGCCTTGGACAACTTACAGAGATCGGTTGCAAAGTAGTTATGGATGGAGACTTACTAACAGTCTGCGATAGAAATACAAAGTTACTAATGCGAGCCAGGAGAATGAGGAACAAGTTGTATAAAGTAAAATTGAAGATTAGAAGACCAATCTTCCTACTCTCAAAGACAGAAGATTTAGCATGGTTATGGCACGCGACGTTAGGCCATTTACACTTCGATGCCATTAAAGAAATGACTCGAAAGAACTCGGTACATGGAGTTCCTCAAATAAGTCATGCCAATTAAGTATGTGAAGCATGCTTATTAGGAAAACATAGTAGGACACGATTTCCAAATCAGACGAAGAAATAAGATCTTTAAGACCTCTGGATCTAGTCTATGGAGATTTGTGTGGTCCCATATCCCCACCAACATATGCTGGGAGAAAGTACATATTTCTACTTGTAGACGATTGCACTCGCTACATGTGCGCATATCTACTAACTTCCAAGGATCAAGCATTCGAAACTTTCAAGCAGTTCAAAGAAAAGGTGGAGACATAAACTTGAACCAAGTTAAAGATGCTAATGACAGATAGAGGAAGAGAATTCACGTCCGCTGAATTCAATAAGTATTGCAAAGACAATGTCATAGCGAGACAGCTTACAGCGCCGTATTCCCCACAACAAAATGGAGTAGTGGAAAGAAGGAACAGAATGATGTTGTCAACTACTCGCAGTATGCTCAAGGCAATGAAAATGCCACAGAATTTTTGGGGTGAAGCAATAAGACATACGATATATGTATTAAACCGGATTCCAACGAAGGCTTTGGTAAACAAAGGAAGAAAGCCTTGAAGGCTTTTGGGGTGAAGCAATAAGACATACGATATATGCAATAAGACCCCGCATGAAGCCTTGAAAGGAAGAAAGCCGAATCTGGAGCACCTAAAAGTTTTTGCTGCAAAGCATATGTTAAAGTATTACCACTTCAACAAAAGAAGTTAGCCGATAGAAGTGCACCCATGATTTATCTTGGAATAGAAGAAGGATCAAAGGCATATAGATTATATGATCCGGTGAAAAACAAGATATGTGTCAGTAGAGATGTAAAGTTCATGGAAGGTCAACCATGAAACTGGAATAGTTATATGGAAATGATATATTCAGGGAATCCCGAATGGACAAACTTTGTCATTCAAGAAGAAGACAACCCACCAGCATTAGAAGAAAATGCACCAAGTAGTCCTGATAGTAGCGGCCACATCATGAAGACTCAGGAGTAAATCAGACAGAAGAACCAGACTCCTATGCAACCCCGCCAGCACATTCGTACAATCAGAACTCATCAGGAAGTTCAAGCAGATTATCAAGTAGAGGTCCATCTATGTCTGAAAGTACAATGAAGAGTATTAGTTACACTCTAGTAAAACTAAGAAGTCTCGAAGAACTCTACAAAGAGACAAAGCAAATTCAAGTAGTACCTCAAGAATTACGATTTGCTGAAGAAGAACCAAGGAATTACAAGGAAGCATCTAATGAAAGAAAATGGATTGAAACAATGAAGGTTGAGTTATACTCGATAAACAACATGGGATAGACTTTGATGAAGTGTTAGCACTAGTAGCACGTATAGAGACAGTTCGACTAATGTGGGTATTCAAGACTAAGAAAGATCCAAACAGAAACGTGGTCAGACACAAAGAAAGGCTGGTAGTAAAAGGATATGTTCAACAACATGGGATAAACTATGATGAAGTGTTTGCACCAGTAGCACGCATAGAGACAGTTCGACTAATGTTGGCTTTAGCAGCATATCAAGGTTGGGAGGTACATTACTTAGACGTGAAGTCTGCATTCTTACACGGAGATCTCAAGGAGGAGGTCTATGTCACGACCCCCGACCCACCCTGGACGGAATCGGGAGCCGCGAACAGCCAAGTGGTACCGGTGATTATTTTGAAAAAATATTGCAACGGAAATTTCATCAGGACCGTGAGTTAGGAAAAATATCAGAGTTTAGAAAACATCGGATTTTATTTATTAATTAGATGGGATAAATCCATGTTTTACAAAGGTAGCTTTAATAAAGATAAATTTGATTACATAAAACAATATTTCTTAATTTGATAAAATAAGCCACTTCTTGAAACCTTTCCGTGCCGTATCCATCTCTTACTTCAATCTACTGTATTTACCTGAAACGAATTTTAAAAATGTTTTATCAGCGGGAAATACTGGTGAGTTCATTCATTTTATGAAAACGACTCGTTTGTTATAATCTACAGTATTAAGAGAGATTACAATGTTTCTGATATCAACCAACTACCCACAGTATTTGTCACTCGACCATCCATCAGTAACCTCATTGTCCAATGGTGTCTGTGACTATGGTCATAATGTATACAAAACCCCACATACCGGCTGTAACTTGGTGATTACATAAACTTAATCACTGTAATTATAACCTTTGAAAATAAACATTATTTTGAAAGTAATTTGATAAAAAGAGAATGACTCACATTATAAGCATGCAGATTTATACGGGCAGAGTTTAGCCTACTGATTAGCCTTGATATTGCAGATTTATACAAGCAGAGCTTAGCCTATTGATTAATCTTGTAACCTAGTGCACACGAACTTAGTAAATAACTAATACAGCATTTACGATAACTCACGAGATTAAAACCCTCACGACAAATGACAAAGTGCAATCACTTAAACATCCATCGGATTCACAACGAATGACAGAGTATTTCGCGAGTTCGGGTGGTACTCAAACATCCTGTCGGAATCACGACTAATGACAAAGGATAGCGCTTAAACATCCGGTCAGATAGTTTCAATCGATCGGATATTGAATCGTAGCAGCGATCAAGTTAATACCCTGTTATCGCGGCAGAATTCGAGCTAGTGTGTGTTTTGTAGTAATCGGATCATAACTCAGTATGTATAACGAATTTTCTCGTCGTTCAAATGCCAGAATTCAAGTCCCAATGCCTGCTATTTATACATGAAAATTGACCCCCTCGCGTGACGCTAGGGGTCACCATGGGCGTCGCGTGGCGCGAGGGCCACCTTATCTCATATGGTTTCCACGTGTGTTTGGAGTTCAGCTGAGTCGACGGAATTGATATTTTCGAATTTGACAGCAAATTATGTGGATAAGCGTAAAATAGGAAATACCCCCCTGAGTTTTAGGGGCCCTGATCCTGATTCTGATTGTTCTGAAAATTTTAGGGTTTATACAGGATCACTTAGGGGTCTTAACTAGGGTTTCTTTTTAAACAAAATCTAAAAATAAATAATAGTTTTAGTGAGAGTTGTTATGGTTTGAGACAAAAAGGGAATGAAACGGTGAGAAAAGAGAATGGACCCGCTTTGTATATTTAGGGTTCAACTAGAAAGTCTCCTGGTATAAATTTTGGGTATAACTTCTGAGCTATTTTAAAAAAAATATATAATGCACTCGTATTAAGGATAGTACCCCTAATTCAACCTTGTCCCGATGTCCCGAGACCGAATCCCAACAACTTAGTCGGGCAGAGCCCTGACATATGTTATGAGGCTCAGATCAATCGGAAAGGGTAGCGGTGATCGGGAGTTAAAACACTTAAAACAGAACAGGGCTTTATTATTTATTAAATAATAAATATTTAGAGAGAGAGGGAGTTTTGGTGATTTCTAGTGAGAGGACACAGAAGGTTTTAGCAAAGTTTGTTTGAATGATATGAATTCTATTTATAGGAAAATTCTTACAAGATGTTGGGTAATGATAGTTACACGTATACCTTCAATTTCAAAGACACCTAACTTTGATTTTTTTAGTGGTGACTTTCACAACAGACGGTAATATCACACCCGCTAGTCGCAGGCCCGCCCCATTACTGTCCCGAAGACTATGTTGTCTTAACCGGGCCCCCGCTTCGGTAGCAATGGGAGCTTGGCTCTCCCCGAGAAAATTTCCAGCCCCCTGCCACTTGACAGGAGTTGCACCCTCCACACGAGCCGACCGCCTGTTGTGACAAGCGACCCGCTGGAGTAAATGCACTATAGTAGAAAACTCGGGTTGACTAACTTTGATGATTCTTTTATCCTTTCTTTTGAAAGCCACGTATACATGTGAATGTTTTAGTTTTGATGTTTATTATATTTTATTTAATATATATATTATTCCTTTATCTTAACTTACATCAAATGTAAGTGTTAAATTTAGTTTAATTTATTTATTTCTTTACTTCTTACGTAAGGTTTTTGAATATTATTATTATATTTTATTAATTTAATTTATATATTATAATTAATTTAACGCTTCACTTATTTGGCGCTTATAACTTCTAAAATATAACGTTTTATAAAATAATAAATATGTCATTAGAACGAGAATATTTTTGTCTACATTTGGGTCTAAGTTTTATTAAAAATAGAGTAGGTTCAAAATACAATGTATTTTTATAGTTTAATTAGTATATGGTCACTGGGCCCGTTTAGGTACTTCATATTTCTAGTAATCAACTTACCCGTAATCTACCCGTCTAATAATATAAGTTTTTATATACTTTTATTTTATTAGAAAGGTCACCTATATACAGGCCAATTAATTAATATAATATTTCAACCAACTATATATAAAATAGTGTTTAAAACTATTTGGGTTGAATATTTATAGTAAAAATAAACTAGTTACTAGTTACTAGTGGTAAATAAATTTAACCAAACTTATAATTCTTATATAAAAATAGGAATGTTAAATTCTCCCCACCTTGTTTTAAATCTCGTCCTAGAGATTTGGGTTACGATATTTCTTTTAGACTTATGTCATATTTTAGTCAATAAAAACAATATTAAGGTAGATGACACATAATTAAAATATTAAATTTTGTGTATACGAGTTGTACAATAAGTAGGATTCAATGGTTCAACGGAATTAGTTCAAGAAATTGATGAAAAACGAATGAGATGAAATAATATAATTTCCAAAGTGACTAGGTTCAAGCCAAAAGATATATTGTCAATAGATATTTTAAAATAAATGTGAAAGTTTTTTAGAATCAATAAAATTCTATCAAAAGAAAGCTTACTTTGATTTGGCAACTGAGGAAGACTTAGAATTTACAGGTTTTCCAAATGAAATAAAAGCATGAAAAATGATTTGTCAAATATTGAATTATGATATTAGAAAATCAATGTGCTGAGATGAATGAATTGCAAGGATATACGAAAAGACAATAGAATTAGTGTATTATTGTTTAGAGTTCCAAGTTGTTTTAATTGTGAAACAATGTGATAGTATCCTATTAGTGACCATATTTTTCATACTATGTCCTATAGATCGAAATATAATAAGAACAAGTTGTTTTGGCATGACCAACCATTATATTATATTTGTAAAGCAATTTTAATATATATTATTTGTGTCCCTGTCTGTATCTTACATATCAAATATAAATACTACGTAATATATATTATTTGTTACGCATTTTTACTATATGTAAATGGTCACCACTCTTAAATAAATATTATTTTAGTATTTTACTATACTATGTAAAATAACTTATATTTACTATGTAATATATATTACAAAACACCGCAATGAAGTTATTACATTACAAAATATTTTAGTATTATTATTTTGTAAAAGAAATCACTATTATTTATAACGTTAAATGAAAGTTGTAAATAAAGGTGTAAAAATATTTATTGTACAAAAGTATTTTGTAAAATATTTTGTAAATATATAATACTTAATGGGTCGATTCTATGTGATTACTTATTTTCATTTTGAAACCATATAACGTTGTGAATGTATTTACAAATGTTGTAAATAAGTGAAAACGGAGACTATTCTTATATATTACAATGTTCCCCTAACCCAACGTAGTTAATGACTACCATATTATTCTTATATGGTCATTTTCTTGCCAGAGTGTTAGGGTACATAGTTACCACAAAACATGTGATAGACAATTATTTATATAATTTTATTCGTCCCTCTAATTCTTGTATTGTTTTATGAAAATATGTCTTCTCCTTACAGTACAAAGTATATATATTTTTATATAAAAATATTTTTATATATAATTAAAATTTACTAAATAAGTATGATGACTTAATTTATATATATTAACTAGTCATTATCATGGGTGGATATTGGTTAGTGTTGCCTTGTTTAAGCATAGGTGAACAGTCCATGCCTAACTAAGGCTAGGCTATACAATACATGCCCTTAATAATAACCCTAGTACCTAAAAATAATACTAACACTACTATTATTTATATATTATTACTAATAATAAAATTATTAATAATAAATAACTTAAACATAAACTTAAATGAGAGAATATCTCAGTATAATTTATATATATATAAAATATAAATTCTTCACCTCAATGGTTTAACAAAATTCATTGACTCGACATCAAAGAGTCACCGTTTTGCAATAATGCGGTTCACAGTGCAAAAAGCGGAATGATATTTGAGTTTGGATAAAACAACAAATTAGAATGAAGTCCTCCAGTGGTCTTCATAATTCAAACGAACCACATGTGCAATAAACAGTGTATGTGTAATGTGTGGATTTACCAAGAAATGAAATAGATTAATATTCGCTACTATGAAAGAAATCCTTATGGTATGATGACCGTTAGAGGAAGTAGAAACACGAGAGTCAACTCAACATATGCAGAAGTCAGAAAAAGAAATATAAGAACTTTATCTGGAATTTTGTGTGATAACCGTGGTTAAGTGACATTACCAGGAAATGTCGAATAAAATGAAATAGGGAATTTGCAAAGGTATATGACTCCTTTTGCAGTGATTATGACTCTGATTAGACTATGCACCAATGGTTGTGAAATCTTGTTACAACTTACCTCAGTGAGATTCATGTTGTTTGTAGGATCATATGGCAAAGTGCTTCTTTTTAATTAGTAGTTCTTCTACTAACGGAATTAGCATTGGTCTCATCGTGCCCAATTTATATTTTCCAAAGGTCTTGCCTTGGAAGTCGTGTGTGATATACTTCGACGTCTGAGGAAGTATCTTTTAAGTTTCATGTGTTTTCTTGTGTACTAGCATAACTTTACTTGCTTCATACTTGCGTTAATATTTTATGATAACACATTGGAAATTCTTATACTTTTGATGGTGTCCCAACTTAAAGGGTTTCCATCGTTTATTTTGTAGCATGAGTTACGAGACAGATGATCAAACGAAATAATGTTTGATATCGGAAAAGAGATTCCTGATAAAAAAATCTAGACACAGATGCTTGTGCTTTATTCCAAATTGTCAATCCTTATGGTTTTTTGGATTTCCTTATAGATATACCTATTTATATAATCACATATTTCACATGCTGTAATATACATACCTTTTATAAGGTCAATGTATTTAGCAGATTCATATTTCCAAAAACAAGTCAGATATTAGGTCATGATACTATTTAGGGAAATCTTGTCACTTGCTTGACATATTATATACCTTGTCTTATCCGGTTCGCGCCGAAAAGGTAACCTCAGTATATCCGGACAAGCTGGAGAGTCTGCTACACCATACCCAGTCTTGCCGGAGAAGAAATTTAGATTTTCCCATAAATAGATCTTTCTTTAAATCATGATTTGGAAAGTGTATTATGACTTTCCACAAAGAAGCAGGAAATTAATATTTACCGGACGGATCATATCCTAGAACAAAGTAGTAGTAATAATAAATAAGAAATAACAGTGGCCAAGTGTTATTGCTTATTTACCATACTTGCAATGTTCTAGTTATTATCCCAAGGCATACCAAAATCTATAACACTTTATTTACACATGTATTTTAACTTATCTTGAAGCTTATACTAAGGCATCTTTTCTTAAGTTCAAGTCTAAATACTATCATATGTGCTACCAGTTAATAGCAATCTCCTAACTCTTCGTTTAAACTTAGGTATTTTATTACAACACCTATTGGCTTAAATCAGTGGCTCTGATACCACCTTCTGTCACGACCCCTGACCCACCCTGGACGGAATCGGGAGCCGCGAACAGCCAAGTGGTACCGGTGATTATTGTGAAAAAATATTGCAGCGGAAATTTCATCAGGACCGTGAGTTAGGAAAAATATCAGAGTTTAGAAAACACCGGATTTTATTTATTAATTAGATGGGATAAATCCATGTTTTACAAAGGTAGCTTTAATAAAGATAAATTTGATTACATAAAACAATATTTCTTAATTTGATAAAATAAGCCACTTCTTGAAACCTTTCCGTGCCGTATCCATCTCTTACTTCAATCTACTGTATTTACCTGAAACGTATTTTAAAAAGGTTTTGTCAGCGGGAAATACTGGTGAGTTCATTCATTTTATGAAAACGACTCGTTTGTTATAATCTACAGTATTAAGAGAGATTACAATGTTTCTGATATCAACCAACTTCCCACAGTATTTGTCACTCGACCATCCATCGGTAACCTCATTGTCAAATGGTGTCTGTGACTATGGTCATATCACTCATTGGCTAACTCGTTGTCCAATAGTGACGGTTATCAAGTAATGTATACAAAACCCCACATACCGGCTGTAACTTGGTGATTACATAAACTTAATCACTGTAATTATAACCTTTGAAAATAAACATTATTTTGAAAGTAATTTGATAAAAAGAGAATGACTCACATTATAAGCATGCTGATTTATACGGGCAGAGTTTAGCCTACTGATTAGCCTTGATATTGCATATTTATACAAGCAGAGCTTAGCCTATTGATTAATCTTGTAACCTAGTGCACACGAACTTGGTAAATAACTAATACAACATTTACGATAACTCACGAGATTAAAACCCTCACGACAAATGACAAAGTGCAATCACTTAAACATCCATCGGATTCACAACGAATGACAGAGTATTCCCCGTGTTCGGGTGGTACTCAAACATCTTGTCGGAATCACGACTAATGACAAAGGATAGCGCTTAAACATCCGGTCGGATAGTTTCAATCGATCGGATATTGAATCGTAGCAGCGATCAAGTTAATACCCTGTTATCGCGGCAGAATTCGAGCTAGTGTGTGTTTTGTAGTAATCGGATCATAACTCAGTATGTATAACGAATTTTCTCGTCGTTCAAATGCCAGAATTCAAGTCCCAATGCCTGCTATTTATACATGAAAATTGACCCCCTCGCGTGACGCGAGGGGTCACCCTGGGCGTCGCGTGGCGCGAGGGCCACCTCATCTCATATGGTTGCCACGTGTGTTTGGAGTTCAGCTGAGTCGACGGAATTGATATTTTCGAATTTGGCATCAAATTATGTGGATAAGCGTAAAATAGGAAATACCCCCCCTGAGTTTTAGGGGCCCTGATCCTGATTCTGATTGTTCTGAAAATTTTAGGATTTATACAGGATCACTTAGGGGTCTTAACTAGGGTTTCTTTTTAAACAAAATATAAAAATAAATAATAGTTTTAGTGAGAGTTGTTATGGTTTGGGACAAAAAGGGAATGAAACGGTGAGAAAAGAGAATGGACCCGCTTTGTATATTTAGGGTTCAACTAGAAAGTCTCCTGGTATAAATTTTGGGTATAACTTCTGAGCTATTTTAAAAAAAATATATAATGCACTCGTATTAAGTATACTACCCCTAATTCAACCTTGTCCAGAGACCGAATCCCAACAACTTAGTCGGGCAGAGCCCTGACATATGTTATGAGGCTCAGATCAATCGGAAATGATAGCGGTGATCGGGAGTTAAAACACTTAAAACAGAACAGGGCTTTATTATTTATTAAATAATAAATATTTAGAGAGAGAGGGAGTTTTGGCGATTTCTAGTGAGAGGACACAGAAGGTTTTTAGCAAAGTTTGTTTGAAGGATATGAATTCTATTTATAGGAAAATTCTTACAAGATGTTGGGTAATGATAGTTACACGTATACCTTCAACTTCAAAGACACCTAAGTTTGATGATTCTTTTATCCTTTCTTTTGAAAGCCACGTATACATGTGAATGTTTTAGTTTAGATGTTTATTATATTTTATTTAATATATATATTATTCCTTTATCGTAACTTACAACAAATGTAAGTGTTAAATTTACTTAAATTTTATTTATTTCTTTACTTCTTACGTAAGGTTTTTGAATATTATTATTATATTTTATTAATTTAATTTATATGTTATAATTAATTTAACCGCTTCACTTATTTGGCGCTTATAACTTAAAAAATATAACGTTTTATAAAATAATAAATATGTCATTAGAACGAGAATATTTTTGTCTACATTTGGGTCTAAGTTTTATTAAAAATAGAGTAGGTTCAAAATACAATGTATTTTTATAGTTTAATTAGTATATGGTCACTAGGCCCGTTTAGGTACTTCATATTTCTAGTAATCAACTTACCCGTAATCTACCCGTCTAATGATATAAGTTTTTATATACTTTTATTTTATTAGAAAGGTCACCTATATACAGGCCAATTAATTAATATAATATTTCAACTAACTATCTATAAAATAGTGTTTAAAACTATTTGGGTTGAATATTTATAGTAAAAATAAACTAGTTACTAGTTACTAGTGGTAAATAAATTTAACCAAACTTACAATTCTTATATAAAAATAGGAATGTTACAGTCTATGTCTCACAACCCGAAGGATTTGTAAAGGCATGAGATGAAGGAAAGGTTTACAAACTATTAAAAGCTCTGTATGGATAAAGACAAGCACCACGTGCTTAGAACACGAAGTTAGATCAAACCCTAAAGTCACTTAACTTAAATAAGTGTACTTTAGAGCAAGCAATCTATACAAGGAAAAGTAAGACTTCTACACTAATAGTCGGAGTCTATGTTGATGATTTGATAGTTACTGGAACATCAAGGAAGGAAATAGATGTTTTCATGTCTCATATGGAAAACAAGTTTAAAATGAGCAATCCAGGATTGCTTGCATACTATCTGGGAATAGAAGTTATTCAAGGAGGGGGTGAGATAGTGATGTGCGCAAAATGCAACATATAAATTACATCAAATGTGGCATAAAACTAACCATTTTTTAGTACTAATGTTGGAAAAAGTGTGTTTTTGTCTTCCTTTTGTATTTTCAGGATTAAATGAGCTCAAATGAACAAAATGAGCAAAAAGGCAGCTAAATCTAACATAAATACAAGAAAAGGATCAAACGTGGCATGCCCGACCCCCCGACAGCATCTTCCCAAGCAAACTTAAGAAGACAGAAGGCTGAACACGCCCCGTGCTCAGTGAGCACGGGGGCGTGCCCAAGTGTTTGCAGAAAAGACAAAGCTGTAGAACTTTCTATCACTCACCAAGGGGGCGTGCCCAACGGACACGGGACCGTGGTCAACTCTAAGATTCGAAGAATCTGGGGAAATCTTGATAGTACAGATACGTTTCTGCACACGGGGGCGTGCCCAGCGGACACGGGGGCGTGGTCAACTAATGCAGAGAAACTGCAATTAATGAAGAAAGAGAAAGAATGTGGACACGGGGCCGTGCTCAATGGACACGGGGCCGTGTCCGAGCCTCTGTTCAGCCTATAAATAGGGGTGCTTGGCTCATTTGCAAACCATCCCTTAGCACACCACCTCTCTTACACTTCACCCACCACCATCACAACACCTTCATCCACCACCATCATCCATCGTCCATCGTGGAGTGTGTGAGTCATCTCGGGATCCAAGATTGATCGTAAAAGTTCTTGACAATCAAAGGCCATGTTTGCCTAAGTCTCTTATATCACTTGGTGAAGACAAGTGTCTAGTGTAATACTTTTTTATTTTTAATCTTTTCGCATTTTTTATTTGGTTATGTATTAATCACTTTAATAACTAGTTTCTTATGTTGAAGGTGATTCTTCCTTATCGTTTGTCCGTGGTGTCTTGGTATTATTTTACTGTCTATATAAAATTAAAGATTTTCACCAATCATATCTCCACGGTCTATCTGTTTTTATTTTTTATTTTATTTTTCAGCATTTTGGTTAGTTTTTATTTTTCTAGTTTAAAAAACATTTTTCTAACCTTTTGATTTGATTAGACGTTGAGGATAAACCGGTATTAAAAGCTCTTGTGTCCTTGGACGACCTCAGTATCTTGCCAACACTATACTATGCTCACGATGGGTGCACTTGCCCATATGTGTGTTTGGTGTTAGTAAAATATCGTGTTTTATAAATTTAAAACTTGACTAACGTGTAAAAAGGGCTTAAAATATACTTAAATATATATCACACCACACACGCATCATGTTTTTGGCACCGTTGCCGGGGACACGAGGATTTTAAGAAAGTTAGGAATCAGTGGCCTAATCGTTTTTTTCTAATTTTTCTGCATTTTTTTAGGATTTTTCTTAATTTTTCAGCTTCTGCAGAACTCAGAACGGGCCGTGCCTGCTAAACACGCCCCGTGCCCAATCCTTGGAACTGGCAATCCTGTTTTAAGTCAGACAGTAAGCTGAACACGGGGCCGTGCCCAATCAACACGTCCCGTGCCCAACTTTCAGTTACTGAAAACAGAACCGTAAGATCCCGACGGTTGGTAATTTCTAACACAAACATGAGTGATACTGATATTTTTTACTTTCGGCACTCTTATGGTATGTGGTGTCAAATATGTGGTGGTTCCCATAAAGATTTAGAATGTTATTTTCTAAATTATAAACCCCATTATATTGACCCATTGTTTTCATGTACCCTTAAGAGGGGCGAAAGTAAAAATAATCCCTATCTCTCCCCCGAATGCTCTCAACCGGATCTTCTAGGAGAAATGCTTCTTTATGAACTATTTCAAATGGATGATCTAATTCTTAATTGGTTAAAAGAACTTAGGATGGATTTCAACAATTTATCTCAAGACGATAACCAAGAAGAATTGTTGGGGTCGCATTCAAATAAAAACAACTTCGTTGTTCCCGATGTTACCTCTAACTCAAGCGAGGACTTGAGCGATAGTCGTCCCTGTGTCGATTGTGCCGTGAAGGACTCCCCATCAACTTCGTTCGATGCATACATAGACCTGAGCGATTCGACATACACCTTCTTTAACGAGAGCCCGGGAAAGGGTTGGACTTGTCCACCTACATTTAGCATAGGAATCACCCTCACCGACAACCTCTTGCGTTCTCGTCTTAATCTAGAGCAATTAAGGTATCTTAGTCACTTTGGGGTTGTTCCATCCAGTAAGGAACCGCCCGATCCGGATGAATTCCTTAGAAATAGACGAAACTTCATAAACAGCCTCCAGACACGGGGCCGTGTCCAGGTCCACACGCCCCCGTGTCCACCAAAAGATTCATTTCTGACTTTTTGTCAGAATATGGACAAAATGTGTCAGGACCTCGCCTGCACACGGGGCCGTGTCCAGCCGACACGGGTCCGTGTCCAGCATGCTGTCGTTTTCTATAAATGCAGCCAAGGATCCTGCACATTTGGACCATTCCAAGGACAGAGATTTGAGGGAATCTTCTCACATACCATCCTAGGTATTTTCTAAAAGAAGTTTCTCAAGAACCTTCTTGTCCTTTCCTGTTTTGTCAATTTCCTTCTTCTCCATTTCTTTGACCTCAACACCTCCATTAGAGCTTGAGATTACCATGATTCCAAGCTTTATGGTGATGTTTGTTAGATTTTTGTTCAATGAATCTTGTAAAAATAAGCTTTGCAACATTGTTTTAAGTTATTTCTGCTAAAAATGCATTAAAAATTGAAAAAATAATTTAAAACTCCGAGATTCCTTGTTTCAAAAATCTGCAGAAAGGTGAACACGGGGTCGTGCTCATTGAGCACGGGGCCGTGTCGAGTTTACTGTTTCATTAAAATGAACTCTTTTCGTTTATTTTCGTAGAATGTCAAGCCAAAACAGTGGAACCTCTTCTGCGCACTCCAAAAACAGTCGAAGGGAAAGAAGGTCATCAATTGAAGCAACTCTCGTACGCTACATAATGGCATTACGTGAGTCTCTTGATGAGATGACGTCGGTAGAAGAGGTCCTAATAGACCGTATAAATTATCTTACGGTGGGGTTGGAAAACAGTTTTCAAGAAATCAACCTCTTGCACCAGAGGTTGAACATTCTTGTGACACCTCCCATGGAACCAATCCTCCCTCAAGAGGATTGGAACCTAGCACTTCGAGTCAACAATCCTACCGGATGGGATGACATTCCAGCGGAACCTCCTCTTGAAAATCTACAAGAAGTCCCGGTGGAGGTTGCACCCCCTCAAACGAATGCCAATGAGCCCGCCTTTCTTCTCCCTAGGGAGATAGAGGAATGGCTCGCCGACGTGTAAGGGACCAATGACCGGAGGAAGAAGTTCTTCGAGCCACATACAACCGAGAGAATTATCTTTTCGGAAATTTTGCTAATAGAATAAACTTTAGGCTAGAACTTCTTGGTTTAGACTTCTTGTGCTTCTTGACCTATTTATCTAGAATTTTAACTTTATTAGGATTTTTATGTAAGTTTCTCTATTAATGGAATGACGGTTTTTAGTTAAATTGGTGTTTGGATGATGTTGTAATGAGTGAAACACACTCGAGATGGTGAAGGATACTAAGGGAAACTTGAACCAGCACCCCATGCACAAAAACAGGGCCACCCGACAAATTTTTCTTCATTACAGCAAGTTCAGCACGGGGCCGTGCTCGCCCAACACGGCCCGTGCCCAACTATCTGCAGAAAATGCCCAGTTCAGGTAACTGGACACGGGGCATGCTCACTGAACACGCCCCCGTGCCCGTGCCCAGGCTTCTGTTTCTTTTTACTTATTTTGTTACTGGCGATCTGAACACGGGGCCGTGCCCGGACACCACGGGGTCGTGTCCAGACGCCCAGTAACACAAATTTTTGCTTTCTCACACCTTTTTGCACATTCAATCAACCTAAAAACTTATTTTTGGGACACATTGAGGACAATGTGTAATTTAAGTGTGGGGGGATGCTAAAACTTTGAATCTTGCAAGTCCTAATCACAAGCCTTACACAAAACTCTATTGGAATCGCTAATCACTTTTTCATTTTTTTTACTTGCCTAGGTTTAATTTGGGAATTTCAAGTTCTAAAAAGGTTATATTTTTACAAATTTACAACCGATAGCGTCGTGATAAAAAGAACCAACATAAGAAACTTATGAAACGGCAAGACAAGTTTAGTTAAAATTTGATTATATATACTTGATCACATAAAAACCCATTCTCACAAAAAGTGAGTTTTGAGCCTTTATTGAGCATACAAATACATATCTTTAAACTAAATGCTCATTTTTTTTTCGTTTCTTGTGTGAATAGCCGCTTGGTTCTTACAACTCTAGAACTTGCCACGACGATACATTCCCGGTCCTTACCAACTTAAACCCGAGTAAGTAAATGACGGAGGCATTAGGACTAACCCTTTTTATTTCCACACCATTATTTTTTTTTTACCACCTACCCAAAATCCCCCTAGTTAACCCCTTTGAGCCTAAACCTTTTCATTTCATAACCCAAAACAAACACCCTTTCACCCACCAAAACATTTTTATTTCTAACCCTTTGTTTTAGTAACAAGCTCGGTTTTTCGTATGACTTTTCAAAAAAAATGATGATGATGATGATGATGAAGCAAAAGAGAAATAAACAAACAAGTTCATCAAAAATAACTTTGTTTGAATAATGGCTTCATCAAAATAAAAATTGCAAAAAAAATAAAAAGTCTTACGAAAACCGACGTTTTTTACGTCTTTCGCCCTTTTACTAACCACTAACCCAACCACCTACCTTTAACCCAAGCCTAACCCTTCACCCAAAAGTCCTCTTGTTACAAAGGTATATAGTTAAAAAAGAGGAGGATTGATTGCTTGGCAAGCCTATGGTAGGAGTAAGTTCCATGCCGCTCTCGAGTGATTCACTAAAATACATTTTCGGCCTAGTGTTGAGTGATCCCCCGTAAGGTATGTGAACTTGTATATAAATGGAATTTTAAAAAGGCATGTGTGAAAGCACCGGATCGATGACGAACATCAAACATTGCACTTGATTCAAGACATGAAGAACAAGAACAGGGTAGATGAAGAAGAAGATGCAAGACAAACTCATTCATTTCAATATAATCATCACAGATTACATACCAAACGAGTATACATCATCTTCCACAAGCTGGTTTAGATCACAAAGATCTAAACCCTAGCTTTCTCTCACTAACACATAGTCACTCTCTCTAGAATTCACACCAGGAGAATAAGTTGGGAGAGGAGCACAAAGCTTCAAGAGTTGCCCTAATCTACACAGTACACACATATATATAGGCTAGGGACTAAACCCGGACAAAACACATTGTCCGGGATACAAAACAATACAATAATCCGAAACACTAGAAAGTCGTCCGGAATGCCTTCAGCAATTCTGATAATCTTCATTATCCTTGACTTTAACTCGGACTTCTGCTTTGGTTGACACAGAACTGATAAGCGACAGTTACCCGGCAGGAACTGCACTTACAGTCTCCCCCTTAACTGTTGCATCAGTTCTGTGTGGCATTTGATAATCTTCAATCATCGGATACTACACTTACAGACTCCCCCTTGACTGATGATATCATGCATGCTTTCAACTTTAGCTGAGACTTGATCTTTTAGGTAGAGCACAGCGATCTTCAACCCTTCTAATTAAAGACTTGCTGACGATCACTTAATGCCGCTTTGAGAAACATGAAGAATCCAACATCAAACACTGTTGATCCTCCCCCTCAATCTACTCCTGAATCAAGTTAACACGAACCCACCTACAACCACATGTAAGAATATCGCTCGATACATTAATCTTTAAACTTAACCGGTAGAAGAACGAAACGTCGGATTTCCAATGCCCAACATCAAACATTTCAAATTCCGCAAAGACATGAAGCTCAGTTCGATAAGTTAATAACAAACTGAACTTTGTAAAAGTACATCCACCATCTTGATCAAAGTCTTTAACCTAGTATCTGAAATCATTTCATCTCGAATCTTCAAGATCCAATCTCGTATCTTCACAAATTCCACCAATTACCCGATGACTTTCGTCTCCAATCTACCCCTCAATGTAAGAACCCCTATTTCGAGAATCCGATCAGTCACCAACTTGGAAGAGAGATCAAGAAGACTAATCATCTCTACTCTAACCGGCATACGATAAAGGCTTGACCTTCAACTAGTTGCCAAAAGAACAATTTGCTTCATCACGTCAACACTTGATTAAACCTCGAACAAACTTGACAAAACTCAATCAAACACTAGCTCTAACTTGCTTCATGTTATAAACACATCGCCACCGGTAAGATTAACACTAAGTTAATCTCAAAGATAGTAAACATGAACTTGTTTCGATGTAGCACCACGAGCTTTTGGTTTACAAAGAAAATAGGAACTTCAAAATTTTTTACTCCCCCTTTTTCTTTGTAAACAATACAGAAATCCAAGCAAATCTTATTCTCTTCACCTCCTCACTTGATCCGGACAACATAAGTACCATAAAACTTTTCGATAATCCGAAACCGACTTCAAGTCTTCAAACTCGGTGGAAGCAGAAATAGGGATCCATAAGAAAAACGTCGTAACTTTCATGAGGAATGAGGAATAATCATTTGCTCATAGAAAAAGAACATCCAGCTGCAACAAAGATATGTCATCGTATGTGGGCCCAAAAAGAAAAAAATTATATCAACAACATTCATGCTCTAGTGTGGCCCCCATCAAAATAACAAACATTTTCACATTTGTTAGTGGATCCATCGAAAATACATATTCATTCCATGATATCACCAGCTGTCATTCTCCAAGTTGGCCCAAGGAATGATTAGATCTCACTGATGACGGGGGTAGCCCAAGACTAAATAAAATGACTAATTATGTAAACGCTTAAATGGTTAAATGGTTCAAGGCTTAAAAAGCTGTGGAAGGAAAAAGCAGCACGGTAACAGTAGCCAAGTCACATCTGAAGATTGCTTCACCAACCCACAGCCGCAAAGGCATTGCAGGTCTGCACGGTGCATACTATTATCCGGGGGACTAAAGCCTTCAACCCCCAAAAGGGGAAACCCTCCACTGCAAGCGAGGTTGCTAGTCAAATCCATTCCACTTCGGGAGATGCCTTCCCTTATAAAATAACACTTCATTTACTTCAGGGACACATCTGGACCAGCTCTGATTCCTCTATCTCTGGTCATTCACATCGAATGCTTGTCTCGCACAAGTCATTCCCTTTCACATCCAACACACACATTCCCTTTGCTTTCACTTCCGAATCTGAGCACAAATCAGAGGAGGATCTATAGCAAAGGATAATAACAAACTAGCAAACCTCCTTCCACGTCTCGCAAACGTGGGGGGACCCCACGACCTGCGTTTGGCAAGGTTGAACCCTTCAACCCTTCTGCCTAGCCAGTCAAGCTACCATCGTTGGTCTTGTATTTGTTGTATCAACAAGTTGGCGCCCACCGTGGGGCTACGCCACTATTTCTTCTCAAAAAGACCTAGTAGTGTAGCTCTATTCACCTAAAATCACCATGTCTGAAAGTGGATCCCCGGAAGAAGTGAATCAAATTCCAAACACTTCCACTCCGGGTAGTAGCCAAGCTCACGTGGCTATACCAACTTCTTTCTCAACTCCGGGGAGTACACCCGAGTTCCTCAACTTCAACACACCAACTCCGTCCCGATCCGGAGTTCCATCTCCTAATATCGGTGTCCCTGATGCCCCATCATGTGTTGAACTCACCCCTGAAGGGGTTGCAAACAATTTCCTTGTGCTAAGGACTCTTCTCAACCAGCACGTGAGTAAAGAAAGAGAAAAGGGAGTGAGGATTCGGTTAGACTATGACGAACCTGAGCCAACATTGTCCCCTGGACCACCTCCTCCTCTTTTTGCAACAAGAAGTGAGGCTGGTCCCAGTAACCTTTCAAACCCTCACCCCTATCTGTCCTCTATGACAAATCCTACGGTGCATCCTATCTTCTCTTCCCAACCGATTACTAGTGGTGCTCCTCTGGGACATGAGTTAACTCTTGACCAGCTCCTACAATCCCCGGTGACAAGCTATCCAGCATCTACTACAACTACATGGGAGCAAGCTCTGTCCGTACTCCCTTTAGCACGGAGTGCTGTTATGAGTGCTCCCCTCGGGATGAACTGCTCCACTGGCCCAGGAAGCCTTCAAGGCTTCAACCCTATGCCCAACATGATGACCCAGATGATGGCCAATTTCCCATGGCAACACTTCATCAATCAAGTGCTTGCCACTCAGGGAAACAACGGCAATAGCAGTACTATGGATGCAAGGACTGAAGAGGACTTGGCTAAACCATACAAGCCAAGCAACCTTTCATGCTTTTCAAGGCAGATAGCCGATTATGATTTCCAGTCAAAGATTAAAATGCCGGCACACATCAGGACATATGATGGGACTGAAGATCCTGAGGACCATCTTCAGATCTTCACCGGTGCAGCTCGGATAGAGAAATGGTCCAACGCTGAGTGTTGCCTAATGTTCATGCAAACTCTTGTTGGATCCGCCAGGATCTGGTTCAACGACTTACCTGCTCAAAGCATTCGAAGCTTTGACGATCTCAGCAAGGGTTTCCTGGCCAATTTCTCTCAACAAAGGCGGTATGTCAAAGACGCAACAGTGATCTTTCAGATAAAGCAGCGTGATGATGAAAGTCTCCGTGCTTTCATTGAACGATACAAGAAGGAAGGTCTAACTTATGTAGGGGCCGACGAAAAAATGAGGGTGGCTGGTTTCATGAACGCCATCACCTCTAAGTACCTCACAAGGGATTTCAACAAATCCCTACCCAAGACCTTAGAAGAAGCTCTTGAAAGGGCTGAGGCCCACATCCGGGGAGAGGAGGCAGTAGACATTAAGGAACAAAGAAAAAGAGGGTCCGGCTGGAGAAGCAACAGTCCAGCCAGAAAAAGAGGGAACTTCAACCCCTATGACAGACGGCCAAAGGGTTCAGATCCTCGAAGGACTGAAGGTCGGAACCTTTCAAGCAGAGAGAAAGGTATAAGCTTCACGCCCCTCACAAAGACCCCTCAAGAAATCCTTGCAACAGAGGAAGTTAAACAAAACTTTCGGCCTCCTAGACCTCTCCCCAAAAGCAGGAAAAATGAGAACTCCACCCAGTACTGCGAGTTTCATGAAGAAAAGGGTCACCACACCAATGATTGCTTCCAACTCAAGAAAAGAATAGAAGAGGCTGTTAAAACCGGAGAACTCGCTCATTTGGTAAAGGGAGTCCGGGACAAAATGGCCGAAGGAAAGGGTAAGGAAGTCAATATGGTAGATTTCGATGGAAAGGTTCCTCATAAAAGACAAAGGTTGGAAGCTTGGGAGCTTCAGTGTGTCTGTTTCCCCCCTACAGAGAATGACCCTCTCTCTAGCCCACTCGTGGTGGGGGCTACCATAGGAACGTTGCAAACATGCAAGGCATACATAGACACGGGTGCAGCCACTGAAATCATGTTCGAAAAGTTCTTCAACCAATTGAGCAATGAAGAACGTTCAAGGCTTCAACCTTCTGGAACCTCTATAAAAGGTATCGCTGACATACCCCTCAAGCCTTTGGGGCAACTAACACTTAATGTTCGTTTTAGTGAAGGTTCAAAAGAACGAACCCAACCACTCACCTTTGTGGTTATCAACATCCCCTCCAGCTATGATGTGATCATTGGAAGACCAGGACAGTGTGCATTTTACATGGCCGTGTCTGTTGGTCATGGCATAGTCAAATTCCCCACCGAAAGGGGCATAGCAACCCTTCAACCCTCCCAGGAAGCCTACATGGTTGAAGGTGAAAGTTCAAACAGTGAAGAAGACAGGCAAAGATTGGTCATAAACCATAAATACCCGGAACAAAGGATAAGGGTCAACCCTGACCTTTCTCAAGAGACCCTTTCATATCTTAAAAAATTGCTAACACACTACAGTGATGTATTCGCTTGGTGTCCTGAAGATATGACCGGGATCCCTCGGGGTATTGCCGAGCACGAGTTGAGAATACCACCAGGGGTCAAACCGGTGGTTCAAAAGAAAAGAAGCTTGGCACCTGAAAGAAGTCTGGCAGCCTGCCAAGAGGTTGAAAAGCTTGTGTCAGCCGGCATCCTCCGAGAAGTCAAGTATCAATCATGGGTTGCAAACCCAGTTATGGTCAAAAAACCAGACAACTCTTGGAGGATGTGCATAGACTTCAAGGATCTTAACAAAGCTTGTCCTAAGGATTGCTATCCACTACCCGAGATTGACCTCAAAGTTGACTCCCTCACCGGATACTCGTTCAAATGCTTTCTAGATGCATACAAAGGTTATCACCAAATCCTCATGAAGAAAGAAGATGAGGAAAAAACAGCTTTTCACACGGACAAAGGGATCTTTTGCTATCAAAAGATGCCTTTCGGCCTCAAAAATGCAGGAGCAACCTATCAACGGCTCGTTGACAAAGCCTTCGAAAGCCAAATTGGCAAAAATATGGAAGCATATGTCGATGACCTGGTTATCAAAAGCAAGACGGAATACCAAATGCTCGATGATATTCAAGAAACTTTCAAGAACCTCAGAAAGGTTAACATGAAGCTTAATCCAGAAAAGTGTTCATTTGGGTTCGAGGAAGGAAAATTCTTGGGCCACATTGTCGGAAAACAAAGCATCAAAGCCAACCCTAACAAAGTAAAAGCCGTCCTTGAAACCAAGCCACCAAAGACCAAGAAGGAGGTTGAAAGCTTGAATGGGAAGCTTGCAGCCTTGAAGCGTTTTACCTCCAAGTTAGCCGAAAGATCTCTGCCATTCTACAAAACGCTCAAGAACTGCTCAGATAAAAAGGATTTCAAATGGACTGAAGAAGCTGAGGAAGCTTTCAACCAGATGAAGCAACACTTAGCTTCCCTACCAGACATAGCAGCACCAAAAACCGGGGAATTAATATCGGTGTACCTCTCAATCACGGACGAGGCCATCAGTGCAGTCCTCACCATTGAGCGAGACAAGGCCCAGGTACCCGTTTATTTTTTCAGCAAAACTTTAAAATTAGCTGAAACGAAATACCCTCCCCTTGAAAAACTTGCCCTAGCTTTAGTTCAAACAGCTAGAAGGCTCCGAAGGTATTTCCAAGCACACCCCATACAAGTGGTCACCGACCAACCTATTAAGAGTATGCTTGAAAAACCTGAAAACTCGGGCAGATTAGCCAAATGGGCCATAGAACTGGGGGAACATAACATCACCTATGTCCCAAGGAAAGCCATCAAGGCTCAAGTCTTGGCTGATTTCATTGTGGAAGTCCCAAACCAAACACTTACTGAAGTAAACACAGCCACCACTGAACCCTCCAACCCCGAAGCCTGGAAGCTTTTTACCGATGGGGCTTCAAGCGTTGAAGGGTCAGGGGCTGGATTAATTTTGATTAACCCGAAAGGTTTGGAGTTCACATATGCTCTTCGATTTGATTTTCAGACCACCAATAACGAGGCTGAATACGAAGCACTAATAGCCGGCCTAAGGCTGGCCAAAGAAATGAAGGTTGAAAAGCTTGAAGTGTTCACGGATTCGTTGCTGGTCTCAAGCCAAGTGAATGATAGCTACATAGCTAAAGAGCCCAACATGAAAAAATACAGAGAAAAATCAAAGGAACTAATGAGTACCTTCCAAGCATGCAACATCAAACAGATCCCCAGATCCCAAAACAAAAAGGCCGATGCCCTAAGCAAGCTTGCATCTCTCACTTTTGCCCACCTCACAAAAAAGGTACTGGTAGAAGTGTTGAAGACACCATCCATTAATGAATTGGAGGTTCAAGATGTGGTTACCGAAGAAGAACCAAACTGGATGACTCCCATAAGAAAGTTCCTCAAAAATGGTGAATTACCCAATGATCAAGTGGAAGCTAAAAGGGTTGAGATCAAGGCAAGACAATACATGCTGCAAGGAGAAACCCTTTACAAAAAGGGTTACCTTGCTCCCTTGCTAAGGTGTGTCGGCCCCGAGCAAAGCAAGTATTTGATCAAGGAAATTCATGAGGGAGTGTGTGGAGCTCACTTTGGAGCTAGGTCGGTAGTTGCAAAACTCATGAACCTCGGATATTTCTGGCCTTCAATGCATCGCGACACAGCTGAAGAATTGAAGAAATGTGATGCCTGCCAAATCCATGCACCAATCCCAAGAAGTCCCAAGCACGACTTAGTCCCAATAACCCCCGCTTGGCCATTTCACAAGTGGGGAATGGACATTGTTGGTCCATTTCCCCCAAGCAAAGGAGGGGTAAAATTCCTATTGGTGGCGGTGGACTATTTCACCAAGTGGCCCGAGGTCAAACCACTTGCCAAGATAACAGGAAAGCAAGTCATTGACTTCGTCTGGGAAAGCATCATTTGCCGTTATGGGTTGCCAGGAGTACTTGTTACCGACAACGGAAGACAATTTGCTGAAAAGCCTTTTAGCGTTTGGTGCAAAGAATACAAAATCGATCAGGTTTTCAGCTCAGTGGCGTATCCACAATCAAACGGGCAGGTCGAGAGAACAAATAGAAGCATAGTGGAAGGAATCAAGACAAGATTGGGAAGATATGAAAGCAACTGGCTTGAAGAATTGCCTAGTGTTCTATGGGCAATTAGAACAACGGAAAAAACAAGCCATAAGAAAACACCTTACAGCTTGGTATTTGGATCCGAAGCTGTGATCCCTGCCGAAATAGGAGTTGTAACCCAAAGAATTGTCAACATGGATCCCGAAGCAAACCAAAAAGAGACCATGTTGAATTTACAACTCCTAGAAGAAGCAAGAGATCAAGCCGCAATTCAAGAAGCCAAATACAAGCAACAGATGGAAGCTTACTACAACAAAAAAGTCAAAAACGAACGTTTCAAACCAGGGGACTTAGTCCTCAGAAACAACGAAGCCAGCAAAAAAGAAAATCAAGGAAAGCTTGGCCCAAAGTGGGAGGGTCCATACACCATCCTTGAAGCACACAAAGGCGGATCTTACAAGCTGGCTGATTCAGAAGGCAAAAGGCTTCCAAGACATTGGAACGGCAAAACATTGAAAAGGTTCCATGTTTAAACGGAAAGTTTGGTTTGTATCAACATGTATCTCAATCAAAATTATGAATACCTTTTGTAAAAAGCAAGTATTGCTTTAATGAATGAAGTTGTTTTCAGTGCTAAGAAAGCTACGAATTAAGCATCAACAGATTTGGAAAGTCCATAACCTTCGCCCTTGGCCTTCTTTGTTTTCTTCAACTTCTTAGTCTTTACACCTCCATCACCACCAACCGCCGAAGCCTCCAAGCTTGCATCCTTAGGAACATCCGGCTGACCTGAAAAGGTACCATCGCTATCCCCCGAATAGGACCTCTTCCTTGAAAGAGAGCCCAAAACCTCAGCACAAACCTTCTCATTTAGGCCCTCCGGTTTCAATTCCTGCAATACAGAAAGAGGTTTACCAAAACAAGTGGAAACCTGATGGATGTAGGGGTAGGTTAGCTTCTCCATTTGCTCAACGGAGCCCTTAAAAACGTCAGAAGCCTCGGGACGAAACAGAGAGGACTTCTCTAAAGGATGACCGGATTCATGAAGTTTATACCCAGCGATGAGGCCTTGGTGTTTCCCCAGGTTAAGAAGCTTAGTGTAAACATCACCAAGAGCAGAGTTAAACTCTTTGGAGTGCAATAGATAAGTAACCACTTGGTGAAAACCTTGCTCTATGAGCCATTGGTTATCCCCAGTAGCCTGAGCAACTGAAGCTTTCAACCCTTCTTTCTCCTTAACAAAAGCCTGCTGCTGAACAAACAAAGCTTCCCGGTCAGCCCTAAGTTTCAGCCTAGAGGCCTCGAAGCTCTTTTTCAAATCATCCATCTCAATTTCATGCGTCTTTTTCAGATCACTAACCTTCTTCTCCCATGCTGCTTCCTTCTCGGCAAAACCAGCTATCTCCCTCTTCATCCCAGCCATGGAGGATTTCATTTTATCCTTCTTCTTGGAGAATTCTTCATATTCCCGCATTCTCTGACGAAAACGGGCAATGCCTTGAGGAAGCATAGAAGCTAGGTTGCAGGTACTCAAAATCATTCGGGACAGCATTAGGTCATCATCCATCCCAGCAATAGTCTCGTGTACTGAGGGAGGAGCAATGTGACTCAGAACATCCTCACAAACAGCAACATCTTTGAAACTGTCATCATTCTTCACTGACCAAGCAGGCACATAAATCCCTTCCGGATCTAACCCTTCAACGTTCTTGCTTGAGGACTCTTGAACAGGAGTGACAACAACCTTCTTGCTTGAAACCTTTTTACCATGAACAACCAATTCTTTATCCTTCTCCACACCCGCTTCAACACCTTGATCCTCCGAAACTTCAATGTCATCACTCAACTCCACCGGTCCAGTAGAAGTGGATTGAGGACCAGCCTTCAACAACCGACGAGAAGATCGGCGAGTTGAAGATTTAGGAGCATTAGACTTGGAAAAACCCTTGGCAGTAGCAGCACTAACATAACCTGAACCCTCAAACCTTTGATCAACAGTCCTAACCACAACATTCTCACCAGGAACAGACGGAGCATCCTCAAAAACAACATCAGAAGTATCGTCGCTCTTAATAAAATCCAACGCAGACATGACTGCAAAAAACAACAACACATAAGTCATAGAATAAGAAAAATATAAATAGGACAAAAAAGGAAAAAACATACCAATTCCACTCCTCATAAGAACCGGATCCCGATCAACATTCCCCCAAATTTTACTAACCCCTAATAGAACAAGTAAGTGTTCAGGAAAGGGACGAACCCTAGAAGGGCAGTCCCGGATGGCATTAAGAAAAACAGCATTCAATTCAGACTCGGAAGGTTCCGGAGCATTGAGAACAGCATCCGGATTCCTCCACACCATTTTGAAGGGAATGATAGTATCGGAAACCCAGAAAAACCGATCTTTCCAAGCCCCAAGTGTGGTAACCATCGATGTAATAAGGCAGGTATCAACCTTGGTTGTTTCAAATGTAAACCAATCGCCATTCTTCGCCAAGCGAAAAAACCGGCGAAAGAGCAAAAGGGAAGGATCATACCCTAGAGCACGACACAAAACCTCAAAATGCAAAACCCTAGCCATCCCCTTTGGATGAACTTGCCCAAAAGAAACCCTATAATACTCCAACAAGTTCAAAACAAAAAACGAAAACGGATATCGAAGGTTCGAGAACTCAAAATGACTACAATAGAGGGCAATCGAACCAGAAGGCGGTTTATCAACGGGAAGATCACAAGCAGGGGCAGTGGGGTTAAATTTCCTATCAATACCATATTCCATACAAAATAAATCTATCTCCTCTTGTGTTAACCGGGAAAAAGATTTTGCTAAATCCTTACGAGCACCCATTTTTTTTGAACGGAAAATGCAAGATGAAAAGGAAACCGGAACTAACCTCAAGAAAGGAGAGAAAATGGTAGGCACTTGGAAAAGATTATGATACAAATGGATAAAGATTGAAGATACAAAATAAATATAAGCCTAGAATAGGGGTAATAATGGCAAAACAGTAACTCCTGCGAAAACCGCCACCCTATCAACTGCCACACATCAATCAAATCAACTGTCAGTTATTTGAATTTCAAAGTTCAAAACATTAACTGCCTTCAACCTTTCAAGCCTTCAAGCAACGAACCCTCGAAACCTTCAGGCAATAAAATACGTGCATAAAAGTCAGAAGTCTTTAGCTCATCACCCAAAAACCTCTGACTTGGGGGGCTGATGACGGGGGTAGCCCAAGACTAAATAAAATGACTAATTATGTAAACGCTTAAATGGTTAAATGGTTCAAGGCTTAAAAAGCTGTGGAAGGAAAAAGCAGCACGGTAACAGTAGCCAAGTCACATCTGAAGATTGCTTCACCAACCCACAGCCGCAAAGGCATTGCAGGTCTGCACGGTGCATACTATTATCCGGGGGACTAAAGCCTTCAACCCCCAAAAGGGGAAACCCTCCACTGCAAGCGAGGTTGCTAGTCAAATCCATTCCACTTCGGGAGATGCCTTCCCTTATAAAATAACACTTCATTTACTTCAGGGACACATCTGGACCAGCTCTGATTCCTCTATCTCTGGTCATTCACATCGAATGCTTGTCTCGCACAAGTCATTCCCTTTCACATCCAACACACACATTCCCTTTGCTTTCACTTCCGAATCTGAGCACAAATCAGAGGAGGATCTATAGCAAAGGATAATAACAAACTAGCAAACCTCCTTCCACGTCTCGCAAACGTGGGGGGACCCCACGACCTGCGTTTGGCAAGGTTGAACCCTTCAACCCTTCTGCCTAGCCAGTCAAGCTACCATCGTTGGTCTTGTATTTGTTGTATCAACACTCACATTCCATAATCATTAGCCCATTATTACTCAAGCCCATGCAGGTTGCAATTACCAAAACCCTAGCCGACAACATCAAAAGGAAAACAACATCTCCGGTGAACAAAAACGAATTCCGATCACCTTTTAAAATCCCCGGCTAATAAACACCTCACCGACACCTCGCTAACTTCACTGAAACCACCTTAACCTCCATCATCGATCGTCACCAGAAACTATCCACTGCCCGGAAACAACAAATCCGACTATCAACATAATCATCGGAGATTCGCCATCACCCACCTTGCATCACAAACCACCGAGAACCACCGCGACATAAAAACCCAGAGCCGATTCACTCCATTTTAACGGAAACACCACTCTCGGACAGATTTTTTTCCAGTTAGTGACAAAGATCTCTAACACAATCCTCCATCATCATTATTTCTAATAACCCGACAAACACCACCATTGACGTAAATGACACTTGAAAAACCTTTTCACGATATTCAAAACCCGGACATCAGATGAGATGAATTGCTGAAGCTCGGAGAAACAGCGAAACGCGAAACGATTTATTGATTTGAAAACTCTGAACTTTAGGAACTATATAAAAAAAGGTCGGACCATCAACTCAAAAGTCAAACTCGGACAACCATTTACAGAATCAAACCCTGTAAACTCGGACATCGACAGATTACAAAAAAAAGGACTTCAAAACGCGGAACATTGGTCCTGCAAAAGTCGGAGATTCAAAAAGAACTCGGAACCTTTATCTTGTTTGAAACTCGGAGACTGAACCTGATCTAAACTGTATCAAAACTCGGAGATCTAAACTGTATCAAAACTCGGAGATCTAAACTGTTTCTAGATTAAAACTCGGACCAGTCAAACTTCAAACTTCAATACGCAGAAACCAGAAACCTCGGACAGAAACCTATAAAACTCAGAGACTCTATTGACCTCTTAAAAACTCGGAACAAACAGTCGGAACAGACAGTTGTAAGGACAAACCTCGGAGTGTTAACTTGTTTCAAAACTCGGACATTGTGATACTCGGACAACAAAAAGTAAAGAAAACTCGGACAAAACTCAGACATTTAAATGAAAACTCAGACAAGCTGAAGCTCAGAAGAAACAAGTCTCCGGACTATCTCCCTAGTGTGACTTCACACTAGTTCACCAAAACCCCGGAAACAACAAAGACAGAGTTTTAAAACTCAGACAAGTTTAACACTAAGAAAAACTCGGACAGAGCAATTTTTGGATCAAACCTCATATCTGCAACAACTTGGAGAACAAAACAACCACGAACAGCTTCATTTTCTTCAACTTTTCTGCAAAATCTTCAAGTCTTCAAGATGTTTGGTGGAAACAAACATCAAACAAGAGCAATGGTGATTCAGAAGGCGGTTAGACCATTCTGAATCGGTAACCATGCTCTGATACCACTGTGAAGGCCTCCTAATCCAAGATCTCACTCAGCTAAAGCCACCAACAGGTGTGCGGAATCCACCTGATGATGAACCACTGTAGATGAAACACTAGAATGCAAGATTTGTGAGAGAAATCAAGAATACACTGAGTATTCTTGATGATGAAGATGAATGACGTCACTCACACACAGTAGCCGCCAGACACACACACAATGATTAGGGTTAGGTGCACAGAATTTCACACAGAATCGCCACCTTGTCTATTCCACATAAATGTATATATACAAGGCAAAACCCGGACTTTCAAGACAAACTAGAAAGCCCGGACAAACAAATTACACAAAGCAAAACTCTGACTTTTGTCCCTAACATAAACCTCAGACAAAAGCCTTTCCTAAAACTTGGACAAAATGTCCCAAGGATAAAGTTGGGACTATCTTTCAACAAATGTACAATAAAGACCCTATAGAATGGGAGACATGCACTTATCACCTAAAGTGCATTAACATATACGCTGCGTATAGACCTATACGCAGCATAGGTAAACCCTAAGTGTGCAGATAGCCAAACAAGGTGTGCACATAGTGTGAGCCATTTCGATATCATTGAAAAATATATAATCCTTAAAAAATGTGTGATTTTTAGCAAGTGCACTAGGAAGTTTCTCTTCTATGTTGATCTATAATAAATTTATGTCATGGCCGGCATTAATTTATTAGTAATTCGATCATGTCATGGTCGATATATGGATCCAAATATATCGTTATTGGTTTTAACAAGAATGCATAAATTTCGAATAAGTGTATTGGATTTAAATATGCGTCAACGATTCAAGGTGAGATTGTAATAAAATATCATAAGAAGAATTTTGCACACCATTCTTAAGATCGTGTTTGCAGAGTGCCATCCATTGAAATATATCGTTTTTCGTTTTATATTCAAATTATTCTAAAGATTATGTGATCAATTTTTTTTATTTCAATTAAATTATATTAATTTTTAACAGCTAGCACATTAGTTTTTCTTCCTTTTTTCCATTCATATTTATTTTAACAGATATCATATCTAACCCTATTAATTCAAAGAACATTGTTATTAAAAAAACTATACATATTATTAGGGAAATGGAGGGAGAATAATGTAATGTATATGTTTAGCAAAATCATAGAAAGATATAAGTTATGTGATAGTGGATATTCATTTTAAGAATTAGAATCAAATACAAAGGATCCTAATTGTAAGAAGTGTAAGAAGGATTTATAGAGTGACAAGTGTCCAATAACCTAAAAAAACCCACTACACAAAAAAACCCCACTACAAAAAAAAAAAAAAAAAAAAAAAAAAAAAAACTTAAACATCCACCACCACCCCACCCCCACATCACCCACCAAAAAAAAAAAAAAAATTTTTTTCTGAGGGGGGTGGGGGTTTAGGTTTTTGGGTGGGGGTGCGTGTTTAGTTTTTTTTTAGATTTTTTTTAGGTTTTTGGGGGTGGGGGTGGGGTGTGGGGGGTTAGGGTATTTGGTGAGGTATAGTTTTTTTTTTGCCGGGTGGGGGGGGGGGGGGGTTAGGTTTTTGGGTGGGGGGGGGGGGGGGGTGGGTGTTTAGGTTTTTGGGGGTGATGTAGCGGGTTTAGTTTTAGGTTATTGGACACTTGTCACTCTATAAATCCTTCTTACACTTCTTACAATTAGAAGGATTTGTAGAATAACTTGACCCTTTATTTTAAATTGTTATACTTGTGAGACATCTCACTTTTTCTATCAGATTAGTTTTTATAATTAATATGTGTTAATCATCCATCTTTGGAATACCCGAATGTTTTTTTATATGACTTCAACCCAAAGCTGGTTGATGATGACATATGATAAAGTCAGTGTCACTTCTATATTTAAAACATAAAATCCGGTGAAGTTTAATCATCAGAATCACAAACATTAAGAAATGGAGGACAAATCCATCCCACCGTCCCATCCTTCTTTAGGGTTCTTTGGTATTTTGAAGGAGTCTTTTAAAACTACAAGCAGAAATTGGAAGATGCTGGTTGCAATCCTACTTCCTTCATTTCTTTCTTTATCCCAGTTAGAATTTTCTTTAGACTACATACACATACCACCTGTTAAACATTTTGCGACACAGATGGCTGAACACCCAAACATGTCTTTTCTCCGTCGTAACCTTCATATAGTCACGTATCGTAATGCTTTCGAAGACATCTTGGAGATAATCCGGGACAAACATTTGACCTTAGCTCTATCTTGTGCCATCAAGCTATTTTTCTCGGTCGCTATAGTTTCGTCCTCATCAGAGGCTTACACAGCAAAAGTAATAACTCATGAAGACTTCTTCTTGAAAATAAGAAGATGGAAAGAACCATTACACACTAGCATTTACATGATCATAATTACCTTTGCCATCATATGTGTTTACCTGGCATCTTATGGTTTAACCTACATCTTGCCTGTAAATTATTCATGGTCGGATTTGTTCTCAAATGCTATAAGTCTTACTATCCCATTTTGCTACATATATGCATCTCCCCTCTGGACAGTGAGTGTGATTGTTTCAGTGTTAGAAGGTTTTGGGGGTTTTAATGCAATTAGAAGAGCAGCATTGCTAATGAAAGGAAAGAGGCTACAAGCTACACTATTGATGGTTCCCTTTTATATTACTGAATTTTTTATTCATTTTTCTTTTAATATGTTTCTTAGAACCTATGATCGTAGAAGGATAAAAGACTACAAATTTGTTATGGATATTTGGGTTTATTACACAAAGGGAACTTCTTGCTTGTTGAAACTCGTAATGTTTGTGGTGTATACTGTTTTCTACCACGAACGGAAAAGAAGCTTTGATCAGAAGGAACTAAAGGGCATTTTATCTACCCCTTGAAACTGCTGAAAATCAGTGAACATGACCACGTCTTCATTCAGGACCATAATCCTGGATCTTTTCGTTGATTAATAATATATGATCTGTATAACGGTTCAAGAATATGCAGATCTCGTGTTATGTTATTGTTTTATGTCGTCCTAGTTTCAGACTATGGGATTATTCATTATACCTTGAAGGATTTAATCCTAATTGGCTGAAGTTTGTTCAAGAAATTCAAATGGGTTTGAGATAAAGATAATTTGGTTTATTATAGTTATGGTTTATTTGTTTCAGTTTTCAGTAGGAGTTTATAAAATGTTTGAATTAGAGTAAGTTAAGGTTTCTTTTAGTTTAAATATCATCATTGTAATTTGGTTTATCTACGGGTCTTGCAATTTCCAGTTTAAATAAAGTGTCGAATTGATGTTTGTTCAAATCCCGTGTGTTTTTTCTGAAGCAATTAGGGTGCCTGGGACCAGAGAACAGAAGGTCTCACCATTTCAGCGATCAAGATCATCAGCGCTGCTAGTTGCAAAGAAACTGAAGAACAACAGATTGGATTCTGTTTTTTTTTTGAAGGATGCTCCAGGGGGGTTAATCTGGATGGCAAATGAAGGTTTGTATCAGATCGTTTTTCTTCTTTCTAATCGACAGCAACAACAAAACATGACTGTGACATCTGGTGTGGAGTTTTGATTGGAACAACGAGTTGTTTAGGTTGCAATAGTGAGCCGTGAATGTAGAGTCCGGATCTGTTATGGATCAAGGAGGATAAAAGCGTGAAGGTAAGGAGCTGTGAATGCCGATTGGGAGAAGCGATAAGAACAGGGTATTTGACAAAAAAGGGTCGTGCGAAGCAACCAAGCTAGATGTGACAACAGGATCGAGAAAATTATATGTAAATGATAAAAGTGTGAAATGGGGTGATGCGTGTGAAGAAATCAATGCGAGAAGTTGAGCTGTAAAAGATCGATTTAGGATCCGAGGAGAAGAAATGAGTGCACTACAGAGGGTGTTCTTTGTGATATTGGCAGTGTCCGTACTACAGAGCCGCAGTGTCCGTACTACGGTACTAGAGGGTATAAAAGAAGTTGCAGAGTTCGGACCGATTGTTAGTCGACTTACCCGGGTTGTTAAACTCATAATATATGAGACTGGTGGTTTTGATATTTGCAGGTTTGTGGATGTCGGGTCAAATATATATTTTTCATCTGGTCATTGTTTTTTTTTTTTTTTTTGGTATTAAAGGTTTTATATGTTGCTCCAAATAAGTTTTAGTTACAACCTGATTAATTTTACTGAAAATCTATTCGGTGATTAATTTTGTTGCCCAGACTTGATCTTTGATCTCTAGAACATAAACGATAATCTAAACATTATTGAATATTGAATTTGACTACAATGGAATGAGTTTTACAAATGAATTCTAACCCCTATTTATCGTTTCTAATGGGTGCAAGTGAATAGATGCGTCTCTTCATGAACGGGTGCGTCTCTTGGATTGTGTGGATGAGAATCAATCTTGAAAGGTTGTGTCTTTTGATCAAGAGTCATGTCCCTTCTTCTTTATGTGGCTGCCATCGATCAAGAGGTGCCTCTCCAAGGGATTTCGCAACCCTTAGGGTGGTGGTTGTCAAGTTCTGTTTTGTCAACTTTAGTCCCCATACTTTGTAACCGCCATATAACTAACTTTTAACTATATACTAATAAACCCTAGTAGTATAGGATGTGTAGGGATTATCGGTTTCATTCACCCTCCTAATCACGAACATCCTTGAGTTGTTGTACATCCTGAACTCCGAGCAGTTTTCGCATTGTAGCAAACTTGACTCGTGCTAGTGCCTTTGTTAGTATGTCTGCCCGTTGTAGTTTTCCACTTATGTGTTCCACATTGATGTGTTCGTTCTCCACGCATTCTCTTATGAAATGATATGTGTATCAATGTGCTTGTTTCTTTCTTGAAAGACTGGATTTCTCATGAGTGCTATTGTAGAAACATATCCACCCTTAGTGTTATCTTCTCTTCCTTCCGGCCTATAACTTCACTTAGTAATCTTTTAAGCCATATTGCTTGGCATTCTGCTGCAGTGGTTGCCATGAATTATGATTCACATGATGATAATGCCACTGTCTGTTGATTCTTTGTGCACCAAGTTATAGGTGATTCTCCAAAGTAGAATACCAGACCAGTTGTTCCTTTTCCTTTGTCTGTATTAACACCATAACTGCTATCACTATAACCTGTGATCTTATAACCTCCTTGCTTCGTCTAGATGATTCCATGCTCTTTAGTTCCATTGATATAACGTAGTACTTGCTTTACTCCTTTCAAGTGTTTCTCTTTTGGTTCTTGCATGAATTTACTGAGCAGACTGACTGGGTAACATAGATCTGGCCTTGTATGCAATAAGTAACTGAGAGAACCTATCAGGCTTCTATAATGTGTTGCATCTACTAGATCTCCTTCTTCAGTCTTTGTTAACTGTGTTCCTGGATTCATAGGAATCTTTGTGTCGTTGAAGGTTAACATATTAGCGTCTTTGAGTATCTTGTTGATATAGCCTGTTTCTTTGATGGCTATCTGATGCGTGTGTGGTATGATATATATTTAAGTATATTTTAAGCCCTTTTTACACGTTAGTCAAGTTTTAAATTTATAAAACACGATATTTTACTAACACCAAACACACATATGGGCAAGTGCACACCGAGGTCGTCCAAGGACACAAGAGCTTTTAATACCGGTTTATCCTAAACGTCTAATCAAATCAAAAGGTTAGAAAAATGTTTTTTAAACTAGAAAAATAAAAACTAACTAAAATGCTGAAAAATAAAATAAAAAATAAAAACAGATAGACAAGATGAATCACTTGGCTCCGACTCGTGTTTAGTGTAACCTTTGATTATTTCCGCACTTTTGCACTTTTTAAGAGATTATCTTAGTTATTGTAGTAGGCCCCTCTTTTGAAGGTGACGTTACCCTCAACCCAGTAGTTTGAGTCAGCAAGGATACAATCCTAAAGGGTCGGATTATTGAAAGATAATTAATTAAGTTATTAATACATATTATGGTAGACCCCTCTTTTGAAGGTGACGTTACCCTCGGCTAAGTAGTCTGAGTCAGTAGTGATACAGTCCTAAGTAGCCGGGTTAAAGTATTAATAGTAGCTTACATATGAGGGGATCAAAGAGTTTGGACCCTCGCCATCCAATACGGGTGGGTATTGAAGGAGGACCTACTAAATTTGACCCAGATCCTTGCAGGATCTATACACTGAACAAGGCAAGACTCTTACCAAACCGTTCCCTTAACCCCCGACCAGGTAGCCAACATATCTCAATATAGACCGTGGAGATATGAATGGTGAAAATCTTTTATTTTATATAGACAGTAAAATAAAGCCAAGACACCACGGACAAACGATAAGGAAGAATCACCTTCAACATAAGAAACTAGTTATTAAAGTGATTAATACATAACCAAATAAAAAGTGCGAAAAGATTAAAAATAAAAAGTATTACACTAGACACTTGTCTTCACCAAGTGATGTAAGAGACTTAGGCAAACATGGCCTTTGATTGTCAAGAACTCTTACGATCAATCTTGGATCCCGAGACGACTCACACACTCTACGATGGACGATGGATGATGGTGGTGGATGATGGTGTTGTGATGGTGGTGGGTGGTGGGTGAAGTGTGAGAGAGGTGGTGTGCCAAGGGATGGTTTGCAAATGAGCCAAGCACCCCTATTTATAGGCTGAACAGAGGCTCGGACACGACCCCGTGTCCATTGAGCACGGCCCCGTGTGCACCTTCCTTCTCTTTCTTCATTAATTGCAGTTTGTTTGCATTAGTTGACCACGCCCCCGTGTCCGCTGGGCACGCCCCCGTGTGCAGAAGCGTATCTGTACTAACAAGATTTCCCCAGAGTCTGCGAATCCTAGAGTTGACCACGGCCCCGTGTCCTTTGGGCAGGCCCCCGTGGTGGGTGATAGAAGCTTCTACAGCTTTGTCTTTTCTGCAAACACTTGGGCATGCCCCCGTGCTCACTGAGCACGGGGCGTGTTCAGTATTCTGTCTTCTTAAGTTTGCTTGGGAAGATGCTGTCGGGGGGTCGGGCATGCCATGTTTGATCCTTTTCTTGTATTTATGTTAGATTTAGCTGCCTTTTTGCTCATTTTGTTCATTTGAGCTCATTTAATCCTGAAAATACAAAAGGAAGACAAAAACACACTTTTTCCAACATTAGTACTAAAAAGGGTTAGTTTTATGCCACATTTGATGTAATTTATATGTTGCATTTTGCGCACATCAAATACCCCCACACTTGAATCTTTGCTTGTCCTCAAGCAAAACTCTTTATAATGTGGCTTTCACTCCCTAATGGAATGGGTAGAAGAGAAGGTTTTTGGGCTTGTCATAGAGTGTTGGGATTTCCAAGATTCTTTATTAAGTTTTATTTTTATTTATTTACAATCCTATTCGTCATGATTTATTTAAAACATTTCATAAGATAAATTACTTATTAGGGCATAACATGCTGTAAGTGCAGTTCCTGCCGGGTAACTGTCGCTTATCAGTTCTGTGTCAACCAAAGCAGAAGTCCGAGTTAAAGTCAACGATAATGAAGATTATCAGAATTGCTGAAGGCATTCCGGACGACTTTCTAGTGTTTCGGATTATTGTATTGTTTTGTATCCCGGACAATGTGTTTTGTCCGGGTTTAGTCCCTAGCCTATATATATGTGTGTATTGTGTAGATTAGGGCAACTCTTGAAGCTTTGTGCTCCTCTCCCAACTTATTCTCCTGGTGTGAATTCTAGAGAGAGTGACTATGTGTTAGTGAGAGAAAGCTAGGGTTTAGATCTTTGTGATCTAAACCAGCTTGTAGAAGATGATGTATACTCGTTTGGTATGTAATCTGTGATGATTGTATTGAAATGAATGAGTTTGTCTTGCATCTTCTTCTTCATCTACCCTGTTCTTGTTCTTCATGTCTTGAATCAAGTGCAATGTTTGATGTTCGTCATCGATCCGGTGCTTTCACAGTTTGTTGTTCCTGAAGATTGGATTGTTATGAGGGCTCCAAAGGTGAATAACACATATGTCATGGATATGCGCCCGTTGGTTAACTCGTCTGCTCCAGTGACATGTCTACTTTCGAAGGCGACTGAAGATCAATCGTATCTCTGGCATAGGAGAATGGGCCACGTGCATCTACGAAAAATGAACCACTTAGTGAAAAACAACTTAGTGTTGGGGGGTTCCTTTACGTAGTTTCAATATGCACAACAAATGTGAATCATGTGAAAAAGGAAAAATCAAACGAAAGCCTCACAAACCGAAAACAGTTAACTCAATCCAAAAACCACTTGAATTGCTTCACATGGATCTTTTCGGCCCGATCCATGTTGCTAGCATTGGTGGGATGTCTTATTGCTTAGTTGTCACTGACGATTTCTCACGTTACTCATGGGTATTTTTCTTAAAAACAAAGGATCAAACTGCTGGTATTTTAAGAGACTCAAGAACGATAGAAGAAGATTCGGAGGTTGTCTACACACATCTTGTGAACAAAGATGAAGTGGATGCAAGCTGGAGAGCAAGTATTCCTACTAATGTGTCTTCGAATGTTCACTCAGGAGATCCAGTCGCTGATTCTTCGATTGTAAACGAAGTTGTTGCTGAGCAGATCCCCAATCCAACTGCTCAAACTACAAGTGGTGATCTTTACGTTGATTTTTCAGCATATCCAAATGTTAATGTGTCTTCTGGAAATGATCAAGCTTCTAGTAGTAGTGCAAATGCTGAGGGGGAGATTCAAGCGAATTTGGGAAACAATCTTCAAGCTCCGGCAATCCCAGTTCCAAGAACAAATATTCATCATCCTGTTGATAATATCATTGGGAATCCAAATGCGGGAGTACAAACGCGAAGGAGTATTTCAGAGATGCAGTGTCTGTTCTCTGCTATCAAGAACGAAGAAATCTACAATCTTAGCCTACATGAATGTTTTATCTCTCAAATAGAGCCGAAGAACTATCAAATGGTTCTGAAGGATAATTCTTGGTGTGAGGCGATGCAAGAAGAGTTAGCTCAGTTCGACAAGTTAAAGGTGTGGAATTTGGTCGATCTTCCGAAGGGCCAACATGCAATCAACACGAAATGGGTTTTCAAGTGCAAGAAAGACGATAAGGGTGTCGTTGTCAGAAACAAAGCACGGTTGGTTGTTCAAGGCTTCAATCAGGAGGAAGGGATTGATTATACCAAAGTTTATGCACCGGTGGCAAGACTGGAAGCTATTCGTTTGTTTCTAGCCTTTGCTGCACACATGCGTATCAAAGTCTATCAGTTGGATGTGAAAAGCGCCTTCCTTTACGGGAAATTGCATGAAACTGTGTATGTGTCCCAACCACCGGGTTTCGAAGCTCCAGGGTTAGACAACAAGGTCTATCTGTTGGACAAGGCTCTTTATGGTCTCCATCAGGCCCCTCGAGCATGGTACGAGACGTTGTCAAAGCATCTATTGGAGAATGGGTTCTCGCGTGGTGCAATTGACTCCACACTGTTCATTTTGAAGAAAGGGGGAGATTTTCTGATCCTGCAAATTTACGTTGATGACATAATTTTTGGTTCTTCAAATGAAGAATTGTGTCGTGAGTTCGAAGCGGTAATGAAGTCCAAATTTGAAATGAGCGCGATGGGCGAGTTATCTTTCTTTTTAGGTCTTCAAGTGAGTCAAGGGAAAACCGGGACGTACGTGCATCAGACAAAGTATGTCCACGAGATTCTCAAAAGATTTGGATTGGAAGATAGCTTACCCTATGACACGCCTCTCCCGAAAAATCTCAAGCTTTCACCTGATAAGGAGAAAGATCCTGAAGTGGATCCGACTCTATATCGAGCAATGATAGGTTCATTGATGTATCTTACTGCTTCACGACCAGATATTATGTTCTCTGTTTGTTTGTGTGCTAGGTACCAATCAACTCCGAAGGAGTCTCCTTTGAAAGCGGTCAAGCGTATCTTCAGATATCTGAAAGGGGCGCCTAAGCTTGGATTGTGGTATCCAACTGAAGGTGGTCTGGATTTGATGGCGTATGCTTACGCAGACTTCGGAGGGTGCCCGATGAATAGAAAGTCAACCTCTGGCGGCGCACAACTTTTTGGGAATCGTCTTGTCTCTTGGCAATGCAAAAAGCAAGTTGCCGTTTCTCTATCCACGTGCGAGGCCGAGTACATTGCTGTATCAAGCTGTTGTGCTCAGGTCTTGTGGATTCAACAGCAAATGAGGGACTATGGTTTGAATTTTACTCGAACTCCTATTCTTGTCGATAACAACTCTGCCATTTCCATAACTAACAATCAAGTTAATCACTCACGCACTAAGCACATAGATGTTAGGCATCATTTCATTCGTGACTGTGCTGAGAAGGGTTTAATAGAAGTGGTTAGGGTAGACACCGTGGATAATCTTGCCGACCTGTTTACTAAGACATTCGATCGGGCTAGATTTGAAAATCTGGTCCGAATGATTGGCATGATCAACCCCGAGTAAAATGCTTTTCAAAACTCGCATAGAAACTTTATTTTATGTTTACTGTACAGTTCTTGCCGTTTTCGAAAAATTGAAAAACTCCAAAAATATTTTACTTAGTTGTAGGATAAATTTTAAGAAAAATACAAAAACATTTGAAAAATATAAAATGAAGTCGTGTTGAGATATAAGGGAAATGATAGTACATCGGTTAGTCGTATCTGGTGCAGGATTATAGTAATATATAAAATTAACCGTTAACTGTAACAGCTTCATTATACGTTGCTTCGGTAGGTTTTACGCGTCAATAAGAACCTGTTTTTGGTATATAAACATAATGAACTGCGTAACTTGTGTGGTACATCTCTCGGATATATGGTCTTGGTACCGTAATTTCGTTTGATAGATTGCCGAGGTTCTGAGATACGTGGTCTTTATGCTGTTTATCATCTGGGTATCATGGTTGTTTCTTTTACCGAAAACAACGGGGACGCAAGTCTAGATCTTCCATGATACCATACATACGTGTAAATATCTTTAATACATGATGCATTCGACCCAAATAAGTGATAAACAATCACATGTCCCACAAAATCATGCGGGAGTCAAGTTCGTCTCTTGTCTGTACGATGGTACTAACCTGTTCACGGACTTGCTCCTGTGCCCTTTGCATCTGAAATTCAAGTTCCTCCTCAATAAGTGATTCTATCACAAAGGACTTGTTTTCAATCCCAAATAAGTGAGTATCTCACATTAGCTTATACGTCAAAACAGATGATAAATGGTATACTCACCAGTAAGATGATCTCTCGTGCATACCTTGATACGGGAGTATATTCTGAGGTGGGTAAACATAGTTACTGTCAGTTTACTACACTTAATTCCATATCTCGAAAACAGTGTTCGAAAGCGTGCTAAAACTTAAGTGGACCACAATACCGTTGAACGTCTTGAACTGTTAATATCATTCTAAGAGCTTAAACTGATAAACTATGTTCTTGTGTTCGATATTGACAGAAAAACCGATATGATCCCTTTGCTCCGATTTCACAAAAAGATTATTAGTGTAAATACGTTCGTAGGTTTAATTTCTTTATTCAGTCAAAAATTCAAAAAAAAAAAATCAAAAAGATTTTGCTTTCTTGTTTCTATGTGCGAGTTATCATTTTGAAAATTCTCTAAGGGTTGTGAACATTCTTTAATAAGGTGTTAAACATCAAGTTAGGTAATCTTAAAAATAAGTCTTTTTGAATAAAAATCGGTCGTGCAAGATCCATCTAAGTGTGTGGGTAATCACGTCATTTTAAGGTGTTTCGATATTTCTGCTTCCAAGTTGTGCTATTTTTCCAAAAGTATAAGTTTTGAAGTAACTTTTTATGAATGATCGTGTTTTGAAATACAAATTATTAAATAATGGTTGTTTAATATTTCAATTAGTGATTCCGGGGTATTGGAATTATTTTTGGGATCCAGGTTTGGGATGAGTATCTCCGGGGTTAAGATTCTTAATCCGGTGTTAAGTGTTTCAGGTCTGGATCTCTCATCACAAGATGGAAGATTTGAAGAAGCTGTGTGCATCTGGATCATTCATCTCAAGATGGAAGATTTGAAGAAGCTGTGTGCGTTTGGATCGCTCATCTCAAGATGGAAGATTTGAAGAAGCTGTGTGCGTCTGGATCATTCATCTCAAGATGGAAGATTTGAAGAAGCTAAGACGTCTGCCGTTGCATTCCTTTGAAGAAGATCAACCGTTAGCTGATCAATACATCAAAGTCGTGCAGTTCTGTGTGAAAACCCAGGCAGCAAGTACTCGAAGAAAGTATGAAGACCTCAAGTCCAATGAAGACCATGCACTGATCAAGGGGGAGTTTGTTAATGCACTTTAGGTGATATGTGCATGTCTCCCATTCTATAGGGTCTTTATTGTACATTTGTTGAAAGATAGTCCCAAGTTTATCCTTGGGACATTTTGTCCAAGTTTTAGGAAAGGCTTTTGTCTGAGGTTTATGTTAGGGACAAAAGTCAGAGTTTTGCTTTGTGTAGTTTGTTTGTCCGGGCTTTCTAGTTTGTCTTGAAAGTCCGGGTTTTGCCTTGTATATATACCTTTATGTGGAATAGACAAGGTGGCGATTCTGTGTGAAATTCTGTGCACCTAACCCTAATCATTGTGTGTGTGTCTGGCGGCTACTGTGTGTGAGTGACGTCATTCATCTTCATCATCAAGAATACTCAGTGTATTCTTGATTTCTCTCACAAATCTTGCATTCTAGTGTTTCATCTACAGTGGTTCATCATCAGGTGGATTTCGTACACCTGTTGGTGGCTTTAGCTGAGTGAGATCTTGGATTAGGAGGCCCTACAGTATAGGGTTACCGCTATACGCTGCGTATAGAGATATACTCAGCGGTATATTAACCATGGATTTAAGAGCCTTATAAGCAATCATTGAACAGAAAACAAGGGTTTATATACGCTGTGTATAGAGCTATACGCAGTGTATATAACCCATCAATTTTTTATTTAATTTTTTGTTGCTATTTTGATGTATTTGTGGTATAAATTCTCACCCGGTTCCAACGTTAAATCGCTTAAAATATATAATTGTTAATTTTATACCAATAATATTATATACCGTAAATTGTTTTGGAAAACATATCTACGGTTCGATTATATTATACTGTTATGGTTTAAATTAAATTATTATACCATGTATAGTGCGGTTCGAATGCTATAAACGTTTAAATATCATACCGTTAATTATTTTTAAATACTACAACTATAGGCTTATACGGGTGTTGTATGATATCCTATAGTATCGTATCGTATCGTATCGTATCGTATCGTATCGTATAGTAGACACCGTGTGAGTGAGTTAGATTTTTATTGATACGCAAATAATACAACATGCTAAATATACTTTGATGTGTATTTTTATTCTTTTATAGGGCAATGGTCAACACTGGGTGAGCACTTAATGCATGCTACACGAACTTATAATACAAGTTATCATAAGAACGGGTGTAGTGGTTAAGAAAAATAATGCCTCCACCATGAGGCATTATCCGACACGTGGCAGTCCAGTCAGCATGGGACATTATTGCAAAAGTGGTGTAGTGGGGCATTATTCCAATAACGCCCATGCAATCATTTCACAATTATTTTTTTTAATTTAAAACATAAAAATCTTCATTAATTTAAAATAAAAATTACACTACTTGAAATAAAAAAACCGAAAAAAAACAGAAAATAAAAAAACGAAAAAAAAATAAAGTTAAAAAAAAAAGATGATCTAGAGTCCATATTTTTCTCGAATTTTTTGGCGACGCATTTGCGCAAGGATCAACGCGTCGCCTTGGAGGTTGTCGATCGGTTTGGACAAAAACTCAATGTCCTTTTCCATTTGCCTCGCCTCTTGCATCTCGTTAAACTTTTTGGTTTCTGCCACTCGTTATTTCATAATCTCATATCGTTGGTGGCCGAGGTCGCGAATGTCTTGGAGACGACGGTTCATCTCCTCGAAATCTTCCTTTAACTCGAGATCGGAAGACGACTCGACCGTTTTTTTCCCGGTTCGCTTATCCTTTCTTCTACCGGGCGGTCGGGTCAACTCTTCTTGAAGTTCCTCGTCAACGTCCACCACCTCATTTAGATCGACATTGCGGGCATCCGATGTCGGTGTTTCAGGGTCAACGGAGGATGATGTTTTTGACCTTTTAGCTCGACGTCTACTACTAGACGTCAATGGATTAACTAGCGCCCACTTTGGACTTTTTCGTAGTAGATCCCAACACTTATAGTACGGGAAAGGGCATTTCGTTTTCTTGAACTCGTTCAAAGTCTTCGCTAAAACCCCGACGTCACTTTCACCGCTCGGGCGAGTATCGTAGTTACGTTGGTACACTTCTTGGAATGCATGACACTTGTTGTTGATGTCGGTCCATTTGCTAGAAATGGAATCTTTGTCCCGATGTTCGCCTTGACCCCACATGCTAAAAAAGAGTGCACGAACCCTATCCCAAAAAACGGGGCCCGTTTGAAAGTTTGCTACAAATTTAAAAAATAAAAGTAAAAATATAAGTTGTATGTTAAAAATATAAGTAAAAAATAAGTAAAAAAAAATATAAAAGTTGCCAGTTTCGTGGTCCTCCGAAATGTCGAGCCACGCTCGAGTCAACGTGAATTCCTCCTCATTCGTCCATTTAATGGTAGTTTTTGTACGTCGAGGTTCGTCCTTTTCCTTCTTCTTATGAGACCTTCTGCCGCGTTTCGATTTCCCTTGCACCGGTTCGGGTTGCGTCTCCGGCACGACATCGACATCGGTTTCGGGTTCGGCTTGTTGTTGTGACGGTTGTGACCCGCCGGTTTGACCATAGCCGAAGGTGGGAGGCACGAACGGAGTGGCGCCACTCAAGTAAGCCGCGTACGTTAACATGCTCGGGTCCATTTCTTGAAGGTTAAACGTGTGTTGCGGTTGGGTTGTGTTCGGGTTCATGGGTCTTGCGGGGACACCAAAAGGGGGTCGGAATGGATGCATGATTGTATTAAATATAAAAGAAGTAGGAGAGAAAGTAAGAGTTTTTTTATAAAAAATAGGAGAAAGTGGGTGATATATATATAGTGGGTAAATTTTTGAATTAAAAAAATAAAATAAACAATTGACCGTTGCCAACGGTCATGTATCAAGCCCCAATGCAAATTCAGCGTTTTAAATAAAACACCAACAACAATTTTTTTCAAAAAAAAAACGCCTAATAACGCCTAGTGTAATGGGGGGGCGTTTTGGGGCGTTTTTTTTCAATTTTTTTTAAAAATACCGCCCCACTACGGGTGGTCTAATCCATGCTACACGAAGTGTGCCAACAAGGCATTAAGGTTAAACTCAACTGGGTCAACACTGGGTGAGCACTTAATCCCTTATTTAAATTGTAGTTGGAATGACACTATAAATATAGAAACCCTTTACTTTAAACTTAATAGCAACAGTTTCACACTTCTTGATATTTTTAATGTGTAGTGTTCATGTCAGCCGGGAAGCACTGAATGTGGCTACTCTGTGATGAAATTCATGAAGGAGATGGCTTACGAAAGAGTTGAAATACTTAACAATGACAATGTAAGTTTAGACATATTTTAGCCTGCATGTTAGAGAAATATGTACTTATATGTCTTGACAAATGCTTAAATTCATAGATTTAGATTTAGTCTTGAAATTAAATAACCAAACAAATGCTTAAATTCCAAGATTAAGATTTAAATTCTCATTTTTTTTAATATTTATTTTATTTAATTGTTGTCTCAGGTTGGAGTAGTAGAGGAATACTCGGCTACAGATATTGATGGATTGGTCGAGCTATGCAACTACCTCTATTTTTAAGTGACAAACCGTATTTTAGGTGTTGACGAATGTATTGACAAACTAAATTTTTTTTTTTGTTAACGTTAAAATATTTGTAGTATACTTGACCAATGATTATGTAATGGTTTGTTTTAGTATATAGATTTTTTTAGCTATTATATATATATATACACACACACACATATCTCTAGGAGAAATTAGTAGTTATATAAACAATATTTTTATAAACAATTAAAAGCATGACACGCGTAAATAAATGTCATAAACGCGTGTCATGAACATGTGTCATTAATGAGTGTCATAAAATGTATGTCATAAACGCATGTCATGAATGTTTGTCATTAAAGTGTGTGATAAATGTGTGTCATAAAAACATGACACACAAATCAATGTCATGTTAATTTTATAACTCCTCAATCAACGATACGCTTTTGCGTGTAATAATTACCGTTTTATGATTCACAATATGCGTAAAGAAATGTGTATTTTCTAGTAGTGTATATACTTAATCGCAAAAAAAAATCATGTATATAGCTCGAGTTGTTAAATAAATGTGTGTATCACGCCAAAATGACTATCAAATAATATTATACAGATAGTTAGATGCTTTATTTGATTAAAAGTAAATTACAAAAATCAATGTTGACACTATATTGCAAAGTGTGTCCTTTATCTTAAAAAATACAAAAAACGTACTCGATGTTTACAAACCCTTACAAGTAATGTCATTTAACCTTAACTCGGTTATTTTTATGGTTAAATCTAACCTAGTGGACCCCACATAAGGGTATTTTGGTCATTTTACTTTAATTACTAAAATAAAGAATTATAAATAAAAGAGTTTTGTTTATATATATATGCAAACACACATATACATTATCTCTCTACGTCTACACTCTTTCCCACTCTAACCACCCATAACCACAACCACCCGACCACCACCCACCTGCTGCCGTCACCACCACCTCCCACCACCATCCAGCATCCACCTCTCCCACCGTACGACCACCACCATTGCGAATCCAGATTCAGTTACTAACCCCTAATTTGGATTCAAGCATCCAAACCCCAGATTTGCTCATATATACCTTACTTATGAGAGAGATTTAGAGATAAAGAGGAGTGGTCGAGGGGATATGACTGAATCCCGGTGGTTGGCACGAGATTTGGTTGAATCAGGGTGTGTTGATGACGAGATCTGGTTGAATAAAAAACGATCAAAGCTAAACGTACCTACCCTAGCCATTCCAATGGTTGCTCAGAACCTAAAGCGTTGTCAAAAGAATTTGTGCAGCTTCAAATGAAAGATTTGTAGTTTTTGAAACAGAACAGTGATGATTGAAGATGAGATTACAGTACATGTTGGAATGTTTAAGGGTGAGAATTGTTTTTCTTTACTTTTTTTCTTTAATTGCTTGAATACCCAGATTGTAGATTTATAAAAATGGTAGCTTGAATGCACAAACAATCAATGTGACAAAGTTTTGGAAGCAAAAATGTTGCACAAACAATCCGGTTAAATCAGGGTGCGTTGATGACGGGATCTGACTGGATTTGGGGTTTGGATGCTTAAATCCAGATTGGGGGTTAGTAACTGAATCTGGATTCGCGGTGGTGGTGGTCGTCGTGCGGTGGGAGAGGGTGGTGGTGGATGGTGGTGGGAGCTCGTGGTGGTGGCGGCAGGTAGGTGGTGGTCAGGTGGTTGTGGTGGTGGGTGGTTAGAGTGAGAAATAGTGTAGAGATAGAGAGAGAATGTATGTGTGTGTTTGCATATGTATAACTAATATATAAACAAAATACCCTTATGTGGGGTCCATTAGGTCGGATTTAACCATAAAAAATAACTGAGTTAGGCTAAAGGACATAACTTGCAAGGATTTGTAAACATCGAGTACGTTTTTTGTAATTTTTAAAGATAAATGACACACTTTGCAATATATTGTCAACATAAAAGACGATTTTTGCAATTTACTCTTTGATTAACCCATCTGTAATTTTAGTGTTCTAAGTCCAACTATTATTAAAATTAAAAGTACAAGTAAATTTTTCTAATACTTTGTTAGCATTATTGTTCAAGTCCAAATAATATGTTTTATATTATTATGTTGGTATGCTAAAGCAAATTGTTGATTTTTTTTTTCTCAGATTATCATTTATTATCTTATTAACATGTATAAAGAAAAAATATTATTTAAATAAGAGTAAACTGCAATTTTACCCCCTAGGGTTAGATGTAATTGGCACTCGTCTGTTTAAAGTCAACGTCACTTATTAACGGTCAAAGGGTAATATAGTCTTTTCACTTGAGTTTGATGGATTCCTCAACACAACACCCTATATTATAAAAATCACTTCCACCTTACCCCCCCCCCCCAAAGAATTCCCCATTTCTCCTTCTCCTTTCCGGCGAACACATCACCCAAATCAACCAACAGCACCCTTCCTGCTCCTCTCCGATCAACAAAATGCGGGTTGTATATTGGGTGATCAGATATCTGATCAGGCATACCTCAGGTATAATCGTAGTTCTAGTATATGTTATTCTTACTTAATCAGGGTTCCATATTTAAAGGGTTCCACATTTTGAATCGGTCAAACACAGTTGAATTTCAGGTATGATTGATTCGAACAGGGTCAAATTTGATGTTAATAGAGTTTTCGATTATAAACAGAGTATTGATAATTTTGTATGATGTTATAAACATAGTATTGATAATAAGTTAGAAGGATTTGTGTGTTAATTTTGTGTTGTTTTGTGTTTTTTGATAGTTGAACTGACGATGAGTCTATCCAGCTCATCGACGGTGGTCCACTTAGTGGTCTCTATGTTTGGTCGCACTGTCATCAACTTCCATTATCCACCGGAGAGTTGATCTTTAGCGATAATGAGTCAGTAGTTATGTAGGACTAGTAATGTGTATTTTGTAGGCTAACTTAACTATGATTTTACTAGTACTTTGAAGTAGGATAACTTAAATATGATGTTAATTTTCTATTTTGTATGTTGATGTTACAGTCTTCATATAAAATGATCCAATTATAACTTAATTATGATGATAAGTTATAGCATTACAGTCTGTTTAATTCATTTACAGCAACTTAGCAGGTTTAATTCATTTGCAGCAGCTTAGCATGTTTGACATGGTAAAAATGCTCATTTTTGTCATTTGCAGCAGGTTAGACCATCTATATAAGGTAAAAATGGGCATTTTGATCATTTGTAGCATGTTTGAATAAGGTAAAAGGTCAAAATGAACTTGCTGTTTAGCCGGTAAAAATGGCCATTTTGATCATTTGTAGCATTTTGATCATTATCATTTGCAGCATGTTTAATCATTTGCAGCATGTCATTTGCATTTTTAATCGAACTTGTTGTATGCATTTTGGTCATTGGCAGCATGTATGTAGTTTGGGTTCGTTTTAAGGGCATTAATTGCTGTATGTATGCATTTTTTAATCGAACTTGCTGTATAAACCTCTAATTAAGCAGACTTTGACTTCGATTAGTCACAAATTGATAATGTTGACTATTGAAAGTCAAAAACATTATGCGGGAATGGTTTCCTAACACCGAGGGGTAATACGTTTTCTTACAACAAAGCATAAGGGGTAATAAGAAAGAGTAATATAGTCATTTAACATCCCAGTTAACCTAACTATTAAGTTTTTTAACACCAGAGGGTAATAGTGTAGCGTTTTTCAATAGTTGAGGAGTAAGACAACAAGATTTTCGTTTTAGGTGGTAAGAGTGCCAATCACATCTAACCCTAGGGGGTAAAATTGCAGTTTATTCTTTAAATAATCTACTTATACTAACAAATGAATATCTTTGTGACAAATTGAATATCTTTTGACATTTGTCACTGTTTGAGTGCGTATTATATATTAACAAAACCCCGACGCTTAAATAGTAATTTCAATATTTTAGTTTTTTGATTTTTTTTCTAGGTTTATGTTTAAATAACTATTTTATTTTTATTATTACAGTAAATTTTGGGTTTATTTTGTTTTTTTTATTAGTTTTAAGACACATTATTTTATAAAAATCTGAAGTTTGTTGTTGGAACGTGCCTATTTTAATTATCAATGTCGCGATATAATTTATTTTTTCGACGGAGTTGTGAGTAGTACTGTAATCCAAGAAATTTTAGTTGGTAGGAAGTTCAACGAACTCCATCCCTTCACTAGTTCTGCCACCGTATGAAATTTATATGAAGTGAACCACTCTTTCATTATGTTAATTGTTCAGATGGATTACACCCATGCTTCAATATGAAGTGAACCACTCTTTCAGTATGTTAATTATTCTAGTGGATTACACCCATGCTTCAATGTTGATGCACTTTTTGTATATAGCTAGCGATTATTCATAATGTATATCTTTCCGTGTTCGTTTAAACATTTAAGTTTGTTTTTTTGTTTTTTTGTTTTTTTGTTTTTGAATTAGTATAAGTTGACCAAAGTCAAACGACATCCTCCTATCGTTTGACTTGGTCATGGTCGTTCAAACGAGATGTGTGTTTCCAAACAAAATAGGTTGTTGTTTGGAATAGTGTTGGTGCAGTTTTTGTGTCCGATGCTGTTCAAATAGATTAGAATTATTTTATGCTGATTATGTAATAGTTAGTGAAACGGTCAAACGAACGTGTATTGACCCGCTCGTTTGAAGTGGTCAAACGAGAGGGTTATTTGTTTGACCGTGTGTGTTTGCAAGAGAAGTGGGTGTGGCTATAAATACCAACCCCTTGTTCATTTGCAAGTGATGATGGTTTTAGACTTTGGGGGAGAGATCACCACTTGGTCTCTCCCCGGATGTATACTCCTTTGGTATTGTTCGGTTAGCTTGTAATCGGGCCGCTTTGTAACGTCATACTACCGAATTAATACAAGGAAGTTGTTTGTTAGTCTCTAATCTCTATTGTTTGTTAGTCTCTAATCTCTCCCGTCTTGAACTTAAAAAAAGGATAGGTGCACGGTATCCTTAGCCGCAGAAGGGATCTCCCTTCCCAATTCACGACCCGACAACGATTCCTGGCGGTAAATACCCTTGCCAACTTGATTGGATTGAAGAGCCTGGAGTACCCAGGATTCGAACCTGTGACCTCCACGCAATGGGTTAATCACACACTAATCACGGTTTCGGTCCGAAATCACGAACCTACAATTGGTATCAGAGCCATGGTGCCCGATTTAATGAATCTAACAATTTGCTAAGTCACATGTGCTCTAGATCTGTGATTTTTGTGATTTTTGTTCAAGATGTAAAACAGTGGAAACGTGAAGAAAAACCCAGATTTGGACCCGCATACACGGATTTGAGATGAATCGGACTGTACAAAAGGGTTGGGTTTTCTGTTTTACACCAAGAAAGTCAAGTTTTCATCTTGTTTTGAAGGTTTTTCGTCAGATCTACAGAAGAACAGGTCGCTGTGTTGTTGAAGATGGTGGTGGTTGTTGAAGAAACACTAGGGTTTCTTCATATCTGCATCCATAAAGAATCCATGACTGACGAAGAACCAAAGGACGAACAATACCCCCTGCAAAGAATCCCACCCCCTGCGAAGAACCCACTCTTCATCGACATTCTTCGTCTAATAAATGTCTCTGACGAAAAATCAAAGATGACGAAGAATCCTTACTAGACGAAGAATCTGATATGCTTCATTGTTTTTGTTTGTGATGAACCTCCTCAGGGGACGAAGAACTTCACTGACAAAGAATCAGTCAAATGTAGTCACCACGAAAAACCTGCATCTCACGAAGAATCTATTGTTTGCTGGTATCAGTTCAATGAAGAGTCAATGTTCGTCAATGAATATATACCCACGAAGAATCAACGTGTTCGTCCGTGATTATATACTCATGAAGATTAACTAGTGTTCGTCCTGGTGTGAATGATCTTTTTCGTGAACCTTAGTTGTTCGTGAACCTTAGTTGTTCGCTGATGTGATGATTCCTCACGAAGAATACAAGATTAACTAGTATTCGTCCTGGTGTGATGATTCCTCACGAAGAATCATCCATTCTTCAGGAACCTTAGTTGTTAGTGTCGGCTGCTGAAGAAGACGATGATGTCCGGCTTTTCCTTGGTATCGAAGAAGGAGAAGAGGTCAGACAAAGAAGATGTCGACAGATGGGATGGGGTGATGCTGCTGAATTATTTGATAATCGAAGGATTCTCTGCTCTGATCGGCTGATGTCTAGTGATGGCGGATGCTATTGTTAATCGTAGGAGAGCAAGGGTTTTGGATGCCGTTATTGTTCATCGAAGAAAGAGAAAGGATGACAAAGATGATGATGTCCGGTTATTCTTGTCTATCGCAGAGAGAATGAGAGAATAGAGGGTTGTTGGCTGAGAAGATTGTTGGTGCATACATCTGTCGTCTTCGTCTTATATCGAGTCTCTGGTTTTGTAATTTGTTTGTTAGCTTGAAAATGTCTGGTAGCTTGAACAGGCCTGGTAGCTTGAGATGCCTGTTAGCTTGAAAGTGTTTGATAGCTTGAACATGTGTGTGTCATTTCAAGCTAACAAGCTAGCACTATATATAGGATTGTCATTTGTCATTTGAAGCTACCAGACCAGAACCTTGTAAACGATACCGAAGTGCTGCCGGTATTATTTTTACGAGAATAATCAGTTCGTGTGAAAACTTGTTTGAGAAGTTCTTCGATTCCGAATCATGGATAACGAGTTCTACAACGCGTTTGCAACATCGTCGAGTTCATCTTCCATTGCTCAGAATATGAATTTGGAAAACGAGACGGGAACCACCCAAAAGCCCCCGAAATTGATGAGTATCGAAGAATACTATGGGTGGAAAGATAGATTCGAAAACTGGGTTCAGGCTAACCATCTTAGGTCATGGGAATGTATTTTGAAGAAATATGTTTTGCCACAGACTGATTTGAAAGTTAATAAAAAAATACATGAATTTAGTAATGAAGAACGTGATATGTATAGATCTGAAAAGATGATGATTAGTCTACTTCAGCAAGCTATCAAAGAAGACATTTTCATACTACTTCAGCATGACAAAACTTCAAAGTCAATCTGGGATGCACTTAAAGTCAAATTTGAGGGTAGCGAGAAAATGATTAAAAGCAAGAAGGCACTTTTAAAGAAAGAGTTTGATCTGTTCAGCAGTCTACCAGGTGAAGACACAAAGAAGCTGATTGAAAGATACTGTCACCTTGTGCGATCTATGTCAATGCTTAGTATAGAAAAAGAGTCTGAAGAGTGGGTAGACAAATTAGCTGATGCGTTACCGCAAAAAGAGTGGGGAACTTATTTGATGATTCTGAAAAACACAGGGGTTTATGATGGGTTATCAATTGGTGAATTTATTGAAAAGATTGAGGGTCAAGATTTGGAACAACAGAAGATTGCGAGGATGAATAGTCCAAGTGGTCAACAGGATGTAAAAATGTATTACAAAGGTAGTGTTCCGGCTTCAGAAGCTGAGAGAAGTCCGAAAATCCAGACTGCGTATAGTGCTGGGGATTCTACAGAAAAGATTGTTCAAAGTTCAAACAAAAGCAGCAGTGGTTTCTCATTATATCCAAGTGTCAATCCAAAGAGTTCATCAGAAAGCTTTCAGTCTCAAAGCACCAAGATGGGAAATGGTTGTGTGATACAATGCAATATTGCCTTGAATCTTCCAGAAGGACAAAGTTTTTCTGAGGAGGTTGCGAAAGATCATATGGCATTACTTGGTTCCGTGCTTATCTCGTATGAAGGTCTAGTGGCTGGTCGAATCGGAAATCCTATGCTCACAAAGGAGGATTACGATCAGATAGACGCCGAAGAGATGGAACTGATGGATATCAAATGGTGTCTTGCTAGTGTTCTTAGACGTGCTGAAAAGTTTAAGACGATTACCGGGAGAAATGACTTTCTTGATGCTTGTGTATCTACTTTAGGTTTTGATAAATCTAAAGTTACTTGTTTTCGTTGCAGGGAGAAAGGCCATTTCAAGCGGGAGTGCAAAAACAGAGAAGCTAGTGGAGCTCAGAATCCGTTTGGAAAAGATGACTACTACCGGAAAGCCATTTATCAGCAGGTCGGTCAATCACAAGATTCACAGACGGCTCATGGTAGGAAGATTGAGGATTCAAAAAGACGATGTTTGGTAGACTTCAACTGGAACAATTACATATCTCCTGATAGCAAAGCCTATATAGTCGATCAAGATGATGAGAGACTACCTGAAGGCTTCAGCTGGAATATGTTTGCAGATGAGAATGGGAATTTTAAAGCGTTCATCGCTAAGATTGTCTGAGAACCAAACATGTTTGCTACATGGATGAAGTCTATTGGTGAAACAGTGAAAAGTGTGGATGAAGAGTCTGTTGTTTCGGTTGAAAGTTCAGAAAGTACTGATGAAAGTCTACAAAGTTCTGATGAAAGTGTACAAAATGTTGTTATTTCAGAAAAGGAAGTTGTATTTGATCAAACACCGTCTGATTCTGGTGTATCAGATGCTGATTCTGAAAAATCTGTACAGTTTGATCAGTCACCAGTTGATAGTAACAGTGATGATGAGGAAGAAAAACATATAAATGTTGCAAAATCTCATCTTTCTCCTGAAAGTTTTCATTTCTATTTTGCAGATCACATGGAGAAACTGAAGGAGAAACGAGCTGCTAAAGAACAACTACTAAAGAAATCTGAAGATGTTGTTCAGAAAGAGAACATTGAAAGTGTTGCTGAGAAGACTACTGAAGAAGAAAAAGTGATAGAAGTGGTGAAAACAATCGAAGTTGAAAAGATTGTTGAAGTTGTCAAGCCTTGCACGAAGTGTATGGAAGCATGCAAGGAATGTGCAGACAAAGACGAGATAATTACTGAGTATGAGAAGAAAAAGGAGCAGTTATTGTTCAACCTCAATTATGTAAAAGAATCTTATGATGTCTTGAACAAAACAGTAACTGGTCTCCAAAAGACAAACTCAGAGAGAGAACAAGCACTTACGATGATGAATGCTGTGATGATGACAAAGCAGAAAGCAATCAACTTTTACATCGAAGAGAGTGCTAAATGGAAGCAAGAGTTGGAAACAGAGAAGATTGAGAATGAGATAATTAGACGTTTATTACAAAGTTATTCTAGTTCTGATTATCTCATTGATCGTATTTACCCAACTGTTGCAGGTATGGAAGCTTTTCAAGATGAGAAGCCAAAGGAAAAGAAAGATAGTGGTAAGAAACCGACTGTTAGTTATAACAAGTGTCCGCCTCCAATTTGGGAAGGGTATTCTCCTAGAAAACCAAACGAGGAGCAACTTGAAAAAGCAGTCAATATAAAGCTAAAAATCGACACAACTGACGTTTTACCAGATAACATTGATGTCACGTTTACCTCGTCTGATACTGATCATGAGTCTGAGTTAATCAAAAAGGTGGTCGATCAGGTGTTGGATACTGAGGAGGAGTCTGAGTCAAAGTCTGAGTCTGAGTCTGGAGGGTCAAATTCGTCAGTCAACAGTCAAAAGTCGTCGGTTAAACGGTCTTACAGTAAAGAATTTTTATTATCAAAAGCAAATTTGGATGATGAAACATTTGAAGTCGCATACACTTTAAATGATTCTGACAAATTATACTATGACAAAGAGTTTCCAATAAGAAGTGTTCGTTTTGAAATGATCAAAAAGGTTTTCAAAATGACAGAAATTAATATTTCTGAAATAAAAGATTTAAATCTTACTAAAAAACCTAAAAAGTACACTTCAAGAGTTCAACAACGTCTAAACAAGAAAAAGGGTTACAATTTTGGTTCTGGTTTTCAAAAGAAATCTAACCAAAATCGTAGCTACAAAAAGAAAGGATTAGGATTTATTCCACCAGAAAATCATAAAAATTTGAAAAATTCTAAAACAAAAACAGAATTTGTGTCAGGTGGACTTGCAGAAGAGGAACAGAAGAAACCATTCTGGAGACAGTCAAATCAAGAATTTCTTGCTGAAAAGAAGAAGAATGGAACTGAAGTGGTTTATCAAAGAGAGACTCGAACCTGTTACAAGTGCAATGAAGTTGGTCACATTGCATGGAACTGTCAGAAAAATGCCAAAACAAAACAGGGAGTTTCTCAGAAATTGAAAGAGAAAGTTGTTGATGTTGAACCACCAATCGAAAAATTTAAAATTTTTTAAAACTCAATTTATGAGGTTGGTGAATGTTCTAAAAACAATTTTTACAAAAAGAATGCAAAAGACAACCAAGTGTGGGTTGTTAAGAAAGATGATGAGAAAGTCGGCGATGAATCTGGTTTCACAAAGCCAGAAGAGCCACAGGTTGGGGTGAAAATTTCAGTGAATGATGATGAGTTTCCATCACTGAAATTTGAAGAAATTAAAAAGAAAATTGGTAAAGTTGAGATTTCAGATCAGTTTTATTCTGAGAAAAATGAGTTTGATGTTGAGAAAACATTCAATAGAAGTGTTAAGAAAATTTTCGGGAAAATGTTGAATGGGAAAGTTAAGGGGGTTAAAGATTTTTATGCAACTAAAAAAGCAACTTATAATCCCACTGCGCAAGAACTGAAAGCCATCAAGTCTGAGAAGACTTGGATGGAAGTTTGTTTCCCATAAAGTCTTAGGACTATGCCGGAGATCCCAAGTTTGTAATCGTGGATCAGGAATCAGCATTTTTCTTAGTAATTGATTGTGTAATTGAATTTTAAAAATAGTTGAATTTTTACAAGCCGGAGCTTCCAGGTTGGTAAGTGTGAAGCAGGAATCGGCATTTTGATTGCTTAAAATGGTTTGTGTAGATGATTTATTCCTACATGTGATTAAACGTTTTGGATATACTTACAAGTGGTAAGAGGTTGATTCTGACAAAGTGATTACTCAAGGTCATTAGTTTGAACTTGATGTAATCCTCATACAAGTGATTGAATGGACAATGTGATGAACCACACCCTGAACCTACAAGTGGTTAAATCAACAAAACTTATTTTCCGGAAAAATTATTTTGGTTAAAACAAACTTAAGTGTTTTGAAATCATAATGAGAAAATAGTTTTGTGTAAGGGGGAGTTCAGATTGTTTATGCCAAGTGGATGGCGAATTGAAGCGATTTGATATCGGTTGTCAAGTTTCTTGTACGGTTTATTTTCAAATTTCCTGAAATGTGTTTGCATTTTAGGGGGAGTAGAAATTTTTTAGAAAATCCAAAAACATTAGAAAATTTGAAAATGTCAAAAACATGATAAAATCAACAATGAGTTTTTGTGTCAAAGAAGAGGAAATGATAGTACATCAGTAGACTGTCACAGTATGCTAAAGAAATGTAATGATTAAATAGCGTTAAACGGTCTCACTGATGATATGCCGATAGGTTTTTACACATTTAGTAAACTTTTTCGGGATATAAACATAAATTCAAACTTGCTTATTTCGTGGGGAACACTACTTGGATATATAGGTAACCCCTGAAATCTCGTTTGAAAGGTCCCTCTTTCTGAGATACTAGGTCTTTATGCTCAGTGATATCTGGGGTATTATCCCGGGACTTCTGCTGAAAGGAATTTCTGACCTAGTCCCCGGAGAATACTTTCCGCATGCTTGAAAAATAGCACAGCCCTCAGCAAATTGATGAAACAATAAAATTGATAGTCATTGCTGTTGTAATGCAAAAGATCCTCTAAAGGGGACACACCAAAAGTCGAAGCCGTCATCTCTCTGCGTATCGAAAGATCGACCTGAGCTCTTGTAACAACTGTGCTTGTAATCACTATGAACAGTTCTGTTATCAATAAAACAATGTTATTTGATCCCAATGTCTGTTTTGTTATGTTGTACATTTTTCATGTTTTGACTTTTATGTAATTTCAAACTCTACATCGCTTTCTGGAGAGTTATACGCAAACTAGTGCGTAAACGTACTCAGTTTAATGCGAGAAATACTCCGGAACATCAACATATACTCAACATACCTTAAATAACCTTTACATAACTTAGAAATAAGTTTTGAAGGCTTTGGTATGGCAAAAACAAGTTAATTCGCTTACAGGGACTAAATATGACAAACTGCGAAAGTATGTCAATTTGAACTGTAACGAACATTCCGGAACATAACCATAAGTTAAACACACCTTAAATATCCTTTACATAGCTTAGAAATAGGCTTTGAGGGGTTCGGTGTGCTAAAATAAACTTTTGGGTCATTCAGGGACTAAAAGTGTCAAAAAGTGCACAAGTTTGCATTTTCGCGCATAACTTACGTTCTGAATACATCTGGACATCCAAAAATTTATGTAAGCATGACTATATTATATTTTAGTGTTCGCCTTAAGAAAAATCCATTCGTTGCGTCATTTGGATCGTTTTTCGCGCTTATGCGCATTCCGTCGTAATTAAGCGAACATCGCGTTCGTACGACCAAACGAACCATCCTCCGACATATTTTTGAACATGTTTCATGTCCAAAATGTTTAGGCAACATTTTAGGGCCTTAAAGTTGGCTTTACGGGCCTTAGAAGTGTCGGAAATGGCCTTAAACACGTGCAGGGACCTAAACTGTCATTTTTGAAAGTTGTTTCTGATCTGACATGCTCAGGCGGCCCGCATTGTGTTTGGCTGATCCTAAAGCGGGCCGCTTGCCACCTTCTGACCAGATTAAATGTTTCTAATCACAAGTTGCATCCATTTGATTCTCAACCACATGTTCCTAATTGTCTAGTCATGTGATAAGGATGGAATTTTAGTCACCATAAGGTTCCAACAAGTGTACGGACTAGATCTTTTCCCCTTTTCCAAGAAACGATCCTAACGGTAGTGCTTTTACTATAAATACCCATCCATCCTCAACACAAAACCCACACCTTTGAACCTTTGAATCTTGGACCCTTCGTAAGTATTCTTTCGTTCTTTTCCTTATTTTATTGTTTTATCGAGTCTGAAAGTCAAACTTTGTTTGACTTTCTGCGTTGACCAGTAATGGTCAATGCGAAGTTCGTTTGAACTTCGCAACGTGATTGTAATCACGTTGGTCATAGTCCCTTGGGACTATGCCCACTGATTACCACGTTGTCTAGGGTCGTAGGGTAGGCGATCTGATAAATCGCCTATACCTTCGAACCCGACCCAGTTTGGTCGATCATTAGGATCCGACCAAACACATTAGGTGACCATAGTGTAGGGAATAACCTTCCGAGGTTATACCTTATGGTCACGACGTTTAAGTAGTTATATGATAGGTAGTTTATATGCCTTAGGTAAATTACCAGAATACCCTTTTCATACATAATTGGTAATTTAACATATGTAACCTAAACTTTTGTCACGTAACTGATTATGTAACATGTTAGGCATATAATACTTGTCATAGGACTAGTTAGGCGGTCCGAACGCGTTTCACGCGCACGTCGCGTTAAAGTAGCATAAGCTTCCTAAACGGGTCGTAATGGGTCGTAAACAATTATGTTAAGTTTCATTTAGCATGTAGGCTTTGTTAAACCATATCACGTGAGTTCCGACACTCATTTGGTTTACAAACCCTAATGCTACCCAGTCTTCCGATTTAGGTCCGGTTTATTAACATAGTTACCTATATTAGGTGCCGTTTGATTCCGAGATCTATAGCATTACTTGGTGGTTATCTTTATACAACTGAGCAATCTCAAGTGAGTACATAGACCCCTCTTTTACTGTTTTCTAAACTGTTTTGGGGTGGAACACATGTGCCTACTTGTTACTTTCATGCTTTCCTGTTTTCACATCATATACATGCTATGTTCGTTAGTACATTATAGTACATGATTTCATTACATTTCATGCTAGGTATGCCCATTGTGTGCATTACTTAGTACATCGTTTTACATGACATTTCATGCTAGGTATGCCCATTGTGTGCATTACTTAGTACATCGTTTTACATGACATTTCATGCTAGGTATGCCCATTGTGTGCATTACTTAGTACATCGTTTTACATGACATTTCATGCTAGGTATGCCCATTGTGTGCATTACTTGGTACATCGTTTTACATGACATTTCATGCTAGGTATGCCCATTGTGTGCATTACTTAGTACATCGTTTTACATGACATTTCACGCTATGTATGTTCATTTGATTACATACTTAGTGCATTGTTTTCACATGCTCACATTTTGTTATGACATTTGGTTTGTTTACATGGGACAATATATCCATTAACACTAGCTACGCCGTTCGTTAGTAGGTAGTGGTACCATAGGAATTGACAACTCCCGTTCCGGACATCCCAGGGTAAGGGGACAGAAAGGAATGACCGAATTCGTTGACATTAAGACAGATAGACCTTTAATTTGTTTAAAGGGTTTATCACCACAGTCGCCAGGCTTGGATGTATGCATTTTCACAATACCGCATAAATGTTCATATTAAATAGTTGCATGCATTTACACAAAACATAGCTTTGATTTAAACCAAGTTTTACTTCAATACTTTGTTTTCGTGCATATGGTTTAGTTGAGACATTTCACTTGCCATACATGACATTTTGACATAGACATTTGACATGGATATTTGACATAGACATTTGACATGATTTACATCTTGACATAAACACTTTGACATATTTTTCAATACATTTGACAATTGGTTTGGTTTGATTAAGTGATTAAGTAACGATGCGTGTGTAATATGATACAAGCATGGTGGATACGCCACTGGTACTTCCTATATATAAGTGTTTGTATGGTATTACATGGCGTAACGTTATTTGAATCATTTCAGTTTGAGACATAGAACATTTTATACAAATAACATACTTTTAACAAGACATTGATTTACAAACAACTTATCTTATACAAACACATTTTTACATGGTTATTTATTTAACCTGACAATTACTTATACATATCATCTGATCTTATTGTTTTCAAATGATTTACAAGACAAAGCAAATAACAAGGTTCATGACTAAACATTTTCTCAAACAAAAGTCATGAATCTTATTTTCACAAAACCTATGTATCTCACAGGCATTTTTATGCTGACGTACCTATTTTCACATGTGTTTTCAGGTGCTTTTCCGTAGGATGTTGATCATGATACTAGGGCGGACCTGTGCCTTAGAGACTTTAAAAGAATATAGACTATGTTTAATTATGTTCTGAACTCTTAATTTACTGTTTTGAAACAATGTAACACCTTTGTTTAATAAATAAAATACACTTTGTGTGCCATGGTTATGAAACAATTAATTCTGTCGCGACACGCCCCGATGTTTCCGCCGCGATTTGTTGTTTTACGCGGTCGGGGTGTGACAGAAGAGTTGGTATCAGAGCCAATGGTTATAGGGAATTTGGTTATTAGTAATGCTTTGACCTAGACTATAACTTTTCTAGGAACCTAACACAAGCTATCTTGTGTTTAGATCTTAAAACATGTACATCACCTATCCTTAGGTGATTAACAAAACAAGGAACCAAAATTTTTCAGAATCGATTTTTGAAAAACAATCATCTGTTTTTGAATAAATTTTTACAAGGTTTTGAACCCTCAATTGTAAGGTTTTGAACCCTCTGTTATATGGTTTTGAACCCTTTTCAGAATTGGTTTTTGGCCTTGTGCCTTCTAATTTTCAAAATCCCGTCAAACGTTTTGGGTTTTAAATAATGTGAACATGTGCAAACTGGAAGGGTGAATGCCTGTATTCTGGGTTTTCTGTCTAGGCAAGCACTTCGTATACATCTCAACCAGACGCAGAGACCAGTTGTGCTTACCTGGGAATTCCTGGGATGAGTGTTCACTTATAGGCGAGCATGTCTTCATTATACATTATTTCTGATCCATTTACTTTGATTAGTCACTGTGTGTCGTTTGTTTGCTTTGTGATACGGACGAATGACCACCATCTTTGCTTTTGTTGACTTTGTTTCATCTCATTCTTTTCATCCAATCATCTCACTCGTTCCTTTTCATGTTTTCCTCTTTTAGAATGCCTCCTCGACGCGAGAATCAGATAGCAACTGCCGAGCTGGCGGAAATTATTGCGCAGCAGATGGCTGCTCAGTTTCCAAATCTCTTTGCTCAATGGAACCAGGCCAACAACAACAACAACGTTCCATGCAAATACAAGGATTTTAACCAGGCTAAACCACTCAAGTTTAGTGGTTCTGAGGGAGCGACTGGGCTTCTTCAGTGGTTTGAGAGCATAGAGAATACTTTTCGCCATGTGCAGTGTCCGGATAATCGCAAAGTCGAGTTCTCCTCGAGCGTATTTCAGAAGAGGGCTTTGACATGGTGGAACGGGGTTATGAGGGACCAAGGTGCAGAAGTCGCTCTCGCACAGACATGGGCTGAACTTAGAGCCCTTATGATGAGGGAATTCTGTCCTCGTCATGAACAGCGAGCGTTGGAGAAAGAGTTTGATGAGCTGAAGCAAGATAGTGGTGAGCATAGGGCTTATACTGATCGGTTTGAAGAGTTGAGTTTGCTTTGCCCGACTATGGTTACCCCACTCGACAAGACTATCGAGAGATACATCGATGGTCTACCTGACTCGGTACAAGACATTCTTACTGGTAGTAACCCTGCCACACTTCGTCAGGCGATCGAGTTATCTGCGACATTGACTGAGTCGCAGATCAGGAAGAACAAGTTACACCGGAAGGGTGACAAGGGCAAGAAGCAGTCGGCTGACAAGGAAGATAGCAAGAAAGGTCAAAACTTGAATGGAAAGAACTCTGGTTCTTCGAAGAGGTCAAGGAAGCGAAAGGCTTCCCAGAATTTTGCTATCACTGCCCAAGCTAATCAGGCAGCTCCCAACCAACCCGCACAGTTTCCAGCAAAGAAACCCTATACAGGGAATGCACCTTTGTGCAATAGATGCAACAGTCACCACCAGCCGCATTTTCCATGCCGTTTCTGTACTAACTGTGGGAAATCAGGCCATCTCGCCAATGTTTGTCGATCTGCTCAGAATCCCGCGGTTCAGAACCCGGCTCAACAAGTTGCTCAGCCTCCTGCTCCGCAACAGGGTCAAGCTGCACGACCACAATACCCACCAGGTGCTTGTTACAATTGTGGGGATCTGACCCACTATAGAAATCGGTGCCCAAGGCTAGCGAACCAGAACCAGAACCAGAATCAGGCTCCGGCTCGAGGCCGAGTTTTTAACATGAATGCCCAAGAGGCACAGGCTGACGATAATGTGGTGAACGGTACGTTCTTTATTAATAATCAGCCTGCATCTGTTCTCTTTGATTCTGGTGCCGATAAGAGTTTCGTGTCTTTGTCTTTTGAGCAAATGCTTCGAGTGTCTAGAACGAAACTAGGCAAATCTTTGACAGTAGAAGTTGCTAATGGTGAACCCATTATTCTTGATTCTGTTCTTCACAACTGCCAGTTGAATCTTAACGACCATCTTTTTCCTATTGACCTCGCGCCTATGCAACTTGGAAGCTTCGACGTCATTGTGGGAATGGATTGGTTATCCAAGCATCACGCAGAGATAGTTTGTTCTAAGAAGATTGTTCATGTGCCACTTTCGACAGGCGAGATCCTGCAAGTTCAAGGTGAGAAGCCTATCGGTGGTCTCAGACTCATGTCTTGTTTTAAAGCTCGGAAGTATCTGCAGAAGAACTATGTGGCTTTCTTAGCACATGTTACAGAAGATAAAGGCAAGGGTAAGTCCATTTCAGATATTCCTGTCGTTCGGGATTATTCTGAAGTGTTCCCTGAAGATTTACCTGGTCTACCTCCAGCACGCCAAGTCGAGTTCCGCATTGATCTCGTACCTGGTGCAAATCCCATTGCCAGAGCTCCATATCGTCTTGCACCGTCTGAGATGCAAGAGTTGTCTAAACAGCTTCAGGAGCTCTCTGACAAAGGTTTTATCCGTCCCAGCTTTTCACCGTGGGGTGCTCCCGTTCTTTTTGTCAAGAAGAAGGATGGATCCTTTAGGATGTGTATCGATTATCGTGAGCTTAACAAGCTTACCATCAAAAATCGATATCCTCTACCTCGCATCGATGATCTCTTTGATCAGTTACAAGGCGCTTCTTATTTTTCGAAGATCGATCTGCGTTCCGGATATCATCAACTTCGGGTGCAAGAAGAAGACATTCCGAAGACAGCATTCCGTACTCGTTATGGACATTACGAGTTCACAGTCATGCCATTCGGTTTGACTAATGCTCCTGCTGTTTTCATGGACTTAATGAATAGGGTCTGCAAACCTTATTTGGATCAGTTCGTCATTGTTTTTATCGATGGCATCTTGATTTACTCTAAGACGCGAGCTGATCACGAGCAGCATCTTCGTCTTACTCTGGAACTCCTGAAGAAAGAGCAACTTTTCGCCAAATTCTCCAAGTGCGAATTTTGGCTTAAAGAAGTTCAATTTTTGGGACACATTATCAACGAACAGGGTATTCATGTAGATCCCTCCAAGATCAGCGCGATTAAGGATTGGGATACGCCTACTACTCCTACTGAAGTTCGTTCATTTCTTGGTCTAGCGGGTTATTATCGCCGCTTCATTGAAAACTTCTCTAAGATTGCAGTTCCTCTAACTGCTCTAACTCAGAAGAAAATGCCCTTTTACTGGGGATTCAGGCAAGAGGAAGCTTTTCAACACCTGAAGCAGAAGCTTTGCGATGCGCCTGTCCTATCATTGCCTGAGGGTGATGATGATTTTGTTGTGTATTGTGATGCATCGAAATTGGGTCTTGGCTGTGTTCTGATGCAAAGGAACAAAGTCATAGCCTATGCATCAAGACAATTGAAGATACATGAGAAGAACTACACCACTCATGATCTTGAGTTGGGTGCAGTTGTCTTTGCTCTCAAGATCTGGAGACACTATTTGTACGGTACAAAATGTGTGGTTTTCACTGACCACAAAAGTCTTCAGCATATCTTCAACCAGAAAGAACTCAACATGAGACAGCGACGTTGGGTTGAGCTTTTAAACGACTATGACTGCGAAATTCGCTACCATCCTGGTAAGGCGAATGTCGTAGCTGATGCATTGAGTCGTAAGGAACGTACTAAGCTTCATTGTGTACGTGTTCAATCTGTCATTCAAGCTCGATCCGATATTCAAGCACGCATTTCTCAGGCTCAACAATCTTGTGTTGCACAAGGTTTGATGGATAAGGAATTTCCCTATCACATAACACCTGCTTTGGAACTGAAGGACAATGGATCATATTACTTCATGGATCGTTTGTGGGTCCCAAGCCTAGATGATCTTCGTACCTTGCTTATGGATGAAGCTCATCAGTCTCGTTATTCTATTCATCCGGGCTCAGATAAGATGTATAAGGATCTTCGTATTCACTATTGGTGGCCTGGTATGAAGAAAGACATTGCCTTATACGTATCAAAATGCCTTACTTGTCTTAAGGTTAAGGCTGAACATCAGCGTCCTTCTGGTTTATTGGAGCAACCAGAGATCCCAGTTTGGAAATGGGAAAACATTACTATGGATCTTGTTACCAAACTTCCACGCACAAAGAAAGGTCATGATGCCATCTGGGTAGTCGTTGATCGTCTTACAAAGTCAGCACATTTCTTACCAATCCGCGAGGATTTTCCTACTGACAGACTTGCTCAAATCTATGTAGATGAAATTGTAGCTCGACATGGTGTTCCTTTGAACATCATTTCTGACAGAGATGCTCGTTTCACTTCTCATTTTTGGAGAACCATGCAATCTGCCATGGGGACCCAACTAAATCTGAGCACAGCTTATCATCCGCAAACGGATGGTCAATCTGAGAGAACAATCCAGACTCTGGAGGATATGCTAAGAGCTTGTGTGATCGATTTTGGTGGTAGCTGGGATTCACATCTTAAATTGATTGAATTCTCCTACAACAACAGTTATCACACTAGCATCGGAATGGCTCCTTTCGAAGCTCTCTATGGTCGAAAATGTCGTTCACCAGTCTGCTGGAATGAGATTGGCGAGGCTCAACTTACTGGACCTGCCCTCATTTTAGAGACAACTGACAAGGTCAAGAAAGTTCGTGATAACCTTCAGGCAGCTAGAAACCGTCAGAAGATTTACGCGGACCCAAAACGTAAAGCCTTTGAATTTCAAATCGGTGATCGAGTATTACTTAAGGTCTCACCTTGGAAAGGTGTGATCAGATTTGGAAAGAAAGGAAAACTTGCACCTAGATACGTTGGACCATTCAAGATCATCGAAAGAATCGGAAAGGTAGCCTACAGACTTGAGTTACCTCCTGAACTGGGAAATGTTCATCCAACTTTTCACGTGTCCAATCTCAAGAAGTGTACAGCTGATGAGAACTTCTCCATACCGCTTGACGAAATTCGTGTTGGCAAAACACTGAAATTTGTTGAGAAACCAGTGGAAATCATGGAACGTGAAGTCAAGTGGCTTAAACGCAAGCGCATTCCTTTGGTCAAAGTTCGCTGGGAAGCTAAACGTGGACCTGAGTTTACTTGGGAACGCGAAGATCAAATGAAAGTGAAATATCCACATCTTTTTCCACGAGTTTCCTCTAAATAAATTTCGGGACGAAATTTCCACAAGTAGGGGAGACTGTAACAACTGTGCTTGTAATCACTATGAACAGTTCTGTTATCAATAAAACAATGTTATTTGATCCCAATGTCTGTTTTGTTATGTTGTACATTTTTCATGTTTTGACTTTTATGTAATTTCAAACTCTACATCTCTTTCTGGAGAGTTATACGCAAACTAGTGCGTAAACGTACTCAGTTTAATGCGAGAAATACTCCGGAACATCAACATATACTCAACATACCTTAAATAACCGTTACATAACTTAGAAATAAGTTTTGAAGGCTTTGGTATGGCAAAAACAAGTTAATTCGCTTACAGGGACTAAATATGACAAACTGCGAAAGTATGTCAATTTGAACTGTAACGAACATTCCGGAACATAACCATAAGTTAAACACACCTTAAATATCCTTTACATAGCTTAGAAATAGGCTTTGAGGGGTTCGGTGTGCTAAAATAAACTTTTGGGTCATTCAGGGACTAAAAGTGTCAAAAAGTGCACAAGTTTGCATTTTCGCGCATAACTTACGTTCTGAATACATCTGGACATCCAAAAATTTATGTAAGCATGACTATATTATATTTTAGTGTTCGCCTTAAGAAAAATCCATTCGTTGCGTCATTTGGATCGTTTTTCGCGCTTATGCGCATTCCGTCGTAATTAAGCGAACATCGTGTTCGTACGACCAAACGAACCATCCTCCGACATATTTTTGAACATGTTTCATGTCCACAATGTTTAGGCAACATTTTAGGGCCTTAAAGTTGGCTTTACGGGCCTTAGAAGTGTCGGAAATGGCCTTAAACACGTGCAGGGACCTAAACTGTCATTTTTGAAAGTTGTTTCTGATCTGACATGCTCAGGCGGCCCGCATTGTGTTTGGCTGATCCTAAAGCGGGCCGCTTCCCACCTTCTGACCAGATTAAATGTTTCTAATCACAAGTTGCATCCATTTGATTCTCAACCACATGTTCCTAATTGTCTAGTCATGTGATAAGGATGGAATTTTAGTCACCATAAGGTTCCAACAAGTGTACGGACTAGATCTTTTCCCCTTTTCCAAGAAACGATCCTAACGGTAGTGCTTTTACTATAAATACCCATCCATCCTCAACACAAAACCCACACCTTTGAACCTTTGAATCTTGGACCCTTCGTAAGTATTCTTTCGTTCTTTTCCTTATTTTATTGTTTTATCGAGTCTGAAAGTCAAACTTTGTTTGACTTTCTGCGTTGACCAGTAATGGTCAATGCGAAGTTCGTTTGAACTTCGCAACGTGATTGTAATCACGTTGGTCATAGTCCCTTGGGACTATGCCCACTGATTACCACGTTGTCTAGGGTCGTAGGGTAGCCGATCTGATAAATCGCCTATACCTTCGAACCCGACCCAGTTTGGTCGATCATTAGGATCCGACCAAACACATTAGGTGACCATAGTGTAGGGAATAACCTTCCGAGGTTATACCTTATGGTCACGACGTTTAAGTAGTTATATGATAGGTAGTTTATATGCCTTAGGTAAATTACCAGAATACCCTTTTCATACATAATTGGTAATTTAACATATGTAACCTAAACTTTTGTCACGTAACTGATTATGTAACATGTTAGGCATATAATACTTGTCATAGGACTAGTTAGGCGGTCCGAACGCGTTTCACGCGCACGTCGCGTTAAAGTAGCATAAGCTTCCTAAACGGGTCGTAATGGGTCGTAAACAATTATGTTAAGTTTCATTTAGCATGTAGGCTTTGTTAAACCATATCACGTGAGTTCCGACACTCATTTGGTTTACAAACCCTAATGCTACCCAGTCTTCCGATTTAGGTCCGGTTTATTAACATAGTTACCTATATTAGGTGCCGTTTGATTCCGAGATCTATAGCATTACTTGGTGGTTATCTTTATACAACTGAGCAATCTCAAGTGAGTACATAGACCCCTCTTTTACTGTTTTCTAAACTGTTTTGGGGTGGAACACATGTGCCTACTTGTTACTTTCATGCTTTCCTGTTTTCACATCATATACATGCTATGTTCGTTAGTACATTATAGTACATGATTTCATTACATTTCATGCTAGGTATGCCCATTGTGTGCATTACTTAGTACATCGTTTTACATGACATTTCATGCTAGGTATGCCCATTGTGTGCATTACTTAGTACATCGTTTTACATGACATTTCATGCTAGGTATGCCCATTGTGTGCATTACTTAGTACATCGTTTTACATGACATTTCATGCTAGGTATGCCCATTGTGTGCATTACTTGGTACATCGTTTTACATGACATTTCATGCTAGGTATGCCCATTGTGTGCATTACTTAGTACATCGTTTTACATGACATTTCACGCTATGTATGTTCATTTGATTACATACTTAGTGCATTGTTTTCACATGCTCACATTTTGTTATGACATTTGGTTTGTTTACATGGGACAATATATCCATTAACACTAGCTACGCCGTTCGTTAGTAGGTAGTGGTACCATAGGAATTGACAACTCCCGTTCCGGACATCCCAGGGTAAGGGGACAGAAAGGAATGACCGAATTCGTTGACATTAAGACAGATAGACCTTTAATTTGTTTAAAGGGTTTATCACCACAGTCGCCAGGCTTGGATGTATGCATTTTCACAATACCGCATAAATGTTCATATTAAATAGTTGCATGCATTTACACAAAACATAGCTTTGATTTAAACCAAGTTTTACTTCAATACTTTGTTTTCGTGCATATGGTTTAGTTGAGACATTTCACTTGCCATACATGACATTTTGACATAGACATTTGACATGGATATTTGACATAGACATTTGACATGATTTACATCTTGACATAAACACTTTGACATATTTTTCAATACATTTGACAATTGGTTTGGTTTGATTAAGTGATTAAGTAACGATGCGTGTGTAATATGATACAAGCATGGTGGATACGCCGCTGGTACTTCCTATATATAAGTGTTTGTATGGTATTACATGGCGTAACGTTATTTGAATCATTTCAGTTTGAGACATAGAACATTTTATACAAATAACATACTTTTAACAAGACATTGATTTACAAACAACTTATCTTATACAAACACATTTTTACATGGTTATTTATTTAACCTGACAATTACTTATACATATCATCTGATCTTATTGTTTTCAAATGATTTACAAGACAAAGCAAATAACAAGGTTCATGACTAAACATTTTCTCAAACAAAAGTCATGAATCTTATTTTCACAAAACCTATGTATCTCACAGGCATTTTTATGCTGACGTACCTATTTTCACATGTGTTTTCAGGTGCTTTTCCGTAGGATGTTGATCATGATACTAGGGCGGACCTGTGCCTTAGAGACTTTAAAAGAATATAGACTATGTTTAATTATGTTCTGAACTCTTAATTTACTGTTTTGAAACAATGTAACACCTTTGTTTAATAAATAAAATACACTTTGTGTGCCATGGTTATGAAACAATTAATTCTGTCGCGACACGCCCCGATGTTTCCGCCGCGATTTGTTGTTTTACGCGGTCGGGGTGTGACAGCTCTCACGGCCCTCGTACTATAATTTATTCCCCTGACAGATATCATCTGTGGTATACTCACCTGTAAGACTGAATATTGGGATCTGGATACGGGAGTTTATTCAAGAGGTGGGACACATGAATGAGTTTAAGTCTTTAAAACACCTAACTCATATCCTGAATTAGTTGAAATTTGTGTGAAAATTTAAGTGGATCAGTATATTGGCAATCTAAGTGAATTGTTTAATTCTTAATGTGTAACTAAGCTCAACGGTACTTGTGACTTGTCAAAATCTGATATGATCCTCTTACACAAAACTCACAAAAATATTGTCTGTAAATATTTCTTTACTGCATTTCTTTACATTCAAAAATACAAAAAGATTTTAGTGTGTTTTAGCATAAATTTTTAAAAATCCAAAAAGATTTTCGACAACTGGTGTTGGAGAGCTAATTTTCAAAATTCCAAGTGCAAGACATGACGAACAGGTTTGGGAAAGTATTTGTTTGAAGTTCTTTGAAATGAAAATGATATTTCTGCAAATGGTTCATCAGAGACTATTAATGTTGAATCATTTTAAAATATGCTCTACAAGTAGTTATCAGAAAATTTATTTTTGGGTAGAGAGTGTGCAGGTTATTTGAACGATAGAAAGTCAGGTTCCGATACCTGAAGACTTTGTGATTTCAACATGCCAGACTGCGATAAAGTTTGAAGATAAAGTTTGAGGATGCTTACACTGTGAGATATTTCAGAGAGCGTTCAGACTGATAAAGACCGAAGATTGAAAAGACTCGAACACTTAAGACTCGTCAACATCTGAGGGGGAGTCTGTTGGTGCATACATCTGTCGTCTTCGTCTTATATCGAGTCTCTGGTTTTGTAATTTGTTTGTTAGCTTGAAAATGTCTGGTAGCTTGAACAGGCCTAGTAGCTTGAGATGCCTGTTAGCTTGAAAGTGTTTGATAGCTTGAACATGTGTGTGTCATTTCAAGCTAACAAGCTAGCACTATATATAGGATTGTCATTTGTCATTTGAAGCTACCAGACCAGAACCTTGTAAACGATACCGAAGTGCTGCCGGTATAATTTCTGCATGTAATCAGTGTTAAATCAATATACACAAGGTTTAAAGTGATAAGCAAGCTGTTTCTACATTCGTTTCTTATTTTCCGCATCTGAAACGGATTAAATCTCTTCTGAACGACTCGTTTGGGTCACAAAACGATCCTACAAAGATAATGTTGGCTACTGTACAATGTTGTTGTAGGTTGAAGTCAATTGTATAGCAGCTAGGTTTTTCAGTTGGGCCTATGACCACACAAAGAATCTGATTTGTTTGATTTGAGGAGTATGGGCCTAAAACATTGGTGATTGGGCCGCTACACATATATTGGGCCGCATGATGCATTCTTTGATGGAATGTGAAATTTATTTATGGAGGGCCCATAAACATTGACATATGTTTGTTGCAACTGGATGGTTTTTTTTTTTTTTTTTGAAAATGATTATGCCTCAAAAGTTGCAACAAGTTTGGTGTGTGTCTTTAATTCCACTTTACCAAACGTATGATTTTTAAATCAAACAAATGAATGATGACGGGCCTTTAATTTTAGAATTGGATCTTGGAGTCCAGAGGATTGGTTTGGGTCGGGTGTTAAAAGAACGACGATTTGGGCAAATAGTACAAGATTTTTTTTTTGTGGGACAAGATTTGGAAGTATTGAGTACGGGTTCGGGAGCGTGCGGGATGATGAGGCATGATGAAAACTTGATTTTTGTTAAACGTGGGGTAGTCATGGTTACTGGTGCAAATGTCAAAATTGATGACGTGACTATTATGGGCCAAAAATGGTATATTTATTTCTGCACGTTAAAATTTGTTTTGTTATCGGTGTTAGTAAATGCTCGAAAGAATTTTGTTTATTGACTTATTCTCGCATTTCGTAACGATTGAAGGAACCTAGAGACCCAAGACCGGCGAGTTCACAAAGTCGAAGAGTTATGCCTATGATGAAAGTTTTCAGATTAGGTGTTAGCAGAACTTTGGGTGGATACTAGTCGGATCCTACGGGGCTAGGGGACTTTCTTTATCAATTAGAATATGCAAAGAAGAAAGTCGCTTTCGTAATTTTCCGAAAAACCGAGAACATTTGAAAGATTATGCGTAGTGGAGAGAATCTGTTCAGCGAAGTTGACGACAGTTCCACTCAGAGGAGGGAATTTGTTAAGGTTTAGAGATTTTACCAAAGAAATGGGGGGATAAAATTTTTCGTATGTTTTGGAATTTCTTCGGTAAATTTCTAAACGCAATCACATGTGGTAGAGTTTGTGATTTTCTAATGTTATTAAAGTTTCTGCGTGGAATGTTTTGCACAGACACATATTTGAGGATTTTAATTAATTCTCATGCCAGCATGAAGGGTTTTGCACGGAAACATACAGGTATCTAAAGTCTACAATAGTTTCAAAATGCTGTTCACTGAAGACCTGGGGAATCTTTATGAGATTCTACAGGGATCGGGGTGTAATTCCATTCGTTGAGTTCGCAAACGATGTACTTGGTCAAGCTGACATCCTGGGTACTGTTGCTGAAGATCCGTAGTGCATTACGTGGTTAACTTCACAAAGGCGAGACAATGAGATCTAGATGTAGTTCAACTAAGCATGCTGGTTTAGCTTGCAAGTGATATACTCGGTCTAGCTGACTTCCTGAGTGTTGATGTTGATGATCAAATTGCATTACTTGGTCGATTCCACAAAGATGGCTTACAGAAGACAGTTCACCAGAAAACTCTACCAATGTAGTATGCTTGAATGAAATGGAGTTCTTATGAAAAGATCAAGACTTGATGCAGTTTTTAAAGAATGGAACCCTTATAAAATGCCGGTTGGAGTATTGGAAGATCAGCGGAAGATCGGTCAATTTAGCCTTGCGAGGAGATTGCACAACACCCATCACGGATACGCGTACTTTGAGGGGGAAACATTATACGAGAAGCTTCAAGGGTTTGGTATTGCTATGAAGATTCATGTGAAGATACTACTTACCTGGATCATCGGTCAAGGGGGAATTTGTTAACACAGAGAAGTAACATCAATAAATACTTGACTGAAGATCGATTGCAGTTGCATTTTCAGCATTCGACAGCAACAGACAAGGGGGAATTTGTTGGTACAGTTTTTGTGTCCGATGCTATTCGAATAGATTAGAATTATTTTATGCTATTTATGTAATAGTTAGTGAAACGGTCAAACGAACGTGTATTGACCCGCTCGTATGAAGTGGTCAAATGAGAGGTTTATTTGTTTGACCGTGTGTGTTTGCAAGACAAGTGGGTGTTGCTATAAATACCAACCCCTTGTTCATTTGCAAGTGATGATGGTTTTAGACTTTAGGGGAGTGATCACCACTTGGTCTCTTCCCGGATGTATACTCCTTTGGTATTGTCCGGTTAGCTTGTAATCGGGCCGCTTTGTAACGTCATACTACCGAATTAATACAAGGAAGTTGTTTGTTAGTCTCCAATCTCTCCTACCTTGAACTTAATCACACACTAATCACGGTTTCGGTCCGAAATCACGAACCTACAAATAGGTGTGTCGTTTGATAATTACTAAACGACATTGGATGTCGCTTGGTCTTGAGTCCAAACGACAATGCTTGTCGTTTGGACCTTGACCATGTCATTTGAAGCTGCTGTTGTTTACTATAAATACATAGTGATTGTGATTTAGAAAAGGTGTGGACAGAGACAGAGTATTGGGAGCTTTGAGTGTGTAATATGTAACCAAACTCTGTTAAATCAATAAATAAAAGTTTATTAAGTATGTCATTGTGTTTATTGATTGTTTAATGCTTGGTTTGGTGTTATAAATTGGATTTCGCACTTGTTATTGCATTCATAACAAGAAATCATCATTATTCAAGATCGATATCTAGGCCTACATTCACGTTTGGAGACTAACCGTTTTTATTGAAGTCTAAATAGAAATGTAGACTAAATAATTTTTAAATGAATACAATTCTGTTCATCATACATTTGTAAAGATTGTTATCCAAATATAATGGAAACAGTTCAGTTCATCTCAACGGGGCGATTCGGGGTGGTGGGGTGCCGGTGTTGCCGGATATGTGGATACAATCAACCCGAAAACAGAAGAGGGAGAAAGGGAACGTGGGTGCTTGTTTGAGAGAGAGAGAGAGAGAGATGGATATATGTAAGGGTTTGGTAGGTCCGACACACAACATAAAAGTTTAACGACCGTCTACGCAAAGACCATATTTGTTACAAAATGCAAGCCATAGGGACCACACATGTAATTTTTTAAACTTATTCACCAAACTTGCTATATAGGCATAGCATATAGATCATCAGGATAATTCACCATATATTTAATAATAAGATAACAAAAGATGGACTTAGGGCATGTTTGGCTAAGCTTTTTAAAACAACTTATTGATTTATTGGCTTTTTCAGAAAGGCAATAAGTCAAAATAATGTTTGGATAAAGGAAAAAACTTTTCAAAATAACTTTTTGCCTAAGGTGAAAAAGTGATTTAAAAAAAAAGAGAAAAATGCCCGGATAGTCCCTGTGGTTTCGCCTATTTTCACCTATATTCCCCAACTTTCTAAAACTACCTGAATAGTCCCCAACTTTTCAAATTTTGTTCCCGGATAGTCCCTGGGTCTAACTTCAGTTTGTTTTCTCTGTTAAGAGGATGTGAAATGAAAAAAATACCCTTTCCTTAAAAGGCCAAACAATAGGGACTATCCGGGCATCTTCTTCATATTTATTTATAAAACCACATACAAGCATAGCACCCACACCCATCCACCCTTCATCTTCAACATTAAGAAACCCTAATACAAGCATAGCACCAACACCCTGCTTCTCTTTAAATCCACTACCAAACACCCCCTACCTCTTGTTTTCCCTACCGACGAGCACAAGGGAGTCCGACTGGACTCCGGTGACAGGTCTAACTAGTTAATCGGCCGGCAAGACACCCCAAACACCTCCCCTCGTCGACAAAACGGACCACCACCACCGTCCGGTGGTGGTGAGCGATGGTTGCGGAACCAGAGAGACAGAGAGGAAGAGAGAGAGAGAGAGAGAGAGACCGAGGAGAGGGAGAGAGATGGCGGAGGTTGGTGAGTGGCGGCGGGTCGCGGCGGTGGTGACGTCGATGACGATGATGTTGATGGCAGCCTGATTTCTTCGGCAAGAGTATATAACATTCTCCGATCTCTGATCAGTGAACATGTTCCCTCACATTTTTTTTCATTTATTTACCGGTGCCGGTGGTGGTGCGGCAGGTCACAGCCGACAGTGGATCGGGTCCAGGTTTGTTTTGAGTTTGGGTGACGTCCTGTTTCGGGTCAGATTTGTGATAAAAGCTTTTTGCGTGAGAAAATTGCTTCGAATGTGTGGATGAAGATGCCGAGAATCCGGTGAGTTTCATGTCTTCTTCTGGTGTATTCATGGTGGTTTGTTTGATGATTTCACTGATTCCTAATTTGATTGAAGAAGATGAAGATGAAGTTTGGTGTCTAGATGATTCTAAGATGCTTGGATGGAGGGTTTTTTTTATAAGACAATGTCGCCCATTATTATTTCTACTGTAATCTCTGATAATGTTCATATTGCTTTCAGTATTGTTACGGTGGTGGTGGTTGGTATTTGGGGGGTGGTGGTGGTGTTACGGTGGTGGTGCACCCAAAATGGTAAAGAAAAAACAGGGCAGGGGAGAGGGGTGGGGGTGGGTATGTGGGTGAAAAGTGGGCCCCCACTTTATTAAATGATTAAATAGATATTTAATTATATTTTTATTAAGTATTTATTAGTAAGGGCATTTTGGTCATTTCACACCCACTTAACTGAGAAAACTAACCTCCATCCGCGTCAGGGACTATCCGGGAACAAAATTTGAAAAGTTGGGGACACTACAAGAAAAAAACCTTATAGAGAGGACATTTTTTCAGCTTATAGAGAGGACATGTTCTCTCTATAGGTCTTTTTCACCTATAGAGACGACATATCGTCTCTATAAAACTTGTCTCTACAGCCTCGTCCCTATAGGTTACAAAAGTCATCTCTATAGGTGTCGTTACTATAGAATACTTTGTAGAGACGACATGTCGTCCCTACAAGTTTGTGCAAAAAAAAATTAAAAATCAAACTTAATATTTACTAAATAAAAGAAATGTTTATTTAATATTTTTTAAACCTATAGAGGCGACATGTCGTCTCTATAGGTTTTCATTTAAAAATATAAAAAAAAACATTTAAGCCCTATAGAGACGACTTGTCGTCTCTATAGGTTAATATTTTATTTTTTTATTTTATAAGACTTGCTGAGATGCAGCTGGCTTGTTACGAAGATGCGAATAGAGCGAATCTGAAAAGTCAACAGCGTAACAATACACAGCTTCATCACTTCTATCAAATTATCACCTAAAAGTTAGCATCTAGTGCAAAATCATGTAATCATCCAACAAATTTAACATATTAGCATAGAAAAATCACTAAAACAGTAAACACAATCAGACTAGATGCTATACATGAAGTGCGCATATCTACACGAACTATAAGCAAGTTTTTGATCAAAAACACTTGAAAACATACAGATTTCAACTTGAAGAACGAGTTGAATCGATTAAAATGCAGGAAAATTAGGTCAGAAAATCTGATGCATATAAGAAGAAAAAAGATACCTGATTTATTGCACAAATAGTCCTTAAAATAGAAAAAGACAAATTTACCCTTGTGTGCAATAAATACTGCAGAAATATGTAACAGTAGCATACTAATGCATTTTTCGTTCAAGTTTTTTTTGCTTACATGGTCCAATGATGCGGTCTCGTTTACCCATCCCGTGTCATCTTTCCAATGCGATGATTTAAAACCTTCAATAGGATTCGTGTGCCCGGGCAGCTGTAAACATCAAACATACTATTAATACAATTTCAATATGACACTTAATACATATCTGGATACAACTTACCCGCATGTGTCGTTTTTGCGCATATGACTGAGTTCCATGATAACTTGTATAGCGCAATTTTGTTTTATTTTGTCTGTTTTTTTCACATTGGTTTATATATCTCGGATCTTGGTACAACCAATCAATAATCTCAATCCACCTTTCTGGTTCAGATGCAAAGTCGTCCGGCGGATTATTCTTTGCAGTTTCAACATCTTCATATGTATCATAATGTGACTTATATTTCGATTTCCGCGCCGAGTAGCTTCTTTGACACTCGACCTGAATTCCGAGCTGTACACCTGGCCACTCACTTGTGTCTTCAAACGAAACAAGATCAAAATATTGCTGCAAAAAGTAGTAATTAGAAAACATATAAAAATTAAGAATCTGAATTAAAATAACTATTAGATCGTAAACTTACATAAATTGTGGTATATATATCTCTCTTTGTTTCATCTGGAACACGCTGCCAAGTACGGTGATAAAAAGGAGCAACCCTTCCAACTTCATTCGATATCATCCGTATAATATCCTGGGCATTATCTCCAACAAATTTATACTGACCCCCCCTTATACTAATCTCAACGGGTAGTGGCTGATTTTTGTTGTTGCTAAATTTAATATATAATTTTTTGTTGTTCGCCTTTCCACGTGTTTTCTTAGGTTGTGCTACATTGACAAATAAAACAACAAAGTTAGTAAATTAACAAAAACAAGCAGGGCCTCATTAAAACTACATGTAAAGTGTATAAATCAGCATAAAAGGAACAAAAAAAAAATGGAAAGATATTAACGGACAATAATTTTGTAACCACTGTATTCATTTCCCCGGAAAAGGTTCAAATACATAGTCTCTTTAAACTAGGAAGTCTTAGGAAAGATATTAACGGACTCCGATTAAACACATTCAAGTGGCATTAGAACCGTCAAATGGTACTATGTCAAATATGTGCTACAGTAACTTTTTTATAAATATTATTAAAAAAACAACTATGATTACAGAATATGTTATTATAAATATTATTAAAAAAACAACTTATGGTTACTGTAGCATCCGTCAAATGGTGCTATGTCAAATCCGCGCTACAGTAACTTTTTTAATTTTTTTCTTTTAATTTAGAGTAAAATGCACGGATAGTCCCTGTGGTTTTGCAAAGTTTCACCTATAGTCCCCAGATTTTGGAAATTACACTCCTAGTCCCTGTGGTTTAACAGTTTGTTACTCGGATAGTCCCTGGAGTGGATGACGGTTAGTTTTCTCTGTTAAGTGGATGTGAAATGACAAATTTACCCTTCATCTTCTCCATAAACACACACTCTGACTCTCTCTGTCTCTATCTCTCCCTCTCTCTCAAGAAAAACCCCACCACCTACCGTCACCAGCACCACCACTGCCACCACCACCTGCCACCACCCACCACCCACCCCACACCACCACCTACCCCACACCACCACCTACCCCACACCACCACCACCTGATGCAACACGACAAGCATCAACCAGCGAGCTACAATTCCCAATTCCCAAATTCAAGCCCTAATTCCTTTGATCCACAAATAAATCATATTTCAGCGAATGATCTTGTGAATTACATTGGGGGTTTTAATCTGAGTACAGAAACGAACAAGATGCATCAAAAAAATGATTACCGAAAATGAATAGAATATACCGTTGAAGCATCTAATCGATGAAAGATTGGGGGTGTTTGAAGAGGAGAATTGGTATTGTTCAGTACGAAAGATTCTAAAAAGGCTTCCAACATCACCCCCATCGTCTTCCTTCGCCACCATAGTCGCTCTCTTCACTGTTCATGATGAACTCTTAACCAAAACGACCAGAACTGCATGTTTGTGGCTGAAAAAAGGTGCGTAGACTCGAACCCAACTCGAACCACCAGTATCCATCACCTGTCGGACTTTAACACGCCATCAAACACCACCACAGCACCGCCGCCCTCATCATCACTACAACATCTCCTCCCACGACATCACCACGCCTCCCGTCGCTGCCACAAGACACACCTAACGCCTCCCTTCTTAGCAGTTACACACCACCCACCACCTAACACCACCACCCCGTCTCCGTTCCACCTGTTGAGTCCACCCCTGCCATTGCCTTTAGTTGATTGGAGTTGTCAACGATAGTGCCCGGTCACACACACACCCACATCTCTTGTCTCTCTCTAGATTCTTTCTAACTGTCTCTAAGTTGAATGAAATCAATGGGTGAAATGAATGACGGCAGGTGGTGGTTGCAGTGGTGGTGCTGGTGATGGTAGGTGGGGTGGGGCTTTTCTTGAGAGAGAGAGATAGAGATAGACTGGTGTTTATATATGCGTGTGTGATTTTTTTTATATTTTAATAAAAGCAAAGGGTAAATAAGTAATTTCGGATAGAGTTAACAGAGAAAACTAACCGTTATCCACTCCAGGGACTATCCGAGTAACAAACTGTTAAACCACAGGGACTAGGAGTGTAATTTCCAAAATCTGGGGACTATAGGTGAAACTTTGCAAAACTACAGGGACTATCCGTGCATTTTACTCTTTAATTTAACTTGTACATTTGCACAACCTGCACTTTAATTTTTTTTCTTTTAATTTAACTTGAACGTTTTTATTTCACTGGTTCGGTCGGGTTTTCTTGTGTTCAAGAACTGACCCGACCCGAAACCCAGAGTTAATAAAAACAAGAACCGTATTAATACCTATATTTATAGTAAAGGTTCGAACAATTAACTTACATGACTCGCAACCTGTCCGGATCCGTTTTGAATTCCGATTAGGAGGTTCGTTCCCACTGTCCCCCCCGTGTGATCGTGCAACATCGGCCATTCCTTAAAAAAAAAAACAAACAAGGTACAGTAACTAAACAATAAACATAAATGATGAATTTTAACAGTTTGAACAAAAATAAACAATAAAGATATATTCAGATGGGTTTAAGAAACAATAAACATAAATCACAAATTTTAACAATTTAACAAAAAATAAATAATAGACATACATTCAATAAGAATCATCACTATTATAAATTGTGTTTAGACCATCATCGTTGCCGTCCTTATCGTCATTCATTTCTTCTTCCTCATCTTCGTCCTTATCCTCGTTCATTTCCTCATCCTTGTCTAAAGTGTACATGTCATCTTCATCATCATCAACGACCATTTCATCGTCCACAATCGGGACAATAGGACTTGGGCAACCACCTTTAACTAAAGGTGTCCTCATGGGCAAGCAGCCTAAGTCGACAACCAAGTTACATTGGATTGATTGAGTGTCTCGTAAGACATTTGTCTCATCATCAACGAGTCGTGCACTTGGTTCACCAACTTCATAGCTCGAGTCGACAACCAAGTTAAAATCAGATGATTGAGTGTCGTGTAATACATCTATCTCATTAAGAACACTCATACTTGGATGATCCCAAAGTTTTCGATGGTGAACGTCTTCTACAACCCTCCAATTGTTGGTGGTTCGAGAAGAAGGATCTTGGAGATAGAACACTTGTTTAGCTTGTGTGGCTAAAATATATTGTTGATCGTCATACCATTCATTACCAACAAACCATTTACGGCTAATGTCGATAGTCGTGATATTGTTTTTCTTTTTTAATCTCGCACCTGACGTGTCAAACCATTTACAACAAAATAGTACAACTGAGTAACCATCTATATAAATCAACTCTATGATATCCTCTAGTTAACCATAAAATGTAGTACCATCTTCTCCTATTGAAACAACGCCACTGTTCTGAGTAGCTTTTTCGACATCACGATCGTGTACCACAAATTTAACACCATTGACTATGCAAGCGGTGTAGGAATACGCATTCAATGGGCCATGTGCCAATGCCCTTAATTCCTTGGTATAGTCAAAAGACATAGATAATGGTGAAGAAAGATTCACTTTATTTTTAAACCAAGTGGAAAATTCTTTTTTCATATTGCCCTCAGGAAAATCAGATTCAAATTTGCTGGATGGGAGACAAAAACTTCAAATTAGTTTATCATAATAACAAAAAAGAAAGTTAAAAAAAATACTTACGATTTGTAATCTTTAATTTCATCGCAATTGTTCAATACAAGCCATTCTAATGATTTTTTTTGCCTCTGGACAAAGTATTCTAACTTGCTTCTTTGAAGTTGGTCGGCACTATGATGAAAACACATGCAACTGCCTCTTCGGAATGCCAGCATCTGCATTTCTATCGGGGCGATTGAATTTGGTTTGCATACCCTCAAGATACATTGAGCAAAATGTCAATGCTTCATCTGCAATATAACGCTTTGCTATTGAGCCTTCGGGTTTGGCTTTGTTTCCGATATAGCCCTTTAGCTTTTTCATGTATCTTTCAAAAGGATACATCCATCTCATAAAGACAGGCCCACCAAGAATAGCTTCTTCAGGTAAATGAACAACTAGATGGATCATTATGTCAAAAAATGCAGGAGGAAATATCAATTCCAAATTGCATAATATATTTACCACTTCCTTTTGTGCTTTTCGCATGTCCTCCACATGTAAAGATCGTGCACATATTTTTTTAAAGAAGATGCAAAGGTTAGTGATTGCTGTTGAAACATCTGAAGGTAGACCTGCTCGAACCCCTATTGGTAGCAATAGTTGCATGAGGATGTGATAATCATGAGACTTTAACCCGGTTATATTTGAATTATTAGAAGAAACCTTATTTTTAAAGTTTGATCCGTAACCATCAGGTAGTCTCACTCCTCTAATGAACTGACAAAAATGTTCTCGATCACTTGGTTTGAAAGAGTAAGGAGCATGTGGTTGGTAAAACTTGTTGTTTTTCTCTGTTAGCCATAGATGTGGTCGAATACCCATATTTTGCAAGTCTTGTCTTGCTTTGTAATTGTTTTTTGATTTCTCATTCATCAACAAAGTACCCAACAAGCTCTCACAAACATTTTTCTCCACGTGCATATTATCAAGATTGTGTTTTAGTTCGAGAGAAGACCAATAATCCAGCTCGAAGAAGATACTTTGTTTGGTCCAATTTGTCTTTGACGCATCACGTGCGTCACACTTTCTTTACCTACTTTTATTACTAGGATGTTTCCCCAGAACACGATCAGAGAGACCTCTTAGTTGTTCTAATATTTGTTCACTATTTAATCGTCTCGGAGGACCTCTTGTTTCTTTTTTGCCATCAAATAACAAATTTTCCCTAAATTTATGCCTACTAGGAAAGAATCGTCTATGGCCAACATAAGCTGTCTTATCGGTCACACGACACGAGGGTGTGTCTATGTTACAAGTAGGGCATGCTTTATAGCCTTGACCACTCCAGCCAGACAAATAGCTACGAGCAGGAAAATCATTGATAGTCCATAATAGTGCCGCACGCATGTTGAATACATCGTTAGTTGATGCATATCTTGTTTTGACTCCTTCGGCCCATAGCATTTTCAACTCATCCACCAAAGGCCTTAAGTATACATCAATGTCCTTTCCAGGTGATTTTTCCCCGGGAATAAGCAAAGTCAACATAAAAGAAGACTCTTTCATGCATAACCATGGTGGTGTATTGTACGCTGTCAACACCACCGGCCACATACTGTACGACTGATTCTGGTTAACAAACGGATTAAAGCCATCAACAGCCAAACCCAAGCGAACGTTCTTGGGTTCTTTGGCAAAGTCGAGATATCTCTTATTAAAGTCTTGCCATGCCTTCCCATCAACCGGGTGACGCATCATACCATCCGTTGAGTGGCCGGTATTATGCCAAGTCATATCTTTTGCCGTGAATCTGGAAGCATACATTCGTCGAAGTCGGGGAGCTAAAGGAAAGTAACGCAACACTTTTTGTGCTACTTTCTTTCCATTTTTCTTTTTGTCCTCCCATCTACTCTCATTACAAACCGGACAATTTTCCAAAGAGGCATTCTCTTTCCAGAATAGAGCACAATCATATTTGCAAGCATGGATAGATTGATATCCCAACCCAATCTTTGTGATCTTCTTCTTAGCTTCATAGTGTGAGGCTGGAATATGACTTTCTTTCGGTAATAAATTCCTAAAAAAATTTAAAAGTTGGTCAAATGAACCATTTGTCCAATTGTTGATGACCTTAAGATGCATTAATTTTGCTAGGAAGTCTAGGGAAGACATCCCACTACAACCGGGGAATACCTCGGTATTAGCCTCCTTAAACAATGCATCAAAATCCGGCTCTAAACAAGTGGCATCTTGACCGTCATCGTCTTCATCTATATTTTCTCCGTTTGTATTTTGCTCTCTCATAACATCATGAATGACATCAAACATCTCACTATTTGTTGTTGTGGGATTTGTTCGTGTTGTTAGATTAAAAAGGGCTGCTATTTTGTCAGCATTAGGATGTTTCTCACCATGATAATTCCATATATGATATGCTTGTAGAAAGCCATTGTCATGTACGTGGGCATAAATCATTTCCATATCCTGCCTATGCGCATTGGCACAAGATCTACACGGGCAATACGAATTCAGGAGAATTCCTTTTTCCCAAATTAATCCAACTCTTATCAATTGTCATAACTATAGAATAAAGAACAACAGTTATATAAGAAACACATAATATAAATGAAAACAATCACATCAGTGTTCTGTTTGTATTTCATATGGAGGAAATAAAACACCAGATGATCTACGTGGTTAATGCCAAAGTACCAAATGATCTACAAAAAAATAACATAGAACCTAAAAGCAAACATCTAAGCTAATATATTGCAATAAACAACAAAAACATCTTAAGAACAGCTTTAAGCATCTTCGTCAAACAAATCAATATTTCTGATTTCCCAATCTTTATTACAAACCTAAAAGCAAACATCTAAGCTAATATATCGCTTTCCTGAGTTTTTTTCCAAAAGGGTGGAGATGGAAAAATTTGGGTAATTGAAAAATTGATAGGTTCTGTCTATTCCCTTGTGGTACAGCAAAAAAAAAAAAAACAATCTAATCAACCTGAGTTCTTTTTTATGCTTTGTGGTTTAAATTTTGGTTATTGAAAAATTGATAGGTCCTGTCTATTCTCTTGTGGTACAGCAAAAAAAAGATTATACATTTTTTTTGTGTTTCAACTTTGATGTAAAGGTCTGAACCATCTCCACCCTTTTGGAAAAAAACTCCCCTTTCCTTTCCTTGTACCACTTGTCGTGTCTCCCCCTCTAAATCAAAACCCATCTCTAGGGGTGTTCTTTTTAACCGATAACCGAAAACCTAACCCGACCCGAAAAACTAGCTTAACCGATTAACCCGAACCCAAGGAACGGTTATATCCGAAAAACTAGCTTAACTGTTGTATTTCAATCCTTGATTTCCCTCCTACTTCCCAGGGTTATTTGGTCTATTTCCTAAAAAAATTTAAATCACCTCATAAATCAAAAACGTTTCGTGTTCCTAAAGTTTTCACGTCTTCATCCATTATGTTGGTTCGTATGCTGCTTTAATATTTTAAGAGACTTTTTCTTTGTTTTATGAATATATTGAAGTCAAGCATGTATTACATATGTAGTTCTTAAAGTCAAGATACACATCATATATAATATATACCAAATTTAATTACGTATGTTATTCTTGATTGATTATACATGCTGATTCAAGATTATTTATACATGTTCTTCATCAATTATGATATCTACTCATGTTGTTTATTCATTTAGTTTAACCTTAACCATTCAGCAAACACAAGTCTACACATCCCTTTTGTAGCCCACGTATAGGTCAACAAACCCTTCTAAATGGATAGAATAACACCCCTTTCTTAGCCCATTTTCTAACCCGAAACCCGATCTAACCCGACCCGATCTAAACCCAAACCATTTAATCCGAACACCAATGAACCCGAACCTAGAAAGGGTTCGTTATCGGGTTATATAATTAGCTTTGAAAACCCGAAAAACCTGACCCGAAAAATCCAAAACCCGATTAAAAAACCCGAAGAACACCCCTACCCATCTCCCCCTTTCCTTCCCAAATCTCAATTCCAGTGAGAGATAGAAACCCATTTCAACCAACATTACATTCAAATTTTTCATTGAATGTGGCTGTGTGTTAACAACAAAAACCCAATTCAAATCGAAGTAAATGAGCCATAAAAGACCCAGAAAAGAAAACTTACTCAGAGGAGGTGGTGGTTCGGCGGAGGTGGTGACACGGCAGCAGAGGAGGTGGTGGTTGCGGAGGTGGTGACACGGCGGCAGAGGAGGTGGTGGTTCGGCAGAGAAGGAGCTAGTGTGGGAATTTGGGGGGAATTGGGGGGAAGTGAGGATAAGGTTAAGCCAGCAAATTCTTTAGGTCTACCATTTAATTTATATAAAATTAATTTTATCACTTTTAAAATAGTTGAACTGATATGTTTCATTTATTTGCAAGAATGTTAGATTTTTCATTAACTACTAATAATAAACGTGTAATATTCTTTTGATACTAATAAATGTGTAAAATTCTTTTGATACTAATAAATGTGTAAGATTTTGGGTTATTTCAATGTTTGGTACGATGGCGATTCTGATCGGACATCGGTATCGGTGTTGGTGCTACTGAAATCGTTAATGATAATTTGTTTATATAGTTTTCGATTTATGTAAAACACATGTCAATGTCTTTTTGAGTATATCACAACTTTTTCGTGATGGATTTTCTCTTTCCGGTTGCTGAAGCGAACCGATATTGACTAAGTTCTCGCTGCGTAGCACGGTGTAATTTTCTAGTTTAAAAAAAAACCAACCTAATAAATACTATATTTTTCATTACCTGGCAACTAGGGTGGGCGGGGAGGACCACCGGCCAGGGCCCGATACTTCGAATGGTACGTTTTTTCGAGTTCGAACAGGGTACACGAATTCTCAGGGGCGGCCATGTATAGGTTAGTTTATTTATTTTTTAAAATTTTTTATGGAATGGTGGGAAATTTTGCCTTCCGAATGATTTTTTTTACCTTTTAAATATTTTAGAGACGACATATCGTCTCTATAGGTTTAAATATATATATTTAGTTAAAAAACAAAAATAAATTAATAAACTTAATTGGGCTTATAGTGACGATCAGGTTCGTGCAACCAAAAGGTGGTCAAAGGGGATGCACACATACACATACACATACGCATACGCATACGCATACGCATATGCATACGCATACGCATACGCATACGCATACATACATACACATACGTACACGTGCACACTAACACATACACACGTGTACACTAACACATACAATTACATACACAGACACACGCATGAATACACTAACACATACATACACATGCCTATACTAACACACACATATGTACACATAAATACATACACATACACACACACACATGCACACTAACACTAACACTAACACATACACACACGTACACGTGCACACTACACACACACACATACACATACACACGCGTACAATAACACATACACATACACACACGTACACAATTACATATACACACACATACATATATACAAGGGTTGTTGGATTTTATCACCCCCAACTATTGGCTATTGTCTGCTGCCACCCTCAACTATCACTTTGACGTCCGTCACCCCCAACTTACCACTTAGTGTGTTATGTCACCACGTCGTTAACTAATCACTAACTTTTGATTTTGTTACTATAATTTTAGGGTGTCCTAAGATCCCTAAAACTTCTTAAGATCCCTATGACACCCCCAAAAGTATAGTACCAAAATCAAAAGTTAGTGATCAGTTAACGACGTTGTGACAGAACACACTTAGTGTTAAGCTGAGGGTGACGGGCATCAAAGTGATAGTTGGGGGTGGCGGCGGTAAATAGTCAATAGTTAGTGGTGATAAAATCCAATAAACCTATATACAAACGCACAAACACGTACACACGTACATGAGCCCGAGCTGGACAAAGCTTGAGATCAATTAAATTGTGAGAGCTCGAGCTCGGCTCGTTGGTAGTTTATCAAGATCAATTAAATATTTATAAAGAACAAATATTACACTAAGGCTCAAGAACAGGCCTGACAAGCTTCACCTGTCAGGCTCGATAAACAAACGAGCTTTATTTTATGCTCAGGCTCGGCACAGGCTCGACAAGACTCGACTCGTTTCGAGCTTTATCTCGAGCTGACCTCGTGCAGCTCGCGAGTCGCACGACTCGTTTGTACCCCTAGCAAAAACACACACACACACAAACATACATACATACACACACGTACATACATACATACACACATATACGTACATACATACACACACATGTACGTACGTACATACACACGTACACACAAATATACACACATAGTACGCATACACACCCACATCATACACACACATACATACAAACACGTACACACACATACATACACTAACACACACATACACATATACGAACACATGTGTTTGATATTACGCATACACACCCACATCATACTGCGCATACACACCCACATCATACACTAACACACACATACACATATACGAACACATGTGTTTGATATTACGCATACACACCCACATCATACTACACATACTACGCATACACACCCACATCATACACACACATACATACAAACATATCGTTTGATGAAATTAAATATCTTATTATGTTTGATATTACGTGTTTTTTATATTTTAGTATGTAGGTCTTTTTAAGCTTATGTATTTTATTTAAAATTATATTTATGTAGTATTCATAATATATATATATATATATATATATATAAGTTCAAATACATCTAATAAACCAAATAAAATTAATTTTATTATAGAAGCTAATTGTTTATTATTTAATAAAATGATAATTATATACTTGAATATTATTTTTTTGGTAAAAATCATGAATAAAATAAGAAATAGTGAATTTGGCTAATAGGGACGATATGTCGTCTCTATAGGTGAATATTTTTTTTTAAATTTAATTATTTTTACTTATAGGGAGGACATGTCCTTTCTATAGGTTAGTTATTTTTTTTTAAACTTTCATGAATTGGTGGGAAATTTTGCCTCCTAAATGAATTTTTTTTACCTTTCAAACATTTTAGAGACGATATGTCCTTTCTATAGGTTAGTTTATTTATTTTTTAATTTTTTTATTTCAAACATTTTAGAGACGATATGTCCTTTATATAGGTTAGTTTATTTATTTTTAAATTTTTTTTTTCAAACGTTTTGGGAACGACATGTCGTCTCTATATGTTTAAATATATATATACATATGTATATATATATATGTATATATATACATATATATATATATACATATATATATTTAGTTAAAAACAAGAATAAATTAATAAACTTAATTGTGTTTGTAGAGACGACATGTCGTCTCTATATGCGAATAACAGTTTTTGTATTTTTAATTATTTATTAACCAAAACTAAAAAATAAAACAAAATTATGTTTCCCTATAGAGACGATATATCCTTTCTATAGGTTAGTTTATTTATTTTTTAAAGTTTTTATTTCAAACATTTTAGAGACGATGTGTCCTTTCTATAGGTTAGTTTATTTATTTTTGATAATTTTTATTTCAAACAATCTAGAGACGACATGTCGTCTCTATAGGGTTAAATATATTTTTTTTAGTTAAAAACAAGAATAAATTAATAAACTTAATTTTTTTTTTAGGGACGACATGTCGTCTCTATATGCGAATAACATTTTTGTATTTTTAATTATTTATTAACCAAAATTAAAAAACAAAACAATTCCCTATAGAGACGATATGTCCTTTCTATAGGTTGGTTTATTTATTTTTTAAAATTTTTATTTCAAACATTTTAGAGACGACATGTTGTCTCTATAGGGTTAAATATATATTTTTAGTTAAAAATAAAGAATAAATTATTTGTTAACCAAAACTAAAAAAACATAACAAAATTATGTTTCCCTATAGAGACGAGATGTCCTTTCTATAGGTTAGCCTTTTTTTTCACACAAAAAATTTGGAATGGTGGGAAATTATGCCGCCTAAATTTAAATAATTTTTTGAATAGTCAAACTTGTTAGAGACGACATGTCGTCTCTATAGATTAAACTTTATTTTTTAGTTTTATTTTAATTTTCATATATATTGATCATTAATAAAATTAAATCAAAAGAAAAATATTTAAAGTTATGGAGACAACATGTCGTCTCTATAAGTTAAAATGTTTTTTTAAAGTTTCCAGTTCAACAAAAAAAAAAGCAAAAAAAAAATATTTTCACCTTATAGATAGGATATGTCGTCTCTATAAGGTAGCCTAGCTTAAAAGGTACGAAAACCCTATAGAAACGACATGTCGTCTCTATAGGGTGATCTATAGAGAGGATCTTTGTTGTCCCTATAGGTGTCCTCCCTATAGGGGTTTTTTCTTGTAGTGGGACTATTCAGGTAGTTTTAGAAAGTTGGGGACTATAGGTGAAAAAATGCGAAACCACAGGGACTATCAGGGCATTTTTCTAAAAAAAAGCTAGAATTTTCAAAACTTTTAGCCTTATTGGTTTTTCCCACCATATAAGCTAATCCAAACTCTTTTCTATAAACTAATTTTCAAAAAGTCATAAGTCAATAATGCCGTTTAACAAAAAGTTCTTTTTGAGTTAAATAAGCCTAGCCAAACATGCCCTTGTTATAAACATAATTTGATTATTAACATAAATGTAAAAATAAGGGTTTTTAATGCGTTTGTAAGTGCATTTAGCATGCTGATTGTTATTTTGCACGGATTCATTATTTTTCGCTTCCTGTTGTATTTGTTCCAGGATATATAAAGGCTCTAGCCATTTAATAAGAGTATATTATTTTGGTAAAATTAAGTCACTTCACAATACATTTATAAGTTCATCTTTATCTGTAGAGATCATGATAGTTTTAACAACAATTTGATACATAAAAGATTTGAGAGAGCCTTTATTTAGTACTATATAGGCGAAGGCAGAAACCGTGATGGCACTAAACGTCACCAGTAGCAACCGGAAAGTAAAATCCTTTCCCTTCCGTCTCCTCATGGCTTGTTTTCCATTCATGATAGGAAACGGTATACACCACAAACATAAAGAGTTTTAACAAGGAATTGAATCCGTTTGTGAAAGGAATAGTTATAGCCAGCTCCGCGGTCAAGCTCCGATTATAGCTTGTAAGGAAATTAGCCATCATAAGAATAAGACCATAGGCAATAGCAAAAAGAACCATCATCAGTGATGCTTGTAGTCTTTTGCCTTTCATTAGCTCTGAAGCCCTCCCAATTGCTTTAAGACCAGTAGAACCATCTTCCAAAACTGAAACAATCAAACTTACCAACCAAAGGGTCGCGACGTAAAAGTAGCAAACTGGGATTGAAAGAGTGATAGCCCCTACGAACCAAACTGCCCAATAATTAACTACCAAAATGGAGGTTATACCAATAGAAAGTGTGTAAAACAAGGCAATGCCCAAAGTGAGCAAAATCATGTAAAAGCTAGTTACTATTGGTTTTTTCCAACTCTTTTTAATTTTCAAGAAAATGTCTTTTTGGCCTAATACTTTGGCAGTGTAAGCTTCAGATGAAGAAGAAACTGTGGCAATCAAGAAAAACAGCGTGATAAGTGAAGAGACAGCCATGCTCAAGAGTTTGACAAGGAGAATCTCACGAAGGTCGTTGAATGCGCCAACATAAGTAGTTTGATCAAATCTATTAGTAAGATCACGAACCATGTTCGGATGTTTCGCTAACTGCAACACAACATCATTAATAACAGGTGCAAGTATATACTCCTGAGCAAAATCTAACTGGGAGAATGAAAGAAACACAAACAACAGGATTGCAAAAAGAATCTTCCCATTTCTGCTTGTGGTCTTGATAGACTCCCTGATTAGTCCAAAGAACCCTAAAGAAGACTGGGGCTGTGGGATGATTGTGCTCTCCATTCTTTATGTTTCTAGTTCTGTTGATTAAACATCATTGTAGTTTCAGTTATATAGTGTACTTTGGCTCGGTAATTAATCATGTCATTTTCAACTGGTTTTCATTCTAAGTTTATTAATACCAAAGGGTTGATAATTTCAAGATATATGCTAACAAAACATTTAAGGTTTATCCAGCAATTATATATTGTAAACCATAAAAGATATTGAGCTAACAGGAAAAGAAAGAGACCTTTTTTGGATTGACATGAATACTTGCCGGCTACGGGTTACCCAGCAATTATATATTGTAATTGGTAAAATCGTAGGAAACTGTCTAATAATAATTTGTGATATAATAGAATGCACGAAGAGACAAGAGCGATCCATTTGAAGGATGATGATGTCATCATGACATCATGTTTCTATGTGATTAGCCATTGTTTCCTTCTGTTTCGATTGACTTTAATTTCAAACACTTAAAGAGTGTTTCGATGATGATGCATATGATGAATATTATATGCTGTTTCGATAAGAAGTTGTTTTGGGACATATCGAAATAGAAATGGTTCTATTTCGATACATATACTTATCGTTTCGATAATGTTCATTTTATTTCTTTGTGTTTCGATAAGAGCGGTCTATATTTCGATGTAATATTTATGTTTCGCTTTGTTTTGATAGATAGGGGCATGTTTCGTTCTAATGCTCTCTGCTATGTTCTATAAATAGCAGATAGCCTCTCCCCTGTTCTACTAAGAGTGCACACCCAGAGAGTTTGATAGAGTGTTCTTGTATTTCTTAATAACAAAACTCTGCTGGAATTTATTGAGCGTTTAACAGTGAAATATTCATGTGTTTTTGTGTTCTTGGGCTTGATTTGCATATTATCAAGGATTCCGCACCTGGTTTTATGTTAAACAACAAGGAAAGGTTGTTCTGGATCCTCCTCTAGGGACCTACAGTTTATTTTGGTTTTTTTATTAGTTTAATATGCATTGTTTTATAAAATTCCGAGTTTGTTGTTGGTATGTGCCTATTTTTATCAATGTCTCGATATAATTTATTTTTCGACCAAGTTGTGAGTAGTAATGTAATCCAAGAAATTTTAGTCGGTAGGAAGTTCAACGAACTCCATCCCTTCACTAGTTCTGCCACCGTATGAAATTTATTTGAAGTGAACCACTCGTTTCATTATGTTAATTGTGTTAGTAGGTTACACCCATGCTTCAACACTTTTTGTGTATAGCTAGTGATTATTCATAATGTATATCTTTCGGTCTTCGTTTAAACGTTTAAGTTTGTATTTTGTTTGACTTTGTGTAAGTTGACCAAAGTCAAACCATATCCTCCTGTGGTTTGACTTGTTCATGGTCGTTCAAACGAGATGTGTGTTTCCAAACAAAAAAGGATGTTGATTGGAATAGGTGTGTGGTTCGGTAATTAACAAACGACATTGGATGTCGCTTGGTCTTGAGTCCAAACGACACTGCTTGTCGTTTGGACCTTGACCATGTCATTTGAAGTTGTTGTTTACTATGAATACATAGTTGTTGTCATTCGGAAAAGGTGTGGACAGAGACAGAGTATTGGGAGCTTTGAGTGTGTAATCTATAACCAAACTATGTTAAATCAATAAATGAAAGTTTATTGAGTATATCATTATGTTTGTTGACTGTTTAATGCTTGGTTTGGTGCTATATATTGGATTCTGCACTTGTTATTGCATTCATTACAAGAAATCATCATTATTCAAGATGGAGATATCTGGGCCTACATTCACATTTGGAAACTAACCGTTTTTATTGAACTATAAATAGAAATGTAGTCTAACTAAATTTTCAATGGATACAGTTCGGTTCATCATACATATGTAAAGAATGTTATCCAAATATAATGGAAACAGTCCAGTTCATCTCAAGGGGGCGATTTGGGGTCGTGGGATGCCGGTGTTGCCGAATACGTGGATACGAAAAACCCGAAAACAGAAGAGGGAGAAAGGGAACGTGGGTGCTTGTTTGAGAGAGAGAGAGAGAGAGAGATGGATGTAGGTAAGGGTTTGGTAAGGTCCAAGACACAACATAAATGTTTAACGACAGTCTACGCGAAGGACCGTATTTGTTACAAAATACAAACCATAGGGACCACACATGTAATTTTTTATACTTAATCACCAAACTTGCAATATAGGCATGCATAGAGACCATCAGGGTAATTAATCATATATATAATAATAAGATAACAAAATTGGACTTGTTATAAACATAATTTGATTATTAAAATTGTAGGTCCCGATACAGATCGTCGGACTACGGTGATTTCTTGTTTCGGATGCCGAGTGCGGAATCCAAGCTACGACACAAACCGAGCGAGAGAATGTAATACACAATAAAGATTCAACGTTTAACAGTTCAGTGTATTCGATTCGACAGAGTTTCGGTACAATATTCGACAAATTCAAAGCTCACCGGAACTCTCTCTCACTACACTCTCTCTCTAGCTCTTGCAACCTCTCTACTTTAAACAAAGGCTATCTGCTTATATTTATACACAAAACCAGCAGATGTACATCGAAACAGAATGAACATACATCAAACATATCGAAATACATGAACATGATAGAAATAGCATGGAAGGTATCCAAATACACTATCGATGTACATATCGAAATAGAAAACACTTGTAATATCGAAATAGAAGCACTTGGAATGTATGGAAATAGACATTGTCTCTTGTGTATGGAAATAGACTTAATTGTCTATTTCGATGTATGTTCAACAAGTATCAATATTTTATCTTTCTATTTCGATGTGTGTGTGTATATATAATAAAGTCTGTTTCTATTCCATGGAGTCCTATTTCGATCATGGCCATGTTATTTCGATTTGGTCATGACATCATCATGCTGATGTCATTATGATGCAACTCTTTTGATCGCGTGTCGTCGTGTTTCGCAGGGGCGGATCTACGCTGAGGAATACGGGTTCATACGAACCCACTCGGTTTCAAATTTTTAGTAGAAATGGTAATAGAAAATTTAGGATGAACCCATAAAAGAAATTTGGGATGAACCCATTAACCAAATTGAAAGATGGCTGAGTGGTTAAGGAATGCCATATGCGGCTTCTATTCTAGTAAGGTCGCGGGTTCGACTCTTGGAGTTAATTGTTGACTGTTTTTTTTATGTTATAAAATCTAAAATAGAACCCAAGGTTTTAAATATTGTACCCAGCTCCAAATTATGTCAATGAAAGTGGTTTGATGTAATTTTGTTTTAAGCTGTTACCAGATGCAAATTTTACATTATAAAATCTAAATTTATTAGCTTAGATGATATGTGATTGGCTAATTCCCAGCAAAAATTCAAATCACGTGAAGTAAACTTCCCATTTCTTTCAATGTAATTTGTTTCATTAGATTTCCTCTCAATTGCCTGTTAGTTATATTCATTAGGTTGAACATATTACATGATTCGTAGGGTATCAAATTTTACACTGAATAGAAGTTTTTAATAGAATTAAACTTGTTTGTGACTACTTTCTAAAGCATTATTCTATTTCTACGATTATTTTTTTTAGATAATTATCAGTTATGATTTTATGATTGAATTATTGGTATCTAGATATCACTTATATTAGATTAGGAATTTGATAGGCTTCGAAACTTGTTCTCTTATGTCTATATATTTACATACTTTTATCATGAGACTTGTTCTCTTATGTCTATATATTTACATACATTTATCATACAAAAGTATTCTTCAGTATTTATTTATGAGACATACGAGTTAAATGCTTAATAAACATTCTTTCTTAAAGAAAGGAAAAATTGGTGAGTTTATTCGTGTTTGTATGACAGTATTTCATCTATTACATGTTCATGTAATAATTATTTAATTTTGTGACATTATGTCTGTCTAACATAAAGTAAAGAAAACAGTAGGTAAAACTTGAATATTATATAGAAGTGAGAAACAGATAAGTAAATAACGCTTATTAAAACTGGCGACCCGAACCGTCCAACCGACCCGAAATTTTTTAAGTCCGGTCCTATGAAATTGGAATACCTAAGACTAATGAACCCACTAGAAAAAATTCCTAGATCCGCCACTGGTGTTTCGAGCGTCGTTCTTCTAGGCGCACAATGGAGGAATGTCGCTACGCCTTTCTTGAACCGAACCGAACCAAACAGAGCCACATCCACACGAAAGTGCATCAACAAAAATAAATGTAAAAAATAAGGGTTTTTAATGCGTTTGCGAGTGCATTTAGCCTGCTGATTGTTATTTTGCACTGATTCATTATTTTTGGCTTCTTGTTGTATTTGTTCGAGGCTACATAAAGGCTCTAGCCATTTAACAAGAGTAGATTATTTTGGTAAAATTAAGTCACTTCGGAGTACATTTATAAGTAGATGTTTATCTGTAGAGATCATGATACTTTTAACAACAATTTGATACATAAAGATTTGATCAGAGCCTTTATTTAGTACTATAATGGCGAAGGCAGAAACCGTGATGGCACTAAACGTCACCAGTAGCAACCGGAAGGTAAAAGCCTTTCCCTTCCTTCTCCTCATGGCTTGTTTTCCATTCATGATAGGAAACGGTATACACCACAAACATAAAGAGTTTTAACAAGGAATAGAATCCGTTTCTGAAAGGAATAGTTATAGCTAGCTCTGCGGTCAAGCTCCGATTAGAGATTGTAAGGAAATTAGCCATCATAACAATAAGACCATAGGCAATAGCAAAAAGAACCATCATTAATGATGCTTGTAGCTTTTTGCCTTTCATTAGCTCTGATGCCCTCCCAATTGCTTTAAGACCAATAGAACCATCTTCCAAAACTGAAACAATCAAACTTACCATCCAAAGGGTCGCGACGTAAAAGTAGCAAACTGGGATTGAAAGAGTGATAGCCCCTACGAACCAAACTGCCCATGAATTAACTACCAAAATCGAGGTTATACCAATAGAAAGTGTGTAAAACAAGGCAATGCCCAAAGTGAGCAAAATCATGTAAAAGCTAGTTACTATTGGTTTTTTCCAACTCTTTTTAATTTTCAAGAAAATGTCTTTTGGGCCTAATACTTTGGCAGTGTAAGCTTCAGATGAAGAAGAAACTGTGGCAATCAAGAAAAACAGCATGATAAGTGAAGAGACAGCCATGCTCAAGAGTTTTACAAGGAGAATCTCACGAAGGTCGTTGAATGCGCCAACATAAGTAGTTTGATCAAATCTATAAGTAAGATCACGAACCATGTTCGGATGTTTCGCTAACTGCAACACAACATCATTAATAACAGGTGCAAGTATATACTCCTGAGCAAAATCTAACTGGGAGAATGAAAGAAACACAAACAACAGGATTGCAAAAAGAATCTTCCCATTTCTGCTTGTGGTCTTGATAGACTCCCTGATTATTCCAAAGAACCCTAAAGAAGACTGGGGCTGTGGGATGATTGTGCTCTCCATTCTTTATGTTTCTAGTTCTGTTGATTAAACATCATTGTAGTTTCAGTTATATAGTGTACTTTGGCTCGGTAATTAATCATGTCATTTTCAACTGGTTTTCATTCTAAGTATATTAATACCAAATGGTTGATAATTTCAAGATATATGCTAACAAAACATTTAAGGTTTATCCTTAGTCTATTTTCATTGTTGGACTTTTAAACCATAAAATATATTGCGCTTAGAGGAAAAGAAAGAGACCTTTTTTGGATTGACATGAATACTTGCCGGCTACGGGGTTACCCAGCAATTATATATTGTAATTGGTAAAATCGTAGGAAAGTGTCTAATAATAATTTGTGAGACAAAGTGAAATGAGGAAAAAAAGTTGATGTGTCTCTTAGGTGGAGTTAAGTTAAGTTAAAGTATACCCAAAGATCTTAGTTAATAGCGTATGTTAAGGTCAATGAAACTGAATGAAGACCAACTATGCGATATAACCAAAGGAGTGTTCGTGGGTGATGATATATATGGAAGATATGTACACCTCTAATTAATTTATTTGTTGTATTACAATGGTTAATAACTTTTTTTCTCTTTTTATTCTTCGATGTGTCTGATCAATCTTTTTAACTATGTTTTCTGCCATGAATAATATGCGTATTAAGTCTCCTTATCAAAATAAAACTTTTTAGCATAGAAATCCTTTCCAACATTACCAGGCATGGGCATGGAACTGACATCAAATTGACATTGTCTAAAAAATACATAAATTACCTGAATTAACAGTTATCTAAGTTAAAACTTCAACTTATATTTTAACTTTGTTTGTGATCATAGTATAAAATTTAAATAGTGTAAATTACAAGTTTTGTCATTTATGTTTACACCAAATTGCAGGCGCTGTCATTTTTTCCAAAAGTTTACAGGAGGTGTCCTTAACCTTCCAAAATCTTGCACGTTATGTCCTTTAGGCCAAACCCAGTTAAATTTTTTCGTTAAATCTGGTCATGTGCTTTGCATATGAGGGTATTCTCGTCATTTCAGCTTCCAGGGGCCATTTTTTAAGAAACTCTTATTCAGGGACTATTTTGTAAAAAATATAAAAATAAAAAATATATAACCAAATTTACATACATATTTCTTCACAGTTTTCTTGCCCCCTTTTCCTCCTCCGCAGCCGGCCACTGCTCCACAGCAATCATCACCACCACCGCCATCGCCACCGTCAACGTCGCCGGTACCACCGTCTGCTGCCCCTGCAACCCACCCTTTATTTATGTTAAATTACTTTCAAATATGGTGACAAAGAACTGGTATTTAGAATAATACATATAGTCTAAAGTAGAGTTATTCTCATTTTAACAAAGGCTTTTATAGTTCATCTTCCCCAGTCCTTTATTCCCATCGCTAGTGTTCAACCTCAAACTGAAAGCATTGCTTTGTGGTTTGAATATATAAGATAAACTTAGTTTGATGTCGTTACCTTGATGGGATACTAGATCTAATGAAACCCAGTGAAGATTAACGCTAGCAATTGGATCGAGCAGAGGAGCAGCGGCGATTTACGACTCGAATAGAGACGGCGCTGAACTACGGTGTGTAACTACCAGCGGCGTCGGCGAAAAGGAAAAGAGATAGTAGTGCGGCTGTTGGGCGCCGAAAGAACAAACGGAAAAACTTAGTGAAACAAGTGTCGACGTGTCGCAATGGTGCCCACCCTTATTGCCCGTCTCTTTTTCAACCTTTTCTCTCTCTATATATAGTTGCAGTAGCAGGTGATGTGGGGGTGGTTGTGGCGTGGGGTGGGTTATGGTGGTGGCAGATGGTGCGGTGGATGATTGGTGGGGCTGGTGTGAACGGGAGAATGAGGGATGGTGGTTTGGGGCTGGTGTGAACGGTGGGGCTATGGCAGTGGTGTGTCGGTGCAGTGGTGGTTGGTGATTTGGGGGTGGTGACGGTGAACAGAGGGATGGTGGGTTTTGGTTGGTGCAGTGGTGGTTGGTGATTTGGGGATTTTGTTTTTGAACGACTGTGGTGGTTGTAGATGGATGGTTATGGTGGAGGTGACGTGTTAACGGAAGGGGAGAGTGGTGACAGGTTGGGGTGGTGTTTTGTAGCAGGTGAAGAAGTTAAACAGGTTATGTTAGAGAGAGAGAAGGGAGAGAGAGGGACTTTCAGTTGTGAGAGATAGAGAGATATTATATTTTTTTTATTTTTCAATTTGTTATAAACTAGTACCTAAACATAATTTTTTTTACACAATAGTCCCTGAAGAGCTTAAATAACAACAATACCCTCATGTGCAAGAGATTTAACCAAAAAGTCTAACTGGGTTTGGCCTAAAGGACATAACGTACAAGATTTTGGAAGGTTAAGGACACCGCCTGTAAACTTTTGGAACAAAGGACAACGCCTGCAATTTGGTGTAAACATAAAGGACAAAACTTGTAATTTACTCATTTAAATAAAAGGAAAAGTATTATATAACATATTGATTTTTTTTAGGCAAGGGGTGTGACACCTGTGTCTGTAATCATTGTAAACAGTTCAGTTATCAATGAAATAATGTTATTTGATCCCAATGTTTGTTTGTTTATGTTTGATATTTTTCATGTTTTGATTTTTGTTCAATTTCAAACTCTATATCGCTTTCTGGAGAGTTATACGCAAACTGGTGCGTAAACATAATCAGTTTAACGCGACAAACACTCCGGAACATCAATTTATGCTTAACATACCTGAAATAATCTTTACATAACTTAGAAATAAGTTTTGAAGGCTTTGGTATGGCAAAATCAAGTTTATTCGCTTACAGGGACTAAATTTGACAAACTGCGAAAGTATGCAGATTCATACTGTAACGAACATTCTGGAACATGACCATAAGTTAAACATACCCTAAATATCCTTTACATAGCTTAGAAATAGGCTTTGATGGGTTCGGTGTGCTAAAATAAACTTTTTGGTCATTCAGGGACTAAAAGCGTCAAAAAGTGCATAAGTTTGCATTTTCGCGCATATCTTACGTTCTGAATACATCCAGGCATCCAAAAAATTTATGTAATCATTAAAATATTTGATTTTAGTGATTGGCATGATAAAATTTCATTCGTCGCGTAATTTGGATCGTTTTTCGCATTCGTTCGTGTTTCGTCGTAATTAACCGAACAACGCAACCGTACGACCAAACGAACCGAGATCCGAGTTATTTTTGAGCATGTTTCATGTTACCTATACTTTAACTTCATTTTAGATCCTTGAAATGGGATTAACGGGGCTTAAACGTGTCAAAAATGCATCAAAAACCATGTTTTGCACATTTAGGGACCAAAATTGACAATCTGCCATAGTTATCTTAGGAAGGGACCAAAGTTGAAAATCTGATTTCCAGCTCGTTCCAGCTGTTCCCCTCATTTGCACATGGTTTTAATGAAACTAGGGGCTTGTTTTGGGGTACCCATGGTATTCTAAAACCACGGGCACACATGTAAGGTCCAGATCGAAGCTCGGTTTTCGATGAACGATCCTAACGGTCTTGGTTTTCCTATAAATACCCCCACCCTCTTGCTTCAAAACTCACACTTTAATCTGATTTGGCACTCTAAGTTGAAGTTATACACTTCATACCTGAGAGTAATCGGATCAAAACCCCATAGCTTGGACCCGTTGTAAGTCCTCTTTCGTTCTTTTACGCGTTTTAGCGTGAAAGTCAAAGTTTGTTTGAATTTCTGCATTGACCAGTTTATGGTCAACACGAAGTTCATTTAAACTTCATAACGTGAGCGTAATCACGATGGTTTTAGTCTCTTATGACTACACCTATTGATTACCACGTTATCTAGGCATAGTGGCGAGTCGTAGTTTCGGCCAAAATACGTATTCTTGCGTATTTTGTAACCAAACTACTTTTAGGTATCAAAACCGTTTGTTTTGATACCAAACCTGTTTTCTAAATTCGTTAAACATGTTTTAACATGTTTAGCTCGTCACTTTAGGTTTAGTGCTTATATAGGGTCGTAAGGTAAGCGATCTAAACAATCGCTTAGACTTTCGAACCCGACCCGTTTGGTCGATCATTAGGATCCGACCAAACACATTAGGTGACCATAGTTGTATAGGGAATAACCTTCCGAGGTTATACCTTATGGTCACGTCGTTTATTTAGTTGTATGATAGGTAGTTTATATGCCTTAGGAAAATTACCAAAATGCCCTTTTTACGCCAAAATTCATTTTAAGCATATGTAACATAATTTTTGATATCTAAACTGATTTGGAATCAATATTAGACATGATAAGTCATATTTTACTTGTCATGGGACTAGTTAGGCGGTCCGAATGCATTTTACGCGAACAACGCGTTAAAGTAGCATAAGCTACCTAAACGAGATGTAATGGATCGTAAGCACTTAGGATAGGTTCCATTTTAGAATGTGAGCTTTGTTAAACCATATTACATGAGTTCTTACACTCATTTGGTTTACGAAACTACATTTTATCCTATCCTCCGATTTAGGTCCATTTATTAACATAGTTACCTTTATTAGGTGCCGTTTGATTCCGTGATCCTTCTAGCGTTGCTTGGTGGTTATCTAAAGACTATTAAGCAATCTCAAGTGAGTACATAGTCCCCTCTTTTACTGTTTTCCAAATGTTTTGGGGTGAAACACATGTGCCTACTTGTTACTTTCGTGCTTTCCTTGTTTCCATATCATATACGTGTTATGTTCATTAGTACACTTATAGTACATGATTTCATTGTGTTTTTGCTATGTATGTCCATTTGTTGCATACTTAGTACATCGTTTTACATTACATTTTATGCTATGTATGTCCATTTAGTTCATACTTAGTACATTGTTTTACATTACATTTCACGCTATGTATGTCCATTTAGTGCATACTTAGTGCATTGTTTTACATCACATCACATGCTATCTATGTTCAATTGTTGCATACTTAGCTCATTTGTTTTTCATCACATGCTTACATTTTGGTATGACATTTGGTTTGTTTAAATGGGACAAAAATACGTTCATTAACATTGGCCATGTCGTTCGTTAGTAGGTAGTGGTACCATAGAAATTAACAACTCCCGTTCCTAACATCCTAGGTATGTTTGGATGGAAGGAATGACCGAATTCGATACACATAACTTAGATAAACCTTTAATTTGTTTAAGGGTTTATCTCCACAGTCTCAAGGCTTGAATGTATGCATTTTTACAATACCGCAAAGATGTTTGTATCAGTATAGCATGCATTTCCACAAAACATAACTTTGATTTAAACTACGTTTTACTTCAATACCTTGTTTTGTGCATTTTACGTATGGTTTAGTTGATATATTTTCACTTGCCATACATGACATTTTGGATACACATTACATGATTCACATTTGACACATGAACATTTGACATTGATTATACATTACATGGTTTACATTTTGACATAAACATTTTGACAATTGGTTTAAACATAAACATTTTACATTGGTGGTTTGTTTGGGTAAGTGATTTAAGTAACGAGGCGTGTGTAATATGATACAAGCATGGTGGATACGCCGCTAGTACTTCCTATATATAAGTGCTTGTATGATATTACATATCGTAGCGTTATTTAAATCATTCCAATTTAGACATATAACATTTTACACAAATAACATATTTTTCACAAGACATTATTTTACGAAACAGTTTATTTTATACAACTCATTTTAGTTGGTTATTTTATTAACCATACACCTTTCTTTTATATAATCTGATTTCTTATTGAGTTTTCAAATGATTTATAAAAAGAAAACACTTAACAAGATTCATGACTAATTTTTATTAAACCTTTCTTTTAAACTCTAGTCATGAATCCTATTTTCACAAACGTATGTATCTCACAGGCATTTTTATGCTGACGTACCTATTTTCACATGTGTTTCAGGAGCTATTGCATAGGTTTGATCAAGATACACTAGGGTGGACTCGGGCCTTAGTGACATAAAAGAAGCAAGATTAGTTAAATAATGTTATGAACTCTTGTTTCCTTTGTTTAAAGACAATGTATTCCACCTTTGTTTATAAATAAAACATAACTTTAAATACCATGGTTGTGAAACAATAATTCTGTTACAACACTCCCCGACGTTTCCGCCACGTTTTGATGTTTTACGTGGTCGGGGTGTGACAAGGGGGGTTGAAGTGAAGATATGTTATATAATTATATAACATAGTATAATCATGAGCCTAGAATCAGGAATTTAAAATGTTCTAATTGCAATTGTGCTTTAACATATATCCTTGTAGTATCTATTGTAGGTCAACTTCGAGGATCAAGATTAAACGTACTTCCTTGTTTTGTAACACACTAACGAGTGCGAAATCTACGTAAGTATGCAAACCAAAGCAAAAAAGAAACAAACACAGAGTAACCAAAGATTCACAAAGCTTTGATTAAGTGAAGAGAATCAGTACACATACACACAGTGTTACAAACTCACACGACTCTCTTGACTTAACTGTGAAACAAATGTATCCTTATATAGACCCCAATATCCAGTAACACTACCAAGAGTGTTACTGGGCCACGAACTGTGAACAAGCCCATGAAGACTAGCAGTCTTCGTGGCTATCAACGACGAACCATTCAAGGTCCCACGAACCATGACGGTTCGTGGTGAACACCCTTACTATACTATTCAAATGTTCGTGAACATTGATTCCCACGAAGACCTAGACTCTTCGTGGGGTGGAACTTTATAAGGACAGAAACATGCGTGCATGCATACACCATACAAAAAGACCCATGAACCTTCTATCATATTCGCACTATATAAAAGATGACATCATGGTGATGTCAACTCGTGGCTCTTCGTGCTTCGCGTGTCGAACTCTAGGGCGCACGACGAAGGAATGTCGTGACATCGGGCTTGAACCGAACCGAACCGAGTCGAACCGAACCAAGCCGCATCCATAAAGTGCATCAACAAACTCCCCCTTGGATGCTGCTCGTGATGGTTTGATCTTCACATGTGTCAGATCTTCAGATGTCTTCACATGTTACTGTAAGAAGGTGCATCAACAAACTCCCCTTGAACATTGCTCGTGAGACTTTGATCTTCAAATCTTCAGACCTTTGTGGTGTTGATGAGTGGTCAGTAATAACTCGATCATCTTGATCCTTTGAATTCATTCATGTCATGTCTTCATTCCAAAGCTTGTCATCTAACACGTTCTCTTTGCCTTTAGCTGGTTCGAGTGCCACATCTGCACATACAACAGAGCTAAACGCGTAATGAGAACAATCGCTTGAAATATAGTCAAACAACAC